>CM027120.1:30273902-30873902 GCA_015476505.1 Urochloa ruziziensis | reverse complement strand
ATACGATTTGGGACTCCGAAGCGATGAGTGATGTCGGTGAAGAACTCGATGGTCTTGGCTGCCGTGTGCTTGCTGACTAGTTTCACCTCAATCCACTTGGTGAACTTGTCAATAGCCACTAAGACATGCTCAAAACCACCATTCGCCTTCTTGAATGGACCAATCATGTCCAAGCACCAACAAGCGAAGGGCCAGGATATTGGTATAGTCTGCAACTGTTGTGCTGGTGCGTGTATTTGCCTTGCAAAATACTGACACCCTTGGCAGTGCCGCACAATATTTTCTGCGTCTGCTACAGCAGTTGGCCAGCAGAAACCAGACCGGAAGGCTTTACCAACGATGGTTCTAGCCCCGGCGTGATTGCCACAAATGCCTTTGTGTATGTCTGTCAAGAGCTCAATACCCTCTGCGCGACTCACGCACTTCTGGAGAATTTGAGAGGCTCCAGATCGATGATATAGCTTGTCTCCGATGATGACATAGCTTTTACTGCGCCGCACGATTTGTTCGTGGAGCGACTTCAGATCCTTATCTTCTGCGACCTCTGTGGGCAATATGCCGCTGTCAAGATAGTCGATGATTTGGGTCCTCCAGTCCAATGCTTCGTCTACCACTAATGTGGCTGACTCCAGGGATTCTCCGACTTGTTGCTCCGCGACAGTGCCATCCGGGTTTATCTTGATAGATGGTTTAACAATATCTTGGATGAAAACTCCAGGTGGGACGCCTTCACGGGTGGACCCCATCTTGGCAAGCTCATCAGCTGCCTTGTTATAGTCGCGCACCACGTGATGGAACTCTAAGCCATAGAATTTCCCTTCCAATTTCCTTATTTCTTCGCAGTAAGCATCCATCTTCTCATTTGTCCTGGACCAATCCTTGTTTACCTGGTTTATGACCAGGGCAGAGTCCCCGCGTACCATCAGCCGTTTGATGCCCAAAGATACAGCGATGCGGAGACAGTGCAAGGCTGCTTCATACTCAGCTGCATTGTTGGATACTGGGAACATGATTTGAAGGACGTATTTTAATTCCTGTCCACTTGGAGAGATCAGGAGTACGCCTGCGCCGCCTCCTTTTCTCTGTCCAGTCTGCTACGAAGTTGGCCAAAACCTGAGACTTGATAGCAGTACGTGGAACAAAGGTTATTTGGTGAGCGGCCAATTCTATTGACCACTTGACGATTCGGCCGCTGGCGTCTCGATTATGGAGTATTTCCCCTAAAGGATTTTCGCTCACGACTGTTGACAGCCATTATAACCTCGTAGTGACCGTCAACATTTCGGTAAAATGAGGATGATCATACCATATTCCATACATAAAAGTATTTTCACTGACAAATTCCACAAGTTTTGGATGAGTTGTGCTTGCAGGATCAACCAGGAGAAACAAGGGCCAAACCTGGCACAGGGCCAGGCCGGCCGGCCTAGGCCAGGCCGACCGGCCTCCCCTGGCCAAGTCTGGCCACGTCATTGATCCACAAGCCATGCCAAGTACCCAGGATGATCAAGCGCCGTGCAAACAACGTCGGTTTGATCCAAGGACCCGGAAGGCCTAGAGATGAAAGCACATGGATTGAAGGGCCCACATCCTAGGATTCTCGGACAGCTTCAACTAAACGCAACCGTTACCGACCTTGGGAGAGCATCAGGACGTTCCTGCAGAGGGCGGTGCCAAGTGGCACCAGGGCCAGGCCGGCCGGCCTAGCCCAGGCCGGCCGGCCTCCCTCTGTGGCCGCCACGTCTCCTCCTTCGCGTGAAGCTTAAGCAGAGCCTTGGCGTGCTAATGACGCTGACATCCACCCCCTGGAGGCTATAAAAGGAAGCTCATTCACCTTGGGAAGACACACACCACATATCTCAAGTCTTTACTTGAAGGGAGCTCTAGTACCTTTTTCATTTCTTAGATTAGGATTAGAGTTGGGAGTAGAGTCGAGTCGAGCTTAGCTCGGATCTTCGGAGTCTTCGGAGTTCTGGTAAAGCTCTTGTATCCTTTCCTTCTTTTGAAGAGTTTATTTATACAATTACTTTCTTATTTCAGAGCTTAAGTTATCTTTTATATTTCTCTCTTGCTCTTCTTTAAGAGTAAAGATCTTGCTCTCTTTAGAGCAAAGTCCTTTCCCCCTTTAGTTTTAGTGTAGAGTTTAGTTTAGCTCTACCGGGTTTTATCTCGCGGGTTTGCTCGCCTTGACCGGGCCGTAAGACGCCTTAGGGAAGACGGGGATTTCTCTTGACAGGCCTCAAGAGAAATCTTAATCATCGAGTGCAGACGTGGTGTCTGGCTTGTTGATTAACTAGGAAGTGTGTTGCACCCCACGGTACAGCAGTGGTAGGCGGCAGGTGGTGACAGCCCTGTCCGTCCTTCGTAGTCCACCACGTTCGGGTGTATTCATAACAGTAGTGCTGAGCCCGGAGAACCCCCTCTCTCACCCCGTTCTGAGGTTCTCCCGTTCTAGCCGTCGAAGCGAGCTCTGTTCCTGGTATCTAAGCTAGGGTCTAGGCTAAAGCTAGAGTGCCTTTTGCTCTGAGTTAGAAAGAGTCTAGGTCCGGTCTCTCCCAACATCTTTCCTTTTCTTTAGAAATAGGTGCTCCGTGTGTCGCTGGTCTTTCAGACCTTCTATCCGGTCATTAACTTGACCATTATCCATCCAAACTTAGAGTTTGTGCCCCTAGGTTTGTGGCTTGATATTTCTGGCAAGATATATCATTTCATTCTTCAATACACTTTAACCATCTGCTTCCCTACGGAAATATAAATACGATACCCTGGGGTAACTCCCGAGGTGAAGTGCTACAACGAGATATATTCTGTGCGCTTGCAGAATTAAATTTTGCATACAACGACATATATCTACGCGCTCTTGAGCGTTGCTAAAACGTGACGCTAAGGAGTGCCAACAAGCATTTCTGGCGCCGTTGCCGGGGAAGCAATTGGCTAAAGTTATTGTTGAATTATTTGATTATCTTTACAGATTTACCAAACCACTAACCTTAGTGACCTCACCACTGCAACATTCGTCTATTTTTGATGTGTTTTGCAGGGTAGTGCATGACTGGTTTCAACCTACCATCAAACTTTGATCCAAATCCAGAACGTATTGGAAGAGTAGTGCGAAAGAGAGTCGTACCTCCTCAGATTTCACTCAGCTCAAGCAATATACTCGAGTCGTCATCCGACTCTGAGTTCGAATCAGATTCGTCGTTTTCTTCAGCCCCAGAGTCCCCAGAGATTATGGCTCAAGCTAAGAAGACGCTCCGTGAGTTCTCAGCCCCGTCGAGCAGCAACTTCCCGGGACTGTCGAACGCACAGGAAGGTGCATTTGAGCTGAGAACTGGCCTGGTGAACATGGTTCAGGCCAGCCCTTTCTGCGGAAAGGCGATTGAGGATGCGAACGCTCACCTTCGGAATGTCCTGGAGGTGTGCAGTACTATCAACCCCAATGGCACACCGATCAACAACATCCGCCTTCAACTCTTCCCATTCTCCTTGCTTGGGAAAGCAAAGGAGTGGTTCTATGCAAACAAGGCATCATTCGATGGACGCTGGCAGACTTGCGCAGATGCATTTCTGGCCAAGTACTTTCCGGTGGGCAAAACCAATGCCCTCCGAGGAAAAATCACTAGCTTTCAGCAGCTAGACGGAGAAACAATTCCCGAAGCTTGGGAGCGACTGCAAGAGTATATTGCAGCCTGCCCCCACCATGGTGTGGAAGATTGGCTGATTACCCAGAACTTCTTCCACAGCCTGAGCCGACGATCGCAAGAGATGTTGGATGCAGCCGCGGGAGGAGCTTTCCTCTCGTTGGATGTAGACGCAGCAAAGGCGCTCATCGAGAAAATATCCACTCATCAGAGCTGGATAGGAGAAAGACAAACTCCCCGCAAGGGAGTACATCAAATTGACTCCGTTGATATGCTGGCCGCTAAAATGGACCTTCTCTTGAAGAAGATGGAATCTCCTGGCAAGGAGATGAATCAGATCATGGAGGAGAGAATCACGTGTGGAGAAGCAGGACACTCGGGCGACGCTTGCCCGATGACACAAGAGGAAGCCCATTTCATTGGAAATACCAACAATTCAGGCTTCCGTCCTCAACAAGGTTGGAATTCCAAGCCCAATTTCCCCTTCGGCCAACAGCAAGGTAATGGCTCTAACAACGGTTTTCAACCATCGCTAAAGGACATCTGGTATGGCCAAAAACAGATTAACGATAGCATTAGCAAGAAATTTCTTGCTAATGATAAAGTTATGGAGTCAATGGCCTCCCTAGATAGAAGCTTTCAATTCTGTCGTTAAGAACCAGCTGAGCTTCAACAAAATGATTGAAACTCAAGTAGCTCAGCTGGCTGCATCCTGCCCTAACCCAAATGCGGGGAAGTTACCCGGGCAACCGGAGGTTCCTTTCAAGGAAAATGTTAGTGCGGTAACCACGCGGACTGGCAAGTCCACGCAGGACCCACACAATCCACAGGATGCAGGTACTCGACAACAGGAAGCTAGCCAAACCAAGGTGGCCGCCGAAGAGGAAGATGACGAGGAAACCACCTCTGTCTCAAAGGAGGAGAATGAGGCACCACAAGCCTCAAGCTACAGCCGAGATCACACTTTCCTCCCGTTCCCAGAACGGAGGAGAAGACCCGTGGCCGACGAACAATTCGACAAGTTCATCGAGGTAATCAAGAAGGTATACATCAACATACCATTACTTGATGCTTTGCAGGTCCCGACATATGCCAAGTACATCAAGGATATACTTAGCAACACACGGACTTTACCCACAAGGGAGACGGCACAGCTGACCGAGGAATGTAGCTCAGCTATACTCGGGCCCCACCTTAAGAAGAAGGATCCTGGCTGCCCCACAATATCATGCTCCATTGGAGGCCATGACTTCGACAACGCCCTATGTGACTTGGGGGCGAGCGTCAGCGTAATGCCCAAGGTAGTCTTTGACCACCTTAAACATATATCGCTTGTCTCTACACCCATGTGTTTGCAGCTAGCGGATCAATCGATCCGCTACCCACATGGAGTCGCAGAAAATGTTCCGGTCAAGATCAGGGATTTCTTCATCCCTGTGGATTTCATCGTCCTGGATATGGAAGCCGGAGCAACGAACTCTCTCATCCTTGGGAGACCGTTCTTAAGCACTGCGAATGCAAACATTGACGTGGGACGTGGGACCATTCAACTGAGGATTAACGGAGGGACCGAGAGTTTCTCTTTCCGTCCTAAGGAGATCCCCCATCAAGTTAATATGGTCGAAGAAGTCATGCCCCGAAAGTCCAAGATGCCGAGCGTAGAAACGCTCATGAAGATGGTGGAAGCCTTCGCCGCCAAAGAAAAGAAAAGGCATGATCGTTATCATGCACGGCGAAGAATATCGAGAACCAAAGCACTGGAGGAGCAAGCAAAGCGCGACAAGGAGGTTGAATCCAAGTCCCGTCCAGTCCGAAAGGAATGGCGGGTAAAAGCAGTCCCGAACAAGGATTCAGAGAGTTCCGCTCAGGACGAAAAACTCGAGCCCTCGCCATAAGGTATATGGTACGTATCTTTACATTGCATATAGAATAGGTTTTTCATTTCAATTCTCTTCATTCATCACAGCATGTTTAAATTTTCGAAGCTTGCATTTATATTTCAATTGTGCATTAGGAAGCATATAAAAAAAACATTTCGGCCAAACTTCAGGCCGGCCGGCCCCACTTGTCAATTCCACTGGCCAGATCACAGCAAGCAAGGAACAACATCATGTGGGAGGACACGACACGAGAGGATGGAGGAAAATGGACACAACTCCAGGCCGAACGGCCCCAGCCAGGCCGGCCGGCCTCCAAGCACCGTTGCTGTCCCATCCTCACCTACTAGAGCACTCAGCACAGGGCAGTGACCACCGACGCACGGGATGGGCACGACCGGCGCCATGTGCAGGCCGATCGGCCTGCCTCAGGCCGGCCGGCCTCCCCCTGCTGCGCCTCTATAAATATCGGTGCCCACCTCTGAAGGAAGACGCCCCAAGCTCAGGTATGCGTGCATCCTGCTCAAATCCCTTCTCCCTCGCTTAAATTTCGAGATTCTATAAGTAAGGTTAGAGTTCAAACCACAAGGAAGTTCTGCTAAAATTCATTCTTGAATCCTTGTGAGAACAAACCCCTGCCAGTTGAACGATAACGTTTGTGGTGGTTCTTACCCCACAAGAACGACTAACCGAGTTGTGGTGATTAATATCCCACAAGAACGCCTAACATCTGACTTTCTAACCTTTGATTTCCTTCGGGTATTGTTAGGCTAATCATTTGCAGGAATCATGTGGACTAAGGCACGTGGAGTCGTCACCAAGCTCACCTCGTCGAGCTCTCGCCGCTCTCAGGAATCCTCTACTTCCCGGGATACTATGTCGGTCGACTCAACTCGACACGACACAGAGTCCCATGAGGAGGAGGTACCGAGGAACAGGCTCCGCATCAGGATCATGACTCGGGTCGAGCACATCGTTGCTCGGACCGAAGACGAGAGAACTGTGCTGGACCAGCTCCAGGACCGCTACTTCACAAACGCCAAGTACTTCGACCCCATGCTGCTGATCAAGACCGGTCTCGAAGGAGACATGGAACGGGCGTTCAACAATGCCGGATGGCAAAACTTCTACCCCGTCACGGAAACAGGTTCGCATTTTCTTACTATGGAATTTTTGATGAGTTTGAAAATCGAAGTTCGTCCCAAGGAGACAAACATTTGCTTTCGATTTTTCAACGAGGATTTTGTTTTGACCCCGAAACAACTCAGTGAGGCTCTTGGTTTTAACAAGAGATGCATCATTGATGCCAACCTGCTGGTGACTGACCACTGGTACAACCGTGCCGCATGGTGGGATAGCATCACAGGGGAGCCATCCTCGGGGAAAAATAGCATTACCGCTATTCACAACCCCACTCTTCGTTTCCTGGCGAAGTAGGATCGCTATGGTGGTCCACCCGCGCGCTGATTTGCGTCTCTGTCTTTTGCTTGATTTAGAGTGCCTGTATGCCATGGTCAAGAAAATTCGCTTTTCTCCGGTCATGAGCATGCTTGAGAACTGGCAAAGGTTAGTCAGTGGCCGAGCCACAATTGACATAACCTCGCTAGTCACACGCATCGCCAGCCATGTTGGTGCTTTGCAGGGCGCTCAAGTCACTTTCCTTCCAACTACACAAGAATATCAGTACTGCATTGGTTTAGACCATTTCGTCCAGGGTCACTTGATGCGTGAGGGCCCTGGCAACACTCTTTTCATGTGCTATCCTGGTTTCATCGATGAAGTTGAGCTTCCATGCCCAGCTTTGTCGCTGAGATCAATGAGAAGTCTAACCATGCAGCTCAGAAGGAGGGAACCCGCTCGCCACAGTGTTGCAGGCCCTGCAACACGTGGCAGGCGGGCCAGGCATGACGACGAAGCCGGAACTTCTACCGCGCCACAGCCCGAGTACCGCTACCAGCAGCAGCCCGAGTACGACTACCAGCAGAACCCCACGGCCAACATGAACTTTGAAGAAGCATTCGACTACCACCAAGGGACAGCAGGCTACGGCCCGCAGGTCGGACCATCCGCCTCCGCCAGGTATGACTACGAGAACCCGGTTTCCCGGGGGATCGCTGATCTGAATACCAGGATGGAGACGATAACGCTGCAACAACAGCAACTCAGAGATGCAGTTGCACACAACACTGATCTCACGCAGCAGAACTGGGGGATGACCACATCCATCCAGACCGACATGCACGACTTCTTCAACTACATGCACTACGACCCCGACCAGTACTACCAGTGAGCTTCATCGAAGCTTGGGGGAGTCGCAGGTATGTCGAAAGCCGTCGCCTTTGCCCTGCCGTTGCCTTGTCGTTGTCGTTTGCCTTACCGTTGCCTTTCCGTTGCCGTTGCCTTACCGATGCCTTTGCCTTGCCTTTGCCTTGCCGTGCCATGATGGAATAAAATGCTAGATAAAATAAATAAAAAGAAAAAAATGAGAAATAATAAAAACAAAACAAAATAAAAGCTCCAAAAAGATGTCTTTATGTATGGAACTATGGTTGAGAACCTCTGGAATGATGAATGGTTGCTCTGTTTATGCCCTCTAAGTGCCTCGTACTTAATCCTTAACTCTTGAGTATTTGAGTTCGTTGGCATTTAAGGATCCGCCATGATAAAACTGTGGGAGCAAGAGCACTTGTTCATTGTTTAAGTTATTGTGAGTTTTGATATGGTTTGTTTCAAGGTATAACTGCATGCTTAGTAAGGAACCTCTCGGAAGTTTTTATAAAATGTTACATGGTGAATCTTCCTCGATGGTTTAAATGTCCTATCCAGAGCCTAAACAGTTATACATTTGTTGAAACTACCATATGCTATCTTGAGTTGCTTTGAGTCTTGTCGAATGGTGAAGTCCGCTTGCAGAAGGTACTTGACATTTACCGGTCTTCCCATCCACCTCAGCCTCAAAATGTCTGACTAGTCAAAGTCCCGCTCTGGGGTTGACGTCCACCGTCGATGACATACACTCATCTCATCACAAAGCTCACCCCAAAAGGTCCTCAAATACTCCATACAAAGCTGAATCCCTCTCTGTTACCAAAGTGAGAGAAGAGATGTATTCGAAGAAAAAAAATGGAGACAAATGCTCCATCTGAGAAGAAAAAAAAAGAAGAAACATCTCAAAAAATATGAGAGAGAGAAACAATAAGGAGTCCAAAGACCTTTGAGCATCACACCTTCTCCCTCTCCATTCAAACCCCATAAATTCCAAAGACCGGAATTTGACGAGTACCATCGCTCGCGGACCACTCTTCGACTCGACAACAGAAGTAACCAAGGTATGCCACTCTTACCCTACCTACAACTCCACTTCAGCCTTAGTGTAGGGAAACATTGGTCAATCCCGACCAAGAGTGAGGATTAAACACCTTGAGTGACTCGAGAGTATCATCGGGGAATGAATCAACCATCTTTTGAAAAATTCATATCTCTGAGATGGAACCTGAAAAGTTGCAGGAAATACTTTAGAGATGACCGTTCAAGCTCTCAATAGCCCAAGACGTGAATCAATGCAGCCCCACGTGGAACCATGGTATGAGTTCTCTTTTATGCCAACTTATTCAAATGATTTGTTGAGTTTTGGCTTAAGCACAGAGTACTTTAAGAGTATAAACATTGAAGCAACTCCTGACCTACCGAACCTAGAGTTTTAGCCTTGCTCGAGGACGAGCAAGAGTCTAAGCTTGGGGGTGTGTTGACGGCCATTATAACCTCGTAGTGACCGTCAACATTTCGGTAAAATGAGGATGATCATACCATATTCCATACATAAAAGTATTTTCACTGACAAATTCCACAAGTTTTGGATGAGTTGTGCTTGCAGGATGAACCAGGAGAAACAAGGGCCAAACCTGGCACAGGGCCAGGCCAGCCGGCCTAGGCCAGGCCGACCGGCCTCCCCTGGCCAAGTCTGGCCACGTCATTGATCCACAAGCCATGCCAAGTACCCAGGATGATCAAGCGCCGTGCAAACAACGTCGGTTTGATCCAAGGACCCGGAAGGCCTAGAGATGAAAGCACATGGATTGAAGGGCACACATCCTAGGATTCTCGGACAGCTTCAACTAAACGCAACCGTTACCGACCTTGGGAGAGCATCAGGACCGTTCCTGCAGAGGGCGGTTCCCTCTGTGGCCGCCACGTCTCCTCCTTCGCGTGAAGCTTAAGCAGAGCCTTGGCGTGCTAATGACACTGACATCCACCCCCTGTAGGCTATAAAAGGAAGCTCATTCACCTTGGGAAGACACACACCGAATATCTCAAGTCTTTACTTGAAGGGAGCTCTAGTACCTTTTTCATTTCTTAGATTAGGATGAGAGTTGGGAGTAGAGTCGAGTCGAGCTTAGCTCGGATCTTCGGTGTCTTCGGAGTTCTGGTAAAGCTCTTGTATCCTTTCCTTCTTTTGAAGAGTTTATTTATATAATTACTTTCTTATTTCAGAGCTTAAGTTATCTTTTATATTTCTCTCTTGCTCTTCTTTAAGAGTAAAGATCTTGCCCTCTTTAGAGCAAAGTCCTTTCCCCCTTTAGTTTTAGTGTAGAGTTTAGTTTAGCTCTACCGGGTTTTATCTCGCGGGTTTGCTCGCCTTGACCGGGCCGTAAGACGCCTTAGGGAAGACGGGGATTTCTCTTGACAGGCCTCAAGAGAAATCTTAATCATCGAGTGCAGACGTGGTGTCTGGCTTGTTGATTAACTAGGAAGTGTGTTGCACCCCACGGTACAGCAGTGGTAGGCGGCAGGTGGTGACAGCCCTGTCCGTCCTTCGTAGTCCACCACGTTCGGGTGTATTCATAACAGTAGTGCTGAGCCCGGAGAACCCCCTCTCTCACCCCGTTCTGAGGTTCTCCCGTTCTAGCCGTCGAAGCGAGCTCTGTTCCCGGTATCTAAGCTAGGGTCTAGGCTAAGGCTAGAGTGCCTTTTGCTCTGAGTTAGAAAGAGTCTAGGTCCGGTCTCTCCCAACATCTTTCCTTTTCTTTAGAAATAGGTGCTCCGTGTGTCGCTGGTCTTTCAGACCTTCTATCCGGTCATTAACTTGACCATTATCCATCCAAACTTAGAGTTTGTGCCCCTAGGTTTGTGGCTTGATATTTCTGGCAAGATATATCATTTCATTCTTCAATACACTTTAACCATCTGCTTCCCTGCGGAAATATAAATACGATACCCTGGGGTAACTCCCGAGGTGAAGTGCTACAACGAGATATATTCTGTGCGCTTGCAGAATTAAATTTTGCATACAACGACATATATCTACGCGCTCTTGAGCGTTGCTAAAACGTGACGCTAAGGAGTGCCAACAACGACCGAGATTGGATGGGCCTCAAAGTAATGTTTCAGCTTTCTTGCTGAGATGAGAACTCCGTAAAGTAACTTCTGCACATGGAGATAGCGTACCTTTGACACGGTCAGGACCTCGCTGACGAAGTAGACTGGTCACTGAACTCCATATGCGTGCCCTTCTTCAGGGCGCTCGACCACTAGTACCGTGCTAACCACTCGGGGGGTAGCAGAGATGTAGAGGTAAAGCTGTTCCCTTGGTTGAGGTGGGACGAGGATGGGCGGCCTCTTCAGGTAATCCTTGAGTTCCTGGAAAGATTGCTTCGCCTCGTCATCCCACACGAACTTGTCCTGCTTCTTGAGCAATTTGAAAAACGGCAATGCGCGGACGCCGAGTCGTGATATGAAACGACCGAGCGCTGCCATGCATCCAGTGAGCTTCTGCACTGTCCTTCTGACAGGTTGGTGGTAGCATCTTGGTGATGGCCGTGATCTTCTCGCGGTTTGCCTCGATGCCGCGGTTGCTGACCATGAAGCCGAGTAGTTTACCTGAGGGGACTCCGAAGACACACTTTTCCGGGTTGAGTTTCCACCGGAATTTACGTAGGCGTTCGAAGACCTTTGTCAGGTTCTCTATCATGTCCTCGGGGTTCATGATCTTGACCACGATGTCGTCGATGTAGGCTTCTACTATGTCTGGAATCAATTGATCCAGACATGCTTGGATTGTCCTCTGGTAGGTTGCGCCTGCGTTCTTCAGACCGAAGGCCATTGTATTGTAACAATAGGCGCCGAACGGCGTGATGAACGCGGTCTTTATAAGGTCTTCCAGTTTTAGGCCTATCTGGTGATAGCCTGAGTAGCAATCGAGAAAACAGAGCAGGGCGGAGCCTGCCGTGGAATCAACGACTTGGTCGATGCGGGGGGGGGGGGGGCAACGAAGGGGTCTTTAGGGCAAGCTTTGTTGAGATCTATGTAGTCAACGCACATTCTCCATTCATTATTATTCTTTTTTCTTACAAGAACTGGGTTAGCTAACCAGTCGGGGTGAAACACCTCCTGAATAAAACTAGCAGCTAACAGCTTTGTAATCTCTACCCTAATCGCCTCCTTGCGGTCCTGCGCGAATCGACGAAGCCTCTGCTTGATCGGTTTGGCAGTCGGATTGACCTTCAAGGAGTGCTCGGCAAGTTCCCTTGGGACACCTGGCATATCGGATGGTTTCCACGCGAATATGTCGGCATTTTCCCTTAGGAATTTGACGAGCACTTCTTCCTATTTGGGGTCTAGCTCGGCCCTGATGATGGCCGTCTTCTTCGGGTCGTCCAGGTCCAGCGAGATCCTCTTCAGCTCCGTCTCCTCGCTTGGCGCGATGGCTTCTCTTGCGGGCCTCTTGGCGAGGATCTCCAGAGAGTCCTTGTCCACCTCCTGCGATGCAGCCAGTACTTGCGTCATGCGCTTCGACATGTCCAGGGCAGCTGCCGCGTTGAGGGTCTCCTGTTCGCATGTGTAAGCGACTCAGATGTCCCCCAAGACGGTGATTACGACCTTGGGTCCTGGCATCTTAACCTGCAAGTAGACGTAGTGAGGGATCGCAATGAACTTGGCGAGCGCCGGCCTCCCGAGGATGGCGTGATATGCAGTCTCAAAGTTCGCCACCGTGAACTGCATATGCTCGGTCCGGTAGTTGTTCCGGTCTCCGAAAGTAACGGGCAATGTGATGTGCCCGAGTGGTTCTGCCCCCTCTCCCGGTATCAAACCGTAGAACGCGGATTGGGGGGGACGTAGGTCGAGAGTGGTCAGGCCGAGTTCCTTCAATGTGTTAGCAAAGAGGATGTTCAGGCCACTGCCACCGTCGACTAGCACCTTGGTGAGCTGAACAGTTGCGGATCGTCGGAGCTACTACCAAGGCGTGGGATCCGGGCTTCGGTATGAAGCTCGGGTGATCTTCCCGGGTGAAGGTGATCGGAACTTCCGACCACTTGAGGTACTGAGGTACCGATGGCTCCCTTGCGTGCATGACCTGGCGGTGGGTGAGCTTTTGCTGGCGCTTCGTCTCGAATCCTTCCGGTCCGCCGTAGATCATGCGGACCACTCGGTCGGCCTCCTGAAACTCGTCGCCGGGCTCGTCGGTCCGCCTGTCCTCTCTTGGGGAACCATCGTTCCTCTTTCTGTATGGAGGGCCTCTGTTGCCCCCAGTGAAGGCTCGCTTGAGCCCGTAGCACTCTCGTGCCGAGTGCTTGTGCTTGTGGTATGGACATTGCTCATCGAGCATGCGCTGGAAATCTTCTGGAGTTACCCGGCCTCTGGGCCGGTCCAGAGTGGCGACCATATCGCCCTCGCTTTTCTTCTTGCGAGGGTGACTGTCGCTGCAACGATGGTCGTCGTGTCGATCTTCGTCCTCGCGGCGGTCGCGCTTACGGGTCGTCTTGTTCTCCTCCTCCCAGCGATTCTTGATCTCGCTAAGTTGTTCCTTCTCCGCAATCTCCGCGTCCGCCCACGTGCTAGCGACCCGGAACATGTCATTGACAGTCGCGGGTGGCTTCCGAGTCCACTTGTGGATCAGTCTTCCGTCGGAGATGCCGTTCTGGAAGGCGGTCATCACCTCCTGATCCGTCACATCCGTAATGGAGTTGCGCTTCTCCGAGAACCTGCGCACGAAGTCATGCAGGGTCTCGTTCTTGCGCTGTCGTATCTGGCCGAGGAGCCGTTTGCTCCCGGGCCTCTCCCAGGTTCCGAGATAGTTACCGATGAAGAGTACGGTAAGCTGATCCCGGTTGTCGATGGCATCCTGCGGGAGTCCTGCCAGCCAGTTGCGGCAAGTCTTTGGTGAGCATGATGGGAAGGTAGTTCGCCATCACGTCCTCGTCGCCGCCAGCCGCTTGTACGGTGGTGTAGTAGATCTGAAGCCATTGGGATGGATCAGACTTCCCGTCGTACTTGTCGATGTCCGACAGCTTGAAGCCTCTGGGCCATGTTACGCTCCTCAAGCGCTCGGTGAACGACTGGAATCCGCCGATCCGACCTCTGGGGCGGGAACCACTCGGATCCGAGCCGTCTGTTGTCCTTGGGGGAGTGTGCTCCCTCCTGCGATCCCGATCCCTGGGTGGGGAACGGGTCCTCCGATAGGCCTGAGTCCTGGGTGGAGTTCGGTCCCGTCGGTAGGTTCTGCTGCGCGGTGGAGTTCGCTCCCTTGGCGGGGTCGGCCGCCTTCGTGGGGGCGCCGCTCATCCTCGCGGCGGAGTACGACCGCCGTCGTTGCCGTGCCTTGGGCTACCGGAGGGATCAGAGTAGTCAGTATACTCTGACTCCGTCGAGTAGCCGCTCCTGTTGGAGTTACGACGGGGATTCCCATGATCCCGATCGTATTCTTCACGACGTCGGATCTCCTCGCAATGACGCTCCTCAGTGCTGCTGCGGAATGACGTCCCTCGCGTCTCGATCTCTGTTGATCGTGGTGCGAAGATCTTCATCACGATCCAACCCACCGCTGGTCCGGCGTCGAGACGGCCCGGGCTCAGAAGCGGCCGTACGTGCTCTGCCCTGCATCTGGTGGACCTGGATGGAGGCAGCCTGCATGAAAGCCCTTACCTTTTTCCAGGCCTGGAGTGCTGGGTGGCAGCCGACTGATTTCCTCGTCGATGGTGACGAGGTTCTGGACCGGCGTCTCGTAGACGTCGAATCCGTTGTACTCGAACATGCCGTCGCGCATCAGGTTCCGACTGCTTCTCCTGTCGCGCCGATCCCGATGACGACTGTGATCCTCCGAGGGTGGTTCTCGAAGTTGAGCGGTGCCAGATCCTGATGCGTTGGCCCCGTGCGGTCGGGCGACTCTGCGAGTCGCCCGATTGGCGTTGCGTCCTCGGCGCTGATCCCTGGCTTCAGTCGTCTCTTCGGCCGGGGTGATCTCGTCCTCCGAGACGGGGTTAGGTGGCGTCGCTGGTGCCACCATGTAGCAGTATGACCCGGCTCCTTCTTGCGCGAGGTAATCTTCCTCGGACTCGGAGAGGTCGGTTGTGGGCGTGTCACACTCCAAGCTACTCGGAGTTAATCCTCCGGGTGATCCTAGCAGTTCCTGGCTCCGTAGAGGAGTCGGACGGGTGTAACCCTCTTGCAGGTCGTCCAGGATTGAGGGTCCCCGTGGGTTTGACTCGTAGGAGTCGCTCTCAGAGGGGGAATCATCCGCCTGGACGATGTCCTTCATCTTCTGCTTCTGGGTAAGCGCGCGGAAGCCGGGGGTCTGGATGGTGATGACCTCAGGGCTCGGGACGCGCGTCGGCTGAGCGTTTACGCTCTGAGATGACTCGGAGACGCGACTCTCAGGAGCCGGATCGGAACCGAGTGGTTGTTGATCTGCTCCTGACTGGTTGGGCCTCGCGTTTTGCTGATGGACTCAGCGGGGCAGAAACGGCGCGATCAGATGCGATCGGACCGGATTGGGCCGTGATGGCCGAAGTCGGCGCCAGAGAGGAAACCTCCGTGGCGGTTGCAGTTCCTGCCGCTTGGGTATCCAAGACGGCGGCGGTGATGTTCCCGAACTGGATCTCGAATCCGTCGACGTTCGGGAGGTTGCAGCTGTCCAAGATCTTGACGCGATCCATCAGGCTCACCAGATTGATCTCGGCGATACCCCCTACCTGGCGCGCCACTGTCGGTGATATGATCTCCGACAGTCTTCCACGGGGTAACCCACGGAAGTAATTTGTATGTAGGGAAGATCGCAAAGATCAGAAGCAAGATGGTTAGGATGGACAGATACGAGGGTTTAGACAGGTTCGGGGCGTCGACTCGACGTAATACCCTACGTCCTGTTTTGGGGTGTCGACGTAATACTCCGTCGCGAGGACGAGCGGCTCCCCCACGAAGGCGGCCGACCCCGCCAAGGGAGCAGACTCCACCGCGCAGCAGAACCTACCGACGGGACAGGACTCCACCCAGGACTCGGACCTATCGGAGGACCCGTTCCCCACCTAGGGATCGAGATCGCAGGAGGGAGCGCACTCCCCCAAGGACGACAGACGGCTCGGATCCGAGCGGTTCCCGCCCAGAGGTCGGATCGGCGGATTCCAGTCGTTCACTGAGCGCTTGAGGAGCGTAACCTGGCCTAGGGGCTTCAAGCTATCAGACATCGACAAGTACGACGGGAAATCTGATCCATCCCAGTGGCTTCAGATCTACTACACCGCCGTACAAGCTGCTGGCGGCGACGAGGACGTGATGGCGAATTACCTCCCCATCATGCTAACCAAAGACTGTCGCAACTGGCTAGCAGGACTCCCGCAGGACGCCATCGACAACTGGGATCAGCTTACCGTACTCTTTATCGGTAACTACCTCGGAACTTGGGAGAGGCCCGGGAGCAAGCGGCTCCTCGGCCAAATACGACAGCGCAAGAACGAGACCCTGCACGACTTCGTACGCAGGTTCTCGGAGAAGCGCAACTCCATCACGGACGTGACGGATCAGGAGGTGATGACCGCCTTCCAAAACGGCATCTCCGACGGAAGATTGATCCACAAGTGGACAAGAAAGCCGCCCGCGACTGTCAATGACATGTTCCGGGTCGCTAGCACGTGGGCGGACGCTGAGATTGCGGAGAAGGAACAACTCAGCAAGATCAAGAATCGCTGGGAGGAAGAGAACAAGACGACCCGCAAGCGCGACCGCCGCGAGGACGAAGATCGACACGACGACCATCGTCGCACCGACAGTCACCCCCGCAAAAAGAAGAGCGAGGGCGATATGGTCGCCACTCTGGACCGGCCCAGAGGCCGGGTAACTCCAGAGGATTTCCAGCGAATGCTCGATGAGCAATGTCCATACCACAAGCACAAGCACTCGGCACGAGAGTGCTACGGGTTGAAGCGAGCCTTCACTGGGGGCAACAGAGGCCCTCCCTACAAAAAGAGGAACGATAGTTCCCCGAGAGACGACAGGCGAAACGACGAGCCTGGCGACGAGTTTCAGGAGGCCGATCGAGTGGTCCGTATGATCTACGGCGGACCGGAAGGTTTCGAGACGAAGCGCCAGCAAAAGCTCACCCACCGCCAGGTCATGCATGCAAGGGAGCCATCGGTACCTGAGTACCTCAAGTGGTCAGAAGTGCCGATCACCTTCACCCGGGAAGGTCACCCGAGCTTCATACCCAAGCCCGGGTCCCACGCCTTGGTAGTAGCTCCGACGATCTGCAACGTTCAGCTCACCAAGGTGCTAGTTGACGGTGGCAGTGGCCTGAACATCCTCTTTGCTAACACATTCAAGGAGCTCAGCCTAACCACTCTCGACCTGCGTCCCCCCAATCCTCATTCTACGGTCTGATACCGGGAGAGGGGGCAGAACCACTCGGGCATATCACATTGCCCGTTACTTTCGGAGACCGGAACAACTACCGGACCGAGCACATGCAGTTCACGGTGGCCAACTTTGAGACTGCATATCACGCCATCCTCGGGAGGCTGGCGCTCGCCAAGTTCATGGCGATCCCTCATTACGTCTACTTGCAGGTGAAGATGCCAGGACCAAAGGGCGTAATCACCGTCTTGGGGGACATCCGAGTCGCTTACACCTGCGAACAGGAGACCCTCAACGCGGCAGCTGCCCTGGACATGTCGAAGCGCATGACGCAAGTACTGGCTGCATCGCAGGAGGTGGACAAGGAGTCTCTGGAGATCCCCGCCAAGAGGCCCGCGAGAGAAGCCATCTCGCCAAGCAAGGAGACGGAGCTGAAGAGGATCTCGCTGGACCTGGAAGACCCGAAGAAGACGGCCATCATCGGGGCCGAGCTAGACCCCAAATAGGAAGAAGTGCTCGTCAAATTCCTAAGGGAAAACGCCGACATATTCACGTGGAAACCATCCGATATGCCAGGTGTCCCAAGGGAACTTGCCGAGCACTCCTTGAAGGTCAATCCGACTGCCAAACCGATCAAGCAGAGGCTTCGTCGATTCGCGCAGGACCGCAAGGAGGCGATTAGGGTAGAGATTACAAAGCTGTTAGCTGCTGGCTTTATTCAGGAGGTGTTTCACCCCGACTGGTTAGCTAACCCAGTTCTTGTAAGAAAAAAGAATAATAATGAATGGAGAATGTGCGTTGACTACACAGATCTCAACAAAGCTTGCCCTAAAGACCCCTTCGTTCCCCCCCACATCGATCAAGTCGTGTCTGGATCAATTAATTCTAGACATAGTAGAAGCCTACATCGATGACATCGTGGTCAAGATCATGAACCCCGAGGACATGATAGAGAACCTGACAAAGGTCTTCGAACGCCTACGTATATTCCGGTGGAAGCTCAACCCGGAAAAGTGTGTCTTCGGAGTCCCTTCAGGTAAACTACTCGGCTTCATGGTCAGCAACCGCGGCATCGAGGCAAACCACGAGAAGATCACGGCCATCACCAAGATGCTACCACCAACCTGTCAGAAGGATGTGCAGAAGCTTACTGGATGCATGGCAGCGCTCGGTCGTTTCATATCACGACTCGGCGTCCACGGATTACCATTTTTTAAACTGCTCAAGAAGCAGGACAAGTTCGTGTGGGATGACGAGGCGAAACAATCTTTCCAGGAACTCAAGGATTACTTGCAGAAGCCGCCCATCCTCGTCCCACCTCAACCAAGGGAACAGCTTTACCTCTACATCTCTACTACCCCCCGAGTGGTTAGCACGGTACTAGTGGTCGAGCGCCCTGAAGAAGGGCACGCATATGGAGTTCAGCGACCAGTCTACTTCGTCAGCGAAGTCCTGACCTGTGTCCAAGATACGCTATCCCCATGTGCAGAAGTTACTCTACGTAGTTCTCATCTCAGCAAGAAAGCTGAAACATTACTTTGAGGCCCATCCAATCTCGGTCGTAAGCGAAAATCCTTTAGGGGAAATACTCCATAACCGAGACGCCAGCGGCCGAATCGTCAAGTGGTCAATAGAATTGGCCGCTCACCAAATAACCTTTGTTCCATGTACTGCTATCAAGTCTTAGGTTCTGGCCGACTTCGTAGCAGACTGGACAGAGAACCAAGCTCCGGCTGACAACGAGATAGTTGAGTACTGGGAGATGTATTTTGATGGCTCCCTCCAGATCAAAGGAGGCGGCGCAGGTGTACTCCTGATTCCCCCAGTGGACAGGAACTAAAATACGTTCTTCAAATCATGTTCCCAGTATCCAACAATGCAGCCGAGTATGAAGCTGTCGGTGATATTATCTCCGGCAGTCTTCCACGGGGTAGCCCACGGAAGTGATTTGTAATGCAGGGAAGATCGCAAAGATCGGAAGCAAGATGGTTAGGATGGACAGACACGGGGGTTTATACAGGTTCGGGCCGTCGACTCGACGTAATACCCTACGTCCTGTTTTGGGGTGTTGTATTGCGTGGATTTCGCTATGAGTTGAGATGTGGTGAGTTTCGATGTCTTTGGAGGGGGTCCCTGCCCGCCTTATATATCGGGGGGCAGGGTTACAAGTCGGTTTGTAGCCGATCCTATCTCTAAGAATCCTTTCCTTCTTTACAATAATTCCTATTCTAACTAGAACTTCTCCTTCCAGATCCTTCCTTCGTGCGCCGACTTGTCCCGCACGTCATCAGGTCCAGAACGGTGGGCTGGGCCGCCCCCTTTTGGTGGGCTGCCAGGCTTGCTCGTGAGGTACCCAGGTACTATATCCCCCACAGTAGCCCCCGAGCACTTCTTGGCCGATCGTTGGCTGTAATTGATCTGTCTTTTCTTGCATGATCCGAGTGCTCTCAAGTTGTTTAAGATCTCATCCGAGTGGTTTCGAAGAAGATCCGAGTGGTTTCGAGGAAGATCTGAGTGCATGATCAGACGTTCCTGAAAACAATTCTTCAATTGTAGCCATAGTGAGGGGAAGGAGTGCTCTTTTTCACGACGCGACAGCGAAGTGAATACACTTAGCCCCCGAGCTTTGGGCAATTTTAATATGAAATTGGCCAAAGGTTTTCAACTTTTTCTCCATCTATATCTTGATCTTCAATGGTGTGCACCTCCAGGTGCACCCATTGGGTGTAGCCCCCGAGCCTTGAGCAGAATAGAATATTCTGGTCGAGGGTCAAAAATAAAATATTATGAATCTCTTTTTGAACTTAGTCCTTCAATGGTGTGCACCTCCAGGTGCACCCATTGGGCGTAGCCCCCGAGTCTTGATTCGACTCGGCACGATCGTGTCAAGACTCTGAAAGCCATGGATCCTGACTGAATTTTCCAGCCCCCATGCCTCTGGGCATGGATTTCGGATAATCTTCTCCTTCTGGGGCTTTTTTGTTTCCCCTTCTTAAGGATTCTGTTCTCAAGTTCTTTGAACTCGGCATGACTCCCGAGTCGTGTCTCACGACCCAGCTTGACCATATGGTAAGCCACCTTCTCACAAGATTTATACTTGTCAGCACTTGACCCAGACTTCTGAGCGAATTTAGCGATAGTATCGCATGCCTTACGTAAAAATCAATTGCAAGGATGCAATATTAATTGCAAAAGCAAGTCTGGCCGTCGACTAATTTTAGCCTCACGACCGAGTGGTTTCTGCCCCTGAACACTAGCTCAAGGACCCACAAATTTGTTAATATAACAGAACCGAGAGGTCGTGCTATATTTCAGCCCATTTAGGCCCATTAATCCCGTAAAGTCCGTTGTTTCCTAGGGAAACTAACGGTTGCCTTATTGAAGCCAAAATATCGCGAGATATCGCGACTCCTTACCGCATCTTTGAATTCAAAGCGACGGGACGTGCCTGCGTCGGTTAAGTTCCCGAGACACGCATCGCGCCGCGCGCGGGAGGAACGGTTCATTCCATTATAAGCCATCCCCGCCGCAATCTTCTTCCTTTACTCGCCATTTGCCTTCCCAGCGCTCAAGTTTTCCTCCACGCGCGAGAGCAAACCCTACATCCATTCCCGCAGCTTTCATCCTCAATCCTCAGCCTCCGCTCGTCGCCATGGCGCCAAAAAGGAGGGAAGCCCCGAAGCGGAAGGAGAGGTCGCCGGGAAAGGCCCGGTCGGTCAAGGCCAAGGCCGCCGCCGAAGTCGCCGTGGACCGCTCCGCCGAGTGGAGGGGGTCCATCACCACCACCAGGCGCCTCGAGCAGCACGTCGTCGACGGCATCCTCCCAGACCAGCAAACCGCCGAGTGGCGCGCAGCCTCCGGTGAGTCTTTCCCCACCCCAAATTCCTCTGATTTGGTGGTGTTCGAGTCTTTCTTTCTGCGCGGCTTTGGCGTGCCTGCGCATTCTTTCCTCCGCGGGCTGCTGCATTTCTATGGGATCAGTCTTTGCGCACTGAATCCCAACTCCATTCTTCACATTGCCATCTTCATCAATCTCTGTGAGGCCTATCTTGGGATAGAGCCTCACTTCAATCTCTTTCTTCACATTTTTCTGTTGAAACCCTACCCTGGAACCGAGTGCCCGCGAGTAGTCGGAGGCGCCGGATTCCAACTCCGTGAGGGTCGAACCCGGGAGTATTTTGATATTCCTTTTCTTACTTCCAACAAAGGGTGGCAGTCCGAGTGGTTTTACGTAGGAAACCACTCGCCTGCCATCTCCCCTGAGATAGATTCACGTCCTGTTCCCTCCCAGTCCTGGACTGCTCTTCCCAAGGAGAGTGAGATGGACGAGGTTCGGGAACTGCTGGGTCTCATAGCCCAGTTGAAGGACAGAGGGTTGTCTGCCGTAGGAGTGGCAGCCAACTTCGTGCTGTGCCGGATCCAGCCCCTCAAGCAGCAGGGCTCATCCGGCGTATGAATACTACGCCGAGGGGGACAACACGCGTGAAGCCCCCGAGCGTGTTGACAAGGTCCAAGCCGCAGCTCGGCTTAGCAAATTCTTCGTGTCAGGGACTTCCCTGCGGACTACTGATTGTCCTCCAGCGTACAACTTATCGAATCCACGCCCTGAGGTATTTAACCAGTCTGTTGCTGTTTTATGTTTCAATTCCGCCCATTGGGTGTAATCTCAGTAAAGAACTGAACCCAACTTTTGCAGGGTCGAGCTGCCTTTGTATCTCTCCCTCCTTTGCCTGAGATGCCAAAGGGAGTGGATCAGCCGGCTCGGCGCAGAGCCGGTGGTGTTGAAGAAGCAGTCGGAGGAAGTGAGAGCGACCTGCATGACTCTGATTTCACTCTGTCGTCCTCACCTTCTCCAGACGTGCTATCTCCGAGTGGTGGGAAGGCTGCCCCTGTCCCGAAGAAACGGAAGATTTCAACGGGGATCGTGATTGGGGACGCGCCGAGCCGCCGCCAACTCCTCCTTTCCGAGTCATCTGACTCGGATGAAGACGAAGCTGGTGGAGCCGAGTCGTCAATCCCGCCCCCAATAACCAGCTCGGAGCAGTCTCCCCTTGCAATAGTACCTCTGAGTGCTGCAAGTCCGAGGGACCTTCCTTCCCCCACTCGGAAAGGAAAGCGCCCGAGAATGCGCGTATCTACTCTGTAATTATCATTGTCATCCTTTGATTGTCCTTTATGTTTTTCTGTAATTAATCCATATGTGCTTTATCCTGTAGCACGCCGTCTGAGATCCCCTTTGCGGGTCCTGCGCCTCAGTCGGTCGTTGAGACAGAGATCCCACCAATCCAAATGCCAGAGGTGTCGACCCACTCGACTGATCTTCTCAGCGATCAGCCTGTGGGTCCGCCACCAGAGTCGCTGCGAGAACCAACCCCGCCTCCGCCGAGTCCTGTACCAGCGTCGCCGACCACACTGCCTGTTCCTCAGGGCAGCCCCCAGCCTGCTCCTGTAGTTGAACAGACTGCTGCGATGGAGGAGCCCCAGGCTGCAGGGATCGAAGTCGCTTCAGCAGTGGTCGGCGCTCCGGGTCGTGGTGCTCCCATGACTCCTCTGGCGGAGTTCATGTCGCTCCATCTTCGTATGGGCCAGATAGCCAAGGTATTTCCTGAGCCACTTTTCTTGTTGAGGTTGAGTACCGAGTGGTACACTATTTGTTTTGTCATCTGACTTGTCTTTGCAGGACTTAGCTGCTGATGCCGAGGCAAAATCCTCGGTGATTCAAGAACTTTCTTCTGCAGTTGCTAAGGCCGACTCCTTGGTGGCCCGAGTGACTGAACTCGAAGCTGCTGCGACCCAACACCAGGCCGAGTTGGAGGAAGCCCAACGCACCAATCGCGATCTTCGCGGAGAGGTGGAGCAGGCTAGACTCAACGAAGCCCAGGCCGTGCACGAGCTCAGAGGTATGTTATTCCCTGTTTGTTTTCCTGTCAGACGTGGATATATTATCCAGATCTAACTTTCTGTAGATTACCGGTATCGGATTATGTCCCAATTTTCAGAGCTCACTGCCAAGGTGGCTCGGCTGCAAGGCGAGGCGGAGGCACTGCGGACCGAGAAGATCGCGCTGGAAGACGCTGTCCGAGTGGTGGCGGAGGAGATCGAGCCGGAGGCATCATCATCTTCGGCTTCTATCCTCGACCGCGTTCGGGTGCTTCCACGCTTCTTCCGGCGACAGCTTTGCTCCATCAACCAGGCCAGCTGTGGTCATGTCCTGGCGGTGCTCAAGTCTCTGTTCCCGGCATCGGACCTGGAGCCACTCGGCCGTGGATACGCTGCTGGCACCTCTGAAGATGACGTGAGCAGACTGCTCCTTGAAGTCGAGCCTATCGCCAATGTCCTGTCCAAGGATGTTGTTGATGACTCTGAGGAAGCGACCCCGTCTGGTGTTGGTGATCCTGCAGTGTAATTTACATAGAACATTTGTAGTATTTGGTAGAAGAAGTACTTTTTGAACAATGTTTAAGCTTTTGCTATTGTATATAAGTTTTTATGGGACTACTACTCCCTTTCTTTCTGCGCTGGCCTTAATTTCTGAGTGGTTGACCTGTTACGGAGTAGATTAGCCTCGTTGGTCTCAGTCTCATGCCGCAGAGGATTTGTCGTACGTTTAGAGCTTTGACTTGGCGAGTACTTTCCCTCTCGATTTAAAGTTTGTTCCACTCATACTTTATGTGCGTGACGCGAAAGAGGAAATTCGAGTAGCAGATATAGATGAAAGATGAAATCAACTTTATTGATAACTCATTATAAATCTGTTGAGTCATGACTGGGGGTGAATACCCTCCAAAATCACTCAGAAAAACAAATCGAAACAAAAAAGATGAATACATAACTGAATCAGGCGTAGAAACGCTGTTAGTGCTCGATGTTCCATGGAGTCATCGAAATAGGCGTTCGAAGACCTTTGTCAGGTTCTCCATCACGTCCTCATGGTTCATGATCACGATGTTATCGATGTAGGCTTCTACTATGTCTGGAATCAATTGATCCAGACATGCTTGGATCGTCCTCTGGTAGGTTGCGCCTGCGTTCTTCAAACCGAAGGCCATCGTGTTGTAACAAGAGGCGCCGAACGGCGTGATGAACGCGGTCTTTATCTGATCTTCCAGCTTTAGGCCTATCTGGTGATAGCCTGAGTGGCAATCGAGAAAGTAGAGCAGGGCGGAGCCTGCCGTGGAGTCAACGACTTGATCGATGTTCAGGGCAGCTGCCGCGTTGAGGGTCTCCTGTTCGCATGTGTAAGCGACTCGGATGTCCCCCAAGACGGTGATTACGCCCTTGGGTCCTGGCATCTTGACCTGCAAGTAGACGTAGTGAGGAATCGCCATGAACTTGGCGAGCGCCGGCCTCCCGAGGATGGCGTGGTATGCAGTTCAAAGTTCGCCACCGTGAACTGCATATGCTCGGTCCGGTAGTTGTTCCGGTCTCCGAAGGTAACGGGCAATGTGATGTGCCCGAGTGGTTCCGCCCCCTCTCCCGGTATCAAACCGTAGAATGCGGATTGGGGGGGACTTAGGTCGAGAGTAGTCAGGCCGAGCTCCTTCAATGTGTTAGCAAAGAGGATGTTCAGGCCACTGCCACCGTCAACTAGTACCTTGGTGAGCCGAACGTTGCGAATTGTCGGAGCTACTACCAAGGCGTGGGACCCGGGCTTCGGTATGAAGTTTGGGTGATCTTCCCGGGTGAAGGTGATCGGAACTTCCGACCACTTAAGGTACTCAGGTACCGGTGGTTCCCTCGCGTGCATGACTTGGCGATGGGTGAGCTTCTGCTGGCGCTTCGACTCGAACTCTGGTCCGCCATAGATCATGCGAACCACTCGGTCGGCTTCCTGGAAGTCGTCGCCGGGCTCGTCGTTCCGCCTGTCGTCTCGCGGGGAACCATCGTTCCTCTTCCTGTAGGGAGGGCCTCTGTTGCCCCCAGTAAAGGCTCGCTTGAGCCCGTAGCACTCTCGTGCCGAGTGCTTATGCTTGTGGTAAGGACATTGCTCATCGAGCATGCGCTGGAAATCCTCTGGAGTTACCCGGCCTCTGGACCGGTCCAGGGCGGCGACCATATCTCCCTCGCTCTTCTTCTTGCGAGGGTGATTGTCGGTGCGACGATGGTCGTCGTGTCGGTTTTCGTCTTCGCGGCGGTCGCGCTTGCGGGTTGTCTTGTTCTCTTCTTCCCAGCGGCTCCTAAGCTCGCTGAGTTGTTCCTTTTCCGCGATCTCTGCGTCCGCCCACGTGCTAGCGATCCGGAACATGTCATTGACAGTCGCGGGTGGCTTCCGAGTCCACTTGTGAATCAGTCTCCCGTCGGAGATGCCGTGCTGGAAGGCTGACATAACCTCCTGATCCGTCACGTCCGTGATGGAGTTGCGCTTCTCTGAGAACCTGCAGCACGAAGTCGTGCAGGGTCTCGTTCTTGCGCTGCCTGATCTGACCGAGGAGCCACTTGCTCCCGGGCCTTTCCCAGGTACCAAGATAGTTACCGACGAAGAGTTCGGTAAGCTGATCCCAGTTGTCGATGGTGTCCTGCGGGAGTCCTGCCAGCCAGTTGCGGCAGTCCTTGGTGAGCATGATGGGAAGGTAATTCGCCATCACGTCCTCGTCGCCGCCAGCTGCTTGTACGGCGGTGTAGTAGATCTGAAGCCATTGAGATGGATCAGACTTCCCGTCGTACTTGTCGATATCCGACAGCTTGAAGCCTCTAGGCCATGTCACGCTTCTCAAGCGCTCGGTGAACGACTGGAATCCGCCGATCCGACCTCTAGGGCGGGAACCACTCGGACCCGATCCGTCTGTTGTTCTTGGGGGAGTGCTATCCCTCCTGCGATCCCGGCCCCTGGGCGGGGAACGGGTCCTCCGATAGTTCCGAGTCCTGGGTGGAGTTCGGTCCCGTCGGTAGGTTCTGCTGCGCGGTGGAGTTCGCTCCCTTGGCGGAGTCGGTCGCCTGGGTGGTGGAAGTGCTCGTCCTCGTGGCGGAGTGCGACCGCCGTCGTTGCCGCGCCTTGGACTACCGGAGGGGTCAGAGTAGTCTGACTCCGTCGAGTAGCCGCTCCTGTTGGAGTTACGACGGGGATTTCCATGATCCCGATCGTATTCTTCACGCCGTCGGATTTCCTCACGATGGCGCTCTTCGGTGCTGTTGCGGATGACATCCCTCGCGTCTCGATCTCTGTTGATCGTGGTGCGAAGGTCTTCGTCACGATCTGATCTGCCGTTGGCCCGGTGTCGAGACGGACCTGGCTCAGGAGCGTCCGTGGTCGCTTTGACCTACATCTGGTGAACCTGGACGGAGGCGGCCTGCACGAGAGCCCTTACCTTTTCCAGGCCTGGAGTGCTGGGTGGCAGCCGACTGATTTCCTCGTTGATGGTGACGAGGTTCTGGACTGGCGTCTCGTAGACGTCGTATCCGTTGAACTCGAACATGCCGTCACGCATCAAGTTCCGGGTGCTCCTCCTGTCGTGCCGATCCCGTTGACGACGATGATCTTCAGAGCGTGGTTCCTGGAGTCGAGCGGTGCCAGATCCTGATGCGGCGGCTCCGTGTGGTCGTGCGGCTCTGCGAGTCGCCCGACTGGCGTTACGTCCTCGACGCTGGTCCCTGGCTTCAGTCGTCTCCTCAGCCGGAGTGACCTCATCTTCTGAGACAGGGTTGGGTGGCGTCGCTGGCGCCACCATATAGCAGTATGACCCGACTCCTTCTTGCGCGAGGTAGTCTTCCTCGGACTCGGAGAAGTCGGATGTGGGCGTATAACGCTCCAAGCTACTCGGAGTTAGTTCTCCGAGTGATCCTAGCAATTCCGGCTCTGTAGAGGCGTCGGACGCTGTGTATCCTTCCGGCAGGTCGTCCAGGATTGAGGGTCCCTGTGGGTTTAGCTCATAGGAGTCGCTCCCAGAGAGGGAATCATCCGCCTGGACGATGTCCTTCATCTTCTGCTTCTGAGCAAGCGCGCAAAAGCCAGGGGTCTGGACGGTGATGACCTCAGGGCTCTGGACGCGCGTCGGTTGAGCGTTTACGCTCTGAGATGACTCGGCGACGCGACTCTCAGGAGCCGGATCGGAACCGAGTGATTGTATATCTGTTCCCGACTAGTTGGGCCTCGCGTTTTGCGATGGACTCAGTGGGGTAGAACTGGCACGATCAGATGCGATCGGACCGGATCGGGCCGTGACGGCCGAAGTCGGCGCCAGAGAGGAGACCTCCGTGGCGACCGTAGCTCCTGCTGCTTGGGTATCCAAGGCGGTGGTGGTGACGTCCCCGAACTGGATCTCGAATCCGTCGACGTCCGAGAGATTGCAGCTGTCCAAGATCTTGACACGATCCATCAAGCTTACCAGATTGATCTCGGCGATATCCCCTACCTGGCGTGCCACTGTCGGTGATATTATCTCCGGCAGTCTTCCACGGGGTAGCCCACGGAAGTGATTTGTAATGCAGGGAAGATCGCAAAGATCGGAAGCAAGATGGTTAGGATGGACAGACACGGGGGTTTATACAGGTTCGGGCCGTCGACTCGACGTAATACCCTACGTCCTGTTTTGGGGTGTTGTATTGCGTGGATTTCGCTATGAGTTGAGATGTGGTGAGTTTCGATGTCTTTGGAGGGGGTCCCTGCCCGCCTTATATATCGGGGGGCAGGGTTACAAGTCGGTTTGTAGCCGATCCTATCTCTAAGAATCCTTTCCTTCTTTACAATAATTCCTATTCTAACTAGAACTTCTCCTTCCAGATCCTTCCTTCGTGCGCCGACTTGTCCCGCACGTCATCAGGTCCAGAACGGTGGGCTGGGCCTGCCCCCTTTTGGTGGGCTGCCAGGCTTGCTCGTGAGGTACCCGGGTACTATATCCCCCACAGAAGCAGCCTTGCACGGTCTCCGCATCGCCGTATCTTTGGGCATCAAACGCCTGATGGTCCGCGGGGACTCTGCCCTGGTCATAAACCAGGTAAATAAGGATTGGTCCAGGTCCAACGAGAAGATGGATGCTTACTGCGAAGAAATAAGGAAATTGGAAGGGAAATTCTATGGCTTAGAGTTCCATCACGTGGTGCGCGACTATAACAAGGCAGCTGATGAGCTTGCCAAGATGGGGTCCACCCGTGAAGGCGTCCCACCCGGAGTTTTCATCCAAGATCTTATTAAACCATCTATTAAGATAAACCCGGATGGCACTGTCGCGGAGCAACAAGTCGGAGAATCTCTGAGTCAGCCACATTAGTGGTAGACGAAGCATTGGACTGGAGGACCCAAATCATCGACTATCTTGACAGCGGCATATTGCCCTCAGAGGTCGCAGAAGATGGAAAGGATCTGAAGTCGCTCCACGAACAAATCGTGCGGCGCAGTAAAAGCTACGTCATCATCGGAGAAAAGTTGTATCGTCGATCTGGAGCCTCTCAAATTCTCTAGAAGTGCGTGAGTCGCGCAGAGGGTATCGAGCTCTTGACAGACATACACAAAGGCATCTGTGGTAATCACGCCGGGCGTAAAACCATTGTTGGTAAAGCCTTCCGGTCTGGTTTCTACTGGCCGACTGCTGTAGCAGACGCGGAAAATATTGTGCGGCACTGCCAAGGGTGTCAGTATTTTGCAAGGCAAATACACGCACCAGCACAACAGCTGCAGACTATACCAATGTCCTGGCCCTTCGCTTGTTGGTGCTTGGACATGATCGGTCCGTTCAAGAAGGCGACGGGTGGTTTTGACCATGTCTTAGTGCTATTGACAAGTTCACCAAGTGGATCGAGGTGAAACCAGTCAAAAAGCACACGGCAGCCAAGACCATCGAATTCTTCACCGACATCACTCATCGCTTCGGAGTCCCAAATCGTATCATTACAGATAATGGTACGAACTTCGTTGCACAGGAGTTCAAAGATTGGTGCAGCGAGAGGAACATCAAGCTATGCCCCGTATCCGTGGCGCACCCAAGGGCCAATGGCCAGGTTGAAAGAGCCAATGGCGAAATAATCAAAGCACTCAGGGCCCGTATATTCAAGAAGCTGAAGCAGTACGATGGACGATGGATCAAGGAGTTGCCCGCTGTAGTCTGGGGGCTGCGGACCCAGCCGAGTGGTGCCACGAAGCAAACCCCGTTCTTTCTGGTTTACGGCTCGGAAGCTATCCTACCAACAGACATCTCATACGGCTCGCCCCGAGTGGAATTCTATGATGAATACGACGCGCAAGTGGCACGAATTGAAGACCTCGATAGTATCGAGGAGAAGAGATTGGCCGCCCAGATCCAAGCCGCGCGTTACGCTCAGGTCCTTCGACGGTATCATGATCGAACCGTCAAGCAGAGGTCTTTTGAAGCAGGCGACTTGGTTCTGAGAAGGAAGCAAGACACCAAGGGCACGCACAAGCTTGCGTCCCCCTGGGAGGGACCATACATCGTCAAGACAGTGAGTCGCCCAGGCTCATATTGCCTCATGACGGAAGACAGAGTTGACATCCCAAATCCGTGGAATATCGAGCACCTATAGCGTTTCTACACTTGATTCAGTTATGTATTCATCTTTTATTTCTTTAAGATATTTTTCCCCGAGTGGTTTTTTGTGGATAATCATCCCAATTTCAACTCGGCAGAATCATAAATGTCATATGAGTTATCAATAAAGTTGATTTCATCTTCTATCTACATTATATCTACTACTCGAATTTCCTCTTTCGCGTCACGCACATAAAGTATGAGTGGAACAAACTTTAAATCGTGGGGGAAAGTACTCGCCAAGTCAAAGCTCTACACGCACGACAAAGCTCGGCGGCATGAGACTAAGACCAACGAGGCTAATATACTCTGTAACAGGTCAACCACTCAGAAATTAAGGCCAGCGCAGAAAGAAAGGGAGTAGTACTTCCATAAAAACTTATATACAAAAACAAAGGATTAAACATTGTTCAAAAGTACTGCTATTGTCACATACTACAGATTTTCTACCAAATTTAACTTGCAGGGTCACCACCACCAGAAGGGCCTGCATCATCAGTTTCATCGACAACGTCCTTAGATAGAACATTGGCGATCGGCTCCACTTCCAGCAGCAGCCTGCTCACATCATCTTCAGAGGTGCCAGCAGCATACCCGCTGCCGAGTGGTTCCAGATCTGACGATGGGAACAGTGACTTCAGGATAGCCAAGACATGACCGCAACTGGCCTGGCTGATGGAGCGAAGCTGCCGCCGAAAGAAACGTGGAAGCGCCCGAGTGCGGTCGAGGATAGAAGCTGAAGGTGATGCTGCCTCCGGCTCGATCTCCTCCGCCACCACTCGAACAGCATCTTCCAGCGCGCACTTCTCGGTGCGCAGTGCCTCCGCCTCGCCTTCCAGACGAGTCACCTTAGCAGTGAGTTCTGCAAATTGGGCCATAATCCGGACCCGGTAATCTACAGAAAGTCAGATCTGGACAGTATGTTCACGTCTGACATAAAAAGAATAGCATACCTCTAAGCTCCTGTGCGGCTTGGGCTTCGTTGAGCTTAGCCTGTTCCACCTCTCCGCGAAGATCGCGGACGGTGCGCTGGGCTTCCTCCAACTCGGCCTGGTGTTGGGACACAGCGGCTTCACGAGCTGACATAATATACTTATATTAAGTATGGTCAGTGAAACAAAAGTATAAAAATACAACGCTAAGACTGACTCATACCCTGCGTCGCCTGGACTAGCTCGGCTTCGAGCTCAGCCACTCGGGTCACCAGGGAGTCGCCTTCTCTGCTGCAGGAACAAGCCTTTGAATCTCCGAGGTTTTGGCCTCGGCATCGGCAGTTATTTCCTGCAAACGATCATCAGATGACACAACAAACAACTGTACCACTCGGTACTCTACCTAAACAGGAAAGGTGGCTCAGGAATACCTCGGCCATCAGTCCCAGACGACGAAGGAGCGACTTGAACTCCGCCAGAGGAGTCATAGCGGCACCACCACCCGGAGCCACGACCGCTGCAGGAGCGACTTCGACCTTTGCAATATGGGGCCCCTCCATCGTCGCTGTCTGATCAATCACAGGAGCAGGCTGGGGGCTGCTCAGGGAAGAGTAGGCAGTACGGTTGGCGACGCTTGAGCAGGACTCGGCGGAGCCGGGGTTGGTGCGCGCGGTGATTCTTGTGGCGGCTCCACAGGCTGATCGCTAGGAGGATCAGCCGAGTGGGAAGATACTTCTGGCACTTGGATCGCTGGGATCTCTGTCTTGCCGACTGGTCGCGGCGCAGAGCCCGCATAGGGGATCTCAGACAGCGTGCTGCAGGACAAAGCAAATAAGGAGCAATCACAGGAAAACATAAAAGTCAATAAAATGTTGACAATATCTCTTACCGAGTAGATACGCACACTTTCAGGCGCTTTCCTTTCCGAGTGGGGGAAGGAAGGTCCCTTGGACTTGTAGTACGCAAAGGTACTATGGCAAGGGGAGAATGCTCTGAGCTAATAAGTGAGGGCGGGATTGATGGCCCGGCATCACCACCTACATCATCATCCGAGTCTGATGACTCGGTGAGGATGAGTTGGCGACGGCTCGGCGCATCCCCAATCACGACCCCTATTGAAGTGGAGCTCTTTCGCTTCCTCGGGACGACGGCAGCTTTACCACCACTCGGCGACAACACATCCGGAGAAGGTGAGGATGACAGACTCATATCCGAGTCGTTCAAGTCATCCTCGGCTCCTCCGAATGCTTCTTCAGCAGTACCGGCCCTGCGCGACGCTGGCTGGTCCACTCCCTTCGGCATCTCAGGCAGAAGGGGGATTGAAACAAAAGCAGCTCGACCCTGCATTTTAAAGTTGGGTTCAGTTCTTCATCGAGATTACACCCAATGGGTGGAATTGAAAACATAAACAGCAACAAATCGATTCATTACCTCAGGGCGAGGATTTGACAAATTGTATGCCGGAGGGCCATCAGAAGTCTTCAGGGAAGTCCCTGGCGCAAAAATTTGGCAAGCCGGGCCGCATCTTGGCCTTTATCAACACGCTCGGGGGCTTCACGCGTGTTGTCCCCCTCGGCGTAGTACTTATATGCCGGATGAGCCCGCTGCTTGAGGGGCTGGATCCGGCGCAGCACAAAGTTGGCTGCCACTCCTATGGCAGTCAACCCTCTGTTTTTCAGCTCGGCAATGAGGCTCAGCAGTTCCCGAACCTCGTCCATCTCGCTGTCTTTGGGGAGAGAACTCCAGGACTTGGAGGGGACAGGACGGATATCTATTTCAGGAGAGATGGCAGGCGAGTGGTTCCCTATGTAAAACCACTCGGATTGCCACCCTTTATTGGTAGTAGGAAAAGGAATTTCAAAATATTCCTGGGTTCGACCCTCACGGAGCTGGAACCCGGCGCCTCCGACTACACGCGGGCGCTCGATGCCAGGATAAGGCTTCAGCAAGAAAAGATAGAGAAAAAGATTGAAGTGAGGCTCTATCCCAAGATAGGCCTCACAGAGATTGATAAAGATAGCAATGTGAAGGATGGAATTTGGGTTCAGTGCGCAGAGACTGGTCCCATAGAAATGGAGCAAGCCGCGGAGAAAAGGGTGTGCAGGAACACCAAATCCGCGCAAAAGAAAGGACTCGAACACCACCAAATCAGTGGAATTTGGGGTGGGGAAAGACTCACCAAAGGCTGCACGCCATTCGGCGGTTTGCTGGTCCGGGAGAATGCCGTCGATGACATGCTGCTCGAGGCGCTTGGTGGTGGTAGAGGAATTCCTCCACTCGGTGGCACGATCCACGGAGACATCGATGGCGGTCTTGGTCATGACTGACCGATTCTTCCCTGGCGACTTCTCCTTCCGATTGCGGCGGGGATGGCTTATAATGGAATGAACCGTTCCTCCCGCTAGCACGTCGCGTCGCTTTAAATTCAAAGATGCGATATGGAGTTGCGATATCTCGCGATATTCTGGCTTCATGAGGCAACCGTTAGTTTCCCTAGGAAACAATGGGCTTAACAGGATTAATGGGCCTAAATGGGCTGACTTATGTCTTTGATAGGCTAAAATATAGCACGACCTTTCGGTTCTATTAATTAACAATTACGTGGGTTCCTTAGCTAGTGTTCAGGGGCAGAAACCACTCGGTCGTGACGCTAAAATTAGTCGACGGCCAGGCTTATTTTTGCAATTAATATTGCAGCCTTGCAATTGATTTTTACATAAGGCATGTGATACTATCGCTAAATTGACTCGGAAATCTGGGTCAAGTGCTGACAAGTATAAATCTTGTGAGAAGGTGATTTACCATATGGTCAAGCTGGGTCGTGGGACACGACTCGGGAGTCACGCCGAGTTCAAAGAACTTGAGAAAAGATTCCTTAAAAAGGGGAAATAAAAATGCCCTAAAAGGAGAAAATTATTCGAAATCCATTCCCAGAGGCATGGGGGCTGAAAGATTCAGTGAGGATTTACAGCTTTTAGAGTCTTGACACGATCGTGCCGAGTCGAATCAAGACTCGGGGGCTACACCCAATGGGTGCACCTTGAGGTGCACGCCATTGATGGATTAAATTCAAAAAGAGCTTTATGATATTTTATTTTTGACCCTCGACCAGAGTATTCTACTCTGCTCAAGGCTCGGGGGCTACACCCAATGGGTGCACCAGGAGGTGCACGCCATTGAAGATCAAGATTTTTATGGAGAAAAGTTGAAGACCCTTGGCCAATTTTATACTAAAATTGCCCAAGGCTCGGGGGCTAAGTGTATACACTTCGCTTTCGCGTCGTGAAAAAGAGCACTTCTTCCCCTCACTATGGCTACAATTGAAGAATCGTTTTCAGGAACGTTTGAGCATGCACTCGGATCTTCCTCGAAACCACTCGGATGAAGTCCTAGACAACTTGGGAGCACTCGGATCATGCAAGAAAAAGACAGATCAATTACAGCCAACGATCGGCCAAGTGCTCGGGGGCTACTGTGGGGGATATAGTACCCGGGTACCTCACGAGCAAGCCTGGCAGCCCACCGATAGGGGGCGGCCCGGCCCACCGTTCTGGACCTGATGACGTGCGGGACAAGTCGGCGCATGTAGGAAGGATCTGGAAGGAGGAGTTCTGATTAGAATAAGAGTTTTTGTAAAGAAGGAAAGGATCCTTAGAGATAGGATCGGCTACAAACCGACTTGTAACCCTGCCCCCCGATATATAAGGCGGGCAGGGACCCCCTCCAGACATCACGAAATCTCTCAAGAGAACAATCCACGCAATACAACACCCCAAAACAGGACGTAGGGTATTACGTCGAGTTGACAGCCCGAACCTGTCTAAATCCTTGTGTCTGTCCACCCTAACCATCTAGCTTCCGATCTTTGCGATCTTCCCTACATACAAATCACTTCCGTGGGCTACCCCGTGGAAGACTGCCGGAGATCATATCACCGACACTTGGGATAAATGTTCTAGGCGTTCCTCACAAAGTTCTTCCCGTTGGGCAAAACCAATGCCCTTCGTGAAAGGATTTCTAGTTTCTAGCAAGCAGCTATGGAGTCAATACCTGAGGCATGGGAATGGCTTCAAGATTACATCTTGGTCTGTCCTCACCACGGGATTGATGATTGGCTCATTCTTTATAACATCTACAATGGATTGTCTTTCACAGACCATGACCATATTGAAGCTGCTGCTGGAGGAGCCTTCTTCTCTTTGACCATTGAAAATGCCACCAATCTAATTGAGAACATGGTCTCCAATCAAGGGAGGAGTGATGTGAGACTCCAATTTCGTCCAGACGTATTCAACATGGACGACGACAACAATGGATATCGTCTAGAGGAAGGCCAGGAGTGCAATCAGCCACACCCCGACTACCAAGGAGGTAATTCAAGTAACGATGTCAATGCTATTCAATCCTCCTTGAAAGATCTTGTGTTTGGTCAAGCAAGAATACTTGAATCCCTCTCTAAAAAGCTTGCTGCCAATGAACAAACTTTGGGAAGCCTATCCTATGCTTTTGAGAACCAACTAAGATGTGTGTACGCATGTGCCCTCACTACCAAAGATGAAGCACTCATATGATCTGAACAAACTGCTGCTCACCGGATCATTCGTTCGAACATTGTAGTTTGATAAGGATTTAATGTTTTTCTAATGGTCTGCTATATATAAGTTTCTAATGACATTGCATTAACAATTCTGCTATGTCCAGTAGCAGGGATTGTCATCATAATGTAGAGTATAAATATATTTATAATTAAGATCTAGACAGCATCATTAACAAACATAAATAATTACTAGTTCTGTCCAATAACACGTAACAATAGCTACTTATAGGTCATCTGTCTTCCGAATCATCATGTGTGCACATTCCATTATCACTGTCACTACAGTACTGATCATCAGTCTCATCTTCATCCTCACTGGCATGTTGGGACATGTTACCTTACTTCCTGTTGCTTATAAACTCTGTTAAATTACCTTCATTGACGAGGTCTTCATCTTGAACCAGCTGCTCTTGGTGCATATCATCATCATCAGCACCTTCATGCACTGCACGCTCTATATCGGAACAATGTTCATCTTAGTGTACAACAGGATCAGCATCCCTTTCAGGCACGTTATACATGTCCCTATGTTCAAATTTTTGCACAACTCGTCAATCTTTGCCTATTAGATTGGTCTGCAAAATAAAAATATCTTCCTTCACTGTGTCGCCAAAGAAAAGGGTTAGACTTGTACCAAACTGAGTTAATGTTGATGGACTTGAAATGGTCGTCATATCTAAGGCCTACAGTCTTTCCATCTTGATTGTACCAGTCGCATCTAAAGAGAACCACTGACCGACGAAATTGCATATTAGAATTATATTGCAACTCAATTACCTGCCTTAGCAAGCCATAAAATTCAATAGTTTCTCCTTTATGTGTCCCCTCGGTGATGACACCACTATTATGTGTCTTTAGGTCTTTCTCACGGTCAGCAATGCTATAGCGGACTCCATTGACACTGCAAGCTGTAGAGTACTTGACTCGGAGATCAGGACCACATGATAGTGCAAACAAGCCTTCGCTGACCTCATCACGTTTCTCTGTACGTAGGTTAGCGATCTGCAGGAAAACATATAAACTTCAGTCTACTGTTATGTCACTGACTTGCATAAATGAAAATACGCATTGGCTTACATATTTTTTAAACCAATCAGTCAATTGTTTTTGCAGCCTTTTGTCAACATTACCTAACCCATCTTTCTCCAACAATTCTCTGTGCAAGCTGCATGACAAATGTTTTAACATTAAGAATAAACAGAGGTCAACAATAATTATTCTAAGCACATAGAAGTACAAATATGCAGAGAGATATGATACGTACTCCAAATACGGCTCAACTTCATTATAGTTATGTAGTACATACCAAACTAGCTTGGCTAAGATTTTATTATCGATGATTCTACCAGATTTCTGCCAAAAAGTTTAACAGCATGCATGAAAACAGAGATGTCACCATCCAGTGGTCCATCAAATTTAGGACCTGTGTCAACATCATCCGTGTACATTGAACAAAATGTCAATGTCTCACTTTCTATGCAGGTTTCAGCAATTGATCCTTCAGGCCTAGTCTTGTTCCTTACGAAATTCTTCAAAGTGCCAAGGCGCCGTTCAATTGGATATATCCAGCCATATTGTAGCAGACCACTAAGCAGCACCACATCAGGTAGATGGATGGCCAAGTGCACCATCACATCAAAGAAGACATGAGGAAAGATTTTCTTGAGCTTGCATATGATCAATGGAATCTCATTCTTCAAGCTTTAGACTACATCTATCCTCAGATTTCTACGGCACAGCTCCCTAAAGAAGTTCTCAGCTCTGCGACTGCTTCATATACATCATGACGCACAAGCCCACATAGACCAGCATGTATGATTCTTTGGAGAAGGACATGGCAAGAATGAGTTTTGATCTGGCCTTGCATCTTTGTACCATCTAGAGTAATGTATTTACTTAGGGTGTCTGCATAACCATATAGAAACTTGATACATTTGAGAAACTTACAAAACTTAGCTTGTCGATCAGACATCAAGACATAGAACAAAGGTGGACATTTTACCATGTTACCATCCTGGTAACATTGCAAATGAGGTCTAATGCCCATATCAGCCAAATATACCCTAGCATTCATTGTGTCCTTTGAGTTCTCCATTTTCAGCAATGTGGCAAGGAGGTTGCCACATATGTTTTTCTCAATGTGCCTCACATCAAGATTGTGGGGCAGTAGGAGGTCTCCTCAATAGGGAAGCTGCCACCACCCAGCTCTGCGGTTATAAATTACTCGTTGCCCGTCCTCATCTGCACGCTTTCTCTTGCTTGTTGATCCATCATCTAAACCTGGACTAACATTTTTGACCCTCTCTAGTTGCTCTTTGACCTCATCTAAAGTGAACCTTTCTGGTGCCTCTCTAGATTCAATATTCCCATCAAAAGCTTTGCTTCTCCGCCAAGCATGTGTCATTGGAAGGTAACGATGGTGGCTAATGTAGCATAACTTACTCCTTAATGCCCTTGACAATGGGTTTTTATCATAATGAATACAAGTATAATAACCTTTTGTAGTTCGACGTGATAGGGTGCCTAATGCTAGATAGTCATTAATGCTCCAAAGCACGGCTACATGCAGATTGAACGTTGCATGTGCGACAGCATCATATGTACTCACACCCTTCCAGAGCTCAAGGAGCTCTTCTATAAGAGGCTTCAAGAATAAATCAAAATATTTTCCTGGAGATTTTGGACCTAGGGTTAGTAAAGACATGAAGAAGTAAGCAGGATTCACACATCCCCATGGTGGAAGTTTCAAGGGCATAACAAGCACTGGCCTCATGCTATATGTCGTGCTAAAGTTTCCAAATGGATTAAAATCGTCTGTTGCTACGGCAAGTCTTAAGTTCCTTGCTTCCCATTTAAAATCTAGATTCTTTCTGTCGAAGTGTTTTCATGCCTTCCCATCAGCTGGATGACTCATCATGCCTTCAACTGGTGTCCGCTTCGACTTGTGCCATTAGATGTCCTTAGTTGTTCGGCTGGAACCAAACATCCTCTTCAACCTTGGGATTAGTGGGAAATACCTCTGTCGGTGTTCTACCGTCGATCCTACCGAGGGGTATCCCGAGGTAGTAGAGTTTCAGGTGGGTTTCACCGAGATCAGGAACGCAAAGGCTAAGACTCAGGATTTAGATAGGTTCGGGCCGCTTAGAAGGCGTAATACCCTACGTCCTGTGTGGTGATTGGTATTGATTGTATGTCTCTTTGTTGGGAGACTTGGGTTGTTTTTGAGAGGGTCCCTGCCCAGCCTTATATACACGGCGGACAGGGTTACAAGGTCGGTTCCTAGTAGGATCCTAACCAATTACTACTCGGAGAGTGCTTTACAAGGCAATCCGAGTAGTTTACAAGTCATACGACTAGTTTCCATAACGAGAAGAGTCCTTGCAGTACTCTACTCGTGTTCTTCACACCTGGTATGACTCTGTCTGGAGACAATCCATGTGTCCCTGTGGGCCCATGGTCGTACCTTCAACAAGCCCCCAAGCGCTTCATCGTCGAGTATCGTCAACCGAGTGCTTGCCAAGCCAATCGAGTGCTTTTTCGAGTTCTTCGAGTGCTTGATCAGTCTTGGACAGGTCTTGGTTGTCACGAGGCCATGAGGTGCTTAAGCCCTGTTTATTCTAATCAAATCAGTAGTCTTCAAAATATTATATGGTGTACGATAAAAACCGCACTCCATATGGAGTAGCCCCCGAGCCTTAAGTTGAATCGAAGAATCAGGTTGAGGGTCCACAGAATCTTGAATCTTCATCTTGTGCTTGAAATGTGCAATTTTGGAAAAATTGCACTTGATATCAAGTAGCCCCCGAGCCTTGGGTTGAATCAAAGAATCAAGCCGAGGATCTTGATTTAAGTCTTTAGTCTTCAGAAAAAATAAAATCAGAAGTCGATGTATATCGCCTATCAGCCCCCGAGCCTTGAAACGATTCAGAATGATTGATTCAAGGGTCCAGCGAGCTTAGTCTTCATCAAATCATCTTGGAGATAATCATCCGAGTGGTAATTTGCGCCCAGAAATAATGGTCACATTGAATCATCTTGGAGATCATCATCCGAGTGGTTTTCTTGCACCCAGCCCCTGAGCATAGGAGCCAGCAAAGATGCATCGAGTAGTATGTAGTCGAAATAGCCACCATCAATAGAGTAGCAGAACGAAGGAGGTCGTGGTTGACTTGTCACACCGCGATCTCCCCAGAAACAGGAGTCAGGTGCCAATGTAGTCGAGGCCCCATCATTGGTACTTGGAGAATCAAATATGCTGGAGAAAGACAAGTAGGTAGGCCTGATGGCGAACCGAGTTGTGATTTTAGCGTCAGCCCCCGAGCCTGGAAGCTGTCGAAGATGTGATAGCACGCTGCGCGACCTAGAGAGTTGTCATCCAAACAAAGTACTCAGCACTTGGCCAATCTTGTTAGAATAAAATAAAATAATCCTTGTTGCAGTGGTTGATGACGACAGAGGAGTCGCCGTACACCATCAGCCTCTTGATTCCCAGAGAAATTGCGAGTCGTAGACCATGTAGCAAGGCCTCGTACTCAGCTTCATTGTTGGACACCTTCCAGAAGATTTGTAGGACATATTTGAGTTGATCACCCTTGGGCGAGATAAAAAGTACTCCCGCGCCGGCGCCTTCGAGTTTCAGGGATCCATCGAAGTACATGGTCCAGTGCTCTGGTCTGCCGACGGGGATGTCCACTTGATTCTCGCGCCACTCTGCCATGAAGTCTGCCAGCACCTGTGACTTGATTGCCTTCTTGGGTTTGAACTCGATGCTGAGAGCGCCAAGCTCGACGGCCCACTTTGGAATTCGCCCGGTCGCGTTCGGGTTATGTAAGATGTCGCCCAAGCCGAACTCTGTCACCACCGTGATGGTGTATGTGTCGAAGTAGTGGCGCAGCTTCCTGGATGTGATGAGTATGGCGTAGAGTAGTTTTTGCACTGCTGGGTATCGAACCTTGGACTCCGTGAGTACTTCACTGACGAAGTAAACCGGCCTCTGCACAGGATATGAAGATTGTCCTCGGCGCGCTCGACCACCAAGACAGTGCTCACCACATGAGTCATTCCTATGATGTAGAGCAGCAATTCCTTGTCGTCGTCCTGCGGAGCAGTCAGGATTGGCGGTTTTTGAAGATGCTGCTGGAGATCCGCCAATGCTGCTGCGGCTTCGTCGTTCCATTGGAACTTGTCGCCTTTCTTGAGTAGCTTGAAGAAGGGGAGGCCCCTCTCTCCAAGTCGTGAGATGAATCGATGTAGCGCCGCCATACACCCAGTAAGCTTCTGGATGTCTTTGATGGTCTTTGGAGCTTCCATTGCTGTGATAGCATTGATCTTCTCGGGGTTGGCCTCGATGCCGTGGTGGCTGATGATGAACCCGAGTAATTTCTCAGAGGGTACTCCAAAGACACACTTGGTTGGATTGAGCTTCCATTGCCACTTTCGCAGGGATGCGAAGGTCTCCTCCAGATCAGCGATGAGTTCTTCTGGTTTTCTGGTCCTCACGACCACGTCATCGACATAGGCTTCCACGTTGCGATGAAGTTGCTTCTCAAGGCAAAGTTGGATCGCGCGCTGATAAGTCGCACCAGCGTTCTTCAGCCCAAACGACATTGTGGTGTAAGCATAAGCACCGTAAGGGGTGATGAATGCCGTCTTGATTTGATACTCCTCTTTCAGAGATATCTGATGATAACCCGAGTAGCAATCAAGAAAGCAAAGTAAGGCACAGCTAGCCGTGGAATCAATAACTTGGTCGATGCGCGGTAATCCGAAGGGATCCTTGGGGCAATGCTTGTTGAGATCAGTGTAGTCGATGCACATGCACCACTCGTTGTTGTTCTTCTTTCTCACCAAGACTGGATTTGCCAACCAGTCGGGGTGGAAGACTTCCTTGATGAATCCTGCGGCGAGTAGTTTCGCCAGCTCCTTCTTGATCGCCTCTCGCTTGTCGGTTGCGAATCGTCGCAACCGTTGCCTCTTGGGTGTAGCTTTCGGATCAACGTTAAGGCTGTGCTCGATCAGGTTCCTTGGCACTCCTGGCATATCTGCAGGTTTCCACGCGAAGATGTCGCGGTTGGCTTGCAGGAACCTGACGAGCTCGCCTTCCTATTTCGAGGTTAGGCCGGCCCCGATCTTCGTGGTCTTCGACTGGTCTCCTTCCAGTAGTGGTGCGTCCTTGGTCGCCACGTCTTCAGGGACGGCTGCCTTGTGTGGTCCGGGCTCCTTGCTGGGGACTTCATACTCTATCTGTTTCAGCTTCAGAGCCGCTGCGAAGATCTGGGCCATGGCATTGGGTACCTGAGTGGTAGCCGCAAACTCCACAGCCTCTCTGTCGCAGTTGTATGATCATCGCAAGTCGCCGCGGATAGAGATGACGCCTTTGGGTCCTGGCATCTTGAGGACGAGGTAGACATAGTGCGGGATGGCCATGAACTTGGCCAACACAGAACGTCCCAGGATCGCTTGGTAAGAGGTCTCGAAGTCCGCTACCTCGAACTTGATGTACTCCGTCCTTGTAGTTCTCCTGCGTGTCGAATGTGACTGGTAATGTGACTTGGCCAAGGAGAAGACTGCCATTACCAGGGACAATGCCGTAGAATGGGGAATCGGTGGGAGTCAACATTTTTTCAATGTCGAGTCCCATCCTCTTCAGGGTGCCAGAAAATAGCACGTTCAGCCCCGCCCCGCCGTCGATGAGCACCTTGGTGAGTTGTGATCCTGCCACCGTGGGGTCCAGGACGAGTGGCAATTGCCCTGGTTCATCATAGCTGTTCCACTGATCTGCCCTGGAGAAGGTAATTGGAACCTCCGAGTACTTTAGGTACCTTGGGACGGCTGGCTCAATTGCCATGATGTGCCGCAGAGCGAGCTTATGCTTCCTCCGAGTGGGGAAACCATAGTCGCCTCCCATGATGACCATGAGTACGTTCTTGGGCTTCTGGAACTTGGGCATCTGGTCCTCGTCGTCGTCCTCTTCTTCATCGTCGTCGGCCCTGTCCTTGTTCTTGGCTTCAGGATCGAGTGGTTCCCTTGCCGTCTTCTTCTTGGCCTTGTTCTCTCGATCCTTCTCGGCGTATATGCGTTGGAGATCATAGCATTGGCCCATGGTGTGCTTATGCTTTGGGTGCATTGGGCACGGCCTGTCCATGATCTTCTCAACGTCGCTCTTGCTGGGGTAGTTTTTCTTTTGGCTTCGCATGCCAGTCTCCAGAGTTGCGACTTTGTCGTCTAGCTTGCACTTGTTGTTCTGGGAGCCCTGCTGGCCTTTGTTGTTGTGCCTCTCCCTACCCTGGGGAGGGCCATACTTCTCGAGGTCGCGGTCTTCTTGCTCAGACCACGTCTCGACTTGGTCACGCAGGGCGTCCAGAGTCCTTGGTCGATGCAGGCCAAATTGCCTATCAAAGAACCTGCTGGTGATGCCGTTCTGGAATAAGTCGATGCAGTCGCGGTCAGAAACGTCCACCACCAGAGTCTTGATTTCCATGAAGCGGCGCATGTAGTCGCGCGCGCTTTCTCCTTTGTGCTGCTTGCACATGGCGAGGTCGTGTCGAGTCTTAGGGCGACTGTATGTGCCTTGAAAGTTTGACACGAAGATCTTCTTCAGGCGTTCCCAGGAGTCGATGGAGCGTCGTGGCAGGTGTTCAAACCATGTGAGTGGAGTGGGCTCAAGTGCCATTGGGAAGTATCTGCACTTGATGGCGCTGTTGCCACCCGCGCACTCAATAGCTGTAGAGTAAATGCGCAACCACGACTCAGGGGTGGTCTTGCCGTTGTACTTCTCGAAGACGACTGGTTGGAATGGTTGCGGGTAAACCGCCATCCGGATGTCCCTGGAGAACATTGGGTACTCGTCGTCTTCTTCCTTGTACCCCCGGGCTTCATCACGCCTCTTGGATTCAAGGATGGAGCGCGCATCGCGGTTGGCGTTGATGGTTTCCCGGAGGTCGACACTGTGTGCCGGCCCGTGGGATGATGTAGCAGCGTCGTTGCGGTGAGTGCGTCTGCCTCGTTGATGATCATCCTCTGGTCGGTGTGGGGGTGCGCCTTCTGCGCGGTTGGCTTCTCCCAGTCGGCTGGGGTTTGGGGGACGATTCTTGTCGCGGGAAGGTTGACGTTCGCTACTTTCGACTTCTTCGCTGCGCGATGGTGCGGCGGCGATGGCCTTGTCGAGAGTGCGGATCATGTCGTTGATCCTTTCAAGTGCAGCTGCCGTCTCTGGGGTTCTTGGCAGGCTGCGGACGTGGTAGGCAATCTCCATGGCGTTAGCCATAGGAGAGTCATAGCGTGCGACTCGCGCGAACTCTTGAGCGAGGTTGTGGCCGGCCATGACGCGATTGCGAGCGTTTAGGCGGCGCTGAGCCATGAAGACTTGTCGATTGGGTTCGACAGAGTCGCTGGAGCTTGGGGTGACGAGCTCCGTAGAGCTGTCCTCTTCTGTTAGTAGCGGTGTGCCGTGCTAGAACGGCAGGTCGTCGGTAGCTTCAGACCCAAAGAGTACAAAGATCTGGCGGGACTCGTAGACGTCCCGTGGGATCCTGTCTCTTTGGTAGACTGATCTTCCTTCAGGCGTGGCGTAGATCACGAGGTCATGTTCGCCATCGTCTTGTAGTGTCTCCTCGTCTGAGTCCGAGTGGCATTCCGGGACCACTTGGCCCAGAGAGTTGGCGTGTCCTGCCATGACTCGGACTGGGACGTCCCGCTTCGAGTCCATGACGGACTCGAACTGGCTCCGTAATGCCTCACAGTATGCGTGGGTCAAATTACGGAGTCCAAACGGGAATTGGGGTGGGAGGGTTGTTTGCTTCTCCGTAGTCGTGATCGACTCGAACTCTTGCCCGCGGATCAGGTCCGCGAGAGTGATCTCGCCGAGTTGCTCGGCCAAATCTTCCATGATGGGCGCTTGCTCCTGCTTCAGCTCCGCAGGTGTCTCGAAGTAGCTGTAGAAGCCAACCGAGCCGTCGGCGACGTAGACCCATGAGCCAAAGCGAAACGTTGTGCCCTCCTGAGGCGCTTCAGCTTGAATGTAGGTCACCATTGCGTTCTCCACGGGATCTTCGAGGAAAACCCCTAGCTGGCGCGCCAGATGTCGGTGTTCTACCGTCGATCCTACCGAGGGGTATCCCGAGGTAGTAGAGTTTCAGGTGGGTTTCGCCGAGATCAGTAACGCAAAGGCTAAGAGACTCAGGATTTAGACAGGTTCGGGCCGCTTAGAAGGCGTAATACCCTACGTCATGTGTGGTGATTGGTATTGATTGTATGTCTCTTTGTTGGGAGACTTGGGTTGTTTTTGAGAGGGTCCCTGCCCAGCCTTATATACACGGCGGACAGGGTTACAAGGTCGGTTCCTAGTAGGATCCTAACCAATTACTACTCGGAGAGTGCTTTACAAGGCAATCCGAGTAGTTTACAAGTCATACGACTAGTTTCCATAACGAGAAGAGTCCTTGCAGTACTCTACTCGTGTTCTTCACGCCTGGTACGACTCTGTCTGGAGACAATCCATGTGTCCCTGTGGGCCCATGGTCGTACCTCCAACAACCTCAAAACCTTACGAGAACACTTACAGTCGTCATCATCTACCCATCTAGATTTGCTGCATTTGAGGCATTTATCCAATTTGGCATAATCCTTCCTGAATAGTACAAAATTATTCCAGCACACATGGATCGTTTTGTAGCCAAGGCCAAGTTCATGAAGATATTTCTTTGCCTCGTCATATGATGATGGTAATGAAACGGACATCTGCTTTAACATTGCATTGAACCCTCTATTGCTTATTTGATATCGCGCCTTGATACAAAGAAACCTCAAAACAAAGGAGAATTTGAGTGCAGAGATCCTGGGCTAAGTTTCCGCTTCAAATCTTGGAGCACTCTAGTAAATTTTGGTTGTTGTCCATCCTCCTCTACGGCTGTGTACAATTCTGCTATCATCTCCAGTTCAGCCATACCTTCTTCATTGTTGTTGTCTTCCTCATCCACATTACTCCCATCATCATGGTCATAGACCTCATCTGCAAACCCTGAGCCATAATCATATTCAGATCCATGCACCTGCTCTCGAAACTCAATAATCACATCTTCCATTGATTCCCCACGATGAGTCCACCTAGTATATGCAGCTGACTTTCCAAACAACAGAAGGTGATCATGGACTTCAGCTTGAGCCAATTCACACTAATTAACACATTGGCTGCATGAGCAATGTATAATGAAGTGTTCAGTTAATCGTTGCTTAACCAACTCTATGAATCGTTCCACTCCATTAGTATAGGCATGTGTGAATTTTCTGGCAGTAGTTATCCAACATCTGTCCATCGATATGAAAAGTTCCTAAACAGAGCATGAGGCTTAGCCGAAGCCGATATGCAAAACAAACAAAAGAACTACATTCATGTTAACAAAATTAAATGCAGCATTGGAATCTTGGTCTATGTAAGGAATCAGATACTTATTGTTGGGGAAGGGTACTTACAGTCGGATGCTGTAGCAGCGGACCGACGGAAAGGAATGGTGGCTGGGGTGCCCGGGGATGTCTCTACCTCATGCGCCAGGGACACCAGCCACCGTCATGAACAATTCGCCGACCGCCGCCGCCGTCGAGAACGGTTGGGGATTTGGAACCCTAGAAACTTTGCCGAGATGTCCTAAACATTGCCTTTGGTTCACTGAGATGTGGGTCAACAAAATGAACATGGCTTGACTTGGGATCATGGACATGGGGTGGGCCTCCCGACGAATCCAAAGGGCATATAATTCCCTCGTGCAAAAGAAAAACCATTCAGTTGAAACAGCCTAGCACCGAATCATCCGGTTGCCATATCTACGCCAGATCGATCTCGCTCTCAGCTGTTGGGCCCTGATCGTCTCTCTGATCTAAAACAAACAATTAAACTAACCACTTATGTATTAATAACAGCACATGAACAAAATTAACCCCACATGTATCGAGTTCACAACACAAACAGAAATTAAACAAACACAACGAACTGAGAGCAGTGCCATCCCATTGCAACATGTACACAACGATAGATAGCGAATTGAATTTAGCTCCCATGTGAACTTAGCACACGTGGAGCAGTAGTCTTGAAGGATCGAAACGGCGACCAGAGAGGGGGGGAGTGAATGGGAGCCGATAAAAATTCTTCCTAATCGATCCGGCTATTCTCCCAAAACAACTCCGAAACCTCCGAGAGCAATCTTGCCAAGATCACGTAGCCACTGTCAAGCTACTGACCCTAGGAACAAGAAACGAGCAGCGGAACTCAAACCAATCGAAACGAACACCAAAACGACCCGAAACGCGGCACGATCTAACACACCCAGAGGGGGGCGGTTAAACCGGCCAGGGGGGGCGGTTAAACCGCCCGGGCCTGGGTGGCTCGGGAAAAAGTCAAAACAAAAGTGGATCTCCCAAACCGCTTGAGCTCTTGAGGCGAGATTTTGGTCAGATTATCTAGACCTCCAGTGGAGTGTTTTCCCAAAAGATCTCGGCCTCTAACTCAGTACAACTCCCGAAATCGCAGATCTCGCGAAGAAACCCATGACCTCGAGTTCATCTCGAAATCTCAAATCCAGAGCGATTCTCGGTGTTTGGGGGCAAAGGATCACCAGCAAAAGAGGCACAAGGCACTCATACGTGAATCCCCCAAAGAAATCCGAGAGAAAATGCCCTAGAACAAGAAGAACGAAAATCCCCCAAAAATAGCTCCGAAAATACCCACGAAAATAGAAAAAGGAAAGGGAGCTCAGGAAATCAAATCATGGCACAAAGATGAGCAGCACAAACTCCATCACATAACCATGAATTCACCTATACAAAACTAAGAAAGATTCGAAGTAGTTCTAGGTGGAGGGGATGAAGGGAAAACTAGTTCAGAGGAAAACCTAAAGAGATGACTAGAGAGATAGCAGCCACCAGCCCTGAAGGGGCCTATTAGTAGTCCAAGTGGTGGTGCTCTAAAGACTAAACTACCCCTAAGTGATACATACCCCTCAGGGGCAAATTTGACATTTTGATCTCAGATATTTTCCGGCTCGGGCACCTTCCACTGCAAGCTAGCTTCCCTCCGACGCAAGCCTTGCAGTCACGCCGCGTGTCCTCCGGATCGAAGCTCCTCGACGCCGATTTACTCATGGGTGTAGAAGTTTAAGTTCAGTTTGTCATTTTAGTTCAAAAGAAGACTATCTCAACAGAATATATATCAAAACCATCAAGAGCATAGCCATCCATACAAGCTATCCCTAGCCAGCCTGCCTAAACTCTAAAATGTAGCAAGTTGTACCAATCACTGCATACAGGAGAAGCTCATCCTAAGATATGATACAAAAGATGAAATCAAGATACAAAAGCAAGAAAAATATACATCAAGATACAAAGATGGTACAAAAGTATACATATGCTACAAGAGAAGCCTCCAAAACTCAGCTAAGAAAACCGCACACACACCAAGTTCTCCTCGCAAGCGGGTGAAGGTAACTTGGTCAAGTGGCTTAGTGAAAATGTCTGCAAGCTGGTTTTGGGTAGAAACGTGGGCAAGCTCAATATCACCTTTCTCTACATGATCTCTCAGAAAGTGGTACCTCACTTCTATGTGTTTGGTTTTCGAATGAAGCACGGGATTTTTGGCTACGCTTATGGCACTGGTGCTATCACAAAGAAGTGGAACATGGGACATGTCTAAGCCAAAATCTCTCAAGGTGTATGTGATCCAAAGCAACTGAGAACAACAGCTAGCAGCAGCAACATACTCGGCTTCAGTGGTGGATTGGGCTACGCTAGACTGCTTACGAGAAGACCAAGACACAAGAGACGATCCAAGAAACTGACACTGACCAGAAGTAGACATGCGATCAACACGACATCCAGCAAAATCCGCATCAGAAAAACCATGAAGTGCAAGAGTGGAATCAGCAGAATACCAAAGATCCAGCTCAGGAGTAAACTTGAGATACCTGAAAATCCTCTTGACGGCCTGACGATGTGAAGTCCTCGGTGAAGCCTGAAAACGAGCGCACAGACACACGCTGAACTGTATGTCCGGCCTCGTCGCCGTCAAGTAGAGGAGGGAGCCGATCATGCTCCGGTACTCCTTCTGGTCCACTGGTTCTCCGTCCTCATCCGCATCCAAAGCTGTAGTCGTACTCATCGGCGTAGTCATCGGCTTGGAGTCGCTCATGTCGAATTTCTTGAGGATGTCCTTGGTGTACTTGCTTTGGTGCACAAACGTCCCATCCTTAGTTTGCTTGATCTGCAGCCCGAGAAAGAACTGCAACTCTCCCATCATCGACATCTCAAATTCCCTGCTCATATCATCTGCAAACTTGGCAACAAGATCATGAGAAGAGCCACTAAAAATGATATCATTGCCATTTCTTAGCAAGAAGAGCGTCTTATCAACCTTCCCCATCACAAACCCCTTGCTAAGCAAGAACCCTCTCAACCGGCCATACCACGCTCTGGGTGCTTGCTTTAGGCCATATAAAGCTCGGTGGAGTTTGTACACTCGGTGTGGGTATCTCTCACTCTCAAAACCCGGGGGCTGCCTCACATACACTTCTTCCTCGATCACCCCATTCAAGAAGGCACTCTTCACATCCATTTGGTACAATTTGAACCCTTTAGCAACTGCAAATGCTAGAAGGATCCAAATTGCCTCCAAACGGGCAACAGGAGCAAATGTCTCCTCATAATCTATCCCCTCCTGCTGCGAAAACCCCTGAGCAACCAACCTCGCTTTGTTTCTCACAATCTCACCACTCTCATCCCTCTTGTTCTTGTACACCCACTTGGTTCCTATGGGATGGCAATTTGGAGGTGGTTCTACTAACTTCCACACCTGATTTCTCTCAAAGTTTTCAAGCTCTTCATGCATGGCATTGACCCAATCGGAATCAGATAAAGCGTGTCCAACATTTTTGGGCTCAAAAGACGCGACAAAAGCAGAATGAGCATAATGAGAGATGTTCTGTGACCTCGACCATGTAGTGCGTTCATCCATGTTCCCGATGATCTTCGAAGGTGGATGATCCCTCTGTACCAGCCGGGGAGCTTCTCGCCTCGAGATTGCCTCCCCCTCAACATCAGCTTCCACTTGAACTCGATCTGGAGCGCGACTCGACGAAGGTGTAGCAGAAGGGCCGTCGTCGAACGTCGTGGTGGTAGTGGAAGTAGAAGGTACACGATCTCCACACGGTGCCTGAAATTCCTCATCATCTTCATCATCAGGTTGTTCTTCCTCAAAGATGGGCTGTCCCAAGTCATCATCACCTGCACACTCAAAAGCAGAAGAGCTACACGGAATGGTCTCGTCGAAGGTGACTTCACAAGTCTCCATGATTTGGTTAGTTTCAAGATTGAGCACACGATATGCTCGAGAATGATTAGCATAACCAAGAAAAATTCCATCCATCGAACGAGACTCAAACTTGTCCAAATTTCCTTTCTTCAAGATGAAACACTTGCAACCAAATACCCGAAAGTGACTCACACGAGGGGAACGACCATGGAAAAGCTCATAGCAAGTTTTCTTCTTGAAAGCACGAAGGAAAATCCGATTCGAAACATAGCAAGCTGTGTTCACCGCTTCTGCCCAATACTTCCTAGGAGTCCTATGCTCATCTAGCATCGTCCTAGCCATCTCACAAAGTGTTCTATTCTTTCTTTCAACAACACCATTCTGACAAGCAACATATGGCGAAGAGTATTGGTGTTCGAGACCAAGATCACGACAGAAGGCATCAAAACGAGTGTTCTTAAATTCCGTACCATTGTCGCTACGTATAGCTCTCATGGCACCACCATTACTCTCGTTTTTCAACCTCAAAATCAGATCTCGAACAAAATCAAAAGTCTCATCCTTCGACGCCAGAAAGAACACCCAAGCATACCGAGAAAAGTCATCAACAACCACAAGAACATACCACTTCCCACCAACTGAACGAACTCGAGCGGGGCCAACCAAATCCATGTGCAAAAGCTCCCCTGGACGCTCAGTCATAACATCTGTCAAAGGTGGGTGAGAAGCAGCAACCATTTTTCCATGCCTACAAGGTGCACAAACCAAATCTTTCTCGAACTTGAGCTTGGGCAATCCTCGGATAAGGTCAAGAGCACTCAAGCGTGTGAGTAAATCAAAGCTCACATGACCCAATCTCCTATGCCACTTCCAAAGCTCAGAAGAAGTACCAGCGATCAAACACCGTGAAGGACCAAAAGATCGAGAAAAATCAGCACGAAAAATCTGTCCCTCAGGAATGATCATACACACAAGGTCACCTCGAGAATCAAGAATTTTCGAATCGCCACGCTTAAAACGAACCTCATAACCCTCATCAAGAAGCTGAGAAACTGAGAGCAAATTGAAACCAAGATTCTTGACAAGAGCAACTCGCTTCAACATGAAAGTGTCGCTCACCTGAATAGCACCCTCTGACAACACTCTACCTCTACCCTTATCCCCGAAAGTGATGTACTGCCTGGACACCACCGGGGTGAGACTGGAGAACCACTTACCATTACCTGTCATGTGTCTCGAGCAGCCAGAATCCATCAACCAAAAGTTCTCCAAGCCTCCCACCTGCACAATCAAAAGCGAGAACGAGAATGAGCGAATGACTCGACACTGGGGTTAGCACAAAACGAGTCAAACCAGTGTCAGGCCATCTGCTCAAAAGAGGGGTTAGCAAAATCAACTCTACCGCGTGAAACCCTCTCGTCTCTCACCATCGGACCTCTAGCACCACGCGGGGGAAAACGTGGCCTAGACTCTCTCCTAGCCTCAAAGCTACGGTCGAACCTCCCTGAACCAAACTGACCACGAAACGGAGGTCGCCTAGCAAACTCACGAACAACTGGAACACCACAACTAGGAACCACAGGAACTGTACGCACAAAAGCGTCGCCTCTCGGCCAGGGTGAATGAGACACAGACACACTACGGGAAGAGTAGTACCTGTCCCTGTTCCCCACCTCCTTCTCTCTTCTCACCTCCCTCTTCTTCCTCCAACAAAACTCCTCAAGGTGTCCATCCCTTCCACAATGCTCACAATGGAAGCGGACTGGCTTTGGCTTTGGGGTTTCTCTCGGCTGTGCCCTCTCTCTCGGCTGGTAAACCCCACTCCTCACAAAGGTCACTCTCCTCTGAAAGTTCTCTGACTTAGGTGGAAACTTGGGAGGATCTGGAGTGGTGTCAAGCTTGTTCAGCAGGTGGTTTGGTTTGGGTGTGAAGGTGTTCTTGAGAATGGTTTTCGGTGGGTTTGTGGGAATGTTTGCGGTGGAGCTCTCTGGATCTCTCTCTCTCTCTCTCTCACCACTACTCTCACCAACCTTCTCAGAACCAAGACCACAACCATCAGCTCTCTTGAAACTAGCAATCAACATCTTGAGCTGAGGCTCACGACCAGACAACCAACCCAAACACTGTCTCAGCTCATCATTCTCATCTTGCAATCGATTCACACACTGTTCTAGCTCAACATTCTTCAATGCAACAACATCACAAGCAGAACAGGAATTTGCAATAGGAGATTTAAGTTGTGCTTCAAGTGAACTAATCATGGTGCGTGATCCAAGCAACTGAGCATGCAAAGCAGGACAAGAAGTACAAGCTCCTAGCAAAGATGACCTAGACTTCAACTCAGCAAGCTCAACCCTAGCACCCTCTAGTTCATCCAAGCAAGTCATGTGTTTCTCCTTAAGCACAACAAGATCAGCAATATGCACATCACAGAACGAGCATTCTACCTCATCAGACACAAGAGGAGCATCTTTCAAAACAGCAATCTCAGACTCAAGCGAAGCTGCTCTCTCCCTAGACTCGCAAAGCAAAGACTCAAACTCCATGGCCTTCTTTCCAGTCTCAGAAAGCAAGGTCTCAAGCTCAGCCACTCTATCCTTGGACTCTCCTAGCAAAGACCTAAACTCCTCTTTTTCTTGTTGGTCTTTCTAAGCACATCATCGCGGTTATCGACCAACTGCTCTAACCTAGCAATCTCCTGACGCAAAGAGGTGGGATCTGTCAATACCTCATCCTCGGAGTCGGAGTCAGAGTCGTCCTTGCTCTTCACGGAGTCGTGCGCCATGGTGCAGTAGTCGACGGCGGCGAAGGAGATGCCGTTGAAGTTGCGGTTCAAGCTCTTCTTCTCCTTGCGATGGCCGCGGTCCTCATCTTCACTGCTTGAGCTTGACGACGTGTTGGTGGAGCTTGTGTCGATGTCGCTCGCATCAGCCATCATCGCTCGAGATCTGTGCTTCTTGTGTCCACCATGCTTGTTCTTGGACCTTCTCTCGTCCTTGTTCTTGTTCTTGGAGCAGTACTCGTCCTTGGGACTGGTGCTTGTGGTCGTCTCGCGGGCGGTGCTTGCGGTTGTAGTCGTTCTTGATCTCCTCGGGGCACTCGGCGATGAAGTGGCCCATCTTCCCGCATCTGTAGCACGTACTCCCGGCACGCCTCGAACCCTTGCGGTTCTGGTACATCCGCTCGAACCTCCTCTGAGCAACGCGAGATCCTCCTCGCTCAGCACCTCATACTCTTCATCTGGAAGGGACACAAGAGAAGACAAAGCAAAGTGTCTAGGAGTGTTAGCATGTCCATATCCAGAGCCACCGACTAGAGCCAGACTATGGGGATCAGTCGGACTCTTAGCCTTGGCAAGCAACTGTCTGTCCACCTCGGAAGACTTCAACTTCGAGAAAAGCTCATCAACAGACAGAGTCTCATAGTTTGCCGACTCCATGATCGCCTCAACCTTGGCACCCCATACGGATCTATCAAGTGCTTGCAGGAGCTTGATAGCTCGGTCATGATCCGAGTATGGGAGCACGGTAATGTTGGCCTTCATGTTGTTGACAATAGACGTGAAACGCTGAAACAAAGCATCAACAGACTCTCCTGGCAAATGAGCAAAATTCTCATACTCTCTCCTGTACATCGAGAAAAGCCTAGCCTTGACATGGCTATCACCACCGTGGGCTACCTTGAGCTTCTGCCAGATCTGGCAAGCTAGGTCCTCGCCCAAAACACGCTCAAACTCCTCGGCAGACAAAGCACGGAACAAGTAGTCAACAGCTCGGGCATTCGCCTCAAATCTATCCTTTGCATCCTGGGCATCTAAGTTGGTGGGATTGACATAGTTTTCATCTTTCGTCACATCCCACAGCAACTTTCCTTTGCCTCGCAAGAAAGCGCCCATACGCGCAACCCAGTTCGGGTAGTTCTTCCCATCGAAGTGCGGAGGCCCGGAACCCCGATCTTGGTACGCCATCTTTGGATCTTAGACTGTTTAGAGTCGCAAAGACCCGTAACCGGCTCTGATACCAATTGAAGGACCGAAACGGCGACCAGAGAGGGGGGGAGTGAATGGGAGCCGACAAAAATTCTTCCTAATCGATCCGGCTATTCTCCCAAAACAACTCTGAAACCTCCGAGAGCAATCTTGCCAAGATCACGTAGCCACTGTCAAGCTACTGACCCTAGGAACAAGAAACGAGCAGCGGAACTCGAACCAATCGAAACGAACACCAAAACGACCCGAAACGCGGCTCGATCTAACACACCCAGAGGGGGGCGGTTAAACCGGCCAGGGGGGGCGGTTAAACCGCCCGGGCCTGGGTGGCTCGGGAAAAAGTCAAAACAAAAGTGGATCTCCCAAACCGCTTGAGCTCTTGAGGCGAGATTTTGGTCAGATGATCTAGACCTCCAGTGGAGTGTTTTCCCAAAAGATCTCGGCCTCTAACTCAGTACAACTCCCGGAATCGCAGATCTCGCGAAGACACTGGGTCCTCAAGTCTGCCTTTGGGTCAACAAAATGAACATGGCTTGAATTGGGATCGTGACCATTGGGTGGGCGTCCCGACGAATCCATGGGGCATATAATCCCCTCGTGCAAAACAAAAACCATTCAGTTCAAACAGCCTAGCATCAAATCTTCCAGTTGTCATATCTACCCCTAATCGATCTCGCTTCCGGCTGTCTGGCCCTGATCGTCACTTTGATCGAAAACAAACAATTAAACTAACCACTTATATATTAATAACAGCACGTGAGCAAAATTAACCCCACATGTATCGAGTTCACAACAGAAACATAAATTGAACAAACACAACAAACTGAGAGCACTGTCATCCCAGTGCAACATGTACACAACGACAGATAGCTAACTGAATTTAGCTCCCATGTGAAATTAGCACACGTGGGGTCGTTGTTTGCCTTTGGGCTGGCAACGGCGATCAACGACACGATGACATATAGTTGGACGCAGTAGGCCGCGCTCACTACATCCACCCCTCGTTTCGGGCCAGCACGCGGTGGTGGCTCCACTTCTTCTTGTACTCCTCCTTCAGGCACCTGGACTTTGCCATCCCCACGACGTGGTCCTTGATCTCGTTCTGGTTCCTCCACTGGGACACCGTCTTGCTGGGGCAGACGGGGCACTGGAAGCTTCCATAGCGGTAGTTATAGGAGACGCGCAGATTGTCTCCCCATGGTACAAGTGTCTTGTAGCTATGGTAGTTGTCATCGTCCTCGTCCGTGTCCATCTGCGAGTCATCAGAGGAGGAACAGGATAACAAAATGGTCACATTACAGGGCGGGGATGAGCCGGCGGGGATGGAGGACGACGCTGCCCCACCGTATGGTAGCGGTGTTCATCAGCATGCCCGTGCCGATACGGCACGATCTCGGCGTCGTGCTCCCAGGAGGAGCGCCACGGCCCCCCGATGTCGCCGACGTGATCATCGTCGGAGCAGCGGTAGCCCGAATAGGAGCACCGCGGGCACCCCACGAATTTGCCGTCGTCGTGGCGGTGGAAGCGCGACAGCGGCGAACCCTAACGGGACAGCGAATGGGAACTGTAACGATCGCGTGACCAGCCTGAGGGAGAGAAGGTATGCTTCATAGCGATGTCTGTGGGGACTGGCGACGATGGCGTGTGAATCACGATTAAATTAGTAGTTCCTATTGAAGAACTGGCGATGACAATGGTGGAGGAGGTAATGGCAATCGACGCCTCGCGAGAAGTTTTGAGAAGTTATGGGAACCGGCGTCCTGTGAGCAGTTTTGTCAAAGGATGATTCCTTGGCACGAAGAATGATCTGACCGTATCAATGGATTTTCTATCGCAATGAGGACACACGCCGTTGAGGATTTTATATGATTTCATATATAAATCATTTGGTTTTAATAAGTTTAATGTATTTTTAACCCTACCCATAGTTTGGTACCAAATCATTTGAGGGTTTATTGAGATCGACTGGATTAAAAATTCAAAAAACGATCCTATTGCACAATCATATCGGATGACACATTTATTGATGTGAAGTTGGTGCAACATCATACAAGTTTAAGTCAGGTAACACGAAACTCCTACACAACACTATATAGGTAGCACAATAATGTTATTTCTCCAATTCATGAACAACCATGAACCACGCATCAGTTTGGTCATTCAACCTTACCATGCACATCACCAAAATAATAGTAGCCATATAGGTTGATCAAGGTCCCATCCACCAAGCGCATGTGGTCTAAGAAAACCGCCGCATGCCTCGTTCACAACCAGATAGAGAGCAAAATAGCCATATAAAACAGTGTCCTCTTTTATATTTCTAGTTCATCAAGTTATGCATCTACTTGAAATTTCTCAATGATACATCGATGATCGCGATTAGATTCAATGGGCGGCTGTTTGAACGAATCCGATGAAGAGATTAGCTTTGGCAGAGAGGACACACCCGACCGGTTGAAATGGTCGGTATAATATCAAGTCCATACGATGAATTAAAAACCCTCGCCCTCCCCTCCCCCTTTCACCAATCTTGCAAGAAAACCCTCTCGCTTCCACCTTCACCAAGGTCGCAATAAAGCCCTCTCCCCTCCCACTTCACCAATCTCGCAAGAAACTCCTCGACCCCCATCCTCTTCCCCTGCTCCGGCATGCTCGGCATCAAAGAAGAATCCGCCTCTTACAGGCTCCGGCGCGGCGCAGCCACCGGCCAAGTGGCCCCGTGGTCGCCCAACCAAGACAAAGGTGAACTCCACAGCAGCCCCTCCTACGAAGCCCCCCCCCCTCCCATCTCCTACCCAAGGGGAAGGAGATATCGACGGCCTCTCCACCGGCCAAGCACCCACCCGTCGCCCGCCAAAGGGTAAGGAGATATCGGCGCCCTCTCCACTAGCCAAGCGCCCCCCCCCCCCCGGTCGCCCACCCAAGGGAATGCAGGCACACAATGACTTCGAGGCCGGGACCAGCCAGAGGGGCAGCCGACCAAAGAAGCCAATGATCTAGATCGGCGACGACTCCTTCGACTCCGGCGGCCACTCCTAGCGCCCACGACTCCTCTGACTCCAAAGGCGAGACGGATACCCTGAGAAGGGCATCGCGTCTCGCGTACAACAACCTGCACACCACTACCAGGAAGCTGGGAAATGCGAAGGCGAGGATCGCTTCTCTTGAACAACAACTTGGTAAAGCCAAGTTGCTATCCGCTGTTCTATCGCAATCATGTTGTTACCTTTATCTGAACTAGTTGCACTAATTTTATCCTTATGAATTTGTTGTTCAATCTAGCTAATTTTATCATATGAACGGGCTTATTATTTGGTGAACTGGGCTTATTTGCTTTTCAATCTCGCTAATTTTTAATTTGTTATTCAGTTTTGACAGTTGAGTGCATTTTGATTGAAAAGATATTTAATCTAGCATGATTCAAGTACCATGACAATGCATTGTCATGCTACTTACGGGGGTTGCTTGGAAATATCAAAATTATACTCTCCATTGCGATTCTATCCAATCGGCGGCAGTTTCAACCAATCTGATGAAGGACGCACGGGACCGGTTGATCCCTTCGAGAGAATAGCACATCCATAGGATGAATTACGAGAAAACTCTCACCACCTCCTTAGGCCATGATTATTTAGGGGTCAATTGGATGAGAATGAAGGGGAATGGATCTAAAATGAACACAAATTAAGTAACTAGATTGAACATGAAGGAGTGGCATCCCACTGCAACGATGACCAACTAAAACTACAACTAAAAATAGCTCACATGTGAACTTAGCACAGGTGGACTGGTAGGTCGATGCAGGGCCAAGTCAGGCATCGACGACGATGGCGGGGACCTACGGCGCCGCGGTTCTTGATGTCATCAATGTTCTTCCACCGGTCCACTTTCTTGCCAAGGCAGACGGGGCAGAACCAGGTGCTATAGCGGTGGCAATAGCACACGCGCAGTGCATCACATTGGGGGATTGGTACCACGTAGCTATGGTACTTATCCTCCTCCTCGTCTGTCTCCATGTCGGAGTCCCTGTTGGCAGCTGTTAAGTACCAAAATAACCGCCAACATTCTCTACTAAAGTGAAGGATTTGCAATGCTAACACGCATATTTCCCTTCGAATAATGTAGTTCCACATGTCCTTGGAGAATATTTGGTTGTATGTGTTTTTCTGCAGAAAATAAAGGAAATTGAAGGAGAATCCACCTCATGGATCCAAGTGACACCCTCTCGACAAATCAGCCGCCACCACGTGTGCATCACATGGATTGAGGGGGCCACCAGGGACCAAACCGCCTCAACTCAGTGTGTGCACATGCAGACAACACTTGGGACCTACTTTTCAGCCACCCTGAAGAAGCACAATCTGAGGGAGGCCAGGGAGGGGTCGGCTGGCTCCTCTCATCTGCTGCTTCCGTGTGTCAGCTCCTGGTGCTCTCCCAAGGTCAGTTCTGAGGTGCTCCAGGGAATATTCGCTTGAGATGTTGCTGCTTGGAGCCCTATAAATAAGAGGGAGGGGGCTCCAAATAAAGACACACAACTCTTGGGCAATTCCACTCTCCTCCATAGGCTCTAGGCTTAGTGGAGTAGGCTAGAGTAGCTCTATTCAGGTTCTAGGTCTCCTTAGAGCTTGGGTAAGGCTATTGTATCTCTTAGTTCTAGGATGACTTTGATCTACTTTGATTATTTATATTTTTCAAACAATGTTTGTCTTGGTTATGATATGGAGTTGTGTTCATGTTTTTGCTATCATGGTATGCTTGGCTTATATGCTAGATTAGTCTTATACCCTTGCATAGGTAGTAAAGATATGAGTGTCTTCTATTGTATTAGGCTTTGCTATAGTTCAATTAGAATAAGGTTTCATGTCTTGCATGATCTTCATGATCATAGCCACGGTATAGGTTCACCGGCTATTCTTATAATAGTGGCATCGATCCAAGTCTCAACAGTCCGGAACGGTCGATGTGTTGTGAACAACACGAGCATGGGGCTCAGGTTGGAATCAACGGATGATTATGAGTGTTCCCCACAGTTTGGCCGGGGTAGGCCGCGGGTGGTGACAGCCCCGTTGGACCCTCTGAAATCCCCCACATTCGAGTTCCCTATAGGAGTTCTGAAATGAGTAACAACCTGGCTATGCATAAGGAGCAAGGGAGGTTATCTACCCTTACCGGAGTGCTTTGGTTTATTTCATGATGATGTATGACATGTATCTCTAATCTGACCTATGCATGTATGTGATGTGATTAGAACCTAGATGCTAACTCTTAGTCCTTTCCCTAATCTAGATGTCCTAAAGGTGAACCCCAGTATGTGTCACACTACCCATATCATATTATTATTATCCTTACCCCTGTTCTTTGTATATGATTCTATCCATGCTATAGCTATATTCATGACTACAACAGTACTTTTTAATCAACCTCGCCTTCCTTTAGGAAATACGATACGCTTGGGAATACTCATGGGTGAAATGCTACAATGATATATCTGTGCGCTTGCGGATCCCTTCGCAACTATTAGATTACCACTTGTTCAATCAGCATTTCTGGCGTCATTGTCGGGAAACTGGTAACATCGTTAAGAAATGCCAACAGTCCCTTGATTCCGACTCCGAGGATGACAAAGAAGCCGCCCCACAGCCGGAGACAGGGAATGCCCCGAGGAGGCCGGCAAGCTAGCGGCAGGTCCGCGGTGATCATCCGTGATCGACTGCGACTGCACGATCTTGGCATCGAGATTCAGGTTGAAGGCACGGCGGTGGTCTGATGTAGAGTGCAATGGGACACCGATGTCGTCGGTGTCATGGGCGCGGAAGGCCGACTCAAAGGAGGCGGAGCCACCGCCGATGATGGAGAAGGATGGTTTCATGCTGGCAGTGACGAGCGTGCTGCAGGGGTGAACTGGTGAGAGTGAGTGTGGTAACTGGCAAGGACGAGCGAGAGATTGTTGGGGAAGTGGCGATTTTATAGGAGGTCCGCTGCCTTCCTCTATGTTATGCAAAGGCTGCTTCTTCTTTTAAGCTCAGATGACTTACTTCTCTGGGATGTGCAAAGGCTCCTTCTTATGAAGGCTCAGCTAGCTTCTCTGAGAAGGGCAAACATTCCTTCTCTAGGAAGCTACTGGCGGGTACTGCAAATGCTTCTTCTACGCTTAGTGGCTGAACACGGTGTAATACGTGAGACCAGATGATTCGGTGGGTGGCCAGTGCACCGTATCGTATTTGTTTGGCGTATCATTTGAATACAGTAGAATACTTATTCAATTTTAAAAGTTGACTGCATTTGGATTGGAAAGATATCCACTCTAGCTTGATTGTATACGCACTTTGCAAAAAAGAACCAAAGCATTTCGCGGTTGTACGAGGGAGAAAGACTAATTCGAATTAAAAATCGGAGACTAAAAGGAGAAACATTCATGTTCACAGGAAAGCACCTCAAACATGCGGACTGTAAGAATTCCGACTTGTGTGCTCCGTGGGTCAGTGAAACAAAGAGTCCGAAATTCTAATCCGGCGCCTGCGGCCCTGCCCGGCAGGCCTGAAAACATTTTAGAGAAATCTCTGTTGTACCCTCATGAAAATCCACACCGCTACAGATCCATCAAGGCCATTGTAGACAATCTGTCCAAGCCCCTGACATATCCCTTGCGGATTCTATCTCCTCGAGTAGATATGTCATTCCCCTCCACCTCAGCTCCGCCTAAACCTCAACCGTAGGACTCCCCACTGGAGCTTCAACCTCGCCGACGAACACCGCTGCAAGGCATCTGCTTTCCCGGAGTATAGCCGAACCTCATCTGCTTCCCCTATGAGGACTACCCCCGCAAGGATCTACTTCCCCATCATCGCCTACTGCAGCACCTGATCCGCTTCCTCGGCGATGACTACAGTTGCACCGCATCCGCTTCCCTGGCGACGACTACAGTCGCACCACATCTGCTTCCCCGTCGACAACTACAGCTGCACCTCATCTGCTGCCCTGGCGACGACTACCCCCCGAAAGGATCTGCTTCCCTGTCGATGACTACAGCACCATCGGATCTGCTTTCGCGGCGACGACTACATCCATACCGGATACTTCTGTCGCACTGCATCTGCTTCCCCGTCATCGACTACTGCCGCACCGGATTGAAAATGGGCAGACGCCGACGGTCGGTTGCAAAAGGTACACAAAATCCATCCTACATTCTGTGCTTCTAGGTCAGTACTCATTCATGCATGGTTAGGGTTTGGGGGATGTAATACTAGTGGCACATGTACCTGCTAGGTCACTAATACTTAAAACGTTTCATCACATGTAAGAACCTTTACAAAATGAATACTAAAGAGAACAGGATGTCATTGTCAGGCAGAATGTTAGGAGAATGGAAAAACTTGGAATTAGAGATTCATCAGCAGCCCTTGAGTCCACCATAAAAAGTACTTGCAAGTGTAAGAGGTTAGGCAGGAAGGGTAATCAGTGTCGAGATGAAGGTACTGATATATCAGACTACAACTCTGGAGAGGATGAAGAGACTGCTAACAAAGATGATGAGACTGATTTAGAAGAGGAGCCCATACCCCTAGCAGTTTAGGTAGGGCAATTCCAAAACTTAGAAGGATTCCAAATACTCAATGCTTAAAAGTATGACTACATATTTGCAATGGTTCCAATTTATTCACATGATTAAAACTTTTGCCTTCTCACCACTTGAGGCCCCTGTGCGGACTAGACGTAGGAAGGTTGTGCAAAGAAAAAAAAAGTTGTTCCATGGCTCTGGTGGCAGGCAATCCAAGAGAGTGAGGTCACAGCCACCAACAGAGGATCAGTTTAGTGCTGCTTCAAACAGGATATTGAAAAGGCTGCAACCCTCAGAACCGCGTCTAGACCCTATGCAGGAAGAGTTGCCAGCACCCATAGAAAACATTAGTGGTATTAACAATTTGTACAACAGTCATCCAAGTCTGGTGAGGGACTGGTCGTATCCAGATGATTATCATGCAAATGATGCTCATCCAGCTGATACTCATTGTGATGATGGTAATGACCAGCCAAGACGAGGCTGGTCAGAATACCCACTCTAGGCAGCCAGAGTCCACAACTCAAGGTTGGATAGTTGAACATGTACCTTGTTCATGTTCATAGTTTCATATTAGATGACTAATGAAAATTTTGATGAATTTATGTAGTACCTAGACAAAAAGGTGGCGCAAGGCGGCAAGACTGCCAACTAGGGAAGTTTTGCTTTTGGGAGAAGGATGCTCATCGAGGTTGCTGCGGGGAAGCCAAGGTCGCATGAACCGGTGCAAGCTGCCAAGTTGGCGTCAGAGGCTGGCATTATTCTTAGGTCTGAAGTCCCTATCTTCACCTGTTGGAAAGAATACGAAAGGACACCATATTTTGATAGCTTCATGGAAAGGCTAGCCGTGAGTCCGTCTTTGCAGCCCCTGACTCCCTGTATTACATTCCACTCTAATATATCCCATGGCTAACTCTGAATTCAATCCTAATATCCAGGGGAGGTTAGCAGTTGACACAGAAGACAATGCAACAAAAATTGCTTGTGAAAGTGTATTCAAGACAGGGATACGATGTTAACATATGGTTGCCCCTGTCTTCATTACTTTCCTAAGAAAGAGGTTATATTAAAATTGTTTAGTAGCAATTATCCAATTTGTCTAATATAATCCTCTTCTTACTATAATTAGTGCACTTATATATAGTTCATATTTGGATTTTGTTGGCTTTAATGGAAAATATGATGGCACAACCAGCTGATGGGGCACCAGCATTGACTACTGTTGAGGTAGTTTCCAAGGTTCTCTCCCAGAACAGCTCCACCTCCACAACTTTTTTGAAAAATGCTGGTATACCCAAGCATCGCCCAACGCTGGCTCGAACAGTGAAGAATCGCTTCAGCAAGAACTTGCTACTAAAAAACAAGGTTTAGCAATTCTCCTTGATACAATCAAAGACCTGAAAAAGAAGAAGAGTGAAGCAGCAGATGAAAGGCTTAACTCGATTCAAAGGTTGTACTGAGGAGCTCAAGAAGGAACAGGAAGAGAGCCAGTTGCTCCTCAAGAAGCTCTTTCAGTCTAACCAAACTGGCCCGCTGCTCCACATCCCAGCGGCTCACCTCCACCCGCGGCAGATTTGAGGTGGGAGAGAGGGGTGGCCTCGGGAGCGCCACTGGAGCAGCACCTCGCCGCTACCACCGGAGATGGAGGCGCTTGGGGAGGTCAGGTCGGAGAAGATGTAGCAGCCTGCGCCGGCGGCCGAGGGGCGCAAGCGCGCAGCCGGGAGGGAGGGATGTCGCGCGGGGAGGAGGCGGGTAGCGATAGACCTGATGTGAGGGAAGAGGATGCGGATCTGAGAGAGAGAAGGAGAATGGTGGGGGCGGCAAAGGAGAGCTTCGGCGGCGTGCGGAGGCGGCGGAGACTGGAGGGGGAGGCGGCAGGATCTGAGGGGAGGGAGTGGATTACGGTGGATCTGAGGGGGAGGGAGAGAGGGGCGGGCGGGGATAAAAGAAGGGGTAGGGTTTCACGATGCTGTCCACCAGCGGTTATTTATAGGGTCGCTCGATCTGAATCGTTATTTTAGAGATGAACGACCACGAAGAGTTGGGCCTTAGTAGAGAAGGGCCCATATTAAATTTTGGACCCATATAGCCAAATAATTAACTATTTCTGTTGTTTATTTAGTCTCTAAATTGAACTGTATGTAGCTTTTATAAGATTTATTAAAAAAATCAAAAAAATTATATTTAGACTCATATGTTTCATTATATCTCATGTACTAAAGATAGATGAAAAATTTAATTGTTTGTTATGAATAATTGAGCCAATAATTTGTAAATTATTATAGGATAATTTTTATAATACCTAAATTTTTTCAAAACATTCTACAAATTGGCATGGTAACATATTTGAAGTCTATAATCTTGTCATAAAAAAATTAAATGGTTTTAACAAAGCGAGGCTATAGGTTGTTCAAAATGGGTACATTGCTCGTATGGTTTCATATAACTTAAGTCTAACTTTCTCTACATAGATGTTAGTGTAATAGAATATTTATCCCATAAATATTTATCTTTTGCCTTTTTCAAATAGGATAAATTTTTAGATAATCTTATGAAACATCTCATAAGCTTTTCATAGAGTCTAAGATTATCAAAATTGGACTTCGATGTTAAAAGTTATTCCAAAAATACGGAGGAGAGACATGAGTGACCGGATAATCCGATCCTAAACAAAATTAACAGATAGGATAAATCTTACCACTTTTCGCCTAAACGGCCGTTTAAACGACGTTTAAACGGTAAACAGAGACCAACTGTGTTGTTTACACTGTAAACGGCCTATTAAACGGTTGACCGTTTAAACGGTCAAAAAACGGGATTAAACGGGCTAAACGGCCTAAACAGAACCGAATTAAACGCTAGTACACGCGCTAAACGGCCGTTTAACACGCTGTTTAGGTGAACTCTGTCAATTTGACCTGAATTCTTGCTACATAATGATGTATAATTAATTGTTTCCATAAATAAATTTGTATATTTTATTTTTTACATGCTTCAATATGTGTACATATATTTTTTACGTGAATAAATATATATATTTTATAGAATATGTGATATGTTATAGTATGATTATGTATATTTTGGTGTTAAAGTACAAAACGGTTTAGACCGTTTAACTCCGTCTAAACAACGTTTAAACGGCCTAAACACTAAACAAAGGATGACCGATTGTTTATCGTTTAAAGTTTACGATAACATTGAATTTTACAAATTAAAAAAAATATGGATGTCTTTGGGTATCCGGTCCCTTCAATAGATGATGTGACCAGATCATCCTGTCCATAATACTCCCTCCGTATCGAAATACTTGTCGCCGTTGACTTTTTTGACCATTCGTCTTATTCAAAAAATTATTGTAAATATATAAAAAAGATAAGTCTAACTCAAAATTCATTTGACAATAAAGTAGGTAATAAATAAAATAAATGATATTTGTATAATTTTTTGAATAAGACGAATGGTCAAAAGTTGTGAAAAAAGTAAATGGCGACAAATATTTAGAAACGGAGGTGGTATTTGTTTGCTTTCTCCTTGCACAGGGAGGACGAGCCCATGCCCCCGGCGTCACCTAGCCCACCTTCTCTGCCACCCGCCGGCCGCGAGCGCACGGCCTTACCTCGCCCGGACCTGGATCAGGTGCAGCTTTAGATGTCGCTCCATCTGAACCATTCTGGGAGCTTTCTATGGCTAGGATCAATCCCATTCTTTTTCACCTTTCATCCCAACTTCAGTAAGCAAAAACAACAAACAAACAGAGAAAAGAGGGCATGCATTTCACTAGAAACTGGGAGTTTAATACCCTGCAATTTACATTCCCAAAAGATCATATACTAAGCTGAGATCCTCTTGTATATATCAAGGTCCTCTATTTCTATTCATATACAAAAGCTTGCCATCACCCTGGTTTACATTCACAAAAGATCATATGCTTATCACAAAAGAGCATATGGTAAACTGGGATCCTTTTGCATATAAGAACTCTCTAAAAATACCAGCCATCTATCCCTTCCATGGAGTGAGGGTTGTTGACATCTTGAACAACATTTGAACTCTGAAAAAAAAATACAGAGAGAGAGAGAAGCGTAGAGCAGAAAATAGCATGGTCAGATTAAATATTGGAATGCTATTTTTATGAAAAAAGAGAACTGTCAGCATACCAATAGAATTTCGGTGAAACTACGAATTGATTCATATTCTTGCGATTCTGGTATAAGACTTTCACATTCTTCATGTTGTGCAGGCTTGCTCTTTTTCTTCTTGTTTGAGCTTTTCTTGTTGTTTGAATTTTTTTTCGTTTTCTTGGTAAGTTTCTCAACCCAATTTTTATTTCTTTTTGATCCACCCTTTTGCCTTTCTTTCCTTTTTAGACCAGCAGCATGCGCATATTGTTCAGGCAAGCTGAGAGTTTCTTCAACACTAGACTTTTCAGCATCAATGGTAGGAGTTCCTTTGATTTTTTCATTCACCAGCTTACTCACGCTATGAAGTGCCTCTTCCACAAGCAAGCAGCAGTCTTCGAAATCAGCAGCTCGTGAAGTCAATGAAATGAGCATTTTGCAAAGATTTTTTGTACCGTAGTGCAGCATCTAACTTAGGATTTTCCACTATATCCTTCCCATGCATATCTTGGACAATCCCTGACCTTGCATCTCGAGTCCATCGTTTCAAAATATAATTTTCAGGAAGTAGCTTAATGTTCATCAAATCAAGACCTTTCAGTGCATGCCTACACAATATGCCAATCCTCTCAAAGAGTCAACAACTACATGAGACCATTTGATCAGCCGGGTTGACAATAACTTTGCGCTCTTCTTTAATTGCCGATGTCCCCCCAAGAGCTCCGATTGCAATGACAAATTCATTAGTTCCATTTGGACCGACTGTGTAGGCTGCCAGGTGCTTTTCATATTCACCCTGGAAGACTTCAAATACTGCAGGTGTATAAATCTTGCTTGCTTGCAGTAACATAGGTGCCATCATCCCAATTCTTGGTTGTTTCTTTCTAGATTCAAATTCAGATTGTACCTCCTTCTCTCTATTGTCTTGAACAACATGCTCCATGCGCTTTAGGAACCTAATGATGTCAAGATCAGATTTCAAATGGCCTTTCAGTGCATTATTCATACTCTCGCTTAGTTGTGTACTTCGCATTCCAATTGTAAAAACATTCAGCATGTAGCACTCAGCCCACTTATGTTTCAACATGTAAATGCTGTCTAGCCAAGTTGATTTACTAACTTTTAGTCTCATAGCAGCAAATGCTTCTTCAAAATCTGCTTTTTGTTCATACTGATACATGCAAGAACTGAAATCTGATAAGATACTTGACTCTTCCTCGTCCTCAGACTCTTCTTCATTCTGAGAACTCAAGTGCTTTACTGCATTTTGTGATATATGCCAAGTACACAAACCATGCCATGCACTATTGAAGACCTCAGCCACTGCCTTTCCCATAGCAAAATCCTGATGAGTGAAAATTGTTTGAGGTTGCTTTTGATTATGTGCAGACAAAAATGCATTGAACAACCACTTGAATGACTCAAATGTCTCATCATACATCAAAGCTGCACCAAAAACCACTGTCTCCCTAAACTGGTTGAAACCAACAAACATACCAAATGGTCTATATTCTTTGTTGGTTCCAAAAGTAGTATCGAATGTGATGACATCACCAAAATGAGCATAGTCCACAATCATCTTAGCATCAGCCCAAAATATATTGGCTATCTTTTCTTCACAGTCCATTTGCATTGCATACTGAAAAGAGGGATTCTCCACGACTTTACCTTGAAAATATTTTAGCAAACTTCCAGCCTCACCATACAACATCTCTCTTTGGCGTTTAGTGCACAGATAATTCTTATGATCACGATGGGTGTATCCGAGGTTAGCTGATCCACCAACATATTGACCAAGAAGCTCATGGGCTGTTTTAGGTGCAATACCAGAATCATCAGCCAGTTCAATATCAATAGTTTGATGCTTAGAAATGTTTCTCTGTGATGGCCTCAGATGACTAGTTTGTGCAGTTTGAGGAATGTGGTTATGCTCAGCAAATAATCATGCACCTTGTATATCTTATTTTCTCTTTCCAAAGTAATGCCCATACGAACTAAGCAGCCTGTTCTTGTATGAGCTCGATTACGCTTGACAACACAAAACCTTTTATCTTCAGCACGAGAACCCTGATTTGAACAAACAAACCTACTTGATGTCACCAATCCATCAAGATCACTCCTGTTTGTGTAAGACTTTCGAATATCAAAACCCATCCGACCACCATATGTCACCCAGAACTCCTAGGCTTCATCCAAACTACTAAATGTCATACCAGGTTGTGGAATCCAAGAAGGAGTTGCAGCAACTCTGCAATCGTGGGTAATACAGTAAACCATTTGGATTTTCTCATTTACAGTAGTATTTCAGCTACATAGAAATCAGTAATCTAGAGCACAAACCTTGTCGGCAAATCCTCAAGCAGCTGGTGGCCATCATCCATGGGGCCATCAGCCTCAGCTGCTCCGGCGACGTGTGCAGATGGAGGCGGTGGACCCAGAGGAGGTTCCATGGCGCGCCGGCCGCTCGCAGGGTCGCCACCCTTCACCCGCGGCAAAGAAGAAAATGGCGCCAAATGCTGGCGTTTTCCCTCCCATCAGCATTCCCTCGCGCCTTTTTCCATCCCAACGAGCACAGAGCCCCTGCCTATCTGTTGTGGCCCTTCGATTCGTTTGTAATGGTTCAGATGGAGCGACATCTAAAGTTGCAGTCGCTATAGCAACTGCACCTGATCCAGGTCCACCTCGCCCATGGCTTCACCACTCTCCAGCGCACGTTCCTCCTCCATTCCTGCCTTGCCTCGCCTCGCTTTGAAACTGAGTAGCGAACCAGTGCCCCCTGATTCTTCCCCCTCTCGTTCTGTCTTCCTCCTCTAGCAAACCAACCAGCGCCAGTGCTCCGGCCAAATCTCGCCGCCAGCCTTTACCAAAATCAAATCGCCGTTGTGCGTCACACCACCACATCAGTCGCTCCGTCGTCCGTCCTCGACCTCTTCTCATTCATCCCCATGCCTTTTCCCGCTGGGGATTGCAGCTTTCCCTGCCGCCATTGCCGCCGGCCGATTCCGAGCTTCGGCCGGCCCTGCAACAACCAGCGGCTCTTCATCGTGACATCGTGAGGACCAATCTGCAGCTTGGTGAGCTCCCACTTTTTCCCCAAGAGTTTTGACCCTTGTTCTGTTGTCGCTGTTGTTGCTAGTCATGTTCTGCTTCCTGCGTTGTGAAGTGAAGGGGATAAACAGTGAAGAAACTAGTTGCTCTCATCCATGTTTGTAGTTGTGCATTCAAGATATTGTGAAATTCGTAGAAAAATATTGATAGATGTTGAGATTCTGAAACTTAACTGATTGCCTTTGTTATGTGCTGCACTTCAACCCAAAAATATGAAATACCATGTTTGAGTTCGTTTATGCCTTGAAAAAGATTTTGTGCTTTTAGCTAATTAATTTATACTAAAACAATGACGAAGCCACTTCTGTCAGTTACGTGTATGCTATGCTACTACAGAAAATTGATGCCAACCATGTTACATATCTCAGGAGCTAACTTGGTAATCAATTTGGTTCACTTTTTCAATCTATAATTCATCGCTGTCTTCCTGCACTAAAATACTTATTCCTTGAGCTGTAAGCATGCTGTTTATGTAAGTCTTCTTTTGTTGTGTTCTTGACTTCATATGCTAAATCACCACCAAGTTCCATGCATTTCTGGGCAATCTAGACAGCAGTTCATGCATACTCATCGCGGTGCATTTTTTTTTATCAAACATAGTTCACACAAAAGAACTTGCTGTGCTTTCTTACTAATAAATGAACCAAAGATCAAATTCTCTATCACTAACTCTTTTTCAGCTACACTGGGTCATTTTTTCTATATATGAATAAACTAACTCTTTTTCAGCTGGGCGGTTCTGCCACACTCAGACTACTACTGTCTACGATTATTAGTTCACAATCCTTCTTTATTTACTGTTGGGTTAATTGCTTGTGGTTACTCCAGTGACTAAGTGCAGAGGTTGTTAGTTAACAGTGATGGAACCTCTCTAGCATGCAAGGTTAAAATCGGTTCGAACTGTCTGTTTCTCGCAGCTAATGAGACTACTTGACCTCTGTGCCGCATTGAGTAAGAAGTGGAACATGACGATGGAAAGAAACTTGATGTTGCTTAATTGCTTGCTCCACTTGCTTGGTTAGTACAGGTTGCTAACCTAGAATGGTTAACTCGAACTAGAACTTGATGCTAAAATATTGAAAGCAAGGACCCACTCTTAGTCGCTCTTTGGCAAAACAAACCCACCAGCCAAAAGCCTTGCATGTCTAGAAGTTGGTGTTGTAGCTGACGCCCGACGGTTAAGTCTTGCTGAGTATTAGTATACTCAGCCTTGCTTGTGAAATTGTTTTCAGGTAGTGCTCTTGAGGAGATGGTTGCAGGTCTCACCTGGCCAACCACCCTTCCTCCTGGCTGGACTGTTGTATGGGACGAGGATGCTTCCGAGTGATGTCACGACGGCTTCACGTGATGTCACGGTCATTTCGAATAATTAGTTGTTTCCGCTGCATTTCAAAACTCTAAGACACCGTTACTTCATGCATTGAACTATTTGTAAAAAGTACCTCAATTGTGATCTTTAATTAATTGTGGATTGTTGTAATATCTGGGACTCACCTTCGAGTGAGTATTTGCACGACTCGTTTCGATCGAGGTACTTGTTCGTGGTTGCGTCGGGCTCGACCCGACAGATCGACATCTTAATCTGTTTTAATTGCGTGATGACCAATGGAAGGTTAGCGCACTTAAGCCTGATTAATTTGAGCGGTTCTGCCACAGCCGGTACCAGAGCGAAAAGTTGTGCACCAGAGGTTCACACGATTCCATTACACTTGTTTTTGCAATAAAACTTAACCAACTAGTGCTTTGCGAAAACTCGTTGGATCGCTAAGGATTTACATAGACCGTGAAGCCCTAGAGGGAACTTCGGATTGTTTCAGGTGGCTTGCTAATTATGGTATATTTGACTAACTTGCCCAGCACCCTTGCCCACGTGTTTTATACGTGCACTGGTTTCTGTGCCCCGCGTGCACGGAGGGTGATAGGATATCCATTCCAAGGAACCTATCATTACAGTTGTGTATGAGTCGCCACATGTTTTATATGTGAGCAAGGTCCTGATGGTATGGTTCTAATTCAAATGAGCCTATCATCCTGGTTGTTCGCCATGTTCGAGACATGTGCATGATGCCGCATCACGAGCTATGCGAAGGGTTGTGTGCTCTATTCAAAATGAGCGTACGGCCTAGACTAGATGCACTGTCCATGCAGTGTTGAACGCATGGATGCCGTTTTTATAAATGAACAGTAATGAATGGGGACGCTTCCGTGATGTGCTGGCATGGAAGGTTCATGGTTTTCTTGCAGGTACACTGACTCCGTTCGGTTGCGTTCCGTTGGTCTGAGTGACGACTAGCTATTATAGGGAGAGACGTATATTGTGCCTCGCCACCGACAATTAACTACGTACACCAAGACTTCTTGGTATTTTGTGAGGACGATTTTAGTTCTTTTTGCATCATGATAACCACTTTAAAAATTGTTAAGACAACTTGAGGCAAAAAGGAAGCAAAAATCGTAAGTCTCACAACTCTTAAAAATCTGTCAAAACTGTGTTCCTCTGCTGGTCCGAATTTTTCGGGTCATTATAATATCTCCGTTGGCTGGGCACCTTAAATAAAAGTTGTTCATAATTTTGTAGCTAAGCTGCTGTAACAATTTCAGAATTTTTGGACAAGCCAAACTTGAGTTATGCTAAAAAAAACAAGAGCTGCCTGTTTGCTGGAAGAATCTGGCAGACAGCAAGTTAAAATTGAGTGTTTCACCCACCTTAAACTCGAAACCAAACCAACCTCTGAATACCAAACTTGTGGCTATTAACCTAATGAACAACCTGGTAAAATCTGGGGTTTTTAGTTTGGTAGTTCGAGAGTTACACCTGTCTTTCCGCCGCTGTCTCGATCTGTCCTTGTTCTTCCGCACAGTCTTTCACTGAGTTCTTTTGTGTTTTCCTTCAGATGGCCGCACCCATGCCTGTTTACGTGGATGCTGAAGGTTGGACCCACTCAGAGTGCCTCCAAGAAGACATATTGGATACAAGGAGCGTTCGGAATATATTGGACGAGAGTATATAGCAGCAGGAGGCATACAACATTGTGAGATGAAAGTAAAAGTTCTAGCGTCTCCACCCTTTCCTGGTTGGGGCCCATGGGAAGTTGTTGCCGAGGGTACCCATTTGACTGACACCTAGCAAAAGGCTGCTCATCATGCTCTTACTACTTTTTGTGAGAAGCACCCCACCTCAGTGGCCCTCAGCCCAGCAAAAGTGTTCCTCCTCATCGATCGAACGACTGGGCCATGGGATGAGCTTTCGTCTCTTTTCTTGGATTCAACGATGGTTTATCACGAACCGGATGTAGCCGCCACGATTCGCTACTCCGCCGGTCTGCTTCCGATTTACCGAAGTGTCTGTGGCGAAAACTCCATTTACAGACATCAAGTTAGAGAGCTGGAAGCAACCAGACACTTCTTAAATGAAGCCCACACTCAGATCGAAGCACTCAAGAAGAAGAATCGAAGGGACCAGAAGGAAATTCGTGATCTTCATAATGAACTACGGATCAAGAACGAAACAATTGCTCAAAAAACCACATGCTGCAATTGGCGACCTGAACATGCTAGACCTAGAAAATCAGTTAGGTGCAATGGCCCGCCCAACAACATGTGCCTGCTACTCTGGAACCCGAAGCTGAAGATGACCCTGAGGAGATACAAGGTGAATCTGGGATTGAATCCGGACCCGAGTAGTCATGGGCCGAGCACCAGTCTCGCTAAGAGTAGCCTCCAAAATGAAGACCCGCCGTTACATCCCTTTTAGCGATGGTTAAAGATGTAATAGGCTAGTTTTAGATTAAGTTGAATGAATCCTTCGAGTATCATGGAAAGGTGTTATCACTTAGGGTAAGAGTTGACCCTAAAGTCTGCCACTATACGTGGTTGTAATCACTGAACCTCGACAGCGGAATCTAATTCAAGTTTTTAAGTACTTGAATCTTTCATTTCTAGATTTAGCAAGGGATGCCCAAAGTTTCGAGTAATTTCATAAGTAAGTCACTCACAAAAATTTCAGCTTCCTTGAGCTAGTAAGTCACGAGATACGGAGATTTTTGTGACCCTCAGCCATTCTGAAATCATCAAAAGCAGAGAGGCAAACATTGAAGGTTTTGACCTAGTTAAAGTTTGAATCTGGTCCTGAGTTGAATACTAAAGTTGTAAGGAGTTTCATAATGGTGATACTCACACAATTTCAGCTCTATTGGTTGAGAACTGAGGGAGTTATGCATATTTTCGTGAGCCTCAGCCATTCTGAAAACAGCAAAGACCGAGATGCGAATTTTGAATTTTTCGCCCTAGCTAGAGTCTGGATCTGACTCGGAGTTACAGACGAAAGTTGTAGCTCGTTAAATTCCCTAGCTACTGGCAAAAATTCACAAAGATTGGACATGTGAATCAGGAGTTAGGAATTTTCTTGTGTAACCACCTTGCTGCAGGGAAAACTTCCTGCGATTGATTCTTATTGCCTTCACGCCTGAGTTCCTTGTTTACCTTGTAAACGAGTTTAGTCGTGTGGCAATTAAGTGAATTATATTGCGAGAAATGGAAGAACACACCGATTCCGATTTGGTTTCGAGCAATAACCATGAGGAGAAGTAGAGTTTCGAAGGCCATGTTCTCGGATTGAGTTGGAAATATTACGACATGGAGTGTTCTGCTCGATCAAGTTCTTCTGGCAGGATTTAAGTTGTTTGCGGACTTTAACTTAAGAGTTACGTGTCATGAAGGAATGCCCGAACGCTCTTGGAATGTTAACCATAGACGTTTTGTTATACCGTACGCTCTCAAGTTAGATAGGTGACCGCTAGCAGTTTTCTCTGGCAAGTTTCTACTCATCGGATGGCTCTTTACTCAACACCCTGGAGCAACGTAAATTCTTGTCGTATACCTCTAGTACATCTACACTCTTTGGTCAGCTAGATGTACTCACACCTTTTTGAAATGGCTATTGGATTCTTCCTTGCCATTACACCCCTATTCTTTTGATTCATGACATATCCAACTATGCCTTGAATAAATCCTGGTCTTACCTCCAATGTGACATCCTTCTCACATGGATGGAATCCTTGATTGCAACTTGTAAACCTTGTGTCACCCTCGTTGTCCCGCAAGCATCGGTTAGACGTACCTGAGCATTGTTGCAATATTCATCACCCGCATTCCATGGTTCGGTATGCATGAGCACCTCATTGCATGGTGTGACTGCACCTCATGATCTGTCGCATGCTGACACCGTGCCCAACCTGACGTGCCACTGACTCTTGTCACCTCCATCTCTTTTGATATTCGTGTTGTTGTCCCCTTCCTTCTCTCGTGAAGGAGTATTCCCTAACCTATGGTGCCGTGACGGAACCTAAGGTTTTTGTGTGTGCGACGGCCACATAAATTCCTACTAGGAGCGCACGGGTATCTCGGTGAATGAATGCGACTTCACCAGAACCTCTAAGCTACAACCCGAATATGTGCCCCTATCTTGGTGACCCCTTCTGACCAATAACGCATTTAGGGCGTAGGTAAGGCATGCTAACGTGCATCCAAGCATGTGCAGGTGCACCATCTGTTCATAAGCATATGCACCATCCACTCACATGCATGTGCATCACGCAGCACACACCTTATCATGGACATATGTCGTATGCACCATCATTCTTGCATCATACCATGTGCACTATTGAAACGACATCAAAATGCATCATGACATATGCAACTCACTGATGCATGGATCATTCACGTGTACCTTGCATCATGACAGCTACATTACTCCTTGATGCATTACCACTTTTCCAACCTGACCTGTGCACCTCGAGTCGCGACATGCCTCCTTGCTCTCTTGTCGTGCAAGCATTCATCTACGAAATCCTTGCGTTAAGCCGTTAGCCATGTTTTCTCCTACCAACACTTATTTAATGGGGTAAACCTTGAGCTTTGATGATCTGAAAACCTCACTTAGACCTATCTTCCCCAATGATCATCACCTTGTACATTCAAGATTGCCTTGTGATCTCCCGTGAGCCTTTCTCACCCGCCTTGCCTTCTTCTCAACGCGAACTTCCACTTGGAAACATTCTAGGCACCTTGTTCTACCATTACGTATCTATCTTGTTCCACCTCTCTTCATCGTGGAGGTATCTAACTTGGTATAATCTTGCTGCAAATCCCACTGACCTATGGTTTGCCCAGTATCCTTTTGCCGGCGAATTTCAGGAGTTGCACTAGTTTTAGTACAACGGAAAGATCAACAACGATGAAGAATAGCGAAAGGTTCAAATCGAGTTCTGACTTAAACAGATCTCTCAAGCAAGAACGATTCGCTCCGTATCAGAATGAAGGCTCTCCACCATCAGTCATGTATGGGAGACTAGCTTTAGTGTTTCCTTCAGGACAGTGGTATTGTTGGATCAAATAAGGACTTCTAATACAAGACGAAAGACTTCTTACGCTCGCAGTAAGTAATCTCGAGGAACTTTTCAGCCCCACACCCTTACTTGTTCCTTAGGTTGGACAAGCCAAATTTCGATTCCAAGAGAAGATACAAAAGTTGAAGGAAGTTCCCTACAGGATATTAACACTTACGGGTGTACCTAGCTAGGTGATTAAAGGGAAGCCAAGAATCGAAACCGCGACCGAATCCCCTTGTGTCGCAACTTTCTCTTGTTGCGTTTCTTCCTTATGACTTGCTACCGTTCGCAAGCTGGAATCATATCTATGTGCCTAATCATAACGTATCTACAGGACGATGACTTCCAGTGGTGGAGACTCGAAGACTCCCGAGCCTTACAGTCATAACCCAACCCACTCATCCACAACGGCTGACCAAGTGTCTGCGACAATCAAGTTGATGGAAGAACAAAGCTTGACGTTAAATCAAATGGTGCAAAATGTTATCTGAGATCATCAACAGGAGATATCCTCAGCCGGCCTGGTTACCAGCCTCTCCCAAGCAATAACCGATTCTATAGCCGACCAGGCCCGTCTACTCAACCTTTTGGCAATTGTCCCACCGTCGGATCAACCATGTTCGGATCCCTCTCGACTTGACTCTGCATCCCTTCTACCGCCCTCAAGACGATCTCTAGGACTCGAGAAAGATGGAGAAGGGCATAGGAAGCACAAAACAGTGTTACCAAGTATGGACTTGAGTGAATGGGAAATAACATACAAGGAGTTCTGTCCGCATAAAAGAAGACCGGATACAGAGACCCATGAGAACTGCCCTCGCCTGTGTTGCCAACCCTGTTTCACGTGTGGGGGATATGGCCATTTCATTCCGTACTGCCCTTCAACCGCATCATTCCAAGAACAGAGGGTTGAACAGGACTCAAACCATTTGTGCTGTCAAAAGAGACCCAAGAAGTGGGATGGCTGTTTCAGCTGCGGACAACTAGGCCATATTGCTCGTGACTGCCCCCAGCGCCGAAGAATGCAACGAGTACCTAACAACCGACACAAGAAGAAGAAAGTTACACCTTGCGCAGAAGCAAGTGCACCTGGCACCAACGTGCCTGATGAAATACAAGACATGAAAGGTGTGTATACTTTTTCTAGCCTTAATCTACCTGAATCTCGGGGCGAGATTTCTTTTAAGGGGGGTAGGTTGTGACATCTCTGATGTCTAATCACCTCATTAAGGCCTAAATGGACAATTAAACTTGTGGTTATGACCAAAGTCAATGCCTGAAATAATGGATTAAATTCCATGCACCGAACCTTTAGAGCTTGAATTGATTTGAATTCAAAATTTCGCTTAAAAACTTGAAAATCTGTCAATAAGAAAGTTGTCCCAAATATTATAAGGAACAACTTTGTTAAATGGTGGGTTTCAAAATTTTGAGTAGAAGATGCTCTAAATCATGGTCAAACAGCAGTCAAACCTGTTTTTCAGCCAACACTTAAAAAATTTTCTAAGTCTAGACAGCAGCAGTTTTTCCCAAAAGTTGAGGCTTGCCATTTGGATTTCCATGTACAGCTTTTCACAAACTTCTCTCTAAGTTGAATCGTTGATGTTTGGACTTGCCGTTGGTCATGTTCTCCATCAAGTATTCACATCCTAAGCATTTTAAATATTCTTGGGAAGAGGGTTAAGTCGAATGAATTCCTGGCAACTCGGTGAACTTTGACCTTTCTCGGTTGCCATGGTCCAAATTCGAATTTTCACTTAAGAACTCAAAAATGTGCCAATACAAAAGTTGTTCACATTTTCATGGGACACGACTTTGTCAATTGGAGCTTGATGAGATTTTGAGTGCAACATGCCTAAAAACTCTGTCGAAATCAGTCGAACCCCAGAAGTTCACCCAGACCGGCACAGAAGTTCACGCTGTCTTCGTCGCGCGCTCCAGCCCAAACCAAGCCGTTTTCCTATGGTCGCCCTTTCTGAAAGTTGTAGAGGGTACTGAGAGACACAACTTTCGTATTTGGAGATTTTTGAGTTCAGTTCAAATATTTGGAGATTTTTGCCTGCCAAACAGCGCACGTCAGGTGTTCGACGAAATGACGGGCTCACGCCGGCGCTCCCGATCACCGCGCGTTCGCGCCCGACAGCACCCACCACCACGTGGCGCCGCTCTCCTGACCCAGACGTCGATGTCCACAGACCGTCCCGACCGGCCGCCCCTGGTTTCCTCCCTGTTCCCCGCCGAAACGCCCGACCGCACGGCACCCCTGCCACCCCCTACGCGCGCTCCCTTCCTCCCCACGGCACGCGACCGACCGGTCCCCGACAGGCTACCCTCGACGCCCACACGGCCGCCGTCGCCGCACCCTGCACAGCCACGTCCGCCACGTGCACGCCGGCCATTCGCCACCGCCGCTCCTTGCTTCCCCGCCTCCGACCGACGCCTTGGACAGCAAGGGACCAAGCCTTACGCGCTAAGCCTCTCCCCTCCCTCGGCCGCCTATAAAATCCCCAAGCCCGAGCTCCATTGCCGCCCCTCCCGGCTCCTTCATTCCGCCGCCAGGCCACCAGCATCCAACCTCTTCCGGCCTCCCCGGCCCGTCGCGATCTGGGAGCACCATTGCCTTCCCCTGGTGCCACTCCACCTCCCCAACCCCTCGGCCCCCGACCAGCGCCGCTCCCCTCGCCAGCATTGGGGCAGCAGCGGCCGCCTCCGCCCCTCCCACGTCGCCCCCTCTTCCGGTCTTCTCCGGCCTTGGCTCCTACATCAAACCGGCCTTTGGTGAGCTCCTCATCCTCCCCGTGCCCTTCCCCAAGCGAATCGAGCTCTCCCCTGGCCAGAATCGAAGATTCAGATCTCAACCCCGCCCAAGGACCTCGCGTTTAGAATTAGGAGAACGCCAGGGTGGCTGGTGTAAGTTTTAGGGACCTGTTCATAAGCATTTAGAATGTTCCAGGGGGTGTTCCGTAAATCTGCGAAATCATGTCTCGGTCCAAACCAGTGAACTTATAAAATCCGTAACAAATCGCACAACAATCACAAAAATGCAAACTCAATTTTGTTGAACTCCTGGTCATGAGTTCTACCTTTTCTAGAAAGCTTGTATAGGAGTTTTCTTCTTAGATTTCGAACTAAGTTCAAATCTGTTCAAACACGAAATTGTGCATAGTTTGAATTCTACTGCTTTGTTTGTGCTAATTTTTTGATATGTGGTAGCTGATGAAATGTTTAGGCTCCTGTAAAAGGTTGGCACCAAGTTACACACTAGATTTTGATTTATGATTTATTTAATCTGTCAGCTCATATCTGGATCTATGATTTGTAATAATTAATATATTGAACTAATGAGCCCAAACTTTTTACAGTAGTTCTATTATGTCTTGATGCATGTCTGATAAAAAGTAGAGCTTAGTTTGAACTGGCTAACTTGCTCTTTTAATTAATAACAGTTTAATCTTGGCTAATTCAAACAGCAAGATCCTTTGATTTTTTTTTAGCTGCACCTTGGCATGTGAGCTTGTTTGGACTAGTATAGGCTCTGGTAATTTGCTAAGGACCAATTGATGACAGTGTGATTTACTAGGATTTATTCTTGATGTTAGTGTGCTGATATTGTTTGATTTATTGTGGTAGATGTATAAATGCTTTCGAGTTGGTTTTTGGTCAGTAAATCCATGTTGATATAGATAGCACACTATATTTTTCTCACATGAAAATAATACACCAAACTACCAGAATAAACTGTTAAAGTTTGATGTGTAAACGACTAAATAAAAGAAGGAATCACATGTTTAAATTAATGAAATAATTTAATCACATGTCACCACCACACACCTTGTTGTTTAATGCTAACAACAAACTTGAGAACATGATGTGCACACAATCACCATCGCAAACCCAAGTTTCTTTTTATGAGTAAATACAAACTTAATTAAAGGAAAGGTTAGACAAAGTTTGTCCTGGTGAATGTGCCAATCAATACACCCCGGGTTTATCCTGTGAAACACGATGCTCGATATAACATCATTCTCTTATGCATTGCATCTCGTTTGGGAATGACTCTCGCCAACGGAAGCCACAAGCCGACCCCGGCGCAAGAAGGACAACCCGAGAAGAAGCTGAATGCCGTCGTCGCAAGCAAGTCAAGACCCGAACCAAGTTCGGAGGAGTCAATACTAACTTAGCTCGAGATTAAGGCAAGCCCCGGAGCATGTCCCATGTTTTGAATACATGCAACTATGTTTTGCTAAGTTTATGTTTGTGCATTTACGTTCACGAATTGAATTGAAACCTTAGTTGCATGATCCTAGGTTCCTATGCTTGCAATACTAGTATGATAGGTCGATAGCTGCCACGCTATAAGGACCCGGTAAAAGTCGAGTGATTTCCTGTCACTCGCGAGATATAGGAATCAACTGCCTTACTTATGTTGGAATCATAAGGATGACGGGCGGGGTTTTTGTCATGTAGATGCCCCGTCCGTGTATGCTAAAAATTGGTTAAGGTCGAAAGGTACGGTACTGCTGGTTAAGTTTTTGAACGTACCAAGCACTTGTCGATTCTATAGGGTCGGTAAGTTAGTACCTACATGAATCCGGTGTGCGGACTTTTTCCTGCTCCTATCGGGAACTTCTTCCCCATGCCTCGAACATGTGGGTACGAAGGGCGCAAGTGTTCGGTTCGGCCGACTTTGGACTTCGTATGCCAGGGGGAGTTTGGCTCTGGACGCAACTGGAGGACTGCTGGGAACTACCTGGTAGCGCTAGCCTATGGCTGATTGCGATGATCCGTGTGTTTGGCTTTCCCCCTTGCAAGGTTAAAATTGGTTCGAACTGTCTGTTTCTTGCAGCTAATGAGACTACTTGACCTCTATGCCGCATTGAGTAAGAAGTGGAACATGACGATGGAAAGAAACTTGATGTTGCTTAAGTGCTTGCTCCACTTGCTTGGTTAGTACATGTTGCTTACCTAGAATGGTTAACTCGAACTAGAACTTGATGCTAAAATATTGAAAGCAAGGACCCACTCTTAGTCGCTCTTTGACAAAACAAACCCACCAGCCAAAAGCCTTGCATGTCTAAAAGTTGGTGTTGTAGCTGACGCCCGACGGTTAAGTCTTGCTGAGTATTAGTATACTCAGCCTTGCTTGTGGAATTGTTTTCAGGTAGTGCTCTCGAGGAGATGGTTGCAGGTCTCACCTAGCCAACCACCCTTCCTCCTGGCTGGACTGTTGTATGGGACGAGGATGCTTCCGAGTGATGTCACGACGGCTTCACGTGATGTCACGGTCATTTCGAATAATTAGTTGTTTCCGCTGCATTTCAAAACTCTGAGACACCGTTACTTCATGCATTGAACTATTTGTAAAAAGTACCTCAATTGTGATCTTTAATTAATTGTGGATTGTTGTAATCTCTGGGACTCACCTTCGAGTGAGTATTTGCACGACTCGTTTCGATCGAGGTAATTGTTCGTGGTTGCGTCGGGTTCGACCCGACAGATCGACATCTTAATCTGTTTTAATTGCGTGATGACCAATGGAAGGTTAGCGCACTTAAGCCTGATTAATTTGAGCGGTTCTGCCATAGCTGGTACCAGAGCGAAAAGTTGTGCACCAGAGGTTCACACGATTCCATTACACTTGTTTTTGCAATAAAACTTAACCAACTAGTGCTTTGCGAAAACTCGTTGGATCGCTAAGGATTTACATAGACCGTGAAGCCCTAGAGGGAACTTCGGATTGTTTCAGGTGGCTTGCTAATTATGGTATATTTGACTAACTTGCCCAGCACCCTTGCCCACGTGTTTTATACGTGCGCTGGTTTCTGTGCCCCGCGTGCACGGAGGGTGATAGGATATGCATTCCAAGGAACCTATCATTACGGTTGTGTATGAGTCGCCACATGTTTTATATGTGAGCAAGGTCCTGATGGTATGGTTCTAATTCAAATGAGCCTATCATCCTGGTTGTTCGCCATGTTCGAGACATGTGCATGATGCCGCATCACGAGCTATGCGAAGGGTTGTGTGCTCTATTCAAAATGAGCGTACGGCCTAGACTAGATGCACTGTCCATGCAGTGTTGAACGCATGGATGCCGTTTTTATAATGAACAGTAATGAATGGGGACGCTTCGTGATGTGCTGGCATGGAAGGTTCATGGTTTTCTTGCAGGTACACTGACTCCGTTCGGTTGCGTTCCGTTGGTTTGAGTGACGACTAGCTATTATAGGGAGAGACGTATATTGTGCCTCGCCACCGACAATTAACTACGTACACCAAGACTTCTTGGTATTTTGTGAGGACGATTTTAGTTCTTTTTGCATCATGATAACCACTTTAAAAATTGTTAAGACAACTTGAGGCAAAAAGGAAGCAAAAATCGTAAGTCTCACAACCCTTAAAAATCTGTCAAAACTGTGTTCCTCTGCTGGTCCGAATTTTTCAGGTCATTATAATATCTTCGTTGGCTGGGCACCTTAAATAAAAGTTGTTCATAATTTTGTAGCTAAGCTGCTGTAACAATTTCAGAATTTTTGGACAAGCCAAACTTGAGCTATGCTAAAAACAAGAGCTGCCTGTTTGCTGGAAAAATCTGGCAGACAGCAAGTTAAAATTGAGTGTTTCACCCACCTTAAACTCGAAACCAAACCAACCTCTGAATACCAAACTTGTGGCTATTAACCTAATGAACAACCTGGTAAAATCTGGGGTTTTTAGTTTGGTAGTTCGAGAGTTACACCTGTGTTTCCGCCGCTGTCTCGATCTGTCCTTGTTCTTCCGCACAGTCTTTCACTGAGTTCTTTTGTGTTTTCCTTCAGATGGCCGCACCCATGCCCCTTTACGTGGATGCTGAAGGTTGGACCCACTCAGAGTGCCTCCAAGAAGATGGGTTTCCTCCTCTTCTGTGGGACACGCTGCAACACTTTGGATACAAGGAGCGTTCGGAATATATTGGACGAGAGTATATAGCAGCAGGAGGCATACAACATTGTGAGATGAAAGTAAAAGTTCCAGCGTCTCCACCCTTTCCTGGTTGGGGCCCATGGGAAGTTGTTGCCGAGGGTACCCATTTGACCGACACCTAGCAAAAGGCTGCTCATCATGCTCTTACTACTTTTTGTGAGAAGCACCCCACCTCAGTGGCCCTCAGCCCAGCAAAAGTGTTCCTCCTCATCGATCGAACGACTGGGCCGTGGGATGAGCTTTCGTCTCTTTTCTTGGATTCAACGATGGTTTATCACGAACCGGATGTAGCCGCCACGATTCGCTACTCCGCCGGTCTGCTTCCGATTTACCGAAGTGTCTGTGGCGAAAACTCCATTTACAGACATCAAGTTAGAGAGCTGGAAGCAACCAGGCACTTCTTAAATGAAGCCCACACTCAGATCGAAGCACTCAAGAAGAAGAATCGAAGGGACCAGAAGGAAATTCGTGATCTTCGTAATGAACTACGGATCAAGAACGAAACAATTGCTCAAAAAACCACATGCTGCAATTGGCGACCTGAACATGCTGGACCTAGAAAATCAGTTAGGTGCAATGGCCCGCCCAACAACATGTGCCTGCTACTCCGGAACCCGAAGCTGAAGATGACCCTGAGGAGATACAAGGTGAATCTGGGATTGAATCCGGACCCGAGTAGTCATGGGCCGAGCACCAGTCTCGCTAAGAGTAGCCTCCGAAATAAAGACCCGCCGTTACATCCCTTTTAGCGATGGTTAAAGATGTAATAGGCTAGTTTTAGATTAAGTTGAATGAATCCTTGGAGTATCATGGAAAGGTGTTATCACTTAGGGTAAGAGTTGACCCTAAAGTCTGCCACTATACGTGGTTGTAATCACTGAACCTCGACAGCGGAATGTAATTCAAGTTTTTAAATACTTGAATCTTTCATTTCTAGATTTAGCAAGGGATGCCCAAAGTTCCGAGTAATTTCATAAGGAAGTCACTCACAAAAATTTCAGCTTCCTTGAGCTAGTAAGTCACGAGATACGGAGATTTTTGTGACCCTCAACCATTCTGAAATCAGCAAAAGCAGAGAGGCAAACATTGAATGTTTTGACCTAGTTAAAGTTTGAATCTGGTCCAGAGTTGAATACTAAAGTTGTAAGGAGTTTCATAATGGTGATGCTCACACAATTTCAGCACTATTGGTTGAGAATTGAGGGAGTTATGCATATTTTTGTGAGCCTCAGCCATTCTGAAAACAGCAAAGACCGAGATGCGAATTTTGAATTTTTCGCCCTGGCTAGAGTCCGGATCTGACTCGGAGTTACAGACGAAAGTTGTAGCTCGTTAAATTCCCTAGCTACTGGCAAAAATTCACAAAGATTGGACATGTGAATCAGGAGTTAGGAATTTTCTTGTGTAACCACCTTGCTGCATGGAAAACTTCCTGCGATTGATTCTTATTGCCTTCACGCCTGAGTTCCTTGTTTACCTTGTAAACGAGTTTAGTCGCGTGGCAATTAAGTGAATTATATTGCGAGGAATGGAAGAACACACTGATTCCGATTTGGTTTCGAGCAATAACCATGAGGAGAAGTTGAGTTTCAAAGGCCAGGTTCTCGGATTGAGTTGGAAATATTACGACATGGAGTGTTCCGCTCGATCAAGTTCTTCTGGCAGGATTTAAGTTGTTTGCGGACTTTAACTTAAGAGTTACGTGTCATGAAGGACTGCCCGAATGGTCGTGGAATGTTAACCATAGACGTTTTGTTATACCGTACGCTGTCAAGTTAGATAGGTGACCGCTAGCAGTTTTCTCTGACAAGTTTCTACTCATCGGATGGCTCTTTACTCAACACCCTGGAGCAACGTAAATTCTTGTCGTATACCTCTAGTACATCTACACTCTTTGGTCAGCTAGATGTACTCACACCTTTTTAAAATGGCTATTGGATTCTTCCTTGCCATTACACCCCTATTCTTTTGTTTCATGACATATCCAACTATGCCTTGAATAAATCATGGTCTTACCTCCAATGTGACATCCTTCTCACATGGATGGAATCCTTGATTGCAACTTGTAAACCTTGTGTCACCCTCGTTGTCCCGCAAGCATCGGTTAGACGTACCTGAGCATTGTTGCAATATTCATCACCCGCATTCCATGGTTCGGTATGCATGAGCACCTCATTGCATTGTGTGACTGCACCTCATGATCTGTCGCATGCTGACACCGTGCCCAACCTGACGTGCCACTGACTCTTGTCACCTCCATCTCTTTTTATATTCGGGTTGTTGTCCCCTTCCTTCTCTCGTGAAGGAGTATTCCCTAACCTATGGTGTCGTGACGGAACCTAAGGTTTTTGTGTGTGCGACGGCCACATAAATTCCTACTAGGAGCGCACAGGTATCTCGGTGAATGAATGCGACTTCACCAGTACCTCTAAGCTGCAACTCGAATATGTGCCCCTATCTTGGTGACCCCTTCTGACCAATAACGCGTTTAGGGTGTAGCTAAGGCATGCTAACGTGCATCCGAGCATGTGCAGGTGTACCATCTGTTCATAAGCATATGCACCATCCACTCAATTGGGATCTTTAATTAATTGTGGATTGTTGTAATCTCTAGGACTCACCTTCGAGTGAGTATTTGCACGACTCGTTTCGATCGAGGTAATTGTTCGTGGTTGCATCGGGCTCGACCCGACAAATCGACATCTTAATCTGTTTTAATTGCGTGATGACCAATGGAAGGTTAGCGCACTTAAGCCGGATTAATTTGAGCGGTTCTGCCGCACTAGCCTTGGTCTAGACTCTAGCTTAGATACCGGGAACAGAGCTCGCTTCGACGGCTAGAACAGGGAGAACCTCAAAACGGGGTGAGAGAGGGGGTTCTCCGGGCTCAGCACTACTGTTATAATACACCCGAACGTGGCGGACTACGAAGGACGGACAGGGCTGTCACAACCTGCCGCCTACCACTGCAGTTTCGTGGGGTGCAACACACTTCCTAGTTAATCAACAAGCCAGACACCACGTCTGCACTCGATGATTAAGATTTCTCTTAAGGCCTGTCAAGAGAAATCCCCGTCTTCCCTAAGGCGTCTTACGGCCCGGTCAAGGCGAGCAAACCCGCGAGATAAAGCCCGGTAGAGCTAAACTAAACTCTAAACTAAAACTAAAGGGGATAGAACTTTGCTCTAAAGAGAGCAAGATCTTTACTCTAAAAGAAGAGCAATACAAAAAGATAAAAGATAAACTTAAGCTCTGAAGTAAGAAAGTAATTGTATTAATAAACTCTTCAAAAGAAGGAAAGGATACAAGAGCTTTATCAGAACTCCGAAGACTCCGAAGATCCGAGCTATCCGAGCTAAGCTCGACTCAACTCTACTCCCAACTCAAATCCTAATCTAAGAAATGAAAAAGATACAAGGACTCCCTTCAAGTAGAGACTTGAGTAATGTGGATGAGCTGCCTTTTATAGCCTCCAGGGGGTGGATGCCAGCGTCATTAGCACGCCAAGGACCTGCTTAAGCTTCACGCGAAGGAGGAGACGTGGCGGCCACAGAAGGAGGCCGGTCGGCCTCATCTAGGCTGGCCGGCCTGGTCCTGGTGCCACTTGGCACCGACCTTTGCAGGAACGGCCCTGATGCTCTCCTGAAGTCGGTTTTAGTTGCATTTAGTTGAAGCTTGTCCGAGAATCCTAGGATGTGGGCCCTTCAATCCATGTGCTTCCCACTCTAGGCCTTCCGGGTCCTTGGATCAAACCGACGTTGATTGCACGTCTCCTGATCATCTTGGGTGCTTAGCATATGTTGTGGATCAGTGACGTGGCCAGACATGGCCAGGGGAGGCCGGTCGGCCTGGCCTAGGCCGGCTGGCCTGGCTCTGAGCTAGGTTTGGCCCTGGTTTCTCCTGATTTGTCCTACAAGCACAACTCATCCAAAACTTGTGGAATTTGTCAGTGAAAGCACTTTTATGTATGGAATATGGTATGATCATCCTCATTTTACCGAAATGTTGACGGTCACTACGAGGTTATAATGGTCGTCAACAATCATGCTCTCATCTGGTAACTCCAGTCGATATGCTGCCCTGCCGATCCTCTCCAACACCTTGTATGGCCCAAAATACTTGAATGACAGCTTTGGAAAGGGTCTGTTAACTAAAGATGATTGTGCATAAGGTTGGAGTTTTAACAATACCATATCTCCCACCTGAAAGTCCATATCAACCCGTTTCTTGTCTACTGCCATCTTCATCTTATTCTGTGCACGGGCCAAGTGTTCTTTGAGAACTGCAGCTTGAGTCTGAAGCTCTTTCACTGTCTCAGCCACAGAAGGTATAGCTGTTGTGCCCGCTGATGAAATGCCTTCCACACTCGGGTCATAACCATATAGTGCACGAAATGGGGAACAACCCAATGATGAATGGAAAGATGAGTTATACCATAGTTCAGCCTGAGACAGCCATGCCTTCCACTGTTTTGGTTCCTCAGCAACAGCACATCTAAGAAACATTTCTAGGCACTGATTCACACTCTCGGTTTGCCCATCTGTTTGAGGATGATATGCAGAACTTAATACCAGAGTTGTACACAACAACTTAAAGAGGTGTGTCCAGAATGTACTTGTGAACACATGGTCCCGATCAGACACCGTTGAATTTTGTAAGCCATGCAGTTTAACTACTGTGTCAAAAACTGACTGAGCCACTGTCTTTGCCGTATAGGGATGTTTCAGTGGGACAAAATGGGCATATTTGGTAAACCTATCCACTAGCACCAAGATGACACTGTATCCTTCAGATTTTGGGAGCCCTTCAATGAAGTCCATAGAGATATCCAGCCATGCTCCTTTAGGGATTGGTAAAGGTTGCAAGAGTCCAAAGGGGTGTGTATTACAATGCTTAGCATGTTGGCAGATAGAGCATTGTTTAACAAAATCTTCCACAGCTTGTTTCATTCCTTTCCAAGAAAACATCCTTTTTACTCTTTGATATGTAGCCAATGACCCAGAATGTCCACCCACTGCAGTTGAATGCAAATTGGCAATAATCTTTGTCTGTAAAGCTGAATTGTGCCCTACCCACAGCTTGCCCTTGTACCTAATCACTCCATCTGTCAGAGAGTAGCCATGGTCATTAGGAGTGTGAACAGCAAGTTGAACTAACAGTCTTTGAGCATATGGATCTGTAGCATCAGAGTTTAACAGCTCCTGCACCCATGTTGGTTGTACTGAAGACACTGCTTGAATGGCATACAAATGACCCACCCTAGATAGTGCATCTGCTGCCAAATTCTCTTTGCCCTTCCTGTATACTATTTTGAACTAAAGACCCATCAATCTTGTCATGCCTTTACGCTGCATTTTAGAATGCAAATTTTGTTCAGTGAGATAAGCAAGGCTCTTATGGTCAGTTCTGATCACAAACTCTTGGTGTTGCAGATATTGCCTCCACTTCTCCACATCCATGATCAATGCTAAGAACTCCTTCTCATAAATGGACAGGTGTTGGTGCTGTTGAGTTAAAGCTTTGCTAAGGAATGCTACAGGTTGATCTCCTTGCATCAGTACAGCCCCAATACCAGAATCACATGCATCAGCCTCAACAATAAATTGTTTCTTGAAATCTGGCAAGGCTAATACTGGTGTTGATGCCATGGCCTATTTGAGTTTCTCAAATGTCTGTTGTGCTTCTGCATTCCATTGGAACTGCCCTTTTCTAAGCAATTGTGTCAATGGCCTTGTAATGACCCCATAGTTTCTCACAAATTTCCTATAATAACCAGTAAGTCCTAGAAAACCCCTAAGTTCAGTAACAGTGGTTGGAACAGGCCATTTCAACATATCAACAGTCTTGGCATGGTCAGTTTGAACACCATCAGAAGAAATAATATGGCCAAGTTAGTCCAACTTTGTTTGAGCAAAAGAACACTTGCTTTGTTTCATGTACAGTTTGTGCGCCCTAGGCTTAGTTAATACCATTCTAAGGTGTGTGACATGCAAGTCCAGTGTTAGGCTATAGATAAGAATATCATCAAGGAAAACCATAACAAACTTTCTCAAGAAAGGTGCCAGTACCTCGTTCATGATACACTAAAGGTTGCTGGTGCGTTTGTTAACCCGAAAGGCATCACCTTAAACTGATAATGGCCTTGATGTGTCTTGAAGGCTGTCTTGTGCTCATCAGTAGGTTTCATTCTCACTTGATGGTACCCAGACTTCATATCCAGCTTGGTGAAGTATCTGGTGCCAGCTAGTTCATCTAGAATCTCTTCAATCAAAGGCATAGGAAAGCGGTTCTTGATTGTGATGGAGTTCAGCCTTCTATAATCCACACAAAAGCGCCAACTTCCATCTTTCTTGAGCACCAACAATACTGGGCTTGCAAATGGACTTGAACTTTGTGTAATCAGTCCTGCCTCTAGCATTTCTTTGACCTGCTTCTCAATCTCATCTTTATGTTGTGGTGAGTACTTATAAGGTCTGCAATTAACAGGAGCTGATCAGGTAATAATGGGATTCGATGGTCATAGAACCTGGAAGGTGGAAGTTGCTTTGGGTCCTCAAAGACATCCATGAATTCTTGCAACAATTGCTGAACTTGAGTATAATCATTGTTGCTGGATTGTTCCTGTACTTTCTCAACCACAGCTAGTGCCCATATATCATTTCCCTGTGCTCCTTTAAGTAATTGTTCAACAGACATTTCCTGCAATTGCCTGACTGAAGGTTTTACCCATTGAATAGTGATCTGCTTTCCTTTTTCTTCAAAGGTTATGGTCTTATTATCCCAGTGACATTGCATAGGACTGTGAGGTCTGAGCCAATCATATCCTAAAATGGCGTCATATGCTCCCAATTCTAACACCTTCATGTCTGTGTACAATGTATGTCCACTAGACCACCAAGCCATATGAGGGACCCAATGGTCAGTTGTCAATGTGTCACCATTAGCCATTTTAACCTGTCTAGCTTGTGTTGGTATAGCCTCAATGCCAACTTTTTCCAGAAAGGCCTTGCTCACAAAGTTGTGAGAGTTGCCACTGTCAATTAGCACTAGCATCACCTTGTTTTTCACCAGTGCCCTCACCTTAAGGCAATCTCCAGAATCAGTACCTGATATAGCATTCAGAGACAAATGACAAAAGACTTCTGCCAAAGCATCCTCCACTGCAAGCTGATTCAGAACTTCTTTAGTTAACTACACATCAAGATCATTCAGTGCTAATGCATTTACTTGAGCTGCTGGTCTTTTTGTACAGGACTTGGCATGGTTAGCATCATAGGTTTCTCCACAAAAATAGCACAACCCATTAGCTCTGCAGTGGTCCCTCCTCTGCCTTTCTCTCCAAAGATTGGGTGGGGAAGTAGGGGCTTTGGGCTCCCCTTTCATTACCACAGAACCATGTCTCGTCTGACTGAACCCCTTAGTCACCTTACTCTTGTTTCTATCCAACAACTGTTGTTGAATCTTGGCTAACACAATAGCCATGTCCATCTTGGTTGGTACATGACCTTCCACCATACTGCTCACTTCAGGTTTCAGGCCTTGAACAAATTGTGTAATGAAGAAAAGCTCATCCAACCCACTGTTATGCATGGTCAGCCGGTATTGCAAGTCTTCAAAGGCCTCTATGTATGCCTCCAGTGTATCAGTCTGTTGTAGTGCTAGTAATTTAGACATAGCCTCTCTGTAATCATTTTCACCAAACTTCTCTGACACATCTTTTATAAACTGTGTCCACTGCACAATGTTCTTCTGGGTCTTGTAGATTTTGTACCATTTCTCAGTTTTACCTCTCATGTTCAATGAAGCAGCTGTTACCCAAAAGCCTTCTGGCACATTGTACAGTTTGAAATAATCTTGACATTTGTCTTTCCAAATTCCTGGGTTATCTCCTGTGAATTGAGGAAATTCCATCTTTGGCATTTAGGGCCTCCCCTGGTCTTGACCACCACCCTGATTCCTTTGTGAGTTCCTTCCATGATGGCGACCAGATCTATGGGTCTGTGGATCAGCCTGAGTCTGTCCTGCCTGATTTCCAAACATTGCCTCCACTGTAGCTTCTGAGGATGTGGGACTACCAGGTTCTTCTGCTCTAGAATGCATCTGGTTAATTGTTAATCGTGCCACCACTTGTCCAATCACTTCTATCTGTTTGGTTAAAAGTTGCTGGTCCTTCAACATCTGTTCCAGTACCTGGTTAGTTATGATAGAGCTGAAGTGCCCGATCTTTCGGTGAGTGGAGGATAATTTTGATTTGGTGGAAGTCGACCCTCACGATCCGACTACGACGAGCGAACCCGAAGCGCCAATGCAATCGCTGAACCAACTCCCTGTGGTTACCGACCCTGTTGTAATCAAGATCAGAACTTCCTGTACGCAATCAAAGAACGAACAAGAAAAAAAAGGCGAGCAATCTTAATATCACTCGAAGGTGGAGTTCTGAATCACACGAGGACAGCACGTATTTGTGCGTGTTCGGTGTAGCTAAAGCTAGATGTAAAACAAAACTCAAGTGTTCTTGGCAGCGGCTAGGGGGTATATGATAGGGGGAGGACGTCCATAGGGGTGCTGGGGTCGTGCTCCAACCCTAGGACGCGTCCCTAATGGACCCAACTTGATACACGGTCCGTGGGCCAAAATAAGGTGTCGCAGCACATGGACAGAAAAACCTTCGGTCAATGATTTGACGATTGCGGCCGCCTCGGGACAGATATGGACATGAGTCCAGATCCATATGAAAGTAGACTTCATAAGCTTTCCATCAAGTACTTGAACGCCCCAAACAGAGTCCGGATGAAGTCGTGGCGGCCGTTGAAAGTCAGGACTTTCCTGCAGTCCGAATCCAGCGTTTCCAAAACGTGTTGGATTCAATCTCTTTATTTCCTTAGACCAAAAGTGACGTGATAGCCTGGTGTAAAACGTGGGAATACTTTGACTTGGTCCCCAATCGACCTCTTTGGTCCTCCAAGCCTTCCATATGTGTTTAACACTTTTCATATATTTCATGTCCTCATCATCCTCCCCTTCTTGACGAAAAGCCGTCCTCGGCGTCAATTGTACTTGAAACCGATCCTGCACAACGCAAAGGAGAACGGGGTTGCGAAAACAAAAGAAACCAAATTTATTGGGAGGAGGAGGGTCACCATGCTTCGAATTGTCAAATGTGTCATCTCGCATAGACATTTCAGCAGGAATGTAGACTTCTGGATCGGACGACACAATATGGTTGTCAACATGATCCTGCACAAGATTAGTACCAACAAAAGACAAAGCAGGCATAGATAGCAACCAGCAAGGCTCCCCTTCTTTATAGTAAACTTGTTTCATGAAAATAGAACTAGAGGAATGTAAATTAGGATGTGTAGTATGGCTGTCCTCTAATTGATCATAATCTGTCACAACAAAAGAAGTACTCATATCGCAACCAATGTAGACTCTTTGTATCATACATTGTCCTTTGTTGTCATATTTGCCAATAACATGGTAAGTGTGTTTAGCAAACCGAGGCAAATCAGCATTGTGAAAAAGTCTCTCTTGCAAACAATCTAGATTACACAAATCATCAAATTCAATGTAACCCAAAGTATGTAAAGAAGACAACAATCTTAGTTCATCATTTGCGCTAGCAATATGCATAACATGTTTATTTTCAGTACAAATGGTTGGTTCCAAAACATGTAGAACTGAAGCATGATCAACCAATTCATCTTTATCACAAGGAACAACAAGCTCATCATCATGTGACAAAGATTCGACAAAAGATGGTTCCACTAACAATTGCTCTATAATAGCATGAGGTGTGAAAAAATTCAGCACAGTAGAAGTGGTCTCACCATCCGTGAGTGGAACACCTGTGATCGTGGGCGCTGTAGGTGTGGCCGTCCTCTCGCACGGTGTAGTGCTAGGCGTGGATGGCGCAGGGAGAGCAAGATCTATACTGGATGCCGGGCTTCGTCCTGCAAAAGAGTTAGTATATGTCGTCGAGCGGCGTCCCTGCACTTCACGTTCAGCTTTGCAAGCATATTCAAGCAATGTGGGCATATCAACACAATCTTTATAATCAAGTATGTCCTGAATTTCGCGGTAGAGCTGAAGTGCCCGATCTTTCGGTGAGTGGAGGATAATTTTGATTTGGTGGAAGTCGACCCTCACGATCCGACTACGACGAGCGAACCCGAAGCGCCAATGCAATCGCTGAACCAACTCCCTGTGGTTACCGACCCTGTTGCAATCAAGATCAGAACTTCCTGTACGCAATCAAAGAACGAACAAGAAAAAAAAGGCGAGCAATCTTAATATCACTCGAAGGTGGAGTTCTGAATCACACGAGGACAGCACGTATTTGTGCGTGTTCGGTGTAGCTAAAGCTAGATGTAAAACAAAACTCAAGTCTTCTTGGCGGTGGCTACGGGGTATATGATAGGGGGAGGACGTCCACAGGGGTGCTGGGGTCATGCTCCAACCCTAGGACGCGTCCCTAATGGACCCAACTTGATACACGGCCCGTGGGCCAAAATAAGGTGTCGCAGCACATGGACAGAAAAATCTTCGGTCAATGATTTGACGATTGCGGCCGCCTCGGGACAGATATGGACATGAGTCCGGATCCATATGAAAGTAGACTTCATAAGCTTTCCATCAAGTACTTGAACGCCCCAAACGGAGTCCGGATGAAGTCGTGGCGGCCATTGAAAGTCAGGAGTTTCCTGCAGTCCGAATCCAGCGTTTCCAAAACGTGTTGGATTCAATCTCTTTATTTCCTTAGACCAAAAGTGACGTGATAGCCTGGTGTAAAACGTGGGAATACTTTGACTTGGTCCCCAATCAACCTCTTTGGTCCTCCAAGCCTTCCATATGTGTTTAACACTTTTCATATATTTCATGTCCTCATCAAGTTAGATCAAACAGAGTTTCTAACCGAGCTTGTCTTGTGTCAACCTCTCCCACCTTGGCAAAGAGAATGTCCAACTGTTCCATAACCTAATCCCACTTCTCATCTTCAATAGACGCTCTGTCCTCCATGGCTTTGAGAATAATCAGGGACTGAGGTGAAGGCTTAGGTAGAGCCGTGATTGCTGATGGGGAATCGACTATCTCCACACGTCTACCAAATCCAACTGCTGATTCAACTTGCTCAAGGTGAACTAGTCGAATCAAAACCCAACGCCCGTAGTGCGGATTTGACTACGGTATTTTACACAGAGACGCTGCTCTGCAACACCCGTCAAAGAGCACTACTCGCCAACGCCGCCGCAACCTCAACTGCGCTCAGGTTTACGGAATTTTACACAGAGACTCGCTGTACAACCCTAGCCTGAACCAATCTGGTGCTAATTTGGGGAAAAAATTGGGTTGTTCTTCACGAATCTGGGTACTGAACGGGATTTCACGTGGGTGAGCCACAACCTTTCAGCACCACGCCAATCGGACTGGATTCGGAAGACTGGCTGTGGAAATCGGGTAGAAATCGATCGAGATTGGAGGGGAATCGATATGTGCCCGAAGATTTCTGGCGATGAGTTGTGGACGCGCGCCGAGGAACGGTGAATCTGATACCACTTGTCACACCCGTGGCCGTCAGAGATCGACGACGTGAGAATCACAAGAGCAATGAAACTCGGATAGAGGAACGGGAGCAGGCGATGAACCCTGAACCTCCCTTTGGAACGATGTTCTATTTTCAGATTCAGAATAGCCTTCTCCCACAGGGGAGTTCGGTCTTTACAAGCAAGTCCCGGCTACTGGCCGTAGGGCCCACATGTCATACATAGATTTAAACGTAAACATACATAAGCAACACACGATACAGAAGACGTAATCCTCTTCGTTCGCCTTCATGCCGACGCCTCCGGTGGAGCGGGTCTGACAGCAACGCACGCCAGCACCAGGAACGTCTCCGCGCTGAGCCCGCCCCTCCCCTCCTGCCTGAAAGCATAGACTTTTTGGACCGGCCCAAGCACGACCCGGCACGGTGTCCTCCGTGCCCGGGCTGGCCCGGACCGACCACCTTGCCCGGGCGTGGGACGCCACCCCAGCCCGTGGGCTGGCACGGCCCGGCACGGTGTTAACAGGCCGGCACTGGTGGTGGCCCGAATAACCTCATCCCCCATATGTAATTTCGGCCTAGTTGTCTTCAACCTCCACTGGCCCACCCCTATATTCTCTTCTCTCTCCCTGTGTCATCTCTCTCACTCGATCTCCCCGGCCTCCCATGTCCCTCCGCCCCTCCGGCCTCCGAGCCGCTTGCTCACCCCCTCCCCAGGGCCGCTGCTCGCCCCGCCCCGCTCCTTCCCGGCGCCGTCGCTCCCCCCTCCCCACACCTCCAGCGCCTACGCCTGCCCCTCCCTTGTGCCGCGGCTCGGCTCACCCCTCCCCTCCCCTCCAGTGACGACGCCTGCTCTCCTCCAGCGCCGCCGCTCGGCCCTCACCTCTTCTCTAGCGCCCGCCCCTCCCCTCCTACCTGAGGAGCGCCGCCAGGGGCGGCCGCGTTGAGTCGAGGCGCTGCTGGCGCAGATCTACGGCGGAGGGTCAGACCGCCGGAGGCGCGGCTCCTCTCCTTCCTCCCAGGCCTCCGCGCGGATCTCCGGCTACTGTAACGGCGGAGCTCGGCGGCTCCTCCTATCCTTCCTCTATGTCGTTGGGTCGGGTGGCGGACTACGACGGCGGCGCGGCTCCGATCGGCGACGACGACAAGGCCTGAGCGGCGCCTGCGGAGAGAGGAAGGTGTTGGAGGCACGGGCTGTGGGCGGCCCGCCGTGTGCTGTAGTGCCGGGCTAAGGCGGGCTGGCCCGGCCCAAAATGGCACGACGGGCCCGGGCTTGGGCCGTCACCCCAGCCCATAGGCTCGCCCGGCACGGCCCGTAGGGACATAGGGCCGGGCCAGGCACGGCCCATCAAAGAGCGGGCCAGGGCGGGCCCGTGCCAGGGCCGGGCCGGGCGGCCCGAATGGCCATCTTTAGCCATCCCGCAGCCACCTCACCCGGCCCCCCGCCACTTCACCTGGCCACCCCGGCCATCCCACAGCCACCTCACCCGGCCCCACAACATAATGTACGGCTGCTCCCCTCCGTCTCCGACTGCACGCACTCACGAGCGCCGCCGCCGGGATCGACAGAAAGGGGAGGACAGGGCCGCCGGCAACGCCGCCATCCTCCGTGCGTAGCGCCCATGGCGTTGTCGTCTTGCGCGTCGGCAAATCAATCGCCCCCAAAAGAATGCGAAATTTCGGCCTGTACATGCTCAGTTTGATCTATCCTAACCATCCATTCATGCCCAGATCATGCAGATGCGTCAGGTGTGTCAGACATTGTCAGACGCTTGTATTCCTTTGTTTCGCATATACCTTTTCATATACGCTTCTGAATACGTATCCTCGTTTCATGTGCTCTCCCGTATGCCCGCCCATACTCTGCTGTCTCTCCCCCGCTCTCATTTTCCTCCTCGCTCGTGCTGGCCTCCCCCTCCTCGCTCGTCGCCGCCGCCGCCGCCGTCGCCGCCGCCGCCGCCACCTTCTCTCCTCTTCTTCTCGACCTCGCCGGATCTGCGCCTCGCTGTCGACACTCTCATCTAAATGGCCTCCCCTTACTCGGTCGCGCTCTCCTACCTCTGACCTCTCCTCTTCTCCTTGCTGGATCTGCGACTTGCTGCCGCCGGATTTGCACACCCCACCTCACCTCCACCCGCTCTCATCTACTCCCATTCTCACGCCGTCGTGGCCAAAGCTGTTCCTACGACTCAACAGCTCCAACTTCTCCTTTCCCTCAACTACTGTCCTAGATCTGCGTCACCACCAGTGCGATTTTCTACTCGCCGACACGGTACTGTCGAGCACCGGGTGCTGTTGTACCTGCTAGGTATGGCACCACACAATACCGATGATCCAGCACCACCAGATGCGCTTAATGTTCTATCGGGTCACAGGTTGAATTTCTCTTCTTCATGGCATTTGTGGAGATTCTTCTTGTTGGCCTTCTATGGGATTACATGGTCCTATCTCCAAGAACTAACAACATTTTTTTTTGTGTTGTGCAAGTTTCGCTACGGATTTGTTTCAAGGATTTGGTGGTGTCGACATTGCAACTATGCAGGACACCCAAACAGGTAAGAATATGAATATCTCTATTTACCGGATTATATCAGTAAAACAAATGCCAGTTTCTACTTTCTAGCAATGCCTACTAGACCATAAGTTTTTTTGTGCTAGTGCAATGAAGCCCCATTCATCTAGCATTGCGTTAATATGTATCATGAGAGATGGAACAGCTATGCTCTGTACACTTATTATTTGGACATATCTGTGTATTTATGGTTCACCAAAAGAATTTACATTGGCAATAGATGCAGCACAAATTTTGCTCCAAGGATTTATATGATTTCTTTCACCAAGCATTGATCTTACTCTAATTTCTTTTGATGCATTCAATAACTAGGATTACATGGTTATTACCAAGGACTGCTTCAATCTGTTGCAAGCCATGCTCATTTTGTGCAGCCTTCCATGGAGAATCAATCTTATGGTTATCCAATTTATGAGGATCCAATTTATGAGAAGATTAATGAGGAAGAACAGAGTGTTGATGTGGATGAATCTCCTGTCGAAGCTGTTGTGGGTGTCACTATAGAAAATGCTAACATGATTGATGTGGATGAATCTGGCTATTTAAGTTCTGAATCCTCATTGTATGACGTTTACTCTGATGATGAAAACTATGACAAAGACTTTACTGGAATTCAAGATGAAGAATGCAACCTAGAATTGGATAAGTAAGTCATACACGAACATACATGCTCATGATCTAATATAGTTGGTATCTTTGTGACTCACTTGTAATGATAAATGTACATGACTTCTATGTGTAGGTTGTCTGATTGTCATCCTAGCGAGGCAGTTTCGAGCAATCCTGAGGCAGTTTCAAGCAATCCAACTGAAGATAATGCTTGTACTTTGGATGATCCGGTGAAGAATTGCCCCTGTCTTGGTGGTAATCCTTTTTTCATGTCATGACGCCAGTCATTCCAGAGACAGAAGGCACTTGGAAGAAAAGGTAATCTGGTCTCCTGTTTATGTTTTTCCAAACAATATTAAATATCTGGTCTGCTATTGCCAGAATTATTTCATCTAAAATTGCAAATGACTTATATATAGTATGACCTTACTTATATTATATATAGTATGACCTTTGTGGAAGCAAGATACTTGGTATTAGGTCATTATTAATTTATTATTTTGCAAGTAAGATAGACTGCCTAGAATCATACATTCGACTAGTGTGATCCAACTGTTAGTAACTATTTTTGTTTGACAACTGGGCACATATGTCCTGATGATTAGACTTAGTCATTGGCACACAGTGACTATTTTTTTTGACTTGTACCAATGAGACTGACTGTTGAGCCAGAATATATGGTTTGAAATCAACATTTTAGTGTTGTAATTTGCAAGAAAATGGCCGGTCATCACAATGTGGTTTGTTAGGCACATATATTCTTAATTCAGTTAATTTTTTTCACTATTAAGTCTTTCCTGCAGTTAAATTTTTTTCACTATTAAGTCTTTCCTGCAAGGTGCAAGCTTGTCTTCACTGTTCTTATTTTACTTTCTAGTTTTCGACGCATATATCAGCACTAAGAACGTTTCAACATCTCTTTTGTGCAAATTGGCTTTACATTCTGCAGTCTCTTGCTGCGCATAGACACAAAGTATCTCTCTTTTGGACTTAATGCATTCCCATGCTATTTTGTTATCAGGCCATGGCAATAGGGTGGGCATTTGTTTTACTCCTTGTTATAGCTTTGATCTTGTTTAATATGCTTGTGCGGACTTTCATGGATTATGAGCTTTTACCTTTCTGCTTGGTGCTTGCTATGATTAAGTGGTGATTGCTTTGTATTATGCACTTCTAACCTCCTGTGAGTATGCTAGATAATGTCCTAGAATCGTTTACGAATAAAGTGACTAGTTCACTTTTAATCTACTTTTTTCATGCAGATGGTTGTTCCTAGTCAAGTTCTAGTGAATTATTATAAGAAAAAGAATTATACCAAAATATGGACGCAATAATCATTGACAATCAGTTGGCAGCATTTTCATTTGCATTTCAAACTAGTTGTCACATGGGGCACACTTTAGTTAGTAGTGCTGTGTACAGATTACTACATTTTCGAAGCTATTGATACAGAACATCTGTAGTCTCTAGTGCTGCAGGCGTGTACGTGTTGTGTCCTGCTTTCACTCGAAGCAAGTAACAACTGAGGTTGGTCGGGTCAAGGGGCATGTGCCCTGACAAACCAGCCAAACTCTTTATATGCTGAAATTGTTTTTTAGGGAAACTGTTGGAACATTTTGATTGCCTCATATGGAGCTATTATGTCACATGGTATGACCATGCTAAAAAGTATAAGCTGAATTCATGTTTCATGTATCTGAATTTTGATAAGACAACTTTTAAATGGCTTGAAGTAACATTTTGATTGTCTTATATGAAGCTCTTATGTCCCAGGGTATGACCATGCCAATTCCTCCTACTACCTTGTCTGATGCCTTTATCTAATGTTTCCCTTGGCTGGAATTTTTGCTGCAAGTTCTTTTTTTTTAAAAAAAAATTAACTTCACAACACAAATTCTTTGTCAAATAACTGTGTACTTGTACAACTAAAGTAGCTTTTGAATAGTTATAATGTATATGTCAGTACTTTTAGCCATTTTGTCATATATATGTCAGTACCTTCAAGAATAATGAATGGCAAAGCTAATATTGGAATGTTTAGTAGCAAACAAAAGTCTTCTGAAACAATTGTAAAATCCAAGATAATAAAAGACTTCTGAAAACAATTGTAAAATCCAAGATAGCGGTTGTGGTTTTCATGTACTAACTACTAACATCTAATTATTAATTACCTACATGGCAGAAACATAATTAAGTTCTCAACACTTATATGTAAAAAATTTTAACATGCAGAAATAGGACTCCAAAGGGGCATACACGTGCAGATTGCAGGGTGCCTAAAGGCATGGGCCCAATTGAGATTGCTTTGAGGAATGCACCATACCGAAAGACAAAATACATATTTGAGCCGTTGCTGGGAATTACTTTTGATTCAGAGGAAGAAGCTTATTCTTTCTACAACATGTATTCCTGGGAGGTTGGGTTTGGTATTAAGAAGGACTGTAAAGGTGGTAGGAACGTCCAGACTTCACGCGACTTTTCTTGCCTCTGCTCTGTAAGTTTTACTTTGTGTTTATTGATATAACATTCTCTGAATCTTTTATATTGCCAAAATGTAACTCCTGATGTGCTGTTAAAAATCAATCTCTTAAATTATGTACCAAAATATGTAGCGTACTGCACCTGGAGGTCAAATTACTACAAAGAAGACAGGCTGCAAGGCTATGATTCGACTGCTGCGAACAGAAAATGACGGCTGGTACATCAGCCGCCATGTAGCAGAACATAATCACCCACTTACTTCATCTTGTGGTGAGACGAAAAATTGGTTTTCTCATGGAAGGCTTGACCAGTGTGCAATGGACATGATCAAATATCTAAGGGAGAACAATGTATCTCTTGGAAAGGTGCATTGCATTATGGGCAGTATGCTTGGTTCCATGGAACACATTCCGTTCACTAAAAGATCATTGCGATCTATATGCCAACGGATTGCTAAAGATCAGATGGATGATGATGTACAAAAGACACTGGCTGTTTTTCGGAAAATAAGAGAAAAGGATCCAGGTTTCCAGTTTTCTGTTCTGCCTGATGCAGATAACAGGATCAAGAATCTAATGTGGATTAATGGAAGGGCTAGAGATCAATATAAGTATTTTGGTGATGTGATCACTTTTGACACCACCTACTGTACCAACATATACAAGATGCCATTCGGACTATTTGTTGGTGTAAACAATCACTTCCAGACAACTATTTTCGGTGGAGTGTTTATGAAAGATGAAACAATTCCAAGTTTTGAGTGGGTGTTTAGTGAATTTGTGAGTTTGATGGGTGGAAAGGTACCCACAACTGTTTTCACAGGTTAGTCTTTCTTTGGTAACGATTTCAGCTGCTTGTTCATTGTTTGGCTAATTCATTGTTTTGATTACTGCAGATCAATGCGCAGCTATGGCTGCTGCTTTGAAGAATGTTTGGAAAGATGCAACTCATCTTTTGTGCAAGTGGCATGTGTTCAAGGATGCACCAGCCAAGCTTGGACCAATATATAAGAAAGGTTCGGCTTTTAGAAAGCTTTTCCACAAGATCATCAATGACATGTTGACTGTGGATGAATTTGAAAGGGCATGGGCTTATATGTTGGATAGATTTGATCTTAGGGAAAATGAGTATTTGAGTAACTTATATAATAAGAAGGAACAATGGGCTAAAGCTTATTTCAGAGACTCATTCTGTGCAAGAATGTCAAGCACTCAACGGAGTGAAAGTGCAAACCATATGCTGAAGAAATATGTGCCTAGGAATTGTTCAATGAATAGATTTATTCTGCAGTTTAACAAGCTTCTTTTTGATCGGAACAATGCAGAAGACACGGCAGAGTTTCAAACAAAAATTGTAAGGCCACCACCTAAGCGTATACTTCATATTTGGTTTGACTATTTCTCTGGCAGTTTGATGTCATGTGTTACACTACTAGTCCAAATTTTCCTATAAATTTATGTATATTAGTACTAAATTTTAGTTGTGTGATATTTTTCAAATGTGTTGAATGAGGTAATGCATCAATTTTATCTAACTTTTTGAATATATCACTTCAGGTAAAAAATGTGAGGGAACGTGCATGGCCAGTAGAAAAGCATGCTATAAAATTTTACACATCAGCTGTACATGGTTTATTCAGGAAGGAGATTGATAAAGCTACTAACTACTTTGCTGTGGAGAAGACATATAAGAAAGAGTATGATGTTGTTCATGTGAATCCAGCCTACAAACACCCTTGGGGTAGAGAGAAGATCACTGTTACTGTTAATAATGGAGGTGAAAGTTATGATTGTGAGTGTGGTCTATACCAACATTTTGGTGTGCTGTGCAGCCATGCGCTGAGAGTAAGTGTACAAGAGAAATTATATTCATATGTCATCCATTTATATTCCAATTTGCTCCTTGCTTGCAGTTTCATTAATGGAAGTGACTTGTTGGTAGTACCACTAACTTACTAATGTGTATTTTAACAGGTTATGTTCCTGCTTGGTGTTTATGAGATTCCTGAAGCACATATAAAAAAACGCTGGACTCGGTCAGCTAGGGACCTTCTGCCTGGAGAGTTGAAGACCTATGAGCAGGGAACACTATGCATGGAGTCAATGACTTATAGACACAAATATCTATATGTCCAGGGTGTTGAATGTGTGGAGCAAGGTAACAAAGACTTGGGAGCATTTGACATTGTAGCAAATGGTTTCCAGGAAATTCGGAAAAAGCTGAAACAATATTTCAATTCTAAAGATATTGTAGCTAAGAGGGGTGTTGTGAATGCAGTAGAGATTCAAAACAACTATTACACAGCTGAGAGTGATGTTGGTGTTGAGAGTGGCTCGGAAACAGATCGGACATTTTACAACAGTTATGGTGCTGCAGGTTCTAGTGCTGGCATGAGTGACTCTGAGTTGTTGAGCATGAGGGCTCCTTCGTGGAATAGGCCACCAGGGAGACCTAGACAAAACCGTTTCAAAGGTGCTCTAGACTACTTTGGTAAGAGGCAGCCGAAGAAAAAGAAGTCTGGAAATGATGAATCAGATGGTAAGAAGAAGAAGAAGACCCGTTGTGGCGATTGCAAGATTATTGGCCATAATTCAACAATGTGCAAGAAGAAGCATGTCGATGTGTGTTCTGAGCTTCCAGAATTCTAGTCATTGATGTAGTCTGATGTTTGTAATATTTTGGGCAATGGAGTACTAGTTGTATTTTGGGCAGCAGAATACTAGTTGCATTTTGGGCAGTGAGCTTCCAGAATTCTAGTCATTGATGTAGTCTGATGTCTGTAATATTTTGGGCAGCGGAGTACTACTTGTATTTTGGGCAGCGGAATACTAGTATTTTGGGCGGTGTAGAACTTGTTGGGACAAAATTTCATTTAATTTGTCTTGTTTCATTGAACTTGTAAGACATTTGGTAGGCAATCTGCTTTAATTTATCATGATGGGTTGTAAGACAATTGGTTGTTCTAAACTACTGATGCTCATACATGGAATGAATGTCTTTAAGACTATTGCATTCTTTGATGAATCCTGACGGAGCATGCCTCTGGTGACATTTTGTAGCCTCTGGTGAAAGGAATCTACTTACTTCAGGTTGTTTTGTTGTATGTCTGTCTCCAGTACAGTAAATCATATTGAAAGCTAATTAGAAATACGGTTGCAGCTTCCATTAGTTGTGAAATGCTTACCTCAATAGCTTCTCCATCTTTCTTGCGCTTACGGTGCACATCTGCCATAGGTCCAAGGAGAAGGAAGATTCAGTTATACTCTTTATTTGTTTTGATTTGAAAAGTTGCAGGCAATGTCTCCACCCGTTGGGAGTTTATGAGTGAGATAGATAGTGTGTGTGTGTGAGAGAGAGAGTAGCAGTTGTATATGTTGTTACTTCCATCCTTCCTTGTTACATATACACTCCTTTCTTGAATTCTCCCTTCTTGTGAACTGCTAAGAATATGATGTTAACCACACAATTTTTCGTTTGAATTCAACCCAGCCGGGTGCAAACAAGTGACGTACAGACAGTGGATGAAGGAAAAGCTAGTGTTGCAGTGCAATACTCACCAGCATATCAATTACCACATGAATGTAGTACTCGCCAAAATATTTAGTTCTGTTCATTTTACACAGATAATGACTTTGAAAAGACCATATTAATCTTTTTTAAAAATAGAAGCAGCAGCAATGATGTGTCATTTAAGGAGAAGAAGCATGCCGTTCTTACAAGATTAATATTGCATAAAAGAAGTAAACTCATACCCGAAAAAACTAATCATTAATTAAATTAAATCAGACTCCCACAGCCTCGACTTCTCATGGCCATCTCTTGATCTATGTTGCCACTTGCATCGATTCCTTTGCTTGTCCTTCAAAGGTACCAAGCCGTGTACATTTATTATAAGCTTCTTCTAAATATTTCTAGCTATATCTATATTCTATGGACAGAAAATGAAACCATGCCAATATGTGTATAGTTTTTCCCGTTAGAACAGTAACATCACTTCTCATTATGGACAGACTTCAATATTAATTTTAATTTGAAACCGTAGCACCTTGGCACTTCTTGAAGCTGAAAAGACAACAAACCATCAGTATTTCGAGCTTAATGGCGAGGATGGAAATAGACGAAGAATAAGAATATAAATTTCTTGCTATAATACTAAACCAAAATGCAACACTATGCATTCACTCACTCGGTACAGTTCAAGTGAACTTTTCAGCTAATAAATAATTAATAAATCAATTGCATTTGGGGAAAACAGTAAGTTGTATAAAGGTTATTTATATAACTTATATAAGTAATCCCCACTAAAGATTTCTCTCAACTCTCATGAAGCCACATCATCACCTCCTACTAAGATGCATTAATATCCAACTAAGATGCATTGATTGATATTTCTCTCTTATTTAGTGCACATTTTCTATTCATTAGATATATATCCTACTATTTTTTCCTTATCTATCCAAAAATAACATAAAAGTTTATGATTTTCATCAAGAGATATAACTCATATGGCTCTCGGTGTAATCTCTACAAGTGCATTATTTAATGAGCAACTAAACAACCACAATGATTCATAGTTTATCAAAAAAAACTTTTCAAATCCCGCAGCAACGCGCGGGGTATCACCTAGTTTTACACTATAAGTGTGCTATATATGATTAGATTACACTTTACATAATGATGTAGCTAGAAAAATTAAAAAGATCCAGAACCATACATCAACAACTGTTAACCACATCTCAGAACAAAAGATGGTTATACAACAAGAGCATGGACACTACTGCAACATAGTAGAGGAGTTCCCAGAGGTAAAATGCTGAAAATTGATTACTCAAAATATTCAACTTGATCAATGTATCAATGCAAAACTATTTTTTTAATAAATAAGCAGGATGTGATAACAATAAAGATACCAGAGAAGGATATTCTAAGTGACATACTGGTATCTACAACCAGCCCAATTCTGCACAACCTTAGAGGAAAGTGCAAGATCATTCAGAGTAACATGTCGAACTCAAGTACAAGCCGGAAAACAATTACACAAGGTGATGTGAAAAAGACTGGACAATAATAACTTTAACCATACTCCAGATGAATGGATTATGAATGCCGCAGGAACTTTATTCCGTAACGCTGCAGGAAGCCTATGATGATACTGCATCATGGAATTTACAGCAGCATCGTGTACAGCAAAAGGAGAAGGTTCTGATGATACTGAACGACAAGTAGATCCTGAAACAGCGGCAAAGACAATGGTCATATAATTCTGAAATCGGGAGTGTTTGCAAACAGTTCAGAAGATTATGCATAAATACGGCAAGTTACCTGGTGGCGGCACCGAAGGATAGCCGGGGCACATGGAGCCGCGGTAGCAGGCACATTAAGCAAAAGTCAATGATCTAATCCATGGATCTGGAACAAAATTGGAACAAGAAAGAGGTATGGACCAGTGAGATGGCAGGTCGCGAAGAAATAGTCGGCAGGGAAAGAGGAGCAGATGTCTCAGCAGAGGAAGAGGAGGTGATGGCGAACATAGCGCCGCCAGAGGCGGCGACGACGACGGCTGCGGCGGTGGCGGTGAGGGTCTGTGCAGCTCCGGACCGTCGACGTCGCAGGTGGCGCCAGCAGAGGAAGAGAAGGTGATGGCTGAGCATGCAGAGCGTCGGCGGAGGAGGCGACGACGGCAGCAGCGGCGGTGGCGGAGAGGCTCTGTTCAGTTCCGACGGTGGACGGGGTCTCTGGAGGAGTGCGTACAAGAGAGAGGAGTGAGAGTGTGGGGTCCGCCACTGAAAAATACAACCCACTCAAAAAGAAGAATACATAACTGAATACAGAGAGAGATTGCATGCTCAAATCCCCAAACGCCAAATGGACGGCCCAGACAGTACCTACTCAGCATGTACATGCCAGCATGCATTTTCGCCCCCAAAATCGCTTCCCTGTTCGCCCCAAGATCTGCTCTAGTCCAGGCCTCCCTCCACTGTCGCCGCTCCCGTCCGGCCTCCTGCCACCATCAATCTCCAAGCTCCGGGCACCAACGCCCGTTCTACAGCCACCTACGCCAGGGCTCTAGCCGGCCTCCGTCTCCTGAGCGGGTCAAAGGCAGCCACCGTCGATCTGTCCGCCCCCAGGTGGCCAAGAAAAGGTAGGATCCGTTCTTAACATTGGTACTTTCTAGACAGAATCTATTAATGGATTGAGAATGATATTCGATGGATGGTTAGGCAGTACTTGTCATTTTTTTTTCTTGTACTCGTATGCTTGACAATTTAGTGAATTCGATGCATACAGACAGTGGAGGATGAACCAACAGCAGATGCAATGTTCTTTTTTATTACCATTTTTCCAAACTGAATTTTCTAATACAATTGTGTCTACTGCTTTCCAATACAATTACTCATACCTAGTTGCCATATTTTTTTCAAGGATGACAATCTCACACTGAGAGACACAGAGTCCTCGTGAAAACAAGTAATCAGCAATCTAGTGCTTGCTTACTAATGTTGGGAACAAGTTTAATTGTGTACATAGTTTCTTAACATGATCATAGAAGCTGAATTGCTGTTAGTTTGGATGCCAGTAATAGGCAACAATTTAACTTAATGGAGAGAGCTCCAGGATAAGTTAAAGCTGAAACTTAATCCAGCATGTCCATGCTGTTTTGAAATTTAATAAAAAGAACTGCCTTTGGCCCTAATATGTGCAGACTCAATATGAAAAACGTGGTTACAAGGTATCTATAAGCTGTCAACATTTTGTTCTAAGCTTTTGCATATCATTAAGGCTTTCTTCACAAAAGTGATTAGTTTGGACCTTTTGTGGTTAATCATAGTTAGACCAATGGTGTCTTGCAGTGAGTAGAATGATTTGCTTTGCCATGACAAGCCGATCTCTAATAGCCTAAGCATTGATGTCCATCTGAGTCTTCATCTTCTGTTGACTTTTTTCCATCTTCTGCTGAAAAGTTTCCTTTGATCCCATCTTGGAGAATAGCAGATCAAACCTTTCTTGCAGCTCCTCCCATCTTTCATCCTGGATTGAGCTCTCTATATCCATCTTATCCAGTAGTATCTGAGTCTGCTGTGACGCCTTTGGAACTTGGGCTCCTGATTTCTTTGACTTCCCAATTGTTTATACTGCCTATACCAATTCTTCCTCAGAATACTCGCTCCTCGGATCTCAACCCGCTCTAGAATTTTACATAGGGACACTTGCCCTGCAACCCTTGCCAAAGAGCATCTCCCACCTACGCCACCGTGGAATTGGGTTCCTATCTCAAGCGTTTGGAATTTTACGCAGAGACAGGTGCTCTGGAACACTAGCTCTCACGGAAATGACCGCTAATTAGGGGTAATTAGGGGTGTTTTTTCACGGATCCGAGTGGAAGAAAAGGATTTTAGGTGGGTAAGCCACAACCTTTCCTTCACTGCGCCAATTGGACGAGATCCGGGAGACTGGCAATGGATAAATTGCAGGAATTGACGGCTTGCACACCGGATTGGCGACGAGCCGACGAACCTTAGGTACAGAATTGATTGCCTCTGATACCATTGTAACTACCCTAGGCTACCTAGTGAGATTGGACCAAGAGCGTGAGCAATCACAACAACATCGAGAGAGGGACATGATCTCGAATCGAAACGGCGAGGAACGCCGAACCCCGAAGTTCTTAGCTTAAGCTAAACATAGTTGTTCTTGTTGTTGTCTAAGTGCTGGATATTTAGCCGTGCACCCAACAGCCATGCAAGGCCCACCTGTCACACACATAACAACCACTTCACGGGTTTCCGCCTTCTTCGGTCGCTAGCTTAGCTGCCCTAAAGCTGATTCCGTCTTCGTCAGTCGTTCACTACAAGAGGAGTTATCCCCCCCCCCCCCCCCCCCACACATATGTCACGGCCATTTTTGGACCTGGTGCTAATGGGGCTTTAGCACTAGGTCCAACGGATTGCAGCCATGCGCACAGTGGTGGGGGGAGAGGAGCTTTAGCACCAGTTGTTGGCTACAACCGGTGCTAAATGCCCCCCTCTAACACCGGTTGTAACCAGGAACCAGTGCTAAATCTCGCGGCACATTTAGCACTGGTTGCTGGCTACAACTGGTGCCAATTAGCTATCCTATTTAAGGGCTTCTTCCTCCCCGCGCCTGAGCCAGCATGAACACTCCAAGTTGTGTTCATGGTGTGCTCGAGTAGAGGGGAGATTTTGCCAAATTTTTTCCAAAATTGTAAAGGTTTCACTCATTTGAAGGAGTCTACAAGGTACATACAATTTCATCCTCTCATGTTCTTGATTAGCTTCTATTGTTACTATATTTTACAAATAGAGAAATTTGTGAAGCAAAAGAAAAGAGAGAGACAGAGAGAGAAAGCTATATATGTGTTTATGGTGCTTTAGACATTTTTGGTAGGTATGCATTAGAGAAATGTTGGACAGAAACGTTGTTTTAGTATGTTTATAACAGCTTTTTTATAAAGGGAATATAGTGATTTTTAGTTAGTTTTTATGTAAATCTTTATTTTTACATTAATTAGAGATATGTGGAATTGATTAGTTCATTTTTAGAGATGGTTTACTATATAGTTTGTATGTCGAAATGAGAAGTCAAAAAAACCAGGAGCTTGGGTGAAAGCAAAACTTCATTTTTTGCAAAAAAAAAAAAAACATGAAGAATGTGTTGCAATGGGTGAGGAACCTCGTTTTGATCTTGAAGATCTATTGTGGTGCTATGCTCCGTCACCACCATACCCAGCTTCACCATTTTCTGCACCAGGAAAAAATATATCGGAGCATCTTACTTTCCCACCCAATGGTGGTTGAAGATGGGTTGTGTTGCATGTTGGATGTGCAAAATTTATGTTGTTTTCAATAAATTATGTTGCATGGCATTTTAATTTTATTATATTGTATGGCATTTTGAATAAATTGTGAATGTTGGTTGTGTTGCATGTTTGAGTTTAACAGGCAATGGATGCACTTCTCGATGTACCGCAGGATAACAAGTCATCATCAATATATTAGGTCGAGTATGGTATGGCTAGACCAGTGTAAGAAGGACAAACATTCCACTGCTAGGAGATTCCATATGGCTATGCACGAGTTGAGGTGGAACAAGTTGTTTCGGAATATAACAACTTGGAGCTTGACATCCCCAAAGGTGGCGGGGAACATTACTTGGAGAGTGTCTTCACGACATCATTGTATGGAGCAAGCATGACATCATCATACCTGGTATGCAAGCAACATCCTCGACAGCTCCACCACCTCCGCCAGGTCCACCGTCTTCGTCGGCTAATGATCCGCTGGCTGATGATCCTCCGGCAGAAGAAGATTGGTCTCCGCCAGCTGCTCGGCAGAAGCCTACGCCAAAAAGGGCTCCGCCCGAAAAGAAGTCCGCGCCAAGAAGTCCTCCACCATAGAAGACGCGCCCAACTAAGCAAAAGAAAGTGCCGGCAAAGAAGAAATTAGCTTACGAGCTGATGCAAGAGGAACTTGACAAACAAGTCGACGTAGAAGTACACGTGCAACTTCACAAGAAGAAAGAGCCTGAGAAGAAGATTATTCTTGTCCCGGCCAAGGCGGTTGGTTTTTTAAACAATTTGAGCAGGACAGAACAGAAAAAAGCTAAAATATCTGACTATGACTGCTCATTACTAAAATCTTATCAGAAAAGGAAGAAAACTGAGCGGGATGAGCAGTTGTAGAAGACGAAGTCCAAACCTTCTACTATTCCTCAGCTTGGCCAACAACCTTAGTCGGCATTGCCTAAGTTGCCAGATGAATACGAACTAAACGTGCAATGGCAAATAAGAGAGACCGGTCTCACTAGAGCGGAAATCACTGGGCAAGCACCACTCCCCCTAGCTGAAGTTACTAAGTGGCATTTTGAGCTTAGCAAGTCTTTCGTTGAGCCAGATGAAGTGAAAAAGCTACAAACAAAGATGTATTTATTCCATAGATGATACATGGTTCAAACGTCAAAAACACAGAAAATGTTTGGGGACCGCGCAAAGGAGGAAGATTTTTTCAATGGCGAATAGACGGTTTGGTTGGAGTTCAAAGATATCTACGAGTTGTACCAATGAGACACCCTGGACATGTCTTTGATTCAAACATGGGTTTTGTAAGTGATTTGTTGTAATCATTTCTTTATTGTCATGTAAAAAAATCCATGAGTGACGCCTCCTTTATTTTTTATCATGTAGAATGAGATTCAAAAATGTCGAAGGAGCTAGTTTTTTACGTTGGTTCCATGGACCCGTCAAAGATAAATGATCTAGAGAGGACATATCAGAACTTATTCAAGTTTGTAGATAAACAAAATTATATGAACTCCATACTATTGCAATACCACTACGGGTGAGTGCCAACACTATGTACTCCATTTTATTTTCTTAATTTCTAATAATTATCTCGTTATACTATGACACTTATATATATGCATGTAGTTACCACTGGATCCTCATAGTACTGAATCCTGATAGAGGTGTGCTGAACGTCTTTGATTCGTTGAGGAAACCAAAAGAAGAGTACCACGAAATCATCGACATGACAAGGTCGTATATATAGTTTTCACTAATTCAAATTGACTTTCAACTCATATTATTGACTTATTTGAACTTAAATTTGAAACTAACAACATGATTATGTAATCGTAGGATATGGAACGAAATTCGTGAAAAGCACCACGTATTTTATATGAAAAACTCGTATGACATACTGAATTCCTGGTATGCATGCAATTTTTACATATACGTCTTTGCTAATCAATTAAACGAATTATCTTTAACTTTGTTTTTGCCAATAATGTTCCCAATAGAGGCTAGAAAATAATTTATGGGGATACTACGTTTGTGAGTACATGCACAGCTGGATTAAGAAAACTATTACTAACCATGATATTATGGTACGCAATAATTATTTACACATTTCTAATTCAAGTGCACCGTTATTATCTTAAAAATTTTGCTGATTTAATTTTTAATTGTTTGCAAATTGTAGATGATGACCATCTCGGATAAAAGTCTCGAGCGGCATAAGATCGACGCAACTGCATAACAACTCATGGGATTTATTTGGGACGAGATTGTCAATGTCAAAGGAGAATTCCATTATGAAGATTCATGGGATCATCCGGACAACTCAAGTCATCGTTCCTCCCCCGCTCGTTCTAGTCGTTCCTCTGTCAGTCGTAGTGGTAGATCGTAATGCATAGATATTACGTTGTAGTACAAACTTAACTCTTTTGTCAGTAAGATGTAACTCTTTTGACACTAAGATGTAATATATATGTCTTTTAGTATGCTTATACGAGCCCTATACGAATGCTAAGTATAGTACGACATCCGTATTAGAACGTATTAGAATAAGTACAAATATATATGTGGCTAGCTGGAAAAAGAAAAAAATGAAAGAGATTTAACATCGGTTGATAATACCAATTGGTGCTAAAGGTGCTCACACAAGCACTGCGAGGGCGGCTCCTTTTGCACCAGTTGGTGGTTAGAACCAGTGCTAAATAGGGCCTTTAGCACCCATTTGACCCAGTGCTAAAGGGCCACCCCTTTAGCACCGGAAGATCTGTACCGGTTGGAAAACTGGTGCTAAAGGGTGGGTTTCCAACCGGTGCAAATGTCTCCTTCTCCAGTAGTGGTTGGCGCACTCTTACCTGCATCAGTGGTGACAAGCTAGGTTAGGGTTTTGCCCTCCCGGCCACCGTCGCGGGGACGACCGAGAGAGCGCTTAGTCGTGAAAGATGCCGTCGTCGTTTTTTTGGATGCCATGAAGGACTAGGTGCCAAAAGTTCATCAGGCTATCCGCACTCGTCATACTCTATCTTCAACCTTTAAAGGGAATATTATGTCATGGTCATCGAGATTCTTTACTTTATATCCGTTTCTTCCGCACTCGTCAACCTCTATATCCCATACTCTATACCTACTATACTATATTTTATTCAACCATTCCAACTACATCTCCTCTCTCTCCCTCACTTTTTCTTCTCCTTTTCCCCTCTTTTTTTTCTCCACCCCCCCCCCCCCCCTCTGGATCGTTTTCCATCCAGCATCTTTCTCCTTCCTCTCTATCTCTCCCCACTATGCATTGTCTCTCGATTCCTCCACCGACGGCGCGGAGGCTGAGCCGGGGCGACGAGCGTCCCGCCTCGTCTGCTGGGCGGAGTTCGCGGCGGATGGAACTCCGCCTCCTCTCCTCTCCCCTGTCACCGAGCCTTCTCGCGCCGGAGCTCGCCTTCTTCCCATCTCCCGCTCGCCTTCTCCTCCCCACGCCCTCCTCTCCTGCGGCTAGCCTTGATGCGCAGGGGATGGCTCCGGGCGACGGCGGCGGGGCAAAGGCGATGGGCACGCAGTGAGGACGACATGGGCGGATGAGGAGGCGTGCGGGCTCCTCCAGTCAAGTCGTGCGGCCCCGGTCGCCGGCTCACCTCCGCTGCACCGGCCGCGATGGGGGAGAGGAAGCTCCGGCGCTCCTCGGTGTCCTTGTCTCCTCGCCGACAGCTGAGCGCGTGAGGCGGGGCGGACTCCTCATCTCCCCGCCGCTCCGGCCCTCCTCTCCAGCTCCGGCGGGCGGCGGCGAATCCGCTGCCCCTGAACCGAGGTAGAGGAGCTCACTCGTCCAGCGGCCGGGCTCCTTCTTCCTTTGTCCGTAGCGGCACCTGCCGGCCCTCCGCCCCAAGCTCGACCGGCGGTGGCGGCCTCCTCCCTCTCCTCTTCCTCTATCGCTCGGTGGTTGGGAGAGCGCGGACCGCGCGGGCCACGCACCGACATGGCCTTTACCGCACCTCCTCTACACCCTCTGGGACTACCATGCCGCGGGCAAAACTGGGAGTTACAATGCTTTTACAGTCCCCCACTGCAGCACCAAAAACGAGATGCGGCACTGCATGCACGTGACGTGGCGTTTAGCGTGCCGCATCCCGTTAGCCAGTGCGGGCAGCCTACAGGTTATTATAATGAAGGGAGAGGCTGACAGAGTACGCCTGTCACAGTTGCTTCTATGCTGGATGGAATCTTCTCCACTCTGTAACTCAACGCCAGCCTTTGTTTTCATGTTGCTATTCTGTCGTCTCCCCTGTTCTGCGAACGACGTGTCAAAGCGACCAGCAAAACACAATTTAATACCATAATTACTCATTTCAAACCATTTTATTAATCAGGCCTAATGAATCTAGCATCATGAAACAAGTGCATGGAATTTTTTAATGTAACTAAGCAATTTTTATTAAGTAAATTGTTAACTTAAAGGGGTGTTTGTATCGAGTGACTAAAATTTAGTAGCTGTAACATAAAATGTTTGGATACTTATGAGAAAGACTAAACATGAGATAATTATAAAACTAATTGTAGAAGCCGTGGCTAATTCATGAAATGAAACTATTAAGCCTAATTAATCCATCATTAGCACATGTTTACTGTAGCACCACTTTGTCAAATCATGAGTTAATTAATCTTAAGAATCGTCTCGCAAATTTGTCTCAATACAATTAGTTTTGAACTTAGTGTATGTTTAATCTTTCAGATTAGTGTCAAACATTTAATGTGACACGGACTAAACTTTAGCGCGACAAACCGTGGCCTTACATAATCTGACCGCTATAATGTGCAGACACGACACCGCGACTTTTGTTTAAAATATGGTTTTCAATATTTTTATAATCTAGGTCGGCCAAACCTACAAAAAGAGAATTTTATGGACACGACATGCGCGCTAACATATCATTGCCGCGATGAAAGGTCGTGAGCAATGTCAGTTCCTCTCATCATGCAACCGAAGAACCTTTGTGCCGTGCCAGCAGTTTGGTGCTTTGGGAGAGAATAAAGAGTAGGTACATTTAACCCCATCTTAGTTGTCAGGATGAGATTAACAATACAATCATGAAGTACATTGCAGCAAGACACTAAAAGAGGTTAAGATTCTACCTAGAGTGGTTGACACCAGCTCATCAGAGGGCTAAAGGACTACTCCGTATGATGCAGGTAACAAACATTGCGTTACCTACCAACAAAAAACTAAAGGCATCCAGCAGCAGTTACCAAAACAGGAAATATCACATGTATATAAAAATCCGTCAACTTGATGTCTTAACGACAAAACATCATTACATTACATTATAAGTACATTGCTTTGAAATTTCTCTTGGAAATGCAAGGAAATTAACATCATCTTTTTCGCCATTCTTCTCGGTCTCGCTGAGCTGGAAACTTTCAGCGGAGGCGATTAGCGAGTAAGAGTCCTCTTTCTATGCACGGGTGTATGTACAATCACGGAGAATTTTCCAATGATTGGAGCCCAACCCTGCTGTTAAGTGGCCCTGCAACAGACATGACCCCGCCCCCCACATTGAGCGTCTCTTGCCTTGATTGGTGATCGGTGAAACTGAACTGTCCCTCAATCAGATCGCCAATGATCACGGATTGCCCCGGAACCCCATCAGCACCAGGCTTTGCAGGTCGTCCTCCTCCCACAAGCTCCCCATCTGAAAATTCGTCGCAAATTTCACGTGTTACCATCAGTACCTAACAGCTGGTGTAATATGGAAAATGAATGCATCCAACAAAATCACAACATACGTGCGAATTGGCATTTTGAAATCCTTCAAGTGAGTGGTCTGAGGCGTCATGGTTCACAAAGGCGGACGGCGTTACAAAGCTTTTGGCACTAGTCACCATACTCGGCGCCGCAGTGCCTTGAGATGAGGCATAGCAGAGCGCCGGGCTTGGACCCTCCAGCGAGTAGACTGGTGGTGGCAGCGCCGGCAGGGAGGACGATGCAGTTGCGCACGGCTGATTGGCCTGCCAAATTGATAAGCTGTCACGAAACAGACAATGGAAGAACAAGAAAATCATGGAGCGAACTCTTGTCAGCAGGTAGTTACCTCTTTGGGGATTAAGGTGTCTACGTCGATTTCGAGCCGCGGGTTGACGGTCGAGAGCTTCATCGACAAGAACTGTTGCAACAGCAAACGGATTTGTTCAAATTCAAAATCATCTGTAAACTTTTGAACCCTGTCTTGTCGAAAGCAGAGACCGTCACACACACCTCCACTTGCCGTTGAAGCGACTGGACGTAGTTTATGATCTCGTCAAGCATCACGGCCTTCCCGGTAACCTTCAGTCACAAGCTTTAAAAAGATTAATCCTCTGTTCGAAATTTGATTCCAAATTCACCCCCCCCCCACCCCCCCCCCCCAAAAAAAAAAAAATCTGTTGAAATTTACCTTGGTGCAGCCGGGGACGAGGTCCTGCAGCAGCTTCATACGCTCGCTGATCTTCTCCCTCCTCACCTGAAGAGGGTCAGCGAACGGCAACCACATCAATGACTGAAACCTTTACAACTAAACGCGTAATTGAGTCGGGAACGCGGTGTTTGCCGCCGGCGTACCCGCTCGGCGAGGCTGTGGCTGTCCGTGGCCTGGCCCCGGCGCGCGCGCACGTGGATGTAATCCTTGGGCGGCTCGGCGGCGACCCCCTTCCCCTTGCCATTGCCGCGCCCCGCCTCTCCTCCGGCCGCCGGTTTCCGCTCCTCCTCATCGGCGGCGTCCGCGGCGAGCTTGCATTTCTTGGCTCTCGTCTCTGGGTCCCTGGACTGAACCGCAGAATTCGACATTGTCAAAGACTTATTTCCCGTTGATGTACTCAAGTGGCGTAACAGAGATGGTTAGTACCTTTGGTGTGGCTGTGGTCACTGCGTCCTTGGGCTTGGAATTGCCGCTGCCCGGCGCCTTCCGCTTCCGGCTGGGCCCGTCGCTGCTCGACCCGTCGCTCGCGTGCTGCCCAGCAGCGCCGGGCGATGGCGCCGGCGCCGGCTCGCCGAGGAGCGACTGGCTACTTGCAACGCGGGACAGCTTCCCGCCGGAGGCCGCGAGGCACGACAGCCGCGCCGCGCGTTCCACTTCCACGTCGGCGCCGAGCAGGGGAGCCCCGAACGGCGCCGCGGCAGGCTTCGACGGGGAACCGATGGGCGTGCTGTAGCACGACGCGTAACGCGAGGACGGCGGCGACGGCACGCAGACGCCGAGCCTGCTCGCAATCTGCTCCATCAGGGCGGCCTCGACGGCGGCGGCTCCTCCTCCTCCGGCGGCGAGCGACGTCGGCGACGGTGAGCGCGACGGCACGAGCGAGCCCATCGCGGGGTCGTGCTCCCACCCCGCGCCAGCGTGCATCAGCGCGTGCGTCTGCATGGTATCGAACGGCGCGCCGGCGGCGGCGGCGTGGTGAGCGAGCGGCCAGGACAGGTCGTGGAACCCGCCCAGGAATCCGTCGTGCGCCATCGCCGCTGCTCGGTGCCACGCCACGACAGGAGAAACGAGAGAGGAGCAGCAGGGGCCAATGCCAGGGGTAGGAAGGGCGCGCCCTCGAGCTCCGCGCCGCGTAAATGTACTCGTCGCGAGTGCGAGTGCGTGCGCGTGGACGGCGTTGGTGGCGGGGAGTGCGCGTCGTGGTGCGGGATTAGTGGGCGCTTCCGCCTGGTGGTGCGCTGTGTCTGGCGAGCCTATGCGGACACGAAATATGACTATTGTTTATTATTCGAAATCTTTTCACCCATCGCATCAAAGCAGAATCTTAAATGCATGAAGTATTAAATGTAGACGAAAAAGGTGAAAAGTTATATGGATGGGCTGTAAATCGCGAGACGAATCTAATGAGCCTACTTAATCCATGATTTGCAATAGTAATGCTACAGTAACCATCCGCTAATTGTGGATTAATTACCCTCTAATTACCATCGTTAGATTCGTCTCGAGATTTCCAACCTATCCATATAACTTTCCACCTTTTTCGTCCACATTTACTACTCCTAAATTGGTAAAATCAATACCCGAAATCTTTTCAAAAAACTTTTTATCAACTAAACACGGGCCACATGGGAGGGGGGCAGGGGAAGCACAGGTTGCCAGGTAGGCTTCCTGGTTTGCGATCCGCAGCCGTTGATTTTGAAGAATGTTTTTCTGGGGAAAAGGAGACGAGGATACGAGAGATCTTTCTCAAACGGGAAACTGGATGGAGCCGCTCCTGGATGTAGCATGGCTGGGTGATGGTCAATATATGTGTGTTTGTTTGTCGGTGTTTCGGGCTGTTAGAGATTTAATTGTAGGTTTAAGCTTCTTTGCACCTAGCAATTTTTATTGTATTAGAATGTTTGCAAATTGTTGTTTTAAGAGCAACTCCTAGCCCAGCCTCTATATTTAGGCCCCTATTTTGCTTTTTTAGTTAGACATCTAAAATTTAGGGGGTTCAAATTCTCTCCCCATTGCCAACCTGGGTGACCAAATTATTCCCCCCAAATCAATCAATGAGTGGGTCCCACCGTCCTCCACCACTCTCTCTCCCTCCTGCGAGCCCCCCTGCCTCTCCCCCGCGCCGCAACGCCAGAAGCCAGGCGGCCGCGCGCACGCCGTGCCGCGCGCCCCGTGCCGGTGCGTCGCTCCACGAGGCTGTGCGCCACAGAGTGTCGAGGCCGGCGCGGTGGTATTCAAGTGCCCATGCCGCGCCCCGCGCTCGCCGCCCCTTCCGTGCCCGCGCCGCCGCCATGGGGGCGGGGGACGGCACGAAGACCGAGTTCATGGGTTTGTCGGCGACGCCCTGCCCGACCCCGGGCTGGTCGTGCACGGTGTGGATGCCGTGCCTCTCCAGGCGCGCGCGGGCCGACGCCGCTGAGCATCAGCAGCTGCGGGCTCCCCAGCGTGCCCGCCGCCAGGATCACCTCGTTCTTGGCGCCCCCTCGCCGCAGGTACATGCGGTGCTCCACGCCCGCTGAGTCCATGAACACCACCCCGTACGCCACGGCCGGCCTCTCCCTTCCCGCGGCTGAAGCTGCGCGCCTAAAGAGCACCCGCGACACGGTGGCGTGCAGGAACACGGTGAGCTGTCTTGGGTGGGCTTGCCGGAGGAAGTCGGCGGCCGTGTGGTGCCACCGATTTTTGTCCCCGGGACGTGCTCGAGCGTGTAGTCGTTGTCGGGGGTGATGCCGGCCTCAAGGAGGCCCTCCCGGAGCGCGCGCTGCCACGAGGTCTTGCGCCGTAGAGTGCCGAGGCCGGCGTGGCGGCGTTCAAGTGCCCCTTCCGCGCCCGCCGCCCCTTCCGCGCCCGCCGCCGCCAGTCGGGATGGGAGTCGGAGTCGGGAGGGGAAGAGGAAGAAGCAGAGAGGATAGAGGAAAAGGAGGGGTGGGGCCCACATGTGGGGTGAAATAGAGGGCCTCCAAATCTAGGGGCTTTGGACCAACATTTAGAGGCCTTCACCAAATAGAGGCACATCTAAGGGCCTGGATGGAGCTAGTTTTTTGCACTTGGGAGATTAAAATAGGTATGGAGGCCCATTTGAGGGCTGGGCTGGAGTTGCTCTAATTGTATATTCCCTCTGTCCAAAAAACAAGTCATTCTAGATGTTTTAGAACAGATTAACAAAAATGTAAAACGACCTTGATTACCTCTATGTTTTAGCACAAATTTTAAATCTCAAAACGACTTGTTTTTTGGGACGGAGGGAGTAGAATAACTTAAACTTTCGGATTCGTGCCTCGAGTGAGTTTGTTTTGAGGTTCATTAATTATTCAAAAATATTCTAGGTCACCTAGAATTCTAGGTCCACAATGTATTAAAGAGAAAATATTAAAAATTCTCTTTAATAGTAAAACATCTAGCCATCAATTCGGCATCTCTAAAACTTGTCGACATCTACCATCATGAACCTCCTAAATGTTTTTTATAAATTATCCACATATGTTATTCTAAACACAAGTAACCCCTAATTCAAATTACCCACTTATGTCATTATAAAAAGTAATTACAATAAACCCTTTAAATTGCATCTAAATTTCCCAAATATGTAATTACTAAAAAATAAAACAAGGTAAATCTGAATCCAAATCACATTTGTACGTGATTACAAAATATTCTAATGTAGACCATTATCTGATTGTAAATTGTCTGTTTCTTACGTTGTTAGTATGTAAAATACCAATTAATATATATTTATGCATGATTTGTGACATATTTATAATTATATGGAGGTCGCGATGGTCCACGAAACAAATTCAAGAGCTTACCTCGGATGCAAAATGAAAAACAAAAGTTTACAAAATTGAATGAGAAAAAGTTATAGAGTAACTACATGAAGATAATAGGTACATCAATTACCGTAATAGTCTCGGAACCGATGAAAACCAGGAAAACCCGTGCCCACGGCTGCAAGCCGCAGGAGTCTCGAACCGCCGCTAGTCTAGAAAACAAGTGCACGCGAAAACAATGTTATCCCAGACGCTAAACGCCAGACAATCGGCCACTGTCTGTGTAGCGTTTAAACAGTTTAGACAATAAATTAAATGGTTTAAACGGTTTGCACTGTATCAGTGAATATATATTAAAATATCATAATTTGGTACTATTTTTTAGTAATTGCGGTTTTTAGATTGTAACATAACATATAATGATACAAAATTATCGTATAGTGCCTAACAATCACATATACACAACTCTAGATTCATATTTTTCTTCCTCAAAAAGAGCTTATAACCCAATATTCTCCGACTAGCATTTAATTATCCTGTTAGAGCATGTTTCTTATTGCCTATATAATAGTCTAAACATGTGTTTAAGTGTCTAGACATGTTTAATTGTTGTTTAATTTCATTGTTTAAACCGTTTTTGACCAAGTTGACCGTTTAAACGCTTTTAGCGTTTAATTGGGCGACTAGGCCCTAAACTAGACGCATGCCCTCTGATTACAGTTTAAACGCGTCTAAACGATCATCTAGACGCGTTTAGGCCTACCGGACAAACGGCCCACGCGGAAAACCAACCGGCCAGTTGTTGGTGGTCGTTACGATACGATTTCGCCACCAACATTCCGTCATATTTCAGGCTCATCCTGCTCACAACAAAGTAAAATTGGTTATTTCTAATGAGTTCCACAAGTTTTGTATAATTTGTGAGTGCAGGAGCAATCAAGCAAAAGATGAAGCAAATTGGGCACAGGGCCAGGCCGGCCGGCCTAGGCTAGGCCGACCGGCCCCCTTCCCCCTCTTCTGGCCATGTCATTGATCCACAAGGTTACTAACTTATCAAGGATGAACATGAGCCGTGGATTTGATGTCGGTTTGATCAAAAGACCCGGAAGGCCTAGAGTGGGATTAACATGGATTGAAGGGCCCACAACCTAGGATTATTGGACAGCTTTAACCGAACGCAACAACTACCGACTTCAGGACATCATCCAGGCCGTCCCTGCAAAGGTCGGTGCCACATGGCACCAGGGCCTGGCCAGGCCGGCCTAGATGAGGCCGACCGGCCTACCACCGTGACATCCACGCTTCCCCCTTCGCGTGGATGCTAAGCAGGAGGTGTGCGTAACAACTACGCCAGCTTCTACCCTTGGGAGGCTATAAAAGGCACCCTTCACCCATTCAAGACACCATCCAAAGGAGAGAAGAGTAGATTAGTGATTTTGTTCTCATCTATAGAGTTAGAGTAGGGAGAGAGTGAGTGAGTTGCTCAGGTGACAGCCGAGCTTTGTAGAGAGAGTCTGAGAATTCTTCCTCGGTCTTGTCTCAACATTTCCGCCCTCGAGGAATATATTGAAGAGTTATCTTCGGTAAGTCCTCGGTCTCTTGCCTTTAGTACCACGCTAGTTTACAACTTACTTTTCAGCAAGTTATCTTATTTATTTGATCTGCGGGTACCTGAGTCTGCGCGAGTGACATCGACTCTTGTTTGGGGTTTCCTCTACAGCCCTTCGCGTTGGGTGGAGGTCAGTGGCTGAAAGCTTAGGCGTGGTGCCTGTGCTGGCGGCAGATTGTGTTGCACCCCACGGAACTGCAGTGGTAGGCGGCAGGTGGTGACAGTCCTGTCCGTCCTTTGTACTCCACCACGTTCGGATGTATTCATAACAGTAGTGCTGAGCCCGGAAGAACCCCTCTCTCATCCCGTTCTGAGTTCTTCCCGTTCTAGCCGTCGAAGCAGATCTGATTAGATATAGATAGTTTGTCTGGGGTAACGAGTAGCTAACTAAAGTCAAGCTCTCTACCCGCTTACCTTGTGCTCCTTGGTGGGTCCGGTTAGAAAAGTTCTAGGCTAGTCGCGTCTACCGTTCCTTGGATTCGATATCCAGGTTCTTACTCCCCTGGTGAAAGGCTTGTTGGCACTCCTTAGCCTAACTAAATCCGCAAGCGCACGGAGTACATTGTAGCCTTTCACCAGGGGAGTAGAAACCTGGATGTCAAATCCAAGGAACGGTAGACGCGACTAGTCTAGAACTTTCCTAACCGGACCCACCAGGGGAGAAAAGGGTAAAGGGTGTAGAGAGCTTAACCTTAGTTAGCCACTCGTTACCCCAGACAACCTATCTTAATCTAACATGATCTGCTTCGACGGCTAGAACGGGAAGAACTCAGAACGGGGTGAGAGAGGGGTTCTTCCGGGCTCAGCACTACTGTTATGAGTACACCCGAACGTGGTGGAGTATAAAGGACGGACAGGGCTGTCACCACCTGCCGCCTACCACTGCAGTTCCGTGGGGTGCAACACAACCTGAGGTGACTAGCCAGCACAGGCACCACGCCTAAGCTTTCAGCCACTGACCTCCACCCAACGCGAAGGGCTATAGAGGAAACCCCAAACAAGAGTCGCTGTCACTCGCGCAGACTCAGGTACCCGCAGATCAAGATAGCAATACGATAAATTGCTGAAAGTAAGTGTAAACTAGCGAGGTACTAAAGGCAAGAGACCGAGGACTTACTGAAGATAATCTCTGAAGCTTATTCCTCGGGGGCGGAACAATGTTGAGGGAAGGCCGAGATGACTCCCGAACTCCCTCTACACGCTTGGCTGTCACCCAAGCACTCACCCACTACTCTCTCTACTCTACTCTAAGATAATAGTGGACTACATCTTGAGCCTTCTCTTCTCTCCAATGGATGGTGTCTCTTGAGTGGGGGTGAAGGGCGCCTTTTATAGCCTCCCAAGGGTGGAATCCTGCTTAGGAGTGACGCTAACGGTCAGAGTAACCGCCACGCAAAAGATCAAGCGTAGAAGCCACGCTTCCAGGCCGGCCGGCCTCAACAAGGCCGTTCGGCCCTTGATTTCCACCATTTGGCACCGACTTTCTCGTGGACGCTCCTGATGATGTCCTGATGACGGTTGTGGTGGCGTTCACCTCAAGCTCGACAGTTGGGGGCCGGCCGGCCTAGGGGAGGCCGTTCGGCCTGGCCCTGGCCCCTCTCAGCCCTCCGTTGCACCGACTCGCTCATCAACGGTTGCATGTTGTCCCTTGAGGCAGGTTTTGGTTGCGTTGAGTTGAGGTTGTCCGAGAATCCAAGGTAGGTGGACCCTCCAATCTATGGCTAGGCCTTTCGGGTCCTCGGATCAAACCTGACATCAAACTCACGGCTCATGATCATCCTTGGTGTGTTAGATAGCTTGTGGATCAAAACCGTGGCCAGAAGAGGCAGAAGGGGGCCGGTCGGCCTGGGCTAGGCCGGCTGGCCTGGCCCTGTGCCAGTTTGGCCTCCTGTTTTTTCCTGTTTGTTCCTTCGCTTACAAATTGCACAAAACTTGTGGAACTCATTAGTATAAATGATATTAGCATGATTATCACTATATGAGCATGAAATCTGGAGAAATGTTGGCAGGTAAAAGTCATGGATGTCGACCATCAACACGCCCCCACACCTAGACTTTGCTCGTCCTGAGCAAAGGGTTGAGTTAGATCCAGAGGATCAAGCAAAGCCTAGGGTCATGAAATCAAGAGTATGCATAAGAATTATTTCAAAGCTTTCCCTCATACCTTGGATTCCAGGTGGCTAACACCTTCACTTTCACCTATTGAACCTCAGAATAAATCAATAGAGAGCCTGATTACTCCTTCTCAATACTTGGATATTTTTTTTTTCAAAATATGGAGGCATACTCTCATTAACTCAAGCCACTAAGTCGCTCAAAGTGTTTGATCCTCACTAAGGCTTTTCAAGTAGCCTCGCCTACCTCTACAAGGTTATATGTGGGGCTCAAGGTAGGGATCTATAGAAATGCTTATCTCTTCCATCTATGTTGCGAGATCAAATAACTTGTCTCCGAGAGATCATGTGAACCACGAACTTTGGTCAAGTGCAAGTGAATGTGGATGATGGATGATGAATGTCCTTGAGTGGTATTTGATTCTAGCTTCTTCCATCTTTCCCCTTCTTCTTCTCTTCTGTTTTTTTTTTGTTCGAGTAGGACCTCCTACTCATTTTTTTTTCTTCTCTTTTTTTTCAGGGGGATGAAGAGCTGCTTGAGAACCACTTTTGATGGACTTTATTTGATGAAACGTGTACGTGAATGACCAAAGTGCTTGGAAGAACATGCATGTCTCAGAAGGCATGATGCTTGATCAGGCTCAAAATGTACAAGATAGCTATGTGGAGTTTCAAGACTGTGTCATGTATGATATGGCTCTGGATGGGACTTGGCAAAGTTGAGCGTGAATGAGAGTTGCCTCATTTTTTTTTCAGTTTCAAAATGAAATTCTCCAAGACTTTGAATTAGAAAAGAACAAGCGTCTCATGTCATTATATCGTAAGAGTCAATAAGCGAAAGATCAAGTGATCCTATCATAAAGTTCCAAAGGCACATCGGTACTTGCAAAGGAAATAAAGCTTATGCACCTTTGATAAACATGTAGGATTCCCATCTCTTTCTAGGTATTTCATTCAAATTTTAATTGTCATGAACTCATGCTCGTATTTGAATTAAAACCAAGAAAGGAAATGAGAGAAAGGGTTTCAAACCTCCGTGCGTAGTTGAATCTCAGCAATGGCTGCCATGTGGTTATTTGGGCACGGGTGAAGACTGCTCGTCGATGTGTTGCTCGTCCTATTTTCTGCGCACTTAGTGTAGAGTTAGAGCAGGGGTGTGGTTGGTACACAAGTGTGCACCAACCACTCAAGGCATGGTAGAACAAGGCAACACTTTATTCAAAAGGTAAATATGGGGGTGCTATTGAAAAATAAAACTTTGGAAAATCAAAATGAAAAGGAAAATTTTAGCACCCAAACCTATACTAAGATAATGGCACATTTTAGGTCTCGCCATGACCATGGACTATGGTAGTAACTCGGATACTCGTAGCAGTCCATAACTTCGAGTTCCGGGATGTTGGACTTGAGGAATATTTTCAACTGAAAACATCCCTGTCATTGTCCTAGAGAGGAAGCATAAAGGAAAACCTTCCTTCTCCATCCTCCAATTCAGCCATTTGATTTCATCATTTGGACTCTGGCTGATTGGGGGGTCTGTGTTTCACCTTTTTTATCTCCTAATGGGAATGATGTTTTGTGTGCACAAAGTGTCTCGGGTGATTGCCCTTCCATCCCTTCTCCATGTCAGATTGTTCATGATATTCTGTCGATGTTTCTGATTGACTATCTGTAGATGGTACGGATTTGCGACCCGGTGATTTACTTCCAACCCGCTATTGCACTTCTAAGGATGGAGTGTGAGTCTCCATGTCCTTACCACAATATGAAGTGCTTCAGCCAATATGGACATCTGGTCCATGATCATCAAGATGCTCGTCAGTCGAGTTAACTGAAGTTGACTCAATGAGTATAGCACCATGGGCTCCGCAACGACTCTTAGCGTGTTGTGCTTTGGTTAGCCAGGTGATCAGTCTGTCGAACCTTAGCACAAGGTTTATACGGAAAAAATCCATAGTCATCCTATATGAGGAGTTCATTCTTTATGAGAGAAGCAGAAACATGCAACGAGTGTCCTCGACGGCGAGCACGATATGAAAGACACGCCGTCGAAGGACTTGGAGTCTTGCGGGTCTCATCACATGGTGGTTGTAGCGGTGGAGTAAACCAGTACGATAGAAATCCCTTAGGTGGAATCTAGTAGGGTGAATGAATTTCTTCTCTCTAAGGGTGTTAATCCAAGTTTGTAAAGCTACCGTTGAGAGAGTATCATCTCATATGATTGAACTTGTATCCTTGGGAGATGATATGCCACATATTTAGTTACTCTCTTCTTCTTTTGATTCGTGAAGCGAATTCATGAAGGAGAAAGAATCCAACGGATGAGTGGTGGCTTGTTGTCCTTCTTGGTCAGGTGATATCTTGGTGTAGCATGGTCCGTGTGCTAACACTTTGACATCGACCAAGTAGGGTCTGAACTTGTCATGGGTGAATACCACTACAGACAGTTCCTTCTCCGTTGTTTGTCGAACTCTGGTCACTGCTTTTGATAATGATGATTTCATGCATTGATCAAGCTCTGTCCCAATTGTATGGTTACTAGCGTTGCACACGATCTTGATAGGAAGAATCCAAATCAGGAGGTTGTATGATGGGGGCCTTCTCAGCTGACACTTCTCCCAATTTGGGATAAGGTGGAGCCTTTGGGATTCTCACGAACTCTATCCATATCCGCGAGGCATAAACCAAAGGTTGTCCATGGACTGAGAAATCATCAAGGAATTCCTCCATGATGTTCTCGACAAGGACAAAAGATGTCCTCGATAATGGGAGAGAAGGCTGATATCATACACCTCTGTTGGTGCATTGCATAGACCAAACAATAAAGACAGGTGGAGGTAGATGAAAATTGGCTAGTGCTTCACCACTTGAAGTGGGTGCTTACATGGGGTAAATAATACCCACATGCAGGTGTGCCTACCTCCCTCATCGCATCATTCAGCCAAAAGGCTGTTTGTCCAGTTCAAGCGATACGATGGGTGTTGGGGTTGATCCCCGTCTAGTCTGTAGAGAATACCTAAAAATGGACCGATACTTCTCTAAGAGTGTTGCAGCCTGCCGAGCCTCATTCTCTGTCAGTTTATCACTGATGATGACTGGCGTGCTGCGATTGTCGTGAAGAGGTAAATATTTCTATTCCAAGTGGAAGAGAAACATGTCTCAATCCAAGTGGCAGCAATCAACAACTCTAATAGAGGAGGTTGCGGTTCTCCACCATGTCGAGCTTGACTGCCCGGTTCTGCCCCTGGGATTGGGTGAGCATCTGAAAAATATGCTCATTGGTTCTTCACGGGGTCTGTCTAGCCCTTTGCGATAATGATCGTGCAAGGCTGAACTCACTGATCATGCAAGGTCGATCAGGATGTTTTCTTGGTCAACTCTGAGCTATAGCTCGATCGTGATTAAGTTGACAAGATGCTCTATTGGCTGATCCAACAAGAAGATTTTGTCACCTTTGAGGATATCGAAGATGTGGAAATCTAGGATCACTCTGTTGCACCCCTCAGGCACAACTCGGATAATTCCTTTGTTTTCCAACATCTGGCCGTTGATCCCTTTCAGGTGCTTATGAAAAATCATCGACAACTTCTTGTGTGTCAGTCCCCTCAATAATTGGAGGGCATTAAAGCTAGGATCGACTAGCTTCTGCTTCCTCCGTCATTCCTTGCTCGTAACCGCACATAGACCCTTGGTCTGCGGTCGTGACTTCTGGAATGAATTACTCAGACCATGAGCGTGCACACCTAACGTGGCAGATCCTTAAGGGAATTCTCTTGGTCTGGGGGCTTTTGTTCGCTCAAGTCGTGTGGTTGGAGGCAGGTGGATCTAACGAAAGTGTGAGGATTTGCTGTTTGGTTCATGGGGAAGTCGGTGGGAGGGTCAGAAAACTGATCCTAAGGATGAGCACTATGTCTCAATGTACCAACGTTCGTTGTATGAGCACCATACCAAACTTCTCCCAGGTTGCTCCAAGTAGCTCATCTCTGAGCTTTGGGGATGGGATAGACAAACAGACAAACTTCAAACTTCACTTTGATCCAATCTCCTCCAACTCCTCTTGCACTCCGATTGTACCAAAACTTTGCTTCCCCCGTCAGAGAAAAACAGGAAGAGTTCCGTCTTGGTTCATCCCGGGAATGTTAGGAGAGAACTTCTCCTCATCTATTGCAAGGAGTGTGAACAAACGATGGCAACGAGATTGGCGCAGATCTCGAAGCCATCAGATAACGGGGTGGAAGGATGGTGGCAATTCGAAACACTCGCGAAATGGAACCGCCTGATAACTAGGAGAAAACTCCATGTGGTAGATGGTTATGGGGATAAAGTGTATGGCTAAAAAAAATCCTACACTAGTGTTGCTACCGTTCCCCGGCAATGGCGCCATAAAAGCTTGTTGGCACTCCTTAGCCTAACTAAATCCGCAAGCGCACAGGAGTACATTGTAGCCTTTCACCAGGGGAGTAGAAACCTGGATGTCAAATCCATGGAACGGTAGACGCGACTAGTCTAGAACTTTCCTAACCGGACCTACCAGGGGAGAAAAGGGTAAAGGGTGTAGAGAGCTTACCTTAGTTAGCCACTCGTTACCCCAGACAACCTATCTTAATCTAACATGATCTGCTTCGACGGCTAGAACGGGAAGAACTCAGAACGGGGTGAGAGAGGGGTTCTTCTGGGCTCAGCACTACTGTTATGAGTACACCTGAACGTGGTGGAGTACAAAGGACGGACAGGGCTGTCACCACCTGCCGCCTACCACTGCAGTTCCGTGGGGTGCAACACAACCTTAGGTGACTAGCCAGCACAGGCACCACGCCTAAGCTTTCAGCCACTGACCTCCACCCAACGCGAAGGGCTATAGAGGAAACCCCAAACAAGAGTCGCTGTCACTCGCGCAGACTCAGGTACCCGTAGATCAAGATAAATACGATAACTTGCTGAAAGTAAGTTGTAAACTAGCGAGGTACTAAAGGCAAGAGACCGAGGACTTACTGAAGATAACTCTTGAATATATTCCTCGGGGGTGGAACAATGTTGAGGGAAGGCCGAGATGACTCCCGAACTCCCTCTACATGCTTGGCTGTCACCCAAGCACTCACCCACTACTCTCTCTACTCTACTCTAAGATAATAGTGGACTACATCTTGAGCCTTCTCTTCTCTCCAATGGATGGTGTCTCTTGAGTGGGGGTGAAGGGCGCCTTTTATAGCCTCCCAAGGGTGGAATCCTGCTTAGGAGTGATGCTAACGGTCAGAGTAACCACCATGCAAAAGATCAAGCGTAGAAGCCACGCTTCCAGGCCAGCCGGCCTCAACAAGGCCGTTTGGCCCTTGATTTCCACCATTTGGCACCGACTTTCTCGTGGACGCTCCTGATGATGTCCTGATGACGGTTGTGGTGGCGTTCACCTCAAGCTCAACAGTTGGGGGCCAGCTGGCCTAGGGGAGGCCGTTCGGCCTGGCCCTGGCCCCTCTCAGCCCTCCGTTGCACCGACTCGCTCATGAACGGTTGCATGTGTACGTTTTGGTTGCGGCGGTTTTGGTTGCGTTGAGTTGAGGTTGTCCGAGAATCCAAGGTAGGTGGACCCTCCAATCCATGGCTAGGCCTTTCAGGTCCTCGGATCAACCGACATCAAACTCACGACTCATGATCATCCTTGGTGTGTTAGATAGCTTGTGGATCAAAACCGTGGCCAGAAGAGGCAGAAGGGGGCCGGTCGGCCTGGGCTAGGCCGGCCGGCCTGGCCGTGTGCCAGTTTGGCCTCCTGTTTTTTCCTGTTTGTTCCTTCGCTCACAAATTGCACAAAACTTGTGGAACTCATTAGTATAAATGATATTAGCATGATTATCACTATATGAGCATGAAATCTGGAGAAATGTTGGCAGTAAAAGTCATGGATATCGACCGCCAACAAGGCTACATCGTACTCTGTGCGCTTGCAGATTTAGTTTGGCTAAGGAGTGCCAACAAGCTTTTCTGGCGCCGTTGCCGGGGAACGGTAGCAACACTAGTGTAGGATCTTTGTAGCCCTACACTTTACCCCCATAACCATCTACCACATGGAGTCTTCTCCTAGTTATCCGACGGTTCCATCTAGCGAGTATTTGGAACTGCCTTCATCTTGCCACCCCATACCACCTCATGGCTTCGAGATCCGTCCCAGTCTCGTTGCCATGGTTCGTGCACAGTCTTTCGGTGGAACGAAAGACGAAAGTCCCTATGCTCACTTGCAGGTTTTTGAAGAGAATTGCTCTCTTCTTATTATACCCGGCGTCAACCAAGACACCATACGATGGAAACTTTTCCCATTTTCTCTGATGGGAAATGCAAAATCTTGGTATGACCGGACTGCAAGGAGATTTAGCGGAGATTGGATCAAATTGAAGGACGAGTTTTGTCTGTTCTTGTACCCTGTCTCAAGATCTTGAAGCTCAGAGTTGAGCTGATGACATATCAGCAAGGCGATGAGTCACTTGGAGCCACGTGGGAGCGGTTCATAAAATTGGCCAACTCAGGGCCACCGCATAACATTCCAGAGGAAATGCTTATGCAGCATTTTGTTGGTGGATTGAAGCCGGAAAGTGCATAGTTCTTGAACATCACTTCCGCAGGGTCAGTGCTATACAGGACAGTGGATGAGGTACGAGAGATCTTGGAAAAGGTTCTCAACTCTACCGAGTACACTAGCGTTTTCGATGACCCACCAACACCACCAACACCACCAACAACCCCCACAGACAAACAGCCACTCCTCGCCCTCACATTCGATCCGCCTCCTCTGATCATAGAGGAAGTGCTCGAACACAAGTCCTCAGGCCAAGAAACTATTCTTGACGATCTGCCGCACTTCATTCCCGACCTCTTTACAGAAGAAGAGTACTTGGAGATCGATAATACGTCACGTATGCCTATGGAACAAGTGTGCGCAAGTTCAAGGTCTAAGGCATTCATTCCAGAAGCCGTGCCGCAGATCGAGGGTTTATCTGCGATCATGAGCAAGGAATGGACAGAGGAAATTGAAAGTTGCGAAGACATCATCTGAACCATCAGCAACTTCAGAGTACTCCATTGCGCTATTGAGGGAACTGACACTCAGGACGTTGCCTATGACCCGAAGGTCGGGAGTAATATTATATCAAGTGCATTCGCAGCACGAGTGCAACCAGACGAACCCCGGTCCTTCTCCCGTAAGTACCTCAAGTGGATCGATGGCCAAATGATGGAATGTAAAGGAATCATCCGTGTTGTGCCCGTACACATGGGACGCAACAGGATTTTCCTAGACTTCCACATTTTCGATGTCCCTAGAGGTGACAACTTCTTCCTGATTGGACAGCCAATAGAGCACCTTGCCAACCCGAACCACGATCGAGCAACGATACAGTTCAAAGTTGGTACAGAGATCATCCCGGTCAGTCTTGTGCGAGCGGTTAACACCATCGCAGAGGCTCGATCCGAGACAGACCCAGTGGAAGAAGCAGTTAGCTCGGCTCAAGCAGAGCAAGCTCAGTCATCACAGGCTGAAGATGCTAACCATTTCATCCAAGAGGCATAAATGACGGCTTTATGAAACTCAACGAGGAAGAAAAGCCACAACACCCCCTCCTGAGTTGAAGCCTGCTGCCTCCTGGACTCAGATACGCTTTCCTCCACAACGACCGACGCTCGCCAGTCGTCATCAGTGACAAACTGACAGAGAATGAGACTCGGCAGCTTATCACAGTCCTAGAGAAACACCGGTCTGTCTTCGGGTATTCTCTACAGGACTTGAAGGGGATCAACCCCAGTTTATGCACCCATCGCATACCTATGGAGCCGGACCATACGCCGTCTAGAGAACATCAAAGACGGCTGAATGATGCAATGAGGGAGGTAGTCAAGAAAGAAGTGTTGAAGCTTCTGCACGTGGGTATAATCTATCCCGTGCAAGACAGTGAATGGGTCAGCCCAGTTCAAGTTGTGCCAAAGAAGGGTGGAATGACAGTTATCCAGAACGAGAAGAACGAGCTTATTCCTCAGAGGACCGTTACTGGATGGAGGATGTGTATCGATTACAGGAAGCTCAACAAAGCAACCCGTAAAGATCACTTTCCTCTCCCCTTCATTGAAGAGATGCTTGAGCGGTTGGCAAACCACTCATTTTTCTACTTCCTTGACGGGTACTCTGGTTATCACCAAATTCCTATCCACCCCGATGACCAGAGCAAGACTACCTTCACCTGCCCATATGGAACGTTCGCCTATCGGCGGATGTCTTTCGGCCTATGCAACGCACCTGCTTCATTCCAACGGTGTATGATGGCGATATTCTCTGACTTGATTGAAAAGATCATGGAAGTATTCATGGACGATTTTACCGTCTATGGTAAAACCTTCGACAACTATCTCAAGAACTTGGAAAGGGTCCTCGAGAGGTGCGAAGAGCATCACCTCATCCTAAATTGGGAGAAGTGCCACTTCATGGTCAGAGAAGGAATTGTGCTAGGACACAAAGTGTCGGAAAGAAGAATAGAAGTTGACAAGGCAAAAATAGAAGTTATCGAGCAACTACCACCCCCGACGAATGTCAAGGGCGTGCGAAGTTTTCTGGGCCATGCTGGCTTCTACCGAAGATTCATCAAAGATTTCTCTCGGGTAGCCAGACCTCTTACAAGCCTTCTGGCTAAAGAAGTACCCTTCAACTTCGACAATGATTGCCTTCTCGCCTTCTACACCCTCAAGAAGGCACTTATCTCAGCTCCCATCATACAACCACCCGACTGGAATCTTCCATTCGAGATAATGTGCGACGCTAGCGACTATGCAGTCGGGACAGTGCTCGGTCAATGCAAGGATAAACAGCATTACGCCATATCTTATGCAAGCAAGACATTGACCGGAGCTCAGTTGAACTACGCAACAACGGAGAAGGAACTCCTGACAGTGGTGTTTGCCATGGATAAGTTCAGATCTTACTTGGTTGGTGCTATGGTGATAGTATATATAGACCATGCTGCACTAAAGTACCTTTTGACCAAGAAAGATGCTAAGCCATGACTCATCCGTTGGATTCTGCTCCTTCAAGAGTTTGATTTAGAAATATAAGACAAGAAAGGGACAGATAATTGTGTGGCAGATCATCTCTCAAGAATGCAAGTTCAAGGGTCAGACCTTCCGATCAATGATTATCTCAGAGATGATACTCTCCTCAAGATCACCACAACTAGTCCGTGGTTTGCAAATTGGTAAATTTCATGGTGACTGGGTATGTGCCTCCAGGAGAAGACAAGAAGAAACTGATCTACCTCAGCAGATTTCACTTATGGGATGACCCCTATCTGTTCAAGGTTTGTGCTGATGGATTACTCTGACGATGCATCCCTCACGAGGAAACACATAAGATCCTTGATCGCTGCCACTCATCACCGTACGGAGGACACTACGGAATTTTCCGAACCCATGCAAAGGTCTGGCAAAGTGGATTCTTCTGGCCGACTATGTATGGAGACGCTAAGGAATTCGTACAGAGATGTGCCAGGTGTCAGAAACACGGGAATATCAACGCCCGTGATGCTATGCCACTGCAAAATAACCTCCAATTGGAGATTTTTGACGGTGTGGGGAATAGACTTTATGGGTCCTTTCCCTGCATCCGAGCAGTGCGAATATATCCTGGTGGCAGTCGACTATGTTTCCAAATGGGTGGAGGCACTTCCTTGCACGACAGCCGACTCGAAGAATTCAAGAAATATGTTTGAAGAAGTCATCTTTCCCCATTTTGGAGTACCCCGAGTCGTGATCAGTGATGGAGGATCACACTTCATCGATAAGACGTTCCGGAAGTGCCTAAGCGACTTAGGAGTAAACCATTGAGTGGCTACACCTTATCACCCCCAGACCAGCGGGCAAGCAGAAACATCAAACAAACAAATCAAGAATATTCTGCAAAAGACGGTCAATGCAATGGGAACAGGGTGGAAGCAAAAGCTAATGGAAGCACTATGGGCATATAGAACAGCATTCAAGACACCGATAGGGATGACTCCCTACCAACTGGTATACGGCAAGACATGCCACTTACCAGTTGAGCTCGAATTCAAATCCCATTGGGCGATCAAGAGGTGGAATATGGATCTCCAGACAGCTGGACTCAAAAGAAGAATGCAATTGGCTGAACTTGGATGAATGGAGGGAGAAGGCCTACCACAACGCCAAGCTTTATAAAGAAAGAACAAAGAGATGGCGCGACAAGCGCATCAAGATCAAGCATTTCAAAGCGGGAGATCAGGTATTGCTCTTTAACTTCCGCATTCGTTTGTTTGGTCATGGTAAGCCTAGAAGTAAGTGGGAAGGTCCTTTTAAAGTCTTAGATGTCGCCGATCATGGAGCGATAACCCTCCAGGATAATGACGGAAATATTTTCAAGGCCAATGGCCAAAGGTAGAAAATATTTCTCGAATCCGAAATGCTGAGGCTCAAAGAGATGGACGTCTACGAGCTAACCGAGATATCTAGTCCAGGTCCGGGCGGGACCTAAAACCGACCCTTATCTAGGATAGATTTCCCTTTCTATTTTATTTTCCTTAAACTTTTTCTAGACAAATCCTAAGAAATCTCTGGAAGAAGAGCAAGGGGAGCATGCACAAAAATTTTAAGAGGCTCTCGGGACAGGTCCAGGCCGGCCGGCCCCCTTCAGGCCGATCGGCCTAGCCCGGGCTCGTCCCGAGATGCTCCTTGTTTGAAACGGTCTCCCCGTTATCCCTTTCGAGAATCTGTGGGGTTTTGCAAAAGGAGCGTCGTTTTAAATCGAAAGGCTCCCCTCTCTTCTTCCCCCTCAGAACTCTCGAGCCTCCCTTCTCCAGAAACACTCCCACCTTTGAGAATCCAAGCCATGGCCTCCCAATCCAGTCACCAAGACTCAAACTTGGTGTCCCGAGATAGCCATTCTCCATCCAAGTCCTTGAAAGGGATGCCGAGCTCCTCCAACACCAGCAGCGTCAGGATCATCGAAAGAGCAGCGTTCGTTGAAGCCGTGGTCGCGAAGCCGGAGGCCTAGCGGCCCTCTGCCCAGGTCGATCGGCTTATGGCAGGCCGGTCGGCCTCCCCTCGCCGCCGTTTTGGCTCCCCTTCAGGCAGAGCCTCCCTCCTGAATTACAAGGAGGAGGGCCAAGGGAGTTCACTGCCGAAGATGCCCCGAAGGCCGACTACGGGACTTTTGTCCCCAAAGAAGGCCATCGGAAAGCACCTCATCGCCTCCCCGTCCAAGAAGGAGCCGGAGTACTCGCCGCAGTACACCCCGCGGAGTCCTAGCCATCCACGCCAGAGCGGCCCGGGCATTGGGAAGGGGCTCATCTCAGCCCCTATGAAGCCCGATGAAGGGAGGAAGCGCTTCATGGTGCCCCTCCGATCCAAGGACCTCCCGTGCCCGCTGCGTAATCCCGCGAATCACATACGCGAGGAACCTGAACCGGGGTGCCTGGCAACAAGGCCAAGCTGGCCGGCCTACACTGGGCCGATCGGCCTGGGCCTGTGGCCAACTCCGCCGGCTCGACTCCAGGACACGGTTTGCGACCCCTACCTTTGATCCTTGCATGATTTTGATTCATATGAAATTCCTGGCTAAATAATTTTAAAACTTGATCAAAATTCATTAAAGTGAACCCCTTTGAATGATATCTTGGATATACCTGTGATATTTCCTGAGAAATTATTTCATTGCCTTGGAACTTTTATAGGAATGCCTGATCCTTGTTAATTGATTCTTATGATATGATGATTTGAGGAGTTGAACCTTCCGATTCGAGGTTTTGGAGATTGGTTTTTTGAAAATAAAACTTAAGGCTACCCTTGTTATCATCAACTTGAAATGTCCTATCCAAAGCCATATGACAAATTCAAGTTGAAGTTTCCACATCGCTACCTTCTAAATTTTGAGCTTGCTCGAATTACTTGCCTTCATGTTCGTGCTACCTTGTTCATCATGGCCATCCACGTACACGTGCATCAATAAAGTCCAAGTTGTCAAAGCTCTTCATCCCCCTGAAAAAAGAGAAGAAGAAAATGAAGAAGGGAATGATACACTCCTTATCTTCAGTAAAAAAAAGAGGAGAAAGAGAAGGGGAAAGATGAAAGATGCTAGAATGAGGACTCAAGCACCAAAATACACATGCACTTGGCCAAGATTTATGAGTGGTATGAATGAATAAGACAAGCTTTTCGATCTTGCAAAATAAATAAAGAAGAGTGAGCAACACCGATCCCAAAAAGTTCCACCTTATAACATAGAAATAGGAGAGGCTTGATTCTAAGCCAAGGTGAGGATCCGAACACTACGAGTGATCGAGAGAAGTTGAGAAATAACAAGGGTATGCCTCGCTTTCTTTATAAAATTATCAAAAACTCCAAATACCATGAGGAAGAAGTGTTCGACCAATCAATGAGTTGTTCTAAGACTCAATTGATGAAGATGAGGGTGTTAGCCACCGAAATCCAAGGTATGAAAGAAAACTCAGAGATATGAGTTGTGTATGCCTTGAGTTCATGACCCTGAGCTTGCTAAGTCCTGATGATTTAATTCATTCTTTGCTAAGGGACTAGCAAAGTTCAGGTAGGGGGGCGTGTTGGTGGTCGTTATGATACGATTTCGCCACCAACATTCCGTCATATTTAGGCTCATCCTACTCACAACAAAGTAAAATTGGTTATTTGTAATGAGTTCCACAAGTTTTGTATAATTTGTGAGTATAGGAGCAATCAAGCAAAAGATGAAGCAAATTGGGCACAGGGCCAGGCCGGCCGGCCTAGGCTAGGCCGACCGGCCCCCTTCCCCCTCTTCTGGCCATGTCATTGATCCACAAGGTTACTAACTTATCAAGGCTGAACATGAGCCGTGGATTTGATGTCAGTTTGATCAAAAGACCCGGAAGGCCTGGAGTGGGATTAACATGGATTGAAGGGCCCACAACCTAGGATTCTTGGACAGCTTTAACCGAACGCAACAACTACCGACTTCAAGACATCATCCAGGCCGTCCCTGCAAAGGTCGGTGCCACATGGCACCAGGGCCAGGCCAGGCCAGCCTAGATAAGGCCGACCGGCCTACCACCGTGACATCCACGCTTCCCCCTTCGCGTGGATGCTAAGCAGGAGGTGTGCGTGACAACTACGCCGGCTTCTACCCTTGGGAGGCTATAAAAGGCACCCTTCACCCCCATTCAAGAGACACCATCCAAAGGAGAGAAGAGTAGCTTAGTGATTTTGCTCTCATCTTTAGAGTTAGAGTAGGGAGAGAGTGGGTGAGTTGCTCGGGTGATAGCCGAGCTTTGTAGAGAGAGTCCAGGATTTCTTCCTCGGTCTTGTCTCAACATTTCCACCCCCGAGGAATATAATCAAGAGTTATCTTCAGTAAGTCCTCGGTCTCTTGCCTTTAGTACCTCGCTAGTTTACAACTTACTTTTCAGCAAGTTATCTTATTTATTTGATATGCGGGTACCTGAGTCTGCGCGAGTGACAGCGACTCTTGTTTGGGGTTTCCTCTATAGCCCTTCGTGTTGGGTGGAGGTCAGTGGCTGAAAGCTTAGGCGTGGTGCCTGTGCTGGCTAGCCACCTCAGGTTGTGTTGCACCCCACGGAACTGTAGTGGTAGGCGGCAGGTGGTGACAGTCCTGTCCATCCTTTGTACTCCACCACGTTCGGGTGTACTCATAACAGTAGTGCTGAGCTCGAAAGAACCCCTCTCTCATCCCGTTCTGAGTTCTTCCCATTCTAGCCGTCGAAGCAGATCAGATTAGATATAGATAGTTTGTCTGGGGTAACGAGTAGCTAACTAAAGTCAAGCTCTCTATCCTGCTTACCTTGTGCTCCCTGGTGGGTCCAGTTAGAAAAGTTCTAGGCTAGTCGCGTCTACCGTTCCTTGGATTCGATATCCAGGTTCTTACTCCCCTGGTGAAAGGCTACATCGTACTCCGTGCGCTTGCGGACTTAGTTATGCTAAGGAGTGCCAACAAGGAGACCCCTCAACAAGTCAATATGGTCGGAGAAATCATACCTAGAAATCCCAGGATGCCAACCATAGAATCACTCATGAAGATGGTGGAAGCCTTCGCCGCCAAAGAAAAGAAAAGGCATGATCGTTATCATGCACGGCGAAGGATATCGAGAACCAAAGCGCTGGAAGAGCAAGCAAAGCACGATAAGGAGGTTGAATCCAAGCCCCATTCGATCCGAAAGGAATGGCGGGTGAAAGCAGCCCCGAACGAAGAATCGGAGAGTTCCGCTCAGGACGTAAAACTCGAGCCCTCGCCATAAGGTATATGGTACGTATCCATGCATTGCATATAGAATAGGTTTTCCCTTTCTTTACATTTCAATTCTTTCTTCCAACACATCATGTTTAAATTTCGAAACTCGCATCCATATTTTATTTGTGCATTGTTTAGCATATAAAAAAAGAAATTTTTTTGGTCCAAATGCCAGGCCGGCCGGCCCAACCTAGGCCTGACGGCCTCACATGTCATCCATTTTGGCCAGATCACCGAAGCAGGCAACCAGCAATCGTCCATGGGCATGACACGAGGGAGATGGAGCAAAGTGGAGCCAGAACCAGGTCGAGTGGCCCCAGGCAGGCCGGCCGGCCTCTCTCCACCGTTCCAGTCCCATCTTCACCTACCAGAGCACATTGCACAGGAAAGAGACCACCGATGCATGGGATGGGCACCAGCCGTGCCATGTGCAGGCCGATCGGCCTGACATAGGTCCGGCCGGCCTCTCCCTGCCTTGCCTCTATAAAAGCCGGTGCCCAGCTCGAGAGCAACTCGCCCCGAGTGCAGGTATGCAAGCTTCCACAACGCTGCACTCTTCCCTTGCTCTAAATCTCGAAAAATCTCTAAGCAAGATTAGAGGGCAACCATAAGAAAATTCTGCTAAAATTGATCCTTGAATTCTTGTGAGAACAAACCCTTTCCGGCAGAACGAGAACGTTTGTGGTGGTTCTTACCCCACAAGAATGACTAACCGAGTTATGGCGATTAATCTCCCACAAGAACACCTAACTGCTGATTCCTAACCCTTGATTTCCTTCGGGTATTGTAGAGCTAATCTTTTGCAGGAATCATGTGGACTAAGGCAAGGGAGAAGGCACGTGGAGTGGTGACCAAGTTCAGCTCCTCAAGTTCCCGACGCTCTGAAGGATCATCCGCCTCCCGGGAGAATATGTCCGTTGATTCAACTCAACAGGACACGATTTCCCAGGAGAGCGAGAAGCATGAGGTGCCCCTGGAGCAGGATCCATATTCGGATCATGACTCGGGTGGAACACATCATCGCCAGGACCGAAGAAGAAAGGGCGGTGCTTGACAAGCTCCAGAACCGCGTCTTCAGCCACGCTAAGTACTTTGATGCCAAGCTGCTAATCAAGACCGGTCTCAGGGGAGGGATAGGAACGGGCATTCAACAATGCCGGATGGCAAAATTTCCACCCCGTCTTAGAAACAGGTTCGCATTTTCTCTCTATAGGAGTTTCTGATGAGTTTGAAAGTTGAGGTTCTTCCCAATGAGACGAACATTCGTTTTCGGTTTTTCAATGAGGATTTTATCTTGAGTCCGAAACAGCTCAGTGAGGCTCTTGGTTTCCACAAGAGATGCATCATTGACGCTAACCTTTTGGTGACTAACCACCGGTACAATCGTGCCCAATGGTGGTATAGCATCACAAGTGAGCCTCTCTCTGGGAAAAACAGCATCACTTCCATCCATAATCCCACGCTTCACTTTTTGGCAAAGTGGATCGCCATGGTGGTTCACCCGCGTGCTGATTTGCGTCTTTGCCTTTTGCCTGACTTGGAGTGCCTTTATGCCATGGTGAAGAAAATTCGCTTCTCGCATGTCATGAGCATGCTCGATGACGGGCAGAGGTTAGTCACTGGCCGAGCCACGATTGACATAACCTCACTGGTCACTTGCATTGCCACCCATGTTGGTGCTTTGCAGGGCGCTCAAGTTTCCTTCCTGCCCACTTCACAAGAGTATCAGTCTTGCATCGGTTTAGACCATTTTACCCAGGGTCACTTGATTCGTGAAGGCCCTGGCCAAACTCTCTTTATGTGTTACCCCTGGTTTCATCGATGAAGTCAAGCTTCCATGCCCGGCTCTCTCGTTGAGATCGGTGAAAAGTCTAACCTTGCAGCTCAGGAGAAGGGAACCCGCTTGCCACAGTGTTGCAGGACCCATGACACGTGGCAGGCGCGCCAGGCACGATAGTGAAGCCGGAACATCTACCGCACCTCAGCCCGAGTACCACCACCAGCAGCAGCATGAGTACTACCAGCAGCAGGAGACCGGACCTACTACCCATATGAACTTCGACGAGAAGTTCGACTACTACCCGGAGATGGGACGTGGACCACAAGTCGGACCATCTGCGTCCGCCAGGTATGACTACGAGAACCCGGTCGCCCGGGGGATCTCGGAGATCAATGCCAAGTTGGACATGGTGAGTTTACAGCAGCAGCAGATCAGCGACAACCTCGCGCACAACACCAACCTCACCCAGTAGAACTGGGGGATGACCACATCCCTCCAGACCGACCTCGGCGGCTTCTTCAACTACATGAATTACGATCCGACCAGTACTACCAGTAAGCTTCGTTGAAGCTTGGGGAGTCCCTGGTAAGTCCGAATGTACTCCCGTTGCCTTGCCTTGCCTTGCCTTGATGATAATAATAATAAAAAACAACAAAAATAATAATCATAGAAATAAATGTTGAATAAAAAGCTCCTTATGTATGGAAGTATGGTTGATAACCTTGCGAATGATGAAAGGTTGCTCTGTTTATGCCCTCTAAGTGCCTCGTGGTTAATCCTTTACTTTTCGAGTATTTGAGTTCGTTGGCATTTAAGGATCCATCATGATTAACTGTGGGAGTAGAGCACATGTTCATTGCCTAAGTTGTTGTGAGTTTAGATATGGTTTGCTTCGGAGTATAACTGTATGCTTAGTAAGGAACCTCTCGAAAGTTTTTATAAAATGTTACATGGTAAATCTTCCCCGACGGTTTAAAAATATCCTATCTAGAGCCTAAACATTTATACCTTGCGAGCTACCATATGCTATCTTGAGTTACTTTGAGTCTTGTCGAATGGTGAAGTCCGCTTGCAGAAGACACTTGTCATCTACGGGTCTTTCCCATCATACATCCACCTCATCGACAGCCTCAAATGTCCGACTAATCAATTTCCCGCTCCGGGGTTGATGTACACCGTCGGTGACATACACTCGCAACACCAAGCTCATCCCAAAGGTCCTCAATTACTCCATACAAAGTTGAAATCCTCTCTGTTACCAAAGGAGAAAAAGAGATGCATTAAAAAAAAGAAGATGGAGACAAATGCTCCATCCCAAAAAAAAAAAGTGAAGAGCATATCAAAATCAAGAGACAAAGAGAGAAAGGAGTTCAAAGACCTTTTGAGCATAAACACCTTCACCCTTTCCACTTGAAAACCCATGAATCCCAAAGACCGGAATTTGATGAGTGCCATCGCTCGCGAACCACTCTTCGACTCGACAACAGAAGTAACCAAGGTATGCCACTCTTACCCTACCTATAACTCCACTTCAGCTTTAGAGTAGGGAAGGTTGGTCACACTTGACTAAAAGTGAGGATTAAACACCTTGAGTGGCTCGAGAGTACCATCGGGGAATGATTTAAACCATCTTTTGCAAAAATTTATATCTCCGAGATGGAACCTGAAAAGCTGCAGGAAATACTTTGAGAATTACCGTTCAAGCTCTCAACAGCCCAAGATGTGAACCTGTGCAGCCCCACGTTGAACCATGGTATGAGTTCTCTTTTATGCCAACTTATTCAAATGATTTGTTGAAGTTTTGGCTTAAGCACAAGGTACCTAAAGGGTATAATGAAGCACATCTGACCACCGAACCTAGAGTTTTAGCCTTGCTCGAGGACGAGCAAGAGTCTAAGCTTGGGGGCGTGTTGACGGCCATTATAACCTAGTATTGACCGTCAAGATTTCGGTAAAATGAGGATGATCATACCATGTTCCATACATAAATGTGTTTTTACTAATCAATTCCACAAGTTTTGGATGAGTTGTGATTGCAGGATGAAACAGGTGAAACAAAGGCCAAACCTGGCACAGAGCCAGGCCAGCCGGCCTAGCCCAGGCCGACCGGCCTCCCCTGGCCAGGTCTGGCCACGCCACTGATCCACAAGCTCATGCAAATATCCTAGATGATCAAGAGATGTGCAATCAATGTCGGTTTGATCCAAGGACCTGAAAGGCCTAGAGTGGAATGAACATGGATTGAAGGGCCCACAAACCTCGGATTCTTGGACAGCCTCAACTGAACGCAACTGTTACCGAACTCAAGAAGCAATCAGGAGCATCCACGACGAAGGCGGTGGCCAGGGGAGCCAGGTGTAGGCCGATCGGCCTACACCAGGCCGGCCGGCCCCTTGCTGCTTCCTCACGCGACCATCTTCGGCGTGGAAGTTAAGTAGGTCGTTGGCGTGACGGTTAAGCTGGCTACCGACCTTGGGAGGCTATAAAAGGCCACCTCCTCATCACCCCAAGACACACACCACACTTCTCAAGTTCATACTTGAAGGGAGCTCTTGTACCATTTCCATTTCTTAGATTAGGATTAGAGTTGGGAGTAGAGTCGAGTCGAGCTTAGCTCGGATCTTCGGAATCTTCGGAGTTCTGGTAAAGCTCTTGTATCCATTCCTTCATTTGAAGAGTTTATCAAAACAATTACTTTCTTATTTCAGAGTTTAAGTTTATCTTTTATATTTATCTTTGCTCTTCTTTTTAGAGTAAAGATCTTGCTCTCTTTAGAGTAAAGTTTTGTCCCCCTTTAGTCTTAGTGTAGAGTTTAGTTTAGCTCTACCGGGTTTTATCTCGTGGGTTTGCTCGCCTTGACCGGGCTGTAAGACGCCTTAGGGAAGACGGGGATTTCTCTTGACAGGCCTCAAGAGAAATCTTAATCTTCGAGTGTAGACGTGGTGTCTGGCTTGTTGATTAACTAGGAAGTGTGTTGCACCCCACGGAACAGCAGTGGTAGACGGCAGGTGGTGACAGCCCTGTCCGTCCTTCGGAGTCCACCACGTTCGGGTGTATTCATAACAGTAGTGCTGAGCCCGGAGAACCCCCTCTCTCACCCCGTTCTGAGGTTCTCCCGTTCTAGCCGTCGAAGCGAGCTCTGTTCCCGGTATCTAAGCTAGAGTCTAGGCTAAGGTTAGAGTGCCTTTTGCTCTGAGTTAGGAAGTGTCTAGGTCCGGTCTCTCTCAACATCTTTCCTTTTCTTTAGAATTAGGTGCTCCTGTGTGTCGCTGGTCTTTTAGACCTTCTATCGGGTCATTTACTTGACCATTATCTCCAAACCTAGAGTTTGTGCCCCTGGGTTTGTGGCTTGATATTTCTGGCAAGATATATCATTTCATTCTTCAATACATTTAACCATTCTGCTTCCCTGCAAAATATAAATACGATACCCTGGGATAACTCCCTAGGTGAAGTGCTACAACGAGATATATTCTGTGCGCTTGCAGAATCCATTTTGCATACAATGACATATATCTTCGCGCTCTTGAAGCGTTACTAAAACGTGACGCTAAGGAGTGCCAACGCTCGCCTTGTTGCTGCTTGCACATGGAAAGATCATGACGAGTCTTGGGACGATTATACGTGCCCTGGAAGTTAACGATAAACATCTTCAGTCATTCCCAGGAATCGATGGATCGATGGGGTAGATTCTCGAACCATGTTAGTGGGGCGGCCTCTAGAGCGAGTGGAAAGTAACGGCATTTGATGGCATTGTTGCCACCCGCGCACTCGATGGATGTAGAGTAAACGCGGAGCCACAACTCTGGAGATGACTTGCCATCGTACTTGTCAAAACTGGCAGGTTTGAAAGGCTGGGGTAAACAGCCATCTGGATGTCCCTGGAAAACATTGGGTACTCGTCGTCATCCTCCCGGTATCTGAGTGCTTCGTCACATTTCTTTGAGTCAAGGATTGATCGCAGGTCACGGTTGGCATTGATCTTATCCCTTAGGTCTCTGCCGCCGTCGTAGCGACTACCCGTGACATGACTTCGTGCTGCGCCACCTACACGGCTGGGAGCTGGAGCGACTGGTCGATTTGGTACTGCACCGCCGGCATCACGTCTGCCGCGACTGGGTGCGTCGTGGCCTCTGTCGTCGTCGCCACCGCTGCAACTGGGTTCTCCTCTTCGACGCGCTCCAGATGGTCTTTGCCGGCCGCTGCTGTTGATATCCTCCTCATGGTCTGGTTGTAATGATGGTGTTGGGTTGGCTCTATCAAGGCAGCGGATCATGTCATTGATATTGTCGAGTGCTGCATCATTGGCTGGGGAGCGAGGAAGGCTACGAATGTGGTATGCCATTTCGATGGCATTAGCCATGGGTGAATCGTAGCGTGCTAAGACAGCAAATTCTGCTGCAAGATTCTGCCCTGCGATATATCGAATACGAGCGTTGGTGCGACGTTGAGCCCTTTTGGCTGTTGTCGCGCTCCCTAGCTATCCGCTGCTCTGCGGTCTCTCCATTGACTAGGTTCAACGTCCGTAGAGATCTCGTTCTCCAGCTCAAGGTTGTAGCAATCATCATTTGCTCCACCTGCGACTAGCCCCTGAGCCAGCCATGAAGACTTGACGATCAGGGCTGATGGAGCTGCTTGGTGAAGGAGTGATGAGTTCTGTTGTACTCTCCTCGTCTGATGCGAGTGGTGTACCGTGTTGGAATGGTAGCTCTTCAGTGATCTCTGACCCAAAGAGGACAAAGATTTGGTAGGACTCGTCGAGTTCCGGTGGTACGTTGTCTCTGGAAAAGATGAATCTCCCTTCTGGTGTAGAGCAGATCACCAGATTGTTTTTGTAGTCCAGGTCAGGTACGTCATTGCCCGAGATCGAGCTGGAATTAGGGATCGCATCGCTGCTAAAGCTGGCGTGTCCTTCCATGATTCGGACTGGGATATCCCGCCTCGAGTTCAATGTGGACTCGAACATGGTCCGCAATGCCTCGCATGCTGTGCGGGTCGAATTGCGGAGTCCAAACAGGATTTTGGATGGGTGGGTAGCCTGAACTTGGTCCGCCATCGTGAACGACATGGACTCGTACTCGCAATGAAGATCGGCGAGCGTGATCTCGCCGAGTTGTTCGGCCAGATCGTAGCGATGGTCGCCAACCCTGCTTCTTCTCTAAGGGCATCTCGAGGTAGCTAAAAATCCACCCAAGCCGTCTACGACGTAGGCCTAGGAGCCGAAGTTGAATCTTCTCCACGGGATTATCGAGGAAAACCCCTACCTGGCGCGCCAGATGTCGGTGTTCTACCGTCGATCCTACCGAGGGGTATCCTGGGGTAGTAGATTTCAGGTGGGGTTTCGTCAAGATCAGGAACGCAATGGCTACACCACACAAAGTTTAGACTAGGTTCGGGCCGCTGAGATAGCGTAATACCTTATGTCCTGTTTGATGGTTTGTATTGCGTAATGTTGTAATCTTTTGAGGGGGTCCCTACTCCACCTTATATACATGGTGAGCAGGGTTACAAGGTCGGTTCCGAGTAGAATCCTAACCTATTACAACTCGTTTCAGTGCTTTACAAGTAAAACCGAGTGCTTTCCATGTAGCACGACTAGTTTCCTAAATGAATAGAGTCCTTGTAGTCCTTACTCGTAGTCTCCAGTCTTGGTACAATCCCTATCTGGGACTTCTCCATGCGTCCTTATGGGCCCATGGTTGTACCTCCAACACAAGGGTCACAAAGGCAAGAACACGTCTAAAGAGGAATACAAAACTGAGGAAGACAAATTCCAGAACGCAGACAAAACTGTTATGGTTATCATAGGAGGAGAATTCGGGTTTCCATCCAAACGAGTACATAAACTCACTCTATGAGAAATTGCGTCCGTTGAACCTGCTGTCCCATGATATTTAAAGGACTCGAAAGTTCGGATTACCTTCACCAACAAGACTAGTGGACAAGCTATGCCGATGCAGGACGATTACCTCTGGTACTAGATCCAACAATGGCCGGTTCAAAGATAACCAAAGTACTCATCGATGGCGGAGTTGGTCTCAACGTGTTGTTCTCAAACACTTTGAAGAAAATGGGCCTTGATATCTCAAATAAGCTCACTCCCACCAAGTCTCCGTTCTATGGAATAGTCCTAGGCAACGCGACATTACCTCTTGGACAAGTAGTTTTGCTAGTTACCTTCGGAACACGAGAAAACTACAGAACAAAGCTCATCACCTTTGAAGTAGCAGATTTTGTGACATCCTACCACGCAATGTTGGGATGTCCAGTCATGGAAAAATTTGTGGCGGTACCTCATTATGTGTATCTTGTCTTAAAAAAGCCTGGACCCAGTGGCGTCCTATCACTCCTTGGAAATCTCAGGAGGTCCTACGACTGCAACAAAGAAATAGTCGAACTCGCTTCAACAACACAAGTACCCAGCTAAATGGCCAAGGTATTTGCAGCAGGCTAGAAGCTAAAAAAGACCAGCATGGAAATCCCAACCACGGAGCCCGGCCCTCTGAAAGTAACGACACCAAAGGAAGTCGAAACCAAGCAGATCGGGCTACAAGAAGGAGAACCATCCAAGACAACTACAATCGGCGCAAGACTGAACCCCAAATAGGAAAGCGCGCTCGTCAGTTTCCTTCAGGCTAACCAAGATATTTTTGCTTGGCAACCAGCAGATATGCCCAATGGGCCAAAGCAACTGATCGAGCATACTTAAAATATGGATCCAAAAGGCCATACCGAAGAAGCAGCGGCTAAGACAATTTGCTCAAGACAAGAGAGAAGCCATCAAAGTCAAAATCGCAAAACTACTCACAGTTGATTTCATAAAAGAGGTTTTCCACCCCGAGTGGCTGGCCAACCCAGTTCTGGTCCGAAAGAAAAACAATGAGTGGAGGATGTGCATCGATTACACGGATGTAAACAAACACTATCCCAAAGATGCCTTTGGACTTCTGAGAACTAATCATGTCATCGACTCCACTACAGGCTCAGTCTTACTTTGCTTTCTCGAATGCTATTCTGGATATCATCAGATTGCTCTGAAGGAAGAAGATCAAATCAAGACTGCTTTTATCACTCCATATGGAGCTTATGCCTCTACAACCATATCCTTCAGACTAAAAAATGCTGGTGCAACATATCAGTGCGCCATACAACTCTGCTTCAAGGACTAGCTGCTTCGCAATGTCGAAGCTTATGTGGATGACGTGGTCGTCATGACCAGAAATCCAGACAATTTCATCGCATACATGGAGGAAACCTTCAACTCATTGTGAAAGTACAGATGGAGGCTCAATCCCACCAAATGTGTCTTTGGTGTCCCATCCGGAAAACTACTCGGTTTCATCGTCACATATCGAGGAATCAAAGCAAACCCAGAAAAAATCAACACTGTCACAAGCATGAAGGCACCCAGGACAGTCAAGTATGTCCAAAAGCTCACAGGATGCATGGCAGCATTAAACAGATTCATATCATGACTTGGAGAAAGGGGCCTACCCTTCTTCAAACTCCTAAAGAAGCAAGAGAGCTTTCAGTGGACTGCGAAAGCAGAAGAAGCCTTACAAGAGCTAAAGAAACATCTACAATCCCCATTGATTATAACGGCTCCGCAAGAAGAAGAAGATCTGCTCCTATACATCTCAGCTACCAGAAACGTAGTAAGCACTACAATAGTCATGGAGAGACTAGAGGACCACCATGCATTCCCCGTGTAGAGGCCAGTGTACTTTGTCAGCAAAGTACTCTCAGAGTCTATGGCTCGATACCCTGTGGTGCAGAAACTGCTCTACGCTCTACTCATTACATCAAGAAAGCCGCAGCATTACTTTGACGCACACAAAATTCTGGTCGTCATGGATTTGCCACTTGGAGAAATTCTACACAATCCAAATTCCACCAGCCAAATCTCCAAGTAGGCAGTAGAGCTAGGAGCATTCAACATTGAGTTCAAAGCAAAGAAGGCCATCAAATCCCAAGCGCTAGTCGATTTCATGGCCGAATGGCGCGAGAATCAAATCCCAACACCAGCTAGCAAGCCTGAGCATTGGATCATGTACTTCGATGGATCCCTTAAGCTTGAAGGAGCTGGCGCATGGGTCTTATTCATATCACCAAAAGGCGAACAACTCAAGTATGTCTTACAAATCTTCTAGGAAGTATCAAACGATGAAGCAGAATATGAAGCTCTGCTGCATGGAGTACGCCTCACAATATCACTCAGAATCAAGCGTTTACTAGTCTACGGTGACTCATTAGTGGTGATCAACAAGGAGTGGGATCGCCACAAAGAGAATATGGACGCACACTGTGCGGAAGTGCGTAAGCTTGAGAACAAATTCAGTGGACTCGGGTACCATTGGGTAGCAAGAGATGACAACGTGGCTGCCGATGTATTATCCAAACTAGGATCTACTCGAGCTCAGTTCCTACGGGAGTATTTGTTCAAGAACTGCACCAAAGAACCATAGATCCCAAAATCCAAACCACAAATTTCGAACACAATCCAAATCGAGCGGTTATGGTCATCGAAGAGGATTGGCGAACACCTTTCATCGAGTACATCAAGAACAAGACAGTGTCAGTCAATAAGACTTAATCAGAACAACTCGTCCGAAGGTCCAAAAACAACCTATTAATTGGAGAAGACGTGTACATACAAAGATTATACTCCGGGGTCGCAATGAAATGCGTCACCAAACAAGAGGGAAGAGAAATCCTACAGAAAATACACTCAGGAATCTGCGGGAACCTCGTTGCATCAAGAACTCTAGTCAAAAAAGCCTTCAGAGCAACTTTCTACTGGCCAACGGCTCTAGTAGATACACAAGATCTAGTCCGCAAGTGTCAAGGATGCCAATTCTTCGGCAGACAACAACATGTTCCCACTCACAATCTAATCTCAATTGCTCTTTCATGGCTGTTTGCATGCTGGGGGCTAGATATGGTGGGCAAGCTAACAATTGCTCCAGGAGGTTTTACACACGTCTTGGTGGTTATCGACAAGTTCACAAAATGGATCGAAGTCAAGCCAATTACAACCATCACAGGTAGAAAATCAGTCGACTTCATCATCGAACTCATGCACAGATTCGGCATGCCCAATAGCATCATCACAGACTTGGGGTCCAACTTCAATAGTCATGAGTTCTTGGATTTATGCAACAAAAGCGGAATAGGTCAAACAAGCATCAGTGTCACATCCAAACGCCAACGGACAAGTCGAGCGTGCCAATGGATTGATACTACATGGACTCAAGAAAAGATTGTTTGAATACAACAAGAAATACAGAGGAAAATGGATACACGAGTTGCCTCATGTTGTATGGGGGCTAAGAACTCAACCCCGCAAACCCACAGGACAAGCCCCATACTTTTTGGTCTACGGATTAGAAGCAATCTTGCCTGCGGATATCATGTTCAATTCCTCTCTAGTGGAAGCATACGAAGAAGGACTCGCAGACACAATGGGACAGCTAGAAGTTGATCTAGTCGAAGAAGTACACTACGCTACGCTACGCTACGCTACGCTACGCTCCTACGGTCAGGCTGCTACACTCGTCGCTATCATGATAGAAACATACAACAAAGATCCTTCAACGTTGGCGATCTAGTTCTACGGCACATCCAAAAGACCGTAGAACTACACAAGCTGATGTCTAGATGGGAAAGACCATTCATTATATCCAAAGTTATTGGCCCAGGGTCATATAAGCTCTAGTCGACACAGGAAGAAGCAGAGGAACCAAACTCTTGGAATATAAAGCATCTACAATGCTTCTACGCTTAAATAGTAGAAGCAACGATTGTAAGTACCACATCCAGAGTAGTGTTTAAACCCTTTGCCCACCAATGTTCGTAGACTGCCCCTATTCTCAAATTTGAACTATCAGATAGGGTATTCATTCCGGTCACTTCGCCCACCAATCACTTTCATGGAACATTCGAGCACTTGTTTCAGGAAAACAAGTCTAAGCAACGGGACTCCACATTCACAGGCTCGGCCTTTCTATAAAAACTACTCAGGGATATGTAAGTCGCTCGTTCCTAAACATGCGATGTCAAAAAACATCTGAGTAGAAACTACAATCAAGGTTTTCGAGTGCTTCTTTCAAGAAAAGAAATGCCCAAACAAGAAACACAAAAGGCTCTTAGAGACTGGTTACTCATCCAAGGGAAGGGAACGCATCTAAGCCCATAAAACAGCATGGACAAGATGGTAATCAGACTAATTAACCCATCGATATACCACACAAACAACTCAGAGAAAGACAAAAGAGTACTATTCTTACAGTAGAAGGAGCTACAGTTAAACTACTCATCGTCTTCCTCTGCAAAGAGACAAAGTCCTTCTACAACCTCCTGTGCTAATGGCCCCATTTCCTCCAAGAGTTGCTTGAACTTATCTTTAGGATAATCTTTCACCTTGCCCTTATGGACTTCTTTCAGGTTGGCGTCAGGGTGAGGTGATTTTACAATGGCAAGCATCTGGTTAGAAAGGAAAGAACATGTCTCCTTCACATATGCAGCAAACTTCAGAGAGGCCTGTTTCAGCCTATCAACAAGAGACCTCGAGTCTCCTCCGGCTACCTCAGGATTAATGGAGACAGCAACAAACTTTGTAGCCTTCTCCAATTCTTGGCACTTCTCACCAAGATCCTTGATAATAGAAAGGTTATGGATGGCTTCAGCATCAGCATCGCGAAGCTTCGTCTCAAGTCTTCCACACTTGGTTATCTTATCAAGATACGACAAACCAAGCTTGTCGTGCTTCTCTTGGAGATCGTCAAACTCCTTCACCTTCTCGTTCAATGCATAAATAAGGTTCTTCAAAGTGGTATTTTCACCCTCAAGAACCTCTAATTGCTTGGTCAGTGCTGAAGAAAAGAAAGGAGCAGAAGTGAAGGAAAAATCCCGCAAGAAGCATCTCTAAATCAAAAAGCAAGGCTAAAGCACTCACAGACGTTGGAAGCACTAAGAGTTTTATTACTCTTCTTGAGCCTGTCGACCTCCTCCCCAAGCTTCTTATTCTCGGCCTCATGATCCTGAAAGTTATTAAGCTTATCAGCAATCACAGCATCAATGTTCATCAAGAGCTGGCGCTTATGATCTTGATGTTTCTCCAGCTCAACCCCGCTCTTCGCAAGAGATGTGATTTCTCCTAGGAGCTGGAAGTGACATCCTGAAACAGAAAAACCAAATCAAGTCTGAAGAGTAAGACAGACGTACAAAGATAAAGGCAATCGCAAAGTACCTTCAAGTAGCTCATGCACTCCTGGGCATACTCAAGCATCGAGGACCCTTTCGCCAACATCAAGTCAAGGCGATCTTTCCCGAGCTGAGGATCCTCGATATACTCAGCCAAAATCTTAAAAGCACTCGAAGCAGCAGCCAAGTCACTTGAGCTCTCGACACCACTAGTCGATGGCACCAAAGTAGTCGAAGCCAAAGCAAGCCCACCAGGTGCTCCAAGAGAGGCACAGGCTGCGTCATTAACAATCAACAGCAAGCAGATCCACGACAAAGAAAAGATCAAAATACCTCAGCGACTGCAGCCGACAATTTCACCGAAGGTTGATAATGAGTCATTATGACTTTCTCACAAGCCGTCTCAGAAGAAAGAACATCGATCTCCTTCAATCGTGGTGGAACCAGCTCCTCTCCTCCTCAGCAAGCACCTCCGGCTCCTTTGTAGCTGTTTCAGAAGAAGGGATTTCAATCTCCTTCACCTGTGGCAGAGCTGTTCCCTCCTTGGTGTCCGCCTTCGGCTTCCTCCTGAAGTAAATGAGAAACAATTCGACAAAGATAGCAAAAGAGGAGGACTACACTAAGAAGCTGCAACAATTACCTCGACGAAGACTTGTTACTAAGCTTAGGGGGGGCCAAATATCAAAGGCTTCAGCCTCTTGGCACCTGGCCTAACCAATTCAGAGGAAGCAATGGCCGACTGGTCAACCACGACTTCTTTTTGACTAACCACCCGAGGCGGGTCTGACTCCGTGTTAGAACCACTCCTGGGGGCTCCAACATCCTGTTTATCCTCAATGGCGCTACGATACAGGAAGACACAAGTCAGAGATACCGAAGCAGTCAACAAACAAAAGACAATAGAGGAAAGCAGTTGAAGACAAATACATGGGCTCCGCCGTTGAAGAAATACTTGGCACAACTTTCTTCGCCCTAATTGGGCACAGGCGATGCAAGCGACAAATCGACAAGAGGGTCAGAGACCCCTTGTCCAACAACATCTGGCACTACAGGCTAGAAGTAAAACTTCCCTACATCCTCCTAACGAAAAGCACAAAAAGGACAACGAGAAGCACAGAGAAGCAAGAATTCAAGAAAGGTAAGAAACTCAGCAAGAATTACCAGTTTGGGAGGATGATCAGCATCAAAGAGATGAGGCATAAAGGATTTTCCAGTAACCCTGGGAAGCATGGACTGCACGCGCAACATTACTTCATCCTCAGACAAGACCTCGGAGCTCATCCGGGAGGAGTCATCGACTCTTTTGTACTCACATCTCCATCCATCATTTTGAGCCAACGGCTGCACCCGTCGCTCAATCCATCTGTATACGACAGATCCAACCGTCACTCTGGCCTTCTTCAGCTCCGAGATCCTTCCATACCACTCCTCCAAGTGAGGATGATCTTCTTCGCTGGTGGATTTGTTCCAGTGACCATTGTTGGTCAGGATTCTGCCCGTGCACTAGGGCAAAGCACTCGTCTCGGCAGAAACATACCATCAGTACTTTTCATAGCCAGCATTGTTATCCTTCTTCTTGTAATCAAAATACTTGGCCTTAGCACCTTGCCGCAGCTGAAATCCAACTCCTCCAACTCGCAAAGTTGATTCCTTGGAAGGAAAAAGGCTTACGGTGGAAGATATCCCTAAAAAGCTCAAAGTGAGGCCTGATCCCCAAGAACGCCTCACAGAAGTGGACAAAGTAGGCAATATGGAAAACTCCGTTGGGATTCAGATTCTGCAGCTCCAAACCGATGTAATCCAAGATCTTGTGGAAGAAATAACAGATCAGAAAACCAACTCCTCTCTCAACGAAGTGGGAGAAAGCGATAACCTTATCCTCAAGATCTGTTGGGAAGATATCGTCCGGTCGCGGCGCCTCCCAGCCAACAGATGACTTCACTCCAAGAAGGCCTCTATGAACAAGGCCCTCCAGATGAGCCTCGGTGGCCACAGATACCGCCAACAGATCGAGCAGATCTATCCTCGCTCCTCTTCGAGTTTTGGCGGCTGGACTCAAGATCCTCTCCCTTGCGCTTGGAAAAAGTAGACTCCTCGATCAATTTCTTGGGGGGGCATCATCTTCAAAGAAGCTACGAGGTTGTCCACTCTCGGCAATTAGAAAGTACTGACTGTAAAGACAAACTCAAGAATAGTCGGCGGCAGCGCTGGAATGACTTCTAGGTTTTGGTCGTAAAGAAAGCACGAGGGTAAACACAAAAGTCCAAAGGGTCACCTTTACAACCTTAAGGTCATGCAAGTCAATGTTTTTTCTTATTTAATAAATAAGAGGTTTCATCCAGTTTTTTGGAAAAGGAATCTTTACTCGAGTCCTTTATTTTTTGGAAGACGTCTCAAAAATAAAAATTTCTGTAAATATTCTTTCTATAAAATTCAAGGTCTACCATTGTTTATTATCAAATATCGAGTACCTTTGACCCTTTTTACCACACCAAAAGTATGGTTTGAGGTTCGGGGGTTTAGGGCACAAGGGTCGCTAATGTGAAGTTTTTTTAAATTTCCACCCAAGATTCAAGATTCTTACAGGACCTTCGGCTTTAGTCATTGATTCAACCTAACGCTCGGGGGCTACTTCATATGAAGTGCGATTTTAAATCGCACTCCACAGCTTCAAGACACATCCCGGGGCTTGAGCACCTCACAGCCTTATCTTTAAAGCCAAAACCTATGGACCGAAGAAAAAAGTACTCGAAGGTTTTTAAGAAAGACCAAGAAGTACTCCAACCAAAGGGCCAAGCACTCCCAAGACCAGAACTCGGCTATGAAGTGCTCGGGGGCTTGTCGAACATGGAGGCCTAGGGCCCACATGGATGCAGAAAGACTCCAACGAAGGATATGGCAATGAGTAGAGACCGCAGCACAGGATGGCACGCGACTCTACAATACATGGAAACTAGTCTCTATATAAGGAAAGTACTTGCATAGGGAGAATAGTATGAGTTGCTAGGATTCCACTCTTTTCATCCTGTAACCTTGCTCGCCAGTATATAAGGATGGGCAGGGACCCCTCTCAAAACGGATTCAATTAGTTTTATTGATCCATACACAAGATCGATAGACGGACTTGTACTCATATTCATACTACGTAATACAAGATCAGCAACAAGACGTAGGCTATTATGTCTAGTTGGCGGCCCGAACATGTATAAATCTCGTGTCATGTAACCATTGAATTGCTGATCCTACGAACACTCCTCCAAAACTCTACTACCTAGGGATACCCCTCGGTGGGATTGCCGGTAAAACACTGACACCACCTGCGGCCTACCCCGGCCAAACCGTGGGGCACGCTCATATCCAATGGAAGCCAATAATCTAAGAACCATGCTTGCATTGATGAGTAACGGTCTAACCCCCTACAGGGCTCCTATCCTTCGGATGGACGAGCTGAGCTAGAACAATCTAATACAAGATCATCTAACCGACTACCATGGCATAGATCACGAAGACTATATACGGCACGAAACCATACTCTACACAAACTAGAGCAAAGTCTAATACACATGAGGGCATAAGGTCCTGTACTACCGAAGCAAGGGTGTATGACTAACTCCCGTGGTGCCCTCTCATTGGCTAAAGTTGTGTTTCTCCACCATAAGAGTATATGTTCTCCATCCTTTTGTCTTTATTTCACCTACACTCAAATAATCTCACGGACATGTGGAACTACATTATTCCAGACCAAATATGCGTGTAAGAGATGTTAGTTCTTCTTTATTATTGAGAATATTGACGTCTATATTTGGTACATAACCACCGTTAACAAGTATTCCAAGGGTAACGAATCCAAAGAACGTGTGTGCACACTACCTACGCTAGGGTGTCCCAAGGATAACCAACCAAGAAGATGAGAAGAGAAGATAATCTATGATCTTATCACAGAGCAACAAGATGTTCTCTACTTTCTGCTTGCTTTGGGCACCGGCTTACACTGCATCCACAGTGACTCCGTCTAACAGCTCTACGACTTAACCGAACGTGGGGGATTTCGAGGGGTCCAAGGGGGCTGTCACCACCCGCGGCCTACCCCGGCCAAACCGTGGGTTAAGATGTGCAAACAAAGTATAATCTATGACTCAGGCACCATGCATACGCCACGGATTACTACTGTGGTCCGTAAACATTTTCCGGCATGTAAACTCGCCACAACACTCCACAAGATGTGAAGCGACGAACCCACAAGTGAGAGCCTCAAACTTGCTACTACTAACAATACTAAATCATAGAAGATCAAAGATACTCATGAAGCACTTACTCTGATAAGAACACCGAAGCATCTCTAGGAAATACATGGTAGGAGAGAGTGTTCATGATGAACATGAACACTTCTCCAACTCACTCCCTCTCTCTACCTCTCTACCCCTAGGCAAAACTAGCCTAAGCTATTCTCCTTCATATAAGCCTCCTCTTGAAGTGAAGGGAGAAAGTGAAGTGTTGGAGAGTGCTTAGAATGGTTGTACCTCATTCTCACCCGCTCCACTAGTATTTATAGGTAGCTGGAGGTCAGTAACCGAGAGGATCTCCATGGAATATTCCTTGTAACCGCCTTAGGACAGGACACGTGCCGGCCAGGGACAAGGGGGCCACCCCTAGTTCGGCCGAACCAGGTGTTTGGCTGACCCCACATGGGCCCACTTGGAACCTCCTTTGGATGGCAGGTTGACAGGTGGGTCCTGGTCAGGGTATGGATGTGCTTCGAGTGAATCTTGGCATTTCACTCCCTCATGTGGGCCCTTCAATCCGTGTGCTTCACTCTGATTGGTCGGTAGTGTGTTTCCTTGCCCAAGTGGGTCCATGGATCCGTGGGAAGTTGATGTGGCAGCCCCTGGTTGGCTGAATTTTGCTAGTTGAGCAACTTTAGCTTATTCCCGCTTCATTTTCTTGGTTAGGTGCCCTGCATACACATATTCACCAACACTAGTGGAACTCATTAGAAATAAGTCCTATCACTAATGTTGAGATTAATATTTCGATCCTTTATGCAAGAGTTGACGGCGTAAGGATGTGGTTTAACAGGCGTCAACAATCACTAATTCACTATCACTCCACCATTGGAGGTCAACTTCCAAATTGCCTCGCTGTTCAAAACGTTCGCCGAATCTTGGTAAGGTGCTGGAAGGGGATCCTGCTCTTTGAAGTGATCCCTATCTCGATTATGTGATTTGAATTTTGGGGGCGAAGATGCTGGAGGGATGGGCTGGCTGTGGCTGAGCAGGAGGCACGGGAGGGCTGCCTAAGCAGCAGATTGGAGAGGTTAGTGGAGGGGGTTTTGTAAAAATATCCCATTCGACAGGGTCTTTGTGTGAATTATTCTAAGTGGGTTAATCGGAAAACATACTGACTGATTTGAGTCCTCATCTGAACCGGTTATTTCACGTTTGACTCATGACATCCCGGTTTCTACGATTGCACCCAGTGACCGCTTTGCACCTAATATTTTCCCTCACAAGTATTATCCTTTTGGCTTGTCATATGGACACTTATTATCGAGACGTGAACAACGAGATGTGGTATTGGCCTATAAAATCTCCAAGAGGAAGATGCCAGCTCATCACAAATACAGCGATCTAAGTAGACTACAAGCAAATAGAAAACGAGGTAAGCATATGAGCAACAATGAAGGGGTGGCACCACAGAGTTGCCCCGCAGATCTCACCATGGACCAGTTCCCGTCACGGAACCGAACGACGGATATCAGACTAAAAATAGGACACTTTTCCTAAAGAACAAATTTATGCAATCCTATATGTAGGGCCCACACCAAAGAGCCAAGAGGTTATTCCCTGCAAACTAATATTTGTAAGAACAAGAACTATATATAGGATGGTTCTAGAGGTTTCTGAATGACATTGTTTGATTATCCATGAGCTAGTTCCAACATGCTATGTTTGATTCCTTCTACACCTTTTTACGCCGATAATTTTCCCACCTCTTTTGCATTATATTCCGCTCGGCCTTCTTCTCCAATGGCAAATTTGCATATTGTTCCCTTGCTTTCTATCACTTACATTTTGCATCATCAATATTATTAGCTGCTTTGAAAAGGATCCATGTGTTAGCTTAATATGTTGCGTGCAACAAAAACATTGACATTCAAACAAAGATGGGATACCTACTCTAGGTCTCCTAATATCACGTCCAGTTACTGGTGTCCTGCTTAAGTGCATATTCATCATCTGCAAGAGCAGCTCGATGGTCCATGTGGATCTAATATGGTGTGCTAACAACATGAAACTAAAGATCTGATGGCTATGTAACCTTCATGGGTGAACTAAAAAAGAATTAAAACGATTCCAGAAGACCACGAATAACATTATAGATTGTGAATGGATACAACAAGAAAGTGAAAATGCAAAAAGAGGATGAGACCACCTACACGAACCTTTTTAAATTAATGTAATGGTCCTGAAAAGCACACGCAGATACTCTATCTAATACCTTTGGCTTTGACTACCACACAAATAGCATTACGATGTGCTTGGATAAGTAGTCATGGAACGCAGAAGGTTGTCATGCATCGTCAAGTGCTATAGCCTCTAACCACTGAAGTTGTGGTGTGGATGCAAGGTCATTTGGAGAGCATAGAATTTTCCTGAAGAAAGACGTAACAAATTGTCAGTGTCTAGCCTCTACCAGGTGAAGATGCGAGGTGAATGCAAGGCCATCCACCGGAGCACTGCCTTGCATTAAAGGTCAAGTCAGCAAAGTCACCAGCTCGAACACTTCGAATTTCCTGGGAGTTGTCCTGGCAATAGATCATTGTACTCCGGCCATGGTGATTCTACAACCGTGCATGCACTAAATTAAAATAATGGACTGAAACCACCACTCACCAGCTTAGATCAATAGATCGTAATGACAATCCGAACAAAATATACACAGGATTCAAGAACTAAATAGCAGCAAACAATGAGGCATCCAATGGAAAAACCTATATGGGCAAAGCAGCACCAAGACTCACCACCAAGTGTTCTTCCTGATTGCTTGCTTCGGTGGCGCCGGTGCCACGTCGACCTTTTTCTCAGGGACGACCGCAGTTGCGGCAGCGTCGGTGGCCTTCGTCTCGTGCACCGCATCCAGCCCGAGCATTGCCGCCATCATACCTCGCCCCAATGCACCACTACTCCCGTCGTTGCTGCTGCATCCTTGCTCATCGCCATTGCTGGTCCTCGTGTTCGCCCCCGTGCTGCTCCTCGCGCCCGTGGATAGGATTGAAATTTGAGAAGTAAGGCTCGGCGTGTATATTGCACCTGTTCAAGGAAAGGAGAAAACGTTTTCTCATAAAAAAATGGAAAATAGAGAGTCCTGATAGGAAGGATGTCAGCCTGATTGATCGGGGGCGGGTAGGTACACAGGTGGGTATGAAAAGAATGTGGTGAGAAACAATTTCAAGCGGATGCCAATTTTCAACATGGTCAGGAATCTCCCCACCCTCCTCCCCCCTCTCTCTTTCACCAGTTCGCTTATGCAAAATGGGCTCGATGTACCTCACCCCTGGGACCGCCGTGAGGGGTATGTAGATATATTGGTGAGAATTGACATCAATTCTTTCGTCCTTTATAGTATAGATGTGATAACTTTCTCTGAGATGTCTATTTTCAATTCCGTTTGCACTACTGCATTTCTTGTGATGGGATCTAGAAAATAAGATCTATGATGCACATATTTTGAATACTTTTTTTTACAGTGGCCACTTATGTGAATGTACAGTAACTACTTGATTATATAATGTGTTTAGATTTATGTGTAAACCTCTGAATAAGTTATATACATAAATTGCTTCAAAAAAATTACCCTATCAAACTTATTTAAATAAGCTGTCACGTTATCTCTACACAAGTAGCTACCAGACATTCTACATGAGTTATTATGTTATATGCATGCAAGTTGTTACACACCTCTTTATAAAAGTTGCTATATAATCTTATATAAGATTGATTCTATGAAAGACGCTACACCGTATATAAATTTGTTTCTTAGTCTGTACATAAGTTGTTACGTTGTGTATACATAAGTAGCTATTGTGCATCAATATATGTTGACAGTCACATAAAACAACTTTAGTTTTGTAGATCTTGTTGCAAGGAATGGAATGGTGCAAACGGATTTGAAAACGGATGCTCAATTAGAGAGTTATGCTTGTTCAAAGAAAATATATTCACCAGCGGCGACATTTCTATTAGTTCGTTGCATGGACACTACTTTCGGACAGGTGCTAGCATATGATTATGTGGCGAAAGTAATTACTTAGAGGGGGTCGTACGGTGAGTTTTCCCGCGATGGGTCGCGTGCTATCATGGTCCAAAAAAAATCTATCTAAGGATTTTTTTAATTTTAATTTTTAATTTTATGATTTTAGAAAAATAAATAGACGAGCGAAAAAATTGCAATATATATGCATATGGCCGTTTCAAACGGCTATAGCCGAATGAAACAGCGAAACTATCGGCAGAATTTCCTTTATCTAGATGACACACTTTAAAAAAATCATAACTAATTCATATGGACTCGAATGCTGATGAACTTTATATGAGATGTACAACTTTCTAGTTCAAATTTTTTATTAGAACCCATCTTGGTACACAAATAATCGATATAAGGTATATATTTTAAATTTAAGTTTTGGTTGAACACTGGCTAGGACACTTACAAAAAATCATAACAAATTTGTACGAACTCAGATGGATATTAACTTTACTTCAAATCTACAATTTTGTAGTTCAACGTTTTTTCATTCGAAACCATCTATGTGCTCAAATAATCGATAAAAGCTTCAGAATTGAGATCTATTTATATAAATTTCATTTTTATCCGAGTTCATATGAATTAGTTATGATTTTTTGAGTGGATGTTGTACATTCTTTCGGTGGTAATGTTGCTACAATATACCTTTCGCCGGTTCAAATGGTGATGCGACTTTTTGTTTGAGTGTTTATTTTTGAAAAAAATGTAAAATAAAAATAAAATAATAAAAAATTCTCTATCTGAGCCCTGCCGCTTGCCCTCCACTAGGGCTTCCCGCACTAGGCACGGTACAACCCCCTGGTTACACCACATTGGCATTTACTGGGTGTTTTTATTGTTTTACACACTGCAGCAGGAGACGATACAGGAACGGTACTGTTGGCGTTTCTTAACGTCGTAGCCGGTTGACCAGTAACGGCGCTAGAAAGCCCATTGATACTTAACGTCTACAGAAAATCTGCAAGCGCATAGATATCATCGTAGCTTTCTCCTAAGAGTATTCCAAGGGTATCGAATCCAAGGAACGTGTGTGCACACTACGGTATAGGAGATCCCAAGGAATTCCAACCAAGAAGATAAGGATGAGAGGATAGTCTAAGATTCTAGCAATGGGTAGCAAGGCGTCTTTACTTCCTACTTGCTTTGGGCACCGGCTTACACTGCATTCACAGTGACTCTAGCTAGCAGCTCTACGACTTAACCGAACGTGGGGGTTTCAGAGGGTCCAACGCGGCTGTCACCACCTGCGGCCTACCCCTGCCAAACCGTGGGTTAAGATGCGCAAACGAAGTGTAATCTATGACTCAGGCACCACGCCTACGACACGGATTGCTACTGTGGTCCTTAAACACTTTCTGGTATGTAAACTCGCCACAACACTCCACAATATGTGAACCAGGGGGTCGGCCGACCCACTGTGGGCCCTACCCAAAACCGTCTTTGGACAGCTGACTGACAGGTGGGTCCTGAAGTGTGTCTGGGTATGCTTGGGGTGAAGTGCTACTTTTAGCTTCCGGTTGTGGGCCCTTCAATCCGTGTGCTTGCACGTGATTAGTCGAGAGTGTGCTTCCTTGCTCTTATGGGCCCATGGATCCGTGGGAAGCTTAGGTGGCAGCCCTTGGTTGGCTGGAATTGAGTGCTTGTGCCACTTTAGCTTTTATCCACTTCATTTCCATGGTTAGGTGTCCTACATTCATAATTTACAACACTCGTGGAACTTATTAGAAATAGGCCCTATCACTAAGGTTGATGTTATCATTTTTTTATCATTTATGCAGAAGTTGACGGCCTAAATTTAGGGAATAATAGCTGTCAACACACCCCCACACTTAGCCTTTGCTCGTCCTCGAGTGAAGGAGAAAGGAATAAGGAAACCTCTCAAAGTTATGAACTAGCATAAGAATTATTCCATACCTCGCCTTAGTCTTGTGAACTCCTAAGTGGCTATCATGCTATCTTGGGTAGTTGATGGATGGAACGAAGTTAAATCGAATCACTTCAACTCTCTTTTGTTCAAGTACTTGGGATGATATAGTTAAAGTGGGATGATATAGTTAAAGTTCAAAAACAAAAACCTTCTTGCTTACTCCTCATTTAATTCTCTCAGATCACTCATAATGTGTATGCCCTCACCAAGGCATTTCTTGCCTTTCTTTTATCCTACTTCTAAAGATGGCTATATGTGGAGCTCAAGGTAGGGTACAAAAGATAGGGCATACTTGCATTACTTATAGTGCAAATTCAAAGAATGGATCCAAGCCGCACTACAAGAAACGTGGGCTTTTATAACGTTTTATTTATGTCATAGGAAGTAGAATTTACGTCACATATCGCAATTTGTGACATTCGCGTGACGAAAACTCGTTCGTCACCTATTCCCCGTAATAAAAGGTATTAGGTGGCGAAAATGAATTTTTTGTCATAATTTTTTTGACGATTCTTGTGTCATCACTAATTATGACGATAGTTTTTCATCATTAAACATCTATAAAACGTCACAAAACCTTAAATGTGGATGACATGGCAGTGACTTGGAGGTGACGTGGCAGCACAATTATGACGATTTTAACATCTATAAAATGTCACAAAACCTTTTATAGATGACATGGCAATGACTTGGAGCTGGCGTGGCAACATGTTTATGACGATTTAAACCTCTATAAAACGTCAAAAAATCTTGCATGCAAATGATGTGGCAATGATGTGGAGCTGACGTGGCAAAACCTTTGTGACGATTTGGTTTGTTGCAAAATGTTCAATGGCCTAAGAAAGCCCATTAGTGAACAGTCTAATTCATGGGCTAAGCCCAATTGTAATCCCATTGCAGCCTATATACCGTTATGGCCCATTGCAACCCAATGGCGCCCATCACAACCATAATTCAAACCAATTTTTCATACAATACACCAAAATAAACACTATAACCCAGAATACATACCAAATTTTATCGACACAAAATAACAGATACAATCTCAAGTTTAAATTGAAAAGAGATAGAACAGCAAACACATTCATCTTTCATGCAACAATAGTTCTTGAAGCAAAGGCAGTAAAAGTTCCAGAACAACAGGACCTACAACAACAAAACCATGTACCAGAAGCAAAGGCAGTGTTTGTGGCTGTCAAACCACATCATGGCAGATCTGGTTCTGCAACGAGTCTTCTCACCTACATGAATTAATCACAAAAACTAATGGTAATCAGTTAAACATGATAGTGCTCTCAATGAAGGCAGATGATAACTTAAACATTTTGGTTATGGTAGCCCTTGCAGTTTGGTTATGCACAACTGATCTAAGAATATATACATACATGTACTCTATACCATCTTACTTCTTTATCTAGTGCAATAAAAAAATGTTTCAGCTGTTACTGCATCTTTGTTATGCTAATTCTCATCAAATCCTGCAGCCATGAACCAAAAGAAAAAAAAACATCTGATCACTATGGACACCAATATGTTTTTCAAGTTACTCAAATTGTTTGGTTATTGGAGTTTATAGGCAACAGGACAAAAGCCAGTAGATCAAATGCTGGCAAACTTGGGATTACAACATTCTTTTCTCTGTTTGGAGACAGTTGCATACAATCACTATAACAGAGTATAGTTGGATGCATGGAATTTAAGAAAACAGCAGCTCCAAGGCTAAAGGGAGTATTTACCTGCGAGGAATCTTATGCTCTTCCCATAGCCCACTAGGTCTTTTCATGATCTTCACCTTGTTCTTCACTTCATGGTTACTCCTCCTTAGCTTCTTACATTCAACAAGCAGCCGATAGTAACTGGCCACTATTTGACTGTGTCCATCAACATCTATACTCAAGCAGCAGGCCACTGTTTGCCAAGAATAAGATACTCTGCATTGAAAAATAGAATCACCTCATCTTTGACATTTAGAAAGGAATATAAGGTCATCAGCAGCCATGCCATACTTAGAAACTGAAAAACGTGCATCAAATCACACAAGCTAAGCGATACTAGAATGCAGTAACAAGGGGATGCCACCTATCCGTCGAATCATCAAGCAAAAACCGAGCAGCTGATATATAGAATGCAGTAGCTAAGCATGACATTAAACTGAGAACATAGTATTGGTTGAGTTTATGTTCACTTATTCAGAATAAACAAGACAACAACAGAGCAACAACCACACATCCAGCCGATACAAATTTTACACTATATGGACAAGTGTGCTAATGAAGCTTCTTCAGACACAAATCCTAACTTCTTGCACAGAACAAATTAATTGTCTACTCAGGAAATGAGGAAAACAATCCACAATTTGCTGGTAAAAGCTCTGGTGCTCCTCAAATTAAACGTTGCATTTCATGGTCAGCAGATAGCACTTAATCTCCTATAGACAACCTTTCTTCAGGGCACAACTGTAGACAAATTAAATGGTGTGATTCCTACCGTTCTGTACAAAATGATGTTTGATTGATTAGGACTTTCATGTGCTGCAATTCTGCTCTACTGTTGAGCTAGAAATTAAAAAAAATCAAGTAGACTAGTATGTGGGTTTCTTGTGGGTTGTGATAGATCACATTGGCATAAACCATAAAGAATCTAACTAAACCTGTCATTGATGTCGAAGAATCTTACTGATCATGAAATCCCTATGATGCTTCTAACTTTTAGAGTTTAACACGAGAGTGGTTTCTTCAGACTAATGTTAAGAGTTATAGTGTGGCAACATACGGCAATGGAACAAACCTGTCCGATTTTAGCTGATTTAGATCCAGGTGATGAGAAGTTCTACGAAAAATTCAGATAGCCACATGACATATGTTTTTCAAAGATTCATAGAGCATTGACATGTGCCAAGAAGAATGAACAGACACTGAGACAGTTTACTAGTGCCAATTGACATAGTGCTTAAGCTGCAATTCTTTTCAGCAGCATTAGTTTGAAGCATACATACTAGAACTCAGTCTGGAACTAAACATAGTGGAACTGTGGCAAAGAAGTCACAGGACAGTACATGTTAGCTGAAATTAAGAGGCTATGAATATATCATGAACACAGTGCTAGCATCACTGAATCATCCAAAGCAAATGAAAATTTAAAGAGTGAAAAGACTGCCTATAGTTTGTTTGTTTTTTTACTTTTTTTTTAGTACAGACATAGCTAAACCTGGCATTAGTACCAGGTTATATCATATACAGAATGCAGTCTTAAGCTGACAGCATGCTAAAATCACAAGGAAGACATTCCAAGTTTACAAGCACAATCTTCAAACAGTTCGAAGTAAAACTACAATATGTTTTCATACAAAACTACACAATACAAAGCTAACAATTTTTAGATCTGAAGCTCCATGCCCATTTCGAGTGGCAGAAAACAAGCAATATGGGCAAGGTATAGAGCAAAGCTGATGCACACTACGGAGACCACCAGCTAATTAATCAAGCCAAAGAATGCAACAATTGCTACTGTAGTCATGACCATATGAGAGTAAACAAGTCGTCCGAGCTGTGGTTTGACTTTCAATCTATGCAAGTCTACAAGTACAGGTACAACTAATAAAAGCAAAGTTCCAAGTATGATTATATGAGATTAGTACATTCTCTCACTTACCCATAAGCAATAAGTGTCACATCGCAAAAACAATTCGGGCACTCAGGAAGGGAGGTGATGGAGCAGCGGCATACCCTGTCCATGATTCGGAGCAGCGCAGCAGGTTGGAGGCAGGAGTGGAAGGGGAGCACCGAGGCGAGCCATGGCTGTCCGGTACCCTCGTGGACGCGTCGCTCGTGGGGAGGGAGCCCGATGAGGATTCGACCGCACCCGCAGCCTCATCCAGCAAGGGGCGGCGACGACCGGAGCTGTACCCTGTCCTCGTCGACACGTCGCTCGCGGGGAGGGAGACCGACGAGGATGCGAGAGCGAAGGGGGGTGGAGGCGACCGGAGCTCCACATGCCCACGGCTCGCCATCGCTCGTCGCCGACCCGCCTTGACTCGAGCTCCCCTGCCCACACAGCGTGCATCCGTGGATCTGAGGAGCGGGCGCGACCGAGCAGGAGGAGAGTGGCTGGTAGATCTCGGGGAGGTGGAGGCGAAGACGGGGAGAACGCGGGTGGGGAACCCGCCGCCGAGCCGCTGCCGTCGACCCATGGGGGCAGGTGGCCGCGGGGGGCATGAGTGGATCTGAGGGAGTGGGGAGGCAGAGGCGGCTTGAGAGGGAGCGAGAGAGGGGGAAGAAGGAACGGGCGGCCGCGGTGGTGGCGTGCCTAGGCGCGATTTTTTCTACAAATAGAGTTAACGCAGGATATTTAAAGAAAATTCAAATCAGTCCAGTGCTTAGGTGTGATCGTTTCGGCGTTGAAGACCCAAGTTCGACCCCTTTTTTTAAAAATTTTTCACTAATAAAATTGTGGTATGTGTAAGAAAAATGTAAATACCAAATAAACAAAATTGTAGCACGGTGATAGAGCTTTTGAGTTTGCCCCCTACAATTCGTACCCGTGCTGGTTTAATTATTTTCAATTAGTTTTTCCTTTTTCAATTTATTCTTTTTGCTCTTGTCCAAGTGGCAGCCCGTCCCATGAGAACTCATGCGATTAGAAGCTAAGGAGCTAGACAAATGACATCCTAGACTTGGGCGACAAAAAATAAGAAAAAGGGAAGAAAAAAGTCGTGCGGAACCTAGGTCAACAGTGGGCCCCACTAGTCCAAGTGGCAGTGGGACCCACCCTATCCCTGTCTTTTCCCTTTGCAAAATTTGTGACATTTAAATGCTAGGCTTAATGACAAACTAAAGTTCGTTACGATTTTGATATTGAAGTACTTTGTGATAATTTTTAATTACTCGTAACAACGAACACCTCATTTTTGTCATTAAGCTATATGGTCTCATATAAAACATCATAAAACTTAACACCATAACGACGAATCGACTTAATGTCATTTGGAATTTGTCACAAAAGGCTATATTTCTTGTAGTGCCGAAATCAAATCATACGATCAAGATCAAGACATGCATCACTAAGTGGATGGTGGATGGCATGATGAACAAGGACTTGCTTCAAGTGATCCTCCTCTCTCCTTGTTTTCTTTCCTTTGGAGACTTGGGCTATATTTTTTTTGACATGCTTGTTTAAGGCATGTGGCATGCATCTTTTATTCTCTCTCTTTTTTTCATAGCCCCAAGCCTCTTCATTCATGGATACTTTGGAGAGGGAAGTCATTGATCATGGAACCTTGTGTGGTGGATGATGGATGGTACAATGCTTTGCTTCCATAAGGAAATGTAGCAAGGGGTACTTGATGATGCACATAGTCTTGATCATGAAAGTACAAAAGGAAAACATGCAAGGGTCTCATCATTTGAAAAAGCTCAAAGCAAGCACAAGCAGCATATGAGCATGGGATTTTTCATGATATTCATCATATGGCTTTGGTAGGACTTGGCATGATCAAAAAAGGAGCTTGCAAGAGGTTGTGTAGGTTTTAAATTTCTCCCAAGTACCTTAAACATCAAGAGTGAAAGATCATCTTTTCAAACCATATCTCAAACATCAACCACTTAGATGAACATGAGGTTGTTGACGGCCATTATAACCTCGTAGTGACCGTCAACATTTCGGTAAAACGAGGATGATCATACCATGTTCCATACATAAACATGTTTGTACTGACCAATTCCACAAGTTTTGGATGAGTTGTGCTTACAGGACAATCAAGAGAAACCAGGGCCAAACTTGGCACAGAGCCAGGCCGACCGGCCTAGCCTAGGCCGACCGGCCTCCCCAGGCCAAGTCTGGCCACGTCACTGATCCACAAGCTCAGTTAAGCATCCAAGATGACCAAGAGACATACATTTGATGTTGGTTTGATCCAAGGACCCGAAAGGCCTAGAGTGGGAGACACATGGATTGAAGGGCCCACCAACCTAGGATTCTCGGACAGCCTCAACATAACGCAACTGTTACCGACCTCAGGAAGTAATTAGGAGCGTCCACGATGAAGGCGGTTGCTAGAGGGGCCAGGTGTAGGCTGATCGACCTACACCAGGCTGGCCGGCCCCCTGCTGCATCCTCACGCGACCATCTTCGGCGTGGAAGTTAAGCAGGTCGGTTGCGTGACGGTTACGGTGACTACCGACCTTGGGAGGCTATAAAAGGCCATCTCCTCTTCACTCCAAGACACACACCACACTTCTTAAGTCTATACTTGAAGTGAGCTCTTGTATCTTTTTCCATTTCTTAGATTAGGATTAGAGTTGGGAGTAGAGTCGAGTTGAGCTTAACTCGGATCTTCGGAGTCTTCGGAGTTCTGTTAAAGCTCTTGTATCCTTTCCTTCATTTGAAGAGTTTATCAATATAATTACTTTCTTACTTCAGAGCTTAAGTTTATCTTATATCTTTCTATCTTGCTCTTCTTTTAGAGTAAAGATCTTACTCTCTTTAGAGTAAAGTTCTTTCCCCCTTTAGTCTTAGTGTAGAGTTTAGTTTAGATCTATCGGGCTTTATCTCATGGGATTGCTCGCCTTGACCGGGCCGTAAGACGCCTTAGGGAAGACAGGGATTTCTCTTGACAGGCCTCAAGAGAAATCTTAATCATCGAGTGCAGACATGGTGTCTGGCTTGTTGATTAAGTAGGAAGTGTGTTGCACCCCATGGAACTGCAGTGGTAGGCGGCAGGTGGTGACAGTCCTGTCCGTCCTTCGTAGTCCACCACGTTCGAGGTATTCATAACAGTAGTGCTGAGCCCGGAGAACCCCCTCTCTCACCCCGTTTTGAGGTTCTCCCGTTCTAGCTGTCGAAGCGAGCTCTGTTCCCGGTACCTAAGCTAGAGTCTAGGTTAAGGTTAGAGTGCCTTTTGCTCTGAGTTAGGAAGTGTCTAGGTCCGATCTCTCCCAATGTCTTTCGTTTTCTTTAGAATTAGATGCTCCTGTGTCATTGGTCTTTTAGACCTTCTATTCGGTCATTTATTTGACCATTATCCCCAAACCATAGAGTTTGTGCCCCTAGGTTTTGTGGCTTGATATTTCTGGCAAGATATATCATTTCATTCTTCAATACACTTTAACCATTCTGCTTCCCTGCGGAAATATAAATACGATACCCTGGGATAACTCCCTAGGCGAAGTGCTACAACGAGATATATTCTGTGCGCTTGCAGAATCCTTTTGCATACATTGATATATCTTCACGCTCTTGAAGCGTTGCTAAAACGTGACACTAAGGAGTGCCAACAAGAATTTCTGGCGCCGTTGCCGGGGAAGCAATTGGCTAAAGTTATTGTTGAATTATTTGATAATCTTTACAGATTTACCAACCACTAACCTTAGTGACCTCACCACTGCAATATTCGTCTATCTTTGATGTGTTTGCAGGGTAGTGCATGACTGGTTTCAACCTACCATCAAACTTTGATCCTAATCCAGAACGCATTGGAAGAGTAGTGCGAACGAGATACGTTCCTCCTCAAATTTCACTCAGCTCAAGCAACACAGCCGAGTCGTCATCCAACTCCTAGTCCGAACTAGATTCAGGTTCATCGTATTCTTCAGCTCTAGAATCACCTGAGATAATGGCTCAGCCGAAGAAAACACTCAGTGAATTCTCAGCCCCGTCAAGCAACAACTTCCCGGGACTCTCGAATGCACAGGAAGGGGCATTTGAGCTGAGATCTGGCCTAGTCAATATGGTTCAGGCCAGCCCTTTCTGCGGAAAGGCGATTGAGGATGCCAACGCTCACCTTCGGAACTTCCTGGAGGTGTGCAGCACTATTAATCCCAATGGCACACCGATCAACACATCCGCCTACAACTCTTCTCATACTCCTTGCTTGGGAAAGCCAAGGAGTGGTTCTATACCAACAAGGCATCTTTTGAAGGACGTTGGCAAACTTGTGCAGATGCATTTCTGACCAAATACTTTCCGGTGGGCAAGACCAACGCCCTCCGAGGAAAAATCACTGGTTTTCAGCAGCTAGACGGAGAGTCAGCCCCAGAAGCTTGCGAGCGACTACAAGAGTACATTGCAGCTTGCCCCCACCATGGTGTGGAAGATTGGTTGATCACTCAAAACTTCTTCCACAGCCTGAGTCGTCGATCGCAAGAGCTCATGGATGCAGCTGCGGGTGGAGCCTTCCTCTCGCTTGATGTAGACGCAACGAAGGCACTGATCGAAAAGATATCCTCTCACCAGAGTTGGGTGGGAGAGAGACAAGCTCCTCGCAGAAAGGGAGTACATCAGATTGACGCCGTCGATATGCTGGCAGCTAAGATGGACCTCCTCTTGAAAAAGATGGAATCTCCTGGTAAGGAGATGAATCAAATCATGGAGGAAAGAATCACATGTGAAACATGTGGAGAAGCAGGACACTCGGGTGATAGTTGCTCGATGACGTAAGAGGAAGCCCACTTTATCGGAAACAACAACAATTCAGGCTTCCGTCCTCAACAAGGTGGCTATCTCTTGATCCAACTTCGGTGCCAAATTATACACTCTGTAAGGGTGCTCTGAAGTATAAAGGAAAGATTTGGATTGGAACAAACTCAACTCTCCAGCAAAAATTGGTTGTTGCCCGCCACAACTCGGCTTTGGGGAGCCATTCTGGTATACCAGTAACACATATCAAGATGAAAAAGTTGTTCGCGTGGCACGAGATGAAGTCTGATATCACAAAATTTGTGCAACATTGCATGATCTGTCAGCGGTCCAAGCTTGTGGGGGATATGGTACCCGGGTACCTCATGAGCAAGTCTGGCAGCCCTCCAATAGGGGGCGGCCCAGCCCACCGTTCTGGACCTGATGACGTGCGGGACAAGTCGGCGCATGTAGGAAGGTTCTGGAAGGAGAAGTTCTAGTTGGAATAGGAGTTTTTGTAAAGAAGGAAAGGATCCTTAGAGATAGGATCGGATACAAACCGACTTGTAACCCTGCCCCCCGATATATAAGGCGGGCAGGGACCCCCTCCAAGGATGAAGTCTCACGACATACACCAACTCATAGCGAAATCCACGCAATACAACACCCCAAAACAGGACGTAGGGTATTACGTCGAGTCGACGGCCCGAACCTGTCTAAACCCTTGTGTCTGTCCATCCTAACCATCTTGCTTCCGATCTTTGCGATCTTCCCTACATACAAATCACTTCCGTGGGCTACCCTGTGGAAGACTGCCGGAGATCATATCACCGACAGTGGCGCGCCAGGTAGGGGATATCGCCGAGATCAATCTGGCAAGCTTGATGGATCGCGTCAAGATCTTGGACAGCTGCAACCTCCCGGACGTCAACGGAGTCGAGATCCGGTTCGGAAACATCGCCGCCGCCTTGGATACCGAAGCGGCAGGAGCTACAACCGTCACGGAGGTTTCCTCTCTGGCGCCGACTTCGGCCATCACGGCCCAATCCGGTCCGATCGCATCTGATCGTGCCGGTTATGCCCCGCTGAGCCCATCGCAGAACGCGAGGCCCAACCAGTCGGGAACAGATCTACAACCACTCGGTTCTGATCCGGCTCCTGAGAGTCGCGTCGCCGAGTCATCCCAGAGCGTAAATGCTCAACCGACGCGCGTCCCGAGCCCTGAGGTCCTCACCGTCCAGACCCCCGGCTTCCGCGCGCTTACCCAGAAGCAGAAGATGAAGGACATCGTCCAGGCGGATGATTCCCCCTCTGGGAACGACTCCTACGAGTCAAACCTACGGGGACCCTCAATCCTGGACGACCTGCAAGAGGGTTACACCGCGTCCGACTCATCTACGGAGCCGGAACTGCTAGGATCACCCGGAGAATTAACTCCGAGTAGCCTGGAGCGTTACACGCCCACATCCGACCTCTCCGAGTCCGAGGAAGATTACCTCGCGCAAGAAGGAGCCGGGTCATATTGCTACATGGTGGCACCAGCGACGCCACCTAACCCCGTGTCCGAGGACGAGGTTACCCCGGCTGAAGAGACGACTGAAGCCAGGGACCGACGCCGAGGACGCAACGCCAATCGGGTGACTCGCAGAGCCGCCCGACCACACGGGGCCACCGCATTAGGATCTGGCAGCGCTCGACTCCAGGAACCACCTTCAGAGGATCACCGTCGTCATCGGGATCGACACGACAGGAGAAGCAGTCGGAACCTGATGCGCGACGGCATGTTCGAGTACAACGGATTCGAAGTCTACGAGACGCCGGTCCAGAACCTCGTCACCATCGACGAGGAAATCAGTCGGCTGCCGCCCAGCACTCCAGGCCTGGATAAGGTAAGGGCTTTCGTGCAGGCCGCCTCCGTTCAGGTCCACCAGATGCAGGGCAGAGCACACACGGTCGCTTCTGAGCCCGGCCCGTCTCGACGCCGGGCCAGCAAGGGATCGGATCGTGATGAAGATCTTCGCACCACGATCAACAGAGATCGAGACACGAGGGACGTCATCCGCAGCAGCGCAGAGGAGCGTCATCGCGAGGAGATCCGACGGCGCGAAGAATACGATCGGGATCATGGAAATCCCCGTCGTAACTCCAACAGGAGCGGCTACTCGACGGAGTCAGATTACTCTGATCCCTCCGGTAGCCCAAGGCGCGGCAACGACGGCGGTCGTACTCCACCGCGAGCACGAGCGGCTCCCTCACGCAGGCGGTCGACCCCGCCAAGGGAGCGAACTCCACCGCGCAGCAGAACCTACCGACGGGACCGAACTCCACCCAGGACTCGGACTTATCAGAGGACCCGTTCGCCGCCCAGGGATCGGGATCGCAGGAGGGAGAGCACTCCCCCAAGAACAACAGACGGCTCGGGTCCGAGTGATTCCCGCCCTAGAGGTCGGATCGGCGGATTCCAGTCATTCACCGAGCGCTTAAGGAGCATGACATGGCCCAGAGGCTTCAAGCTGTCGGATATCGACAAGTACGACGGGAAGTCTGATCCATCTCAATGGCTTCAGATCTACTACACCGCCGTACAAGCGGCCGACGGCGACGAGGACGTGATGGCGAACTATCTCCCCATCATGCTCACCAAGGATTGCCGCAACTGGCTGGCAGGACTCCCGCAGGACGCCATCGACAACTGGGATCAGCTTACCGTACTCTTCGTCGGTAACTATCTCGGAACTTGGGAGAGGCCCGGGAGCAAGCGACTCCTCGGTCAAATAAGACAGCGCAAGAACGAGACCCTGCATGACTTCGTGCGCAGGTTCTCGGAGAAGCGCAACTCCATTACGGACGTGACGGATCAGGAGGTTATGACAGCCTTCCAGAACGGTATCTTCGATGGAAGACTGATTCACAAGTGGACTCGGAAACCACCCGCGACTGTCAATGATATGTTCCGGGTCGCGAGCACGTGGGCGGACGCGGAGATTGCGGAGAAGGAACAGCTCAGCGAGCTTAAGAATCGCTGGGAAGAGGAGAACAAGACAACCCGCAAGCGCGACCGCCGCGAAGACGAAGACCGACACGACGACCATCGTCGCAGCGACAATCACCCTCGCAAGAAGAAAAGCGAGGGCGATATGGTTGCCACTCTGGACCAGCCCAGAGGCCGGGTAACTCCAGAAGACTTCCAGCGCATGCTCGATGAGCAATGTCCATACCACAAGCACAAGCACTCGGCACGAGAGTGCTACGGGCTCAAACGAGCCTTCACCGGGGGCAACAGAGGCCCTCCCTACAGAAGGAGGAACGATGGCTCCCCGCGAGACGATAGACAGACCGACGAGCCCGGCGACGACTTCCAGGAAGCCGACCGAGTGGTCCGCATGATCTACGGCGGGCCGGAATTCGAGTCGAAGCGCCAACAGAAACTCACCCATCGCCAAGTCATGCACGCGAGGGAGCCACCGGTACCAGAGTACCTCAAGTGGTCGGAAGTTCCGATCACCTTCACCCGGGAAGATCACCCGAACTTCATACCGAAGCCCGGGTCCCACGCCTTGGTAGTAGCTCCGACGATTCGCAACGTTCGGCTCACCAAGGTACTAGTCGACGGTGGCAGTGGCCTGAACATCCTCTTTGCTAACACATTGAAGGAGCTCGGCCTGACTACTCTCGACCTGCATCCCTCCCAATCCGCGTTCTACGGCTTGATACCGGGAGAGGGAGCGGAACCACTCGGGCACATCACATTGCCCGTCACTTTCGGAGACCGGAACAACTACCGGACCGAGCATATGCAGTTCACGGTGGCGAACTTTGAGACTGCATATCACGCCATCCTCGGGAGGCCGGCGCTCGCCAAGTTCATCGCGATCTGAGGACCCGGTGTGTCCGAGGACCGGTGGATGGTCGCTTCCTGGTGTGATGAGTGATTGACAACGTGGTGTGGATTGACGTTTCCCTTGGCTCAAGTATTGCAGGTGTAGAATGCGGCTTGGTTGCATTGGTGTAGGTGAAGAACAGGCGCGAAAGGTCTTAGCCATGGTGGCCTCCGAGGAGCGGAGAGACAAGTAGGCTTGGTTCGAGGGACCCGGTGGCCGGTGGATCAAGTGCGGTTCACATGCTGGCAAGAACGAGCAAGGGGACGTGGTTCCGGTGCGAGGTAGCGGCTCACAACCGAAGCTCGTACGCGGACGAGAAGCCGGCGCAAGGTGGCGGCTAACAACCAAAGTTTGCGCGCGGGGTCTGGTGATTTGGCCACAAAATCATCGGTGGACGGTTTCCCTTGGTTTGGGCCTCAAAACCAAGGACTGAGGACTCGACGTGGCGAAGATGGGCTGCTGGGCTGATTGTATGTACTAGGCAGTGCCGAGTTGTGAAACCCGGCAGTGCCGAGTACATACACTCGACTGGGCCGGCCCAAAACTCGGCGTCGAGGAGCTTCGATCCGGAGGACACGCGGCGTGACTGCAAGGCTTGCGTCGGAGGGAAGCTAGCTTGCAGTGGAAGGTGCCCGAACCGGAAAATATCTGAAGATCAAATGTCAAATTTGCCCCTGAGGGGTATGTATCACTTAGGGGTAGTTTAGTCTTTAGAGCACCACCACTTGGACTACTAATAGCCCCTTCCAGGGCTGGTGGCTGTAATCTCTCTAGTTATTTTCATTTGGCTTGTTTAGTTTTCCCCTTCCCTTCATCCCCTCCACCTAGAACTACTTCGAATCTTTCTTAGTTTTGTATAGGTGAATTCATGGTTATGTGATGGAGTTTGTGCTGCTCATCTTTGTGCCATGATTTGATTTCCCGAGCTCCTTCTTCCTTTTCTATTTTCGTGGGTATTTTCGGAGCTATTTTTGGGGGATTTTCGTTCTTCTCTTTCTAGGGCGTTTTCTCTCGGATTTCTTTGGGGGATTCACGTATGAGTGCCTTGTGCCTCTTTTGCTGGTGATCCTTTGCCCCCAAGCGCCGAGAATCGCTTTGGATTTGAGATTTTTGGGATGAACTTGATGTCATGGTGTTCATCATGAGATCTGAGATTCCGGGAGTTGTACTGAGTTAGAGGCCGAGATCTTTTGGGAAAACACTCCACTGGAGGTCTAGATCATCTGACCAAAATCTCGCCTCAAGAGCTCAAGCCGTTTGGGAGATCCATCCACGAGTTGACTTTGGGGCTGGGCTGATTTGCGTGTACCCGGCACTGCCGAGTTGTGAAAACCGGCACTGCCGAGTACATAGACTCGAGGGGTGTTTTTGTGTTGTGTGTATCTGGCAGTGCCGAGTTCTGAAAACCGGCAGTGCCGAGTACACACACCCAGTGGCTGTTTCGGTGAAGTTTTTGATTCGAGAATTCTTTCTGAGTTTCCGCTGCTTGTTTCTTGTTCCTAGGGTCAATAGCATCACAGTTGCTATGTGATCTTGGCAAGATTGTGTTTCAGAGTTCGGAAGTGGATTTTGGGATAAAAGCCGGATTTGAGAAAGAAATTTTTATCGGCTCCCATTCACTCCCCCCCTCTCTGGTCGCCTAATAGGTCCTTCAATTGGTATCAAAGCCGGTTACGGGTCTTTGCGACTCTAACCAGTCTAAGATCCAAAGATGGCGTACCAAGATCGGGGTTCCGGGCCTCCGCACTTCGATGGGAAGAACTACCCGAACTGGGTCGCGCGTATGGGCGCTTTCTTGCGAGGCAAAGGAAAGTTGCTGTGGGATGTGACGAAAGATGAAAACTATGTCAATCCCACCAACTTAGATGCCCAGGATGCAAAGGATAGATTTGAGGCGAATGCCCGAGCTGTTGACTACTTGTTCCGTGCTTTGTCCGCCGAGGAGTTTGAGCGTGTTTTGGGCGAGGACCTAGCTAGCCAGATCTGGCAAAAGCTCAAGGTAGCCCACGGTGGTGATAGCCATGTCAAGGCTAGGCTTTTCTCGATGTATAGGAGAGAATATGAGAATTTCGCTCATTTGCCTGGAGAGTCGGTTGATGCTTTGTTTCAGCGTTTCACTTCTATTGTCAACAACATGAAAGCCAACATTACCGTGCTTCCATACTCGGATCATGACCGAGCTATCAAGCTCCTGCAAGCACTTGATAGATCCGTATGGGGTGCCAAGGTTGAGGCGATCATGGAGTCGGCAAACTATGAGACTCTGTCTGTTGATGAGCTTTTCTCGAAGTTGAAGTCTTCTGAGGTGGACAGACAGTTGCTTGCCAAGGCTAAGAGTCCGACTGATCCCCATAGTCTGGCTCTAGTCGGTGGCTCTGGATATGGACATGCTAACACTCCTAGACACTTTGCTTTGTCTTCTCTTGTGTCCCTTCCAGATGAAGAATATGAGGTGCTGAGCGAGGAGGATCTCGCGTTGCTCACGAGGAGGTTCGAGCGGATGTACCAGAACCGCAAGGGTTCGAGGCGTGCGGGGAGTACGTGCTACAGATGCGGGAAGATGGGCCACTTCATCGCCGAGTGCCCCGAGGAGATCAAGAACGACTACAACCGCAAGCACCGCCCGCGAGACAACCACAAGTACCGTCCCAAGGACGAGTACCACTCCAAGCAGAAGAACAAGGACGAGAGAAGATCCAAGAACAAGCACGGTGGACACAAGAAGCACAGATCTCGAGCGATGGTGGCTGATGCAAGCGACATCGACACAAGCTCCACCAACACGTCGTCAAGCTCAAGCAGTGAAGATGAAGACCGCGGTCACCGCAAGGAGAAGAAGAGCTTGAACCGTAACTTCAACGGCATCTCCTTCGCCGCCGTCGACTACTGCACCATGGCGCACGACTCCGTGAAGAGCAAGGACGACTCCGACTCCGAGGATGAGGTATTGACAGATTCCACCTCTTTGCGTCAGGAGATTGCTAGATTAGAGCAGTTGGTCGATAACCATGATGATGTGCTTAGAAAGACCAACAAAGAAAAGAGGGAGTTTAGGTCTTTGCTAGGAGAGTCCAAGGATAGAGTGGCTGAGCTTGAGACCTTGCTTTCTGAGACTGGAAAGAAGGCTATGGAGTTTGAGTCTTTGCTTTGCGAGTCTAGGGAGAGAGCAGCTAAGCTTGAGTCTGAGATTGCTGTTTTGAAAGATGCTCCTCTTGTGTCTGACGAAGTTGAATGCTCGTTCTGTGATGTGCATATTGCTGATTTGATTGTGCTTAAGGAGAAACACATGACTTGCTTGGATGAACTAGAGGGTGCTAGGGTTGAGCTTGCTGAGTTGAAGTCTAGGTCATCTTTGCTAGGTGCTTGTACTTCTTGTCCTGCTTTGCATGCTCAGTTGCTTGAATCACGCACCATGATTAGTTCACTTGAAGCACAATTGAAATCTCCCATTGTAAATTCCTGTTCTGCTTGTGATGTTGTTGCATTGAAGAATGTTGAGCTAGAAGCAGTGTGTGAATCGATTGCAAGATGAGAATGATGAGCTGAGACAGTGTTTGGGTTGGTTGTCTGGTCGCGAGCCTCAGCTCAAGATGTTGATTGCTAGTTTTAAGAGAGCTGATGGTTGTGGTCTTGGTTCTGAGAAGGTTGGTGAGAGTAGTGGTGAGAGAGAGAGAGAGATCCAGAGAGCTCCACCGCAAACATTCCCACAAACCCACCAAAAGCCATTCTCAAGAACACCTTCACACCCAAACCAAACCACCTACTAAACAAGCTTGACACCACTCCAGATCCTCCCAAGTTTCCACCAAAGACAGATAACTTTCAGAGGAGAGTGACCTTTGTGAGGAGTGGGGTTTACCAGCCGAGAGAGAGGGCACAGCCGAGAGAAACCCCAAAGCCAAAGCCAGTCCGCTTCCATTGTGAGCATTGTGGAAGGGATGGACACCTTGAGGAGTTCTGTTGGAGGAAGAAGAGGGAGGTGAGAAGAGAGAAGGAGGTGAGGAACAGGGACAGGTACTACTCTTCTCGTAGTGTGCCTGTGTCTCGTTCACCCTGGCCGAGAGGCGACGCCTTTGTGCGCACAGTTGCTGTGGTTGCCAGTCGTGGTGTTCCAGCTAGTCGTGAGTTTGCTAGGCGGCCTCCGTTTCGTGGTCAGTTCGGTTCAGGGAGGTTCGACCGTAGCTTCGAGGTGAGGAGAGAGTCTAGGCCACGTTTTCCCCCGCGTGGTGCTAGAGATCCGATGGTGAGAGACGAGAGGGTTTCACGTGGTAGAGTTGAGTTTGCTAACCCCTCTTTTGAGCAGATGGCCCGACACTGGTTTGACTCGTTTTGTGCTAACCCCAGTGTCGAGTCATTCGCTCATTCTCGTTCTCGTTTCTGATTGTGCAGGTGGGAGGCTTGGAGAACTTTTGGTTGATGGATTCTGGCTGCTCGAGACACATGACAGGTAATGGGAAGTGGTTCTCCAGTCTCACCCCGGTGGTGTCCAGGCAGTACATCACTTTTGGGGATAAGGGCAGAGGTAGAGTGTTGTCTGAGGGTGCGATTCAGGTGAGCGACAATTTCATGTTGAAGCGAGTTGCTCTTGTCAAGAATCTTGGTTTCAATTTGCTCTCAGTTTCTCAGCTTCTTGATGAGGGTTATGAGGTTCGATTTAAGTGTGGTGATTCGAAAATTCTTGATTCTCGAGGTGACCTTGTGTGTATGATCATTCCCGAGGGACAGATTTTTCGTGCTGATTTTTCTCGATCTTTTGGTCCTTCACGGTGTTTGATCGCTGGTACTTCTTCTGAGCTTTGGAAGTGGCATAGGAGATTGGGTCATGTGAGCTTTGATCTACTCACACGCTTGAGTGCTCTTGACCTTATCCGAGGATTGCCCAAGCTCAAGTTCGAGAAAGATTTGGTTTGTGCACCTTGTAGGCATGGTAAAATGGTTGCTGCTTCCCACCCACCTTTGACAGATGTTATGACTGAGCGTCCAGGGGAGCTTTTGCACATGGATTTGGTTGGCCCCGCTCGTGTTCGTTCAGTTGGTGGGAAGTGGTATGTTCTTGTGGTTGTGGATGACTTTTCTCACTATGCTTGGGTGTTCTTTCTGGCGTCGAAGGATGAGACATTTGATTTTGTTCGAGATCTGATTTTGAGGTTGAAAAACGAGAGTAATGGTGGTGCCATGAGAGCTATACGTAGCGACAATGGTACGGAATTTAAGAACACTCGTTTTGATGCCTTCTGTCGTGATCTTGGTCTCGAACACCAATACTCTTCGCCATATGTTGCTTGTCAGAATGGTGTTGTCGAAAGAAAGAATCGGACACTTTGTGAGATGGCTAGGACGATGCTAGATGAGCATAGGACTCCTAGGAAGTATTGGGCAGAAGCGGTGAACACAGCTTGCTATGTTTCAAATCGGATTTTCCTTCGTGCTTTCAAGAAGAAAACTTGCTATGAGCTTTTCCATGGTCGTTCCCCCCGTGTGAGTCACTTTCGGGTTTTTGGTTGCAAGTGTTTCATCTTGAAGAAAGGAAATTTGGACAGGTTTGAGTCTCGTTCGATGGATGGAATTTTTCTTGGTTATGCTAATCATTCTCGAGCATATCGTGTGCTCAATCTTGAAACTAACCAAATCATGGAGACTTGCGAAGTCACCTTCGACGAGACCATTCCGTGTAGCTCTTCTGCTTTTGAGTGTGCACGTGATGATGATTTGGGACAGCCCATCTTTGAGGAAGAACAGCCTGATGATGAAGATGATGAGGAAATTCAGGCACCGTGTGGAGATCGTGTACCTTCTACTTCCACTACTACCATGACGTTCGACGATGGCCCCTCTGCTACACCTTCGTCGAGTCGCGCTCCAGATCGAGTTCAAGTGGAAGCTGATGTTGAGGGGGAGGCAATCTCGAGGCGAGAAGCTCCCCGGCTGGTACAGAGGGATCATCCACCTTCGAAGATCATCGGGAACATGGATGAACGCACTACACGGTCGAGGTCACAGAACATCTCTCATTATGCTCATTCTGCTTTTGTCGCGTCTTTTGAGCCCAAAAATGTTGGACACGCTTTATCTGATTCTGATTGGGTCAATGCCATGCATGAAGAGCTTGAGAATTTTGAGAGAAATCAGGTGTGGAAGTTAGTTGAACCACCTCCAAATTGCCATCCCATAGGAACCAAGTGGGTGTTCAAGAACAAGAGGGATGAGAGTGGTGAGATTGTGAGAAACAAAGCGAGGTTGGTTGCTCAGGGGTTTTCGCAGCAGGAGGGGATAGATTATGAGGAGACATTTGCTCCTGTTGCCCGTTTGGAGGCAATTCGGATCCTTCTAGCATTTGCAGTTGCTAAAGGGTTCAAATTGTACCAAATGGATGTGAAGAGTGCCTTCTTGAATGGGGTGATCGAGGAAGAAGTGTATGTGAGGCAGCCCCCGGGTTTTGAGAGCGAGAGATACCCACACCGAGTGTACAAACTCCACCGAGCCTTATATGGCCTAAAGCAAGCACCTAGAGCATGGTATGGCAGGTTGAGAGGGTTCTTGCTTAGCAAGGGGTTTGTGATGGGGAAGGTTGATAAAACGCTCTTTTTGTTGAGGAATGGCAATGATCTGCTAATCGTTCAGATTTACGTGGATGATATCATTTTTGGTGGCTCTTCTCATGATCTTGTTGCCAAGTTTGCAGACGATATGAGCAGGGAATTTGAGATATCGATGATGGGAGAGTTGCAGTTCTTTCTCGGGCTGCAGATCAAGCAAACCAAGGATGGGACATTCGTGCACCAAAGCAAGTACACCAAGGACATTCTTAAGAAATTCGACATGAGCGACTCCAAGCCGATGACTACACCGATGAGTACGACTACAGCTTTGGATGCGGATGAAGACGGAGAACCAGTGGACCAGAAGGAGTACCGGAGCATGATCGGCTCCCTCCTCTACTTGACGGCGACGAGGCCGGACATACAGTTCAGCGTGTGTCTGTGCGCTCGTTTTCAGGCTTCACCGAGGACTTCACATCGTCAGGCCGTCAAGAGGATTTTCAGGTATCTCAAGTTCACTCCTGAGCTGGGTCTTTGGTATTCCGCCGATTCCACTCTTGCACTCCATGGCTTTTCTGATGCGGATTTTGCTGGATGTCGTGTTGATCGTAAGTCTACTTCTGGTCAGTGTCAGTTTCTTGGTTCGTCTCTTGTGTCTTGGTCTTCTCGCAAGCAGTCTAGTGTAGCCCAATCCACCACAGAGGCCGAGTATGTTGCTGCTGCTAGCTGCTGTTCTCAGTTGCTTTGGATCACATAAACCTTGAGAGATTTTGGCTTAGACATGTCCCATGTTCCACTTCTTTGTGACAGCACCAGTGCCATAAGCGTAGCCAAAAATCCCGTGCTTCATTCCAAAACCAAACACATAGAAGTGAGGTACTATTTTCTGAGAGATCATGTGGAGAAAGGTGATATTGAGCTTGCCCATGTTTCTACCCAAAACCAGCTTGCAGACATTTTCACTAAGCCACTTGACCAAGTTACCTTCACCCGCTTGCGAGGAGAACTTGGTGTGTGTGCGGTTTTCTGAGCTGAGTTTTGGAGGCTTCTCTTGTAGCATATGTATACTATTGTACCATCTTTGTATCTTGATGTACATTTTTCTTGCTTTTGTATCTTGATTTCATCTTTTGTATCATATCTTAGGATGAGCTTCTCCTATATGCAGTGATTGGTACAACTTGCTACATTTTAGAGTTTAGGCAGGCTGGCTAGGGATTGATTGTATGGATGGCTATGCTCTTGATGGTTTTGATATATATTCTATTGAGATAGTCTCTTTTTGAATTAAAATGACAAACTGAACTTAAATCCTTCACCCATGAGTAAATGCTTTTGCATGTCTTGTTTGAGCCGAAATGGCTATATCTTGCTTAAAATCATGCTGGGGTGTGATATTCTTTTCAATTGGGTCAAAGACCTTTGTCATTGTAAATGTTTAGCCCATGCTTTATCTTGTGGAGGAGCATAAGCTTCTCTCTGTCGCAAAGACATTTCATGTACGATGCTTAATTTGAAAAACTTGAAAAATGAGATGTCTATGCATGAAAGAAGAAAGTTGAGAAAAAGATATATTTGCAGAAAATTATGCTCATGTCTCTATGCTTTCACCATTGCACACACTTGCACACATGGGTGCTAAGCGGTTGCATGTTGTTTGCCGGAGAAGTCTCCCATGAGAAGTGAACACATGGCTCCGTGCTTTGACATGACATGAGGTAGAACTTGGGCGTTTATGATGATCTTTTGTCAAGAATGCGTGTCCTTCCATGTTTTTGGTGAGATGCAGTTCATTTTTTGCTTTAACAATCCATGGCTAGGACTTTGCTCATGTGGTGGCATTTTTGATAAAACTACACAACTTGCTCATGGCTTTGTCAATTGGATATATGTCTTCACCTTCTTGATGGCAATGCCCGTGTGACACGATGAACTATCTTGTTTGCCTCTTCTCTAACCTGTAGCACTTTGTATTGCTCATTGTATATTTGAGAAGCTTGTAGTTGCATTTTTTGCATTTTTGCTGTGCTGCCTGTGCATACTCGGCAGTGCCGACTGGAGCAACTCGGCAGTGCCGGTTTTTGCGCTTGTAGTTGCATTTTTGCATTTTTGCTGTGCTGCCTGTGCATACTCGGCAGTGCCGGTTTGTACAACTCGGCAGTGCCGACTTGTGCAACTCGGCAGTGCCAGTTTTTGCACTTTGGATTTTTCTGACCTTGATTCATGCATTGTCAACAAGGGGGAGAATGTCTGGAGCATTTCTAACAGAAGGGGGAGAATGTCTGGAGCATTTCTAACAGAAGAGGGAGAATTTCTGAAAATTTTCTGGAAAGATTTTGAAAGTTTGTGCAAGATTGCATTTTCTAAAAGAGAAGCACATGTGGTGTGGATTTGAGCCATTTTTGAGTGTTTTTCACACGCACAAGTTCACTTGTTCAGGGGGAGTTGCATCAATGCAGGGGGAGTGCCTTGAGTGTTCTGAAAAGTGAGTTGGAAGTTTTGAAGTTTGTGATTTGTGCTTTGTGCTTTTGCTCTTTTGCCGATGGTGTTGAGCCCTTTCGCTTCTTCTTGAAGGGTCGGCGTTTCTGGAGCTTTCTCTTGCAGAGTGACTTTGTTCTCAGCTTGTTCTTGCTTTTAGTCACTTGCTTGAGTCTTGTTTTCGATTTCTTTTATATTTTCTTTATCCCAATGGTTACTATATGTGTGTTGTCAATACACTCATCAAGGGGGAGATTGAGGACCCGGTGTGTCCGAGGACCGGTGGATGGTCGCTTCCTGGTGTGATGAGTGATTGACAACGTGGTGTGGATTGACGTTTCCCTTGGCTCAAGTATTGCAGGTGTAGAATGCGGCTTGGTTGCATTGGTGCAGGTGAAGAACAGGCGCGAAAGGTCTTAGCCATGGTGGCCTCCGAGGAGCGGAGAGACAAGTAGGCTTGGTTCGAGGGACCCGGTGGCCGGTGGATCAAGTGCGGTTCACATGCTAGCAAGAACGAGCAAGGGGACGTGGTTCTGGTGCGAGGTAGCGGCTCACAACCGAAGCTCGTATACGGACGAGAAGCCGGCGCAAGGTGGCGGCTAACAACCGAAGTTTGCGCGCGGGGTTTGGTGATTTGGCCACAAAATCATCGGTGGACGGTTTCCCTTGGTTTGGGCCTCAAAACCAAGGACTGAGGACTCGACGTGGCGAAGATGGGCTGCTGGGCTGATTGTATGTACTAGGCAGTGCCGAGTTGTGAAACCCGGCAGTGCCGAGTACATACACTCGACTGGGCCGGCCCAAAACTCGGCGTCGAGGAGCTTCGATCCGGAGGACACGCGGCGTGACTGCAAGGCTTGCGTCGGAGGGAAGCTAGCTTGCAGTGGAAGGTGCCCGAGCCGGAAAATATCTGAAGATCAAATGTCAAATTTGCCCCTGAGGGGTATGTATCACTTAGGGGTAGTTTAGTCTTTAGAGCACCACCACTTGGACTACTAATAGCCCCTTCCAGGGCTGGTGGCTGTAATCTCTCTAGTTATTTTCATTTGGCTTGTTTAGTTTTCCCCTTCCCTTCATCCCCTCCACCTAGAACTACTTCGAATCTTTCTTAGTTTTGTATAGGTGAATTCATGGTTATGTGATGGAGTTTGTGCTGCTCATCTTTGTGCCATGATTTGATTTCCCGAGCTCCTTCTTCCTTTTCTATTTTCGTGGGTATTTTCGGAGCTATTTTTGGGGATTTTCGTTCTTCTCTTTCTAGGGCGTTTCCTCTCGGATTTCTTTGGGGGATTCACGTATGAGTGCCTTGTGCCTCTTTTGCTGGTGATCCTTTGCCCCCAAGCGCCGAGAATCGCTTTGGATTTGAGATTTTTGGGATGAACTTGATGTCATGGTGTTCATCACGAGATCTGAGATTTCGGGAGTTGTACTGAGTTAGAGGCCGAGATCGTTTGGGAAAACACTCCACTGGAGGTCTAGATCATCTGACCAAAATCTCGCCTCAAGAGCTCAAGCCGTTTGGGAGATCCATCCACGAGTTGACTTTGGGGCTGGGCTGATTTGCGTGTACCCGGCACTGCCGAGTTGTGAAAACCGGCACTGCCGAGTACATAGACTCGAGGGGTGTTTTTGTGTTGTGTGTATCTGGCAGTGCCGAGTTCTGAAAACCGGCAGTGCCGAGTACACACACCCAGTGGCTGTTTCGGTGAAGTTTTTGATTCGAGAATTCTTTCTGAGTTTCCGCTGCTTGTTTCTTGTTCCTAGGGTCAATAGCATCACAGTTGCTATGTGATCTTGGCAAGATTGTGTTTCGGAGTTCGGAAGTGGATTTCGGGATAAAAGCCGGATTTGAGAAAGATATTTTTATCGGCTCCCATTCACTCCCCCCCTCTCTGGTCGCCTAATCGGTCCTTCACGATCCCTCACTACGTCTACTTGCAGGTCAAGATGCCAGGACCCAAGGGCGTAATCACCATCTTGGGGGACATCCGAGTCGCTTACACATGCGAACAGGAGACCCTCAACGCGGCAGCTGCCCTGGACATGTCGAAGCGCATGGAGCAAGTACTGGCCGCATCGTAGGAGGTGGACAAGGATTCTTTGGAGATCCCCACCAAGAGGCCAGCAAGAGAAGCCATCGCGCCAAGCAAGGAGACGGAGCTGAAGAGGATCTCGCTGGACTTGGACGACCCGAAGAAGACGGCCATCACCGGGGCAGAGTTAGACCCCAAATAGGAAGAAGTGCTCGTCAAATTCCTAAGGGAAAACGCCGACATATTCGCGTGGAAACCATCCGATATGCCAGGTGTCCCGAGGGAACTTGCCGAGCACTCCTTGAAGGTCAATCCGACCGCAAAACCGATCAAGCAGAGGCTTCGTCGATTCGCGCAGGACCGCAAGGAGGCAATTAGGGTAGAGATTACAAAGCTGCTAGCTGCTGGTTTTATTCAGGAGGTGTTTCACCCCGACTGGTTAGCTAACCCAGTTCTTGTAAGAATAAAGAATAATAATGATTGGAGAATGTGCGTTGACTACACAGATCTCAACAAAGCTTGCCCTAAAGACCCCTTCGTTCCCCCCCGCATCGATCAAGTCGTTGATTCCACGGCAGGCTCCGCCCTGCTCTGTTTTCTCGATTGCTATTCAGGCTATCACCAGATAGGCCTAAAACTGGAAGATCAAATTAAGACCGCGTTCATCACGCCGTTCGGCGCCTATTGTTACAACACAATGGCCTTCGGTCTGAAGAACGCAGGCACAACTTACCAGAGGACAATTCAAGCATGTCTGGATCAATTGATTCCAGATATAGTAGAAGCCTACATCGATGACATCGTGGTCAAGATCATAAACCCCGAGGACATGATAGAGAACCTAACAAAGGTCTTCGAACGCCTATGCATATTCCGGTGGAAGCTTAACCCGGAAAAGTGTGTCTTCGGAGTCCCCTTAGGTAAACTACTCGGCTTCATGGTCAGCAACCGCGGCATCGAGGCAAATTGTGAGAAGATCATGGCCATCACCAAGATGCTACCACCAACCTGTCAGAAGGATGTGCAGAAGCTTACTGGATGCATGGCAGCGCTCGGTCGTTTCATATCACGACTCGGCGTCCGCGGATTGCCGTTTTTCAAACTGCTCAAGAAGCAGGACAAGTTCGTGTGAAATGACGAGGCGCAACAATCTTTCCAGGAACTCAAGGATTACCTGCAGAAGCCGCCCATCCTTGTCCCACCTCAACCAAGGGAACAGCTTTACCTCTACATCTCTGCTACCCCCCGAGTGGTTAGCACGGTACTAGTGGTCGAGCGCTCTGAAGAAGGGCACGCATATGGAGTTCAGCGACCAGTCTACTTCATCAGCGAGGTCCTGACCGTATCAAAGGTACGCTATCCCCATGTGCAGAAGTTACTCTACGGAGTTCTCATCTCAGCAAGAAAGCTGAAGCATTACTTTGAGGCCCATCCAATCTCGGTTGTGAGCGAAAATCCTTTAGGAGAAATACTCCATAACCGAGATGCCAGCGGCCGAATCGTCAAGTGGTCAATAGAATTGGCCGCTCACCACATAAACTTTGTTCCACGTACTGCTATCAAGTCTCAGGTTCTGGCCGACTTCATAGCAGACTGGACAGAGAACCAAGCCCCGGCTGACAACGAGAAGGTTGAGTAATGGGAGATGTACTTTGACGGCTCCCTCCGGATCAAAGGAGGCGGCGCAGGCGTAATCCTGATTTCCCCCAGCGGACAGGTACTAAAATACGTTCTTCAAATCATGTTCCCAGTATCTAACAATGCAGCCGAGTATGAAGTAGCCTTGCACGGTCTCCGCATCGCCATATCATTGGGCATCAAAGGCCTTATGGTCCGCGGGGACTCTGCCCTGGTCATAAACCAGGTCAATAAGGATTGGTCCAGATCCAACGAGAAGATGGATGCTTACTGCGAAGAAATACGGAAACTGGAAGGGAAATTCTATGGCTTAGAGTTCCATCACGTGGTGCGCGACTATAATAAGGCAGCTGACGAGCTTGCCAAGATGGGGTCCACCCGTGAAGGCGTTCCACCCGGAGTTTTCATCCAAGATCTCATTAAACCATCTATTAAGATAAACCCGGATGGCACTGCCACGGAGCAACAAGTCGGAGAATCCCTGGAGTCTACCACATTAGTGGTAGATGAAGCATTGGATTGGAGGATCCAAATCAGCGACTATCTTGACAGCGGCATATTGTCCACAGAGGTCGCTGAAGATAAGGATCTGAAGTCGCTCCACGAACAAATCGTGCGGCGCAGCAAAAGCTACGTCATCATCGGAGACAAGCTGTATCGTCGATCTGGAGCTTCTGAAATCCTCCAGAAGTGCGTGAGTCGCACTGAGGGTATTGAGCTCTTGACTGACATACACAAAGGTATCTGTGGCAATCACGCCGGGGCTAGAACCATTGTTGGCAAGGCCTTCCGGTCTGGTTTCTATTGGCCGACTGCTGTAGCAGACGCAGAAAATATTGTGCGGTACTGCAAAGGGTGTCAGTATTTTGCAAGGCAAATACATGCACCAGCACAACAGCTGCAGACCATACCAATGTCCTGGCCCTTCGCTTGTTGGTGCTTGGACATGATTGGTCCATTCAAGAAGGCTCCTGGTGGTTTTGACCATGTCCTAGTGGCTATCGACAAGTTCACCAAGTGGATCGAGGTGAAACCAGTCAGAAAGCACACGGCAGCCAAGACCATCGAGTTCTTCACCGACATCACCCACCGCTTCGGAGTCCCAAATCGTATCATTACAGATAATGGTACGAACTTCGTGGCACAGGAGTTCAAGGATTGGTGCAGCGACAGGAGTATCAAGCTATGCCCCGTTTCTGTGGCGCACCCAAGGGCCAATGGCCAGGTTGAAAGAGCCAATGGCGAAATAATCAAGGCACTCAGGGCCCGTATATTCAAGAAGCTGAAGCAGTATGATGGACGATGGATCAAGGAATTACCGGCTGTAGTCTGGGGGCTGCGGACCCAGCCGAGTCGTGCCACGAAGCAAACCCCGTTCTTTCTGGTTTACGGCTCGGAAGCTATCCTACCAACGGACATCGCATACGGCTCACCCAGAGTGGAGTTCTATGATGAATACGACGCGCAAGTGGCACGCATTGAAGACCTCGATAGCATCGAGGAGAAGAGATTGGCTGCCCAAATCCAAGCCGCGCGTTACGCTCAGGCCCTTCGACGGTATCATGACCGAACCGTCAAACAGGGGTCTTTTGAAGCAGGCGACTTGGTTCTGAGGAGAAAACAAGACACTAAGGGCGCGCATAAGCTTGCGTCCCCTTGGGAGGGACCGTACATCATCAAGTCAGTAAGTCGCCCAGGCTCATATCGCCTCATGACGGAAGACGGCGTAGACATTCCAAATCCATGGAACATCGAGCACCTACAGCGTTTCTACGCCTGATTCAGTTATGTATACATCTTTTTTTCATTAAGATATGTTTTCCTGAGTGATTTTGGAGGACAATCATCCCCAGCCACGACTCGGCAGTTTTATAATATGAATAATCAATAAAGTTGATTTTATCTCCCATCTATATCTACTACTCGAATTTCCTCTTTCGCGTCACGCACATAAAGTACGAGTGGAACAAACTTTAAATCGAGGGGGAAAGTACTCGCCAAGTCAAAGCTCTAAACGCACGACAAAGACTCTGCGGCATGAGACTGAGACCAACGAGGCTAATCTACTCCGTAACAGGTCAACCACTCAGAAATTAAGGCCAGCGCAGAAAGAAAGGGAGTAGTAGTCACATAACAACTTATATACAATAACAAAAGCTTAAACATTGTTCAAAAGTATTACTTCTATCAGATACTACAAATATTCTATGAAAATTACACTGCAGGGTCACCAACACCAGAGGGGGCCGCCTCATCAGAGTCGTCAACAACGTCCTTGGACAGGACATTGGCGATCGGCTCGACTTCAAGGAGCAGTCTGCTCACATCATCTTCGGAAGTACCAGCAGCGTATCCGCGGCCGAGTGGCTCCAGATCCAATGCTAGGAATAGAGATTTGAGTATCGCCAGGACATGCCCGCAGCTGGCTTGGCTGATGGAGCAAAGCTGTCACCGGAAGAAGCGTGGAAGCGCCCGAACGCGGTCGAGGATAGAAGCCGAAGATGATGATGCCTCCGGTTCGATCTCCTCCGCTACCACTCGGACAGCATCCTCCAGCGCGATCTTCTCGGTGCGCAGTGCCTCCGCCTCGCCCTGTAGCCGAGCCACCTTGGCAGTGAGCTCTGCAAATTGGGCCATAATCCGGTACCGGTAATCTACAGAAAGTTAGATCTGGATAATATATTCATGTCTGACAGAAAAACAAACAGAGAATAACATACCTCTAAGCTCATGCACGGCCTGGGCTTCGTTGAGTCTAGCCTGCTCCACCTCTCCGCGAAGATCGCGATTGGTGCGCCGGGCTTCCTCCAACTCGGCCTGGTGTTGGGCCGCAGCAGTTTCAAGTTCAGCCACTCGGGCCACCAAGGAGTCGGCCTTAGCGGCTGCAGAAGAAAGCTCTTGAATCACCGAGGATTTTGCCTCGGCATCAGTGGCTAAGTCCTGCAAAATATAGTCAGATGACAAAACAAATAGATGTACCACTCGGTACTCAACCTAAACAAGAAAAGTGGCTCAGGAAATACCTCGGCTATTTGGCCCATACGACGATGGAGCGACATGAACTCCGCCAGAGGAGTCATATGAGCACCATCACCTGGAGCGACGACCGCCGCAGGAGCGACTTCGACCCCTGCAGCGTGGGGCTCTTCCACCGCAGCAGTCTGTTCAACCACAGGAATAGGCTCGGGGCTGCCCTGCGGAATTGGCAGTGTGGTCGGTGACGCTGGTGCAGGACTCGGCGGAGGTGGGGTTGGTGCACGCAGCGACTCTGGCGGCGGCTCCACAGGCTGATCGCTAGGAGGATCAGCCGAGTGGGGAGAAATTTCTGGCCCTTGGACTGTCGGGATTTCTGTCTCGCCGACTGGCTGCGGCGCAGAACCCGCAAAGGGGATCTCAGACGGCGTGCTACAGGATAAAGCAAATAAGGATTAATCACAGATAAACATAAAGGTCAATCAAAGGTTGACAATGTCACTTACAGAGTAGATTCACGCATTCTCGGGCGCTTTCCTCTCCGAGTGGGGGAAGGAAGGTCCCTCAGACTTGCAGTACTCAAAGGTACTATGGCAAGGGGCGACTGCTCCGAGCTGATAATTGGGGGCGGGATTGAAGACCCGGCACCACCAGCTTCGTATTCATCCGAGTCAGATGATTCGGAGAGGAGGAGTTGGCGACGGCTTGGCGCATCCCCAATCACGATCCCCGTTGAAACAGAAATCTTCCGCTTCTTCGGGACAGGGGCAGCCTTGCCACCACTCGGAGACAGCACGTCTGGAGAAGGCGAGGACGACAAACTGATATCTGAGTCATGCAGGTCACTCTCGTCTCCTCCGAGTTCTTCTTCAGCAGCACCGGCCCTTGCGCGGCGCCGGCTCGTCTACTCCCTTCGGCATCTCAGGCAGAGGAGCGATAGAAACAAAAGCAGCTCGACCCTGCAAAAGTTGGGTTCAGTTCTTTACTGAGATTACACCCAATGGGTTGAATTGAAAACATAAAATAGCAACAGATTAGTTCAGTACCTCAGGGCGTGGATTCGACAAGTTGTACGCCGGAGGACCATCAGAAGTCCGCAGGGAAGTCCCTGCTGCAAAGAATTTGCCAAGCCGAGCTGCAGCTTGGCCCTTGTCAACACGCTCGGGGGCTTCACGCGTGTTGTCCCCCTCGGCGTAGTATTCATACGCCGGATGAGCCCGCTGCTTGAGGGGCTGGATCCGGCGCAGCACGAAGTTGGCTGCCACTCCAACGGCAGTCAACCCTCTATCCTTTCAGCCGGGCTATGAAACCCAGCAACTCCCGAACCTCGTCCATCTCACTCTCTTTGGGAAGAGAAGTCCAGGACTTGGAGGGAACAGGACGCGAATCAATTTCAGGAGAGATGGCAGGAGAGTGGTTTCCTATGTACAACCACTCGGAGTGCCACCCTTTGTTAGAAGTAGTAAAAGGGATGTCAAAGTACTCCTGGGTTCGACCTTCACGAAGTTGGAGCCCGGCGCCTCCGACTACTCGCGGGCACCCGGTTCCAGGATAAGGCTTCAGCAAGAAAAGATGAAGAAAGAGATTGAAGTGAGGCTCTATCCCAAGATAGGCCTCACAGAGATTGATGAAATAGCAATGTGAAGAATCGAGTTTGGATTCAGTGTGCAGAGATTGATTCCATAAAAATGGAGTAGGCCGCGGAGAAAAGAATGCGCAGGAACGCCAAATCCGCGCAGGAGAAAAGACTCAAACACCACCAGATCAGAGGAATTTGGGGTGGGGAAAGACTCACCGAAGGCTGCGCGCCACTCGGCGGTTTGCTGGTCTGGGAGGATGCCGTCGATGACGAGCTGCTCGAATGCGCCTGGTGGTAGGTGATGGATTCCCTCCACTCGGTGGCACGGTCCACGGTGACATCGACGGCGGCCTTGGCCTTGACTGACCGAGTCTTCCCGGGCGACCTCTCCTTCCGCTTCGGGGCTTCCTTCCTCTTCGGCGCCATGGCTGCAAGCGGGGGCTGAGGATTGAAGATTTGAGGCTAAGAAAGTGGATCTAGGGTTTGCGCTCGAGCAAGGAGGAGAACTTGGGCGCTGAGAAAGCAAATGGCGAGGAAAAGAAGAAGATTGCGGCGGGGGTGGCTTATAATGGAATGAACCGCTCCTCCCGCGCGCGGCGCGATGCGTGTCTCGGGAACTCAACCGACGCAGGCACGTCCCGTCGCTTTGAATTCAAAGATGCGGTATGGAGTCGCGATATCTCGTGATATTCTGGCTTCAATAAGGCAACCGTTAGTTTCCCTAGGAAACAATGGACTTTACAGGATTAATGGGCCTAAATGGGCTGAAATATGGCACGACCTTTCGGTTCTGTCGAATTAACAAATATGTGGGTTCCTGAGCTAGTGTTCAGAGGCAGAAACCACTCGGTCGTGAGGCTAAAATTAGTCGACGGCCAGGCTTATTTTTGCAATTAATATTGCAACCTTGCAATTGATTTTTACGTAAGGCATGCGATATTATCGCTAAATTCGCTCAGAAGTCTGGGTCAAGTGCTGACAAGTATAAATCTTGTGAGAAGGTGATTTACCATATGGTCAAGCTGGGTCGTGGGACACGACTCGGGAGTCACGCCGAGTTCAAAGAACTTGAGAACAGAATCCTTTAGAGGGGGAAACTAAAAAGCCCCAGAAGGAGAAAATTATCCGAAATCCATGCCCAGAGGCATGGGGGCTGAAAAATTCAGTCAGGATCCACGGCTTTCAGAGTCTTGACACGATCGTACCGAGTCGAATCAAGACTCGGGGGCTACACCCAATGGGTGCACCTGGAGGTGCACACCATTGATGGATTAAGTTCAAAAAGAGCTTTACAATATTTTGTTTTTGACCCTCGACCAGAATATTCTATTCTGCTCAAGGCTCGGGGGCTACACCCAATGGGTGCACCTGGAGGTGCACACCATTGAAGATCAAGGTATCGACAGAGAAAAGTTGAAGACCCTTGGACAATTTCATACTAAAATTGACCAAGGCTCGGGGGCTAAGTGTATTCACTTCGCTGTCACGTCGTGAAAAAGAGCACTTCTTCCCCTCAGTATGGCTACAATTGAAGAATCGTTTTCAGGAACGTTTGAGCAAGCACTTGATTCTTCCTCGAAACCACTCGGATCTTCCCGAAACCACTCGGATGAGATCTTAGACAACTTGGGAGCACTCGGATCATGCAAGAAAAAGACAGATCAATTACACCCAACGATCGGCCAAGAAGTGCTCGGGGGCTACTTTGGGGGATATGGTACCCGGGTACCTCATGAGCAAGTCTGGCAGCCCTCCAATAGGGGGCGGCCCAGCCCACCGTTCTGGACCTGATGACGTGTGGGACAAGTCGGCGCACGTAGGAAGGTTCTGGAAGGAGAAGTTCTAGTTGGAATAGGAGTTTTTGTAAAGAAGGAAAGGATCCTTAGAGATAGGATCGGATACAAACCGACTTGTAACCCTGCCCCCCGATATATAAGGCGGGCAGGGACCCCCTCCAAGGATGAAGTCTCACGACATACACCAACTCATAGCGAAATCCACGCAATACAACACCCCAAAACAGGACGTAGGGTATTACGTCGAGTCGACGGCCCGAACCTGTCTAAACCCTTGTGTCTGTCCATCCTAACCATCTTGCTTCCGATCTTTGCGATCTTCCCTACATACAAATCACTTCCGTGGGCTACCCTGTGGAAGACTGTCGGAGATCATATCACCGACAAAGCTAGATAGAAGCAAATTGCCTAGTCTTTTGTAGCCGTTAGATGTTCCTTTCCAGGCTTGGAAGATCACTTCGCTAGACTTCGTCAAGGGCCTACCTACTTTTGGTAACTTCAACTGCATCGTCGTAGTTGTAGATTACTTAACTAAATATGGGCATTTTGTTCTTCTTTGACATCCTTTTACTGCTTATTCGATAGCAAAGGTTTTTCTGATTAATATATACAAGTCGCATGGAATGCCAATGGCAATTGTTTTTTATCGTGATTGAGTGTTCACCAGTACCTTTTGGAAGCAGTTTTTTTCGCTTAGCAGATGTGATTCTTCGCATGAGCTATCTTCATACCACCCGCAGTCCGATGGACAAAATAGAGCACTTGAATCGGACCATGGAAACTTAACATCGTTGTTTTGTTAATGCTTGCCCGTCTAAATGGTTAGAGTTATTGTCACTTGCTGAGTTTTGCTACAACTCTTGTTTCCATTCTGCCATCGGTCGGTCACCTTTTGAAGCCTTATATGGGTATGCTCCAAAGCATCTTGGGATTGAGGCTGATACATGTGTAGCAGTACCAAAGTTATCTGGGTGGTTACAGAACAGGCAGTCAATGAATGCAATGATCAAACAACACTTGACTCATTCCAGGCTATGCATGAAGCGACAAGCGGACAAGAATAGGTCTGAGAGGAAGTTTAATGTGGGGGACATGGTTCTGGTTAAGCTTCAGCCCTATGTGCAATCTTCTTTGACTCCTAGAGCTATCAGAAACTGTCATTCAAGTTTTTCGACCCCTTCAAGATTCTGGCAAAGGTTGGACAGGTTGCTTACAAGCTTTAGTTGCCTGCTTCTTCCTCTGTTCATCTAGTGTTTCATGTCATCCAGCTTAAAAGTGCGGTGTCAGACAATACTGAGGTAATTCCTACTATACCTTTTGACCTAGACAATCCTCATGTGCCAAAACTGGTGTTGCAACACAGAATTGTGACAAGGGGAGTACATCCTATTCACCAAATGTTAATTAAGTGGTCTAGTTGGTCTATGGAGATGGCCACTTGGGAAGACTCTATGACGCTTCAACAACTCTACCCATATGCGCCTACTTGGGGTCAAGCAGCGTCTCAAGGAATGGGGAATGTCAGTAATAGTTCTGTCCCGGATACTCTACAGGAAGGCAGTGAGCAACAAGTTGGGCCAAGAGTGAGTACAAGGCCTAGGAAGAAGAACTCACGCGTCTCCATAAACGAATGGGTAGTTTAGTGCTTCCATGCAGTCATGGGGCTGAGCCCATGTATTTGTGATGTCTACTACTTATAGCTAGTTGTGTAGAGGAGAGAGGGACTTTTGGAACTTGTAAACAGAAACTCACCTTCTTCCTCCCGAAGGAATCTGACCTGGTTGCTTCTTTTGGTTTCCTTCCGCTCCCTTTCCCTTTGTTCCATTGTTCTTTCCTCTGCCCCGATCCCTGTTGGCGCTGTTAAATGACACACTTTTAGTGCTATCTAGGTTATGTTTTTGGACTAATCTTTATACTAACCGCCACTTGGCACTGAAATAACCCCGTTTCCGCTTGTGAACATATTTTTTGGAGCATTTTGGTTTACATAGGTTAATTGGCTATTTTGGAGCGAATATGGGCTAAATCTGAGAACTAGCAACAACACAGCAAGATGAAGGACAAAAGCCCTAATGAAGCCCAAAGTGACCGAAGCTCGTTTATGCTCTACTCTAACGGGACAACTTCCAACAAGGCTCAATTGAAGATAAGGCCAAAGTACTTCGAGATCAAGACAAATCCAGTGCAGATTCGAAAGATCCATCACGACCCATCCATATCCCGGAGCAACCGACGTCCAAAGCCCACAAGGAGTGGATCACAAGCTCATGAACATCAGAGAAGCTTGCACGCAAAAGATGGGCCCGAGACGAGCCAAAAAGGGCCTAGGACGGCCGGCCTAGGGCCCCTTTGGCTGCGCTGCCCAAGCCATTTTTGAGGCGGTTCGGCCTCCCCTTTGAGCTAGGGTTTTCTCAGCACATAAATAGCTCGTCTTCAGAGGAGGGCGGCATACATTCACCAGAAGTCGGCGAAACCTAGAAGTGAGCACCGGAGGGAGACGACGGCTGCCGCAAGTCCTTGAAGTTGTCTAGGGAATGGCCTAGGCCAACCCTAGCAGCCATGGCCGCCCTGCGTGGTTGTGCTATGGTGGAGTTCAGGAGCCAGTCATTCATCATCTATGGTATGCATCGGAGGTGATGATGTAATGAATACATTTGTGTGAGTAATGATAATCTTGTCATCCGATCTATTAGCGACTCAATGCCTTCTTCTATGCTTTCTACCTATTGTGAATGTGTTTATTCCTTAGTCTAATTCATGGTTAGGCTACATAGCATGCTTTATGTAATCATGGTGTTTAGATTTAGTGTGTGGAACCTTCACGATATCTAGACACGTTCACTTGTGGGCGTGCCCTTGTAATTCTCACGCCGATAGGGAGCATCGTGACAGGGTGTGGCCTGTGTAAGGTGGTGTTCTCGGGAGGTTGACCGGAGGTACGAGTTTAAAGACACTTTGGATGAGATGCATGATTTGTTTGCTCGTTGGCTAGAACTACAACTAGAAGGCGTTAGGCCTAGTTATCCTTTTGGTCGCGCTTTACCTTTGCCTATGCTTGTGGATGAGATCAACCCTATACATTAACTCACATCTATAGGTTTACCCTCTACACAATCAACACTTCACGTTAGGATTAGATCCATTAGATTAGATGGAAAACCCTAGATAGTTCACTGTCGATCCACGGATTGGTAAACCTTGGGGGAATACTGTAAGAAAAAGGCTACGATGATCCGTGTGCTTGCGGTGAATCTTGGCGTGCGTTCGGCACGGCAACAAGCTTTTCTGGCGCCATTGCCGGGGATCGGCAACACGAACCCTAGGTCGATCTATCTAATTCTTTCGGACTAACCCTAATTTTTATTGCATATACCCTTGTTTTTTTGTTTGTGTCCTTGAAAGCAGGTAAAAAGGCTAGACACTAGAACTCGACTTCGACAAGTCTAATCTTGCTCCGTCAAGACGATGTGTACATGAAGATTTGCTCTTTGGTGGTAGGTTCTAACTTTGTTAGTGGCCCAGCATCCGGAGCCCATGCTCAAAGAAAGCAACGATAAACAAGATATGTCATTGTGTAAATAATTTTTAAAGACTAATGTTTTTGGAAGATTTGTTCATCCAAACAATAGGTGTTGAAAGCAACTACGTCAAGCAAGGATCCCACCGCTTTGGGTCAAGCAAAGCTATGAAGAGGACGCACCATTGCCGCCATGCCACTCACTGGTGCAGCAATGGTAGTGACCATGAAGCTAAGAGATGCACGACGTGATACCCCGAAGACCACAAGATCGAGTTCATCGCATCTCCGGATCAATTTGCAAGAAGATAGAGATGTCATCATGATTATGCATGTCCTCAGAAGGATACAACAGAATATTTTTGGATATTCAGTACGCCCATGAAGTCTATGTTCCAACGGATCAAGCATCAAGGCAATCGGAGGTTCGTACAAGCGGCTATGGCCAAATCATCAGACGTCACGCATCCTGAAAATTTTCTGGACAGCGCGCAGCACTGAAATAAAATGGGCATATCACACTCATCCGGACTCTGTTTGAGATGATCAAGCACTTGTTGGAAAGGTAATTTCATAATATTTTCAATAAAATTATATTTTGGTGTATGTTCTATTCAGTATGAAGGGGCAAACCCACAAAGAAGCGGCAGCAGCAAGACGATGACAACAAGATGGAGGAGATGGAGATGACGAACATGTAGAGAAGATTAGGGAAATGCTTTCATGGAGTGTACATGAGAAAATTCACAGGCTAATAACATGAACAAAGACTTCCGAAGCATTGGCACATGAAGACACAAGGATGAAAAAAAAGAGCTCCAAGGCTAAGTATCAAAGTCATCATCCCAGAACTAAGAGATACAATAGCCTTACCCAAGCTCAAAGGAGACCTAGAACTTGAATAGAGCTACTCTAGCCTACTCCACTAAGCCTAGAGCCTATGGAAGAGAGTGAATTGCCCAAGAGTTGTGTGTCTTCATTTGGAGCCCCCACCCTCTTATTTATAGGCTCCAAGCAACAACATCTTGAGTGAATATTCCCTGCAGCACCTCAGAACCGACCTTGGGAGAGCACCAGGAGCTGACACGTGGAAGCAGCAGATGAGTGGAGCCAGAGGCGGTTCGGGCGATCCAGTGCTTCAGCCGACCCCTCCATGGCCTCCCTCGGATTGTGCTTCTTCAGGGTGGCTGACAAGTGGGTCCCAAGTGTTGTCTGCACGTGCACACACTGAGTTGAGGCGCTTTGGTCCTTGGTGGCCCCCTCAATCCATGTGATGCACACGTGGCGGCGTCTGATTCTCCAATGACATGTGGAACTACATTTTGAAGGGAAATATGTGTGTTAGCATTGCAAATCCTTCACTTTAGTAGAAAATGTTGGCAGTTATTTTGGTACTTAACAGCCGCCAACAACAACTACCATGAAAAATCATACAAGAACAACACACTAGCATCAAGAATAAATCCTAGTAAATTACACTATCATCAATTGATCCTTAGAAAACTACTAGTGCTTATACTAGTCTAATCTAGTTCACATGCCAAAGGGTAGCTTAAAAAGATCAAAGGATCTTGTTGTTTGAATTTACTGTTTTAAACTGCTACTAACTAAAAGAGCCAGCTAGCCATGTCAAAATGGGTTCTACTATTTACCAGAGATACATCAAGGATTCAAAAGCCATTGCAAAAATATTGGATTTATTTACTGAACAGATTAATTACTAAAATTCATAGATCTAGATGTATGCAGACAGACTAAATAAACCATAACTCAAGATCTAGTGTGCAACTTTGTGCCAACTTTTTACAGCAAGCTAGAAACTATACTGAGAGCAACATACCCAAAAAATCAACACAAACTAAGTTTTAGATTTCAAACATGCACAAACTCATGTTTGAACCTATTTGAACTTAGTTTGAAATTTAAACCGAAAACACCTATACATGCTTTCTATAAAAGGTAGAGCTCATCACAAGGAGTTCAACAAAATTGAGTTTCCATTTTTCCGATGTTACTTGGACTTTTAATCGATTTTACAATATTACTGGTTTCAGATCTAGATTTGAAGTTACACTTTTCGGATAACCCCCTGGAAACTTCATAGTTTTGACCCAAGCCCCTACGATTTACAAATAGAACCCTACAAAGACTTGAAGGCATGCAATGTGGTCCCTATGGCTGCCCGGCGACGGTTTTGCCGGAATCCGGTGAGGTGGGGCCGTGGGGCTGAGGGGATCATGCTAGGAGTGTGTAGGGGCTCACCGGGGTTTAGTTTGATAAGGCACTTGTGGTTGCAGGAGGTCCAGTGGTGACGCGCTGCGGAGGAGGAGATCGGCGGTCACCGCTTGGTCTGCTCTGGCGAAGTCGACGACAGCGACGCACGGCTGGGGACTCAGGTGGGTGGAGATGCATGAGGGGAAGACACACGTGCTCTTGGACGTCGACGAGAGAGAGCGGATGGGCTGGCACTCTGGCGGCCTGGCGGCGAACAACGGAGCAGAGAGGGGTGGCTGCGATGGAAGTCTGGCTGTGCCTTTTATAGGCGGGAAGGGGGGGGCAAGGCTTCAAGGCGAAGCTTGTGGCTACTGGCAGACAGGTGGCACTCGGGTTTGTCGCGGTTGGTCGAGCGCCCATGGCGTGCGTGGCCCAGTCGGTCTTGTCGTGGCACCGACCGACGGCAAGCAGCCTTTCCGTGGGAGCGGAGGCAGGGCGTGCGTGCAGGTTGGGCGGAGCTCTTGTGCGCGCCCTGTTGTCAGGTCGTCGGCGAGGATTGGCTTGGCGCAGCACGACGGGCAGGCATCGCCGGCCACGTCTTGGGCGGAGAGCGGTACGACGAGTTATGGTCGGGAACAGGCGGGTGACAAAGCGAAGACATGCGCGACCCGTCGGGACAGTCTCCCCCGACGCATTAAAGCGGGTGGACCTCGACGTCTAGGTTAGGCGGGCTGTGCCACGTGGCAGCGGCGATGAACGTGCAGACACGAGTGCGCTCTCGAGTACCAGCCGCGAATGACATTTTGTCAGACACTTGTCGTGCATCTGTTTGGCCTCAAATATCTCCAAAAGTTTGATCTGAACTCAAAAATCTGCAAATACGAAAGTTGTGTCCCACAGTACCTTCTACAACTCTTATGCAAATGCAATGCATGGATACGTACCATATACCTTATGGAGAGGGCTCGATTTTTATGTCATGAGCGGAACACTCTGAATCTTCGTTCGGGTTTGCTTTTACCCGCCATTCCTGTCGGACCGTACGGGGCTTGGATTCAACCTCCTTATCTTGCTTTGCTTGCTCTTCCAGAGCTTTGGTTCTCGATACCCTTCGCCGTGCATGATAACGGTCATGCCTTTTCTTTTCTTTGGCGGCAAAGGCTTCCACCAATCTCATGAGTGATTCTATGGCTGGCAACTTGGCATTTCCTCTGGGTATGATTTCTCCGACCATATTGACTTGCTGAGGGGGTTCTTTAGGACGGAAAGAGAAATTTTTGGTTTCTCCGTTTATCGTAAGTTGAATGGTCCCTTTGCCCATGTCGATGTTTGCATTCGTAGTACTCAAGAATGGTCTCCCAAGAATGAGAGAATTCTTGGCTTCGGCTTCCATGTCAATAACAATGAAATCCACAGGGACGAAGAAATCCTGATCTTGACCGGAACATTTTCTGCGACTCCGAGGGGGTAGCGGACCGATTGATCCGCTAGCTGCAAAGACATGGGCGTAGAGACAAGCGAAATGTATTTAAGGTTGTCGAAGACTACCTTACTACAACACAGCATTTATTCCGTGACGGAATCATTCTGTCGCGGATTGTCGAATTTCCGTCGCAGATTAATGTCCATGATGGTTTCGGATTCTGTTATTGATTGAGCGTCATTGATTAAATCGATCGACGATTTCTAAAAAACCGTCACGGATTGAACTATCCGTGACGGTTTTTAACCGTTGCAAAACAGCCCGAAGCCCATTCTGTCCAGCCCAAAGCCCAGTTTTACCGACGGAAATAACCGTCACGGATCGATGGTGACGCGGTGCCAACATGGACGATGACATGGCTGCCTACGTGGATGATGACATGGCAGCTTACGTGGACGATGACGTGGCACCAACATGGCAATGACGTGGCACCAACGCGGACGATGACGTGTCTGCTTACGCGGACGATGACATGGCTGCCAACGCTGACTTGGATGCTGATGTGTACGCTGACTTTTTCATTCATGGGCCATTTTTAATGAGCCAATTTTTAAAGTGGACCAGTTTTTAGCATAAAATTGTGGCCCATAAACATTTCGGCCCACGGTGAATTCAGCCCACCAAAAATGCCAAACAAATTTCAACACATAAGTCAGCTCAATATTATCACAACAATCATTTCAACCATTCAACAACCCAGAAAACATACAGGTTTACAACCTATTTACTAGAACAATAGCATCAAATCAGACACAATATCTCAGATAATCTAAAAGAGCTAAATCCTCTGCTGCCTTCTCCGTGTTCCTGGTGAGAATTTGATCATCCGCAAATACCTTGGATGGGATCTGGCTTGTAGCTATCCACCAAAAACTGTATCATGTTAGCAATCTGTAGCCCACGAAGAACACAGACAAAATAAAATAGGCATCAGCAGGGATACAACTTATAGGATGGATTTTTCTTCTATATTGTAGCAGATACTACTGTACTTCATGATACTAGACTTTTTTCCTTTCTTTCTCAAATTAATTAACGCGTAACAGTGGGAGCATCCAACAGTAATATGTCCAGCAGTTGGCACTAACGAACATGCACTGTAAGAGTTCATTAACTACTGTAAAAGGTGATCCAAGTAACAAAGGATAATGCTAGGAAGAAAACTGGAATCCAAGTCCAGTTTGAAAGGACATTTTCTCATGCAAACCTCAAAATCTGCTTGTACAGGTTCAAGAGCTCCACCAAGTGATAGATTCTTACCAATGACGGCTTCCAAAGCACCTACCAATGGATTTGGCTGCATAACAGGGGAAAGGGCAATAATTAACAAAGGAAAATCTAAAAGCACCAATTCAACATACTGAAACTTACAGACCCGGGATAAGCCCAGGTACCTTTATATCTTCAAGTGACAAAAAGATGCAGTTATTATTATAGTCCAGTTGAATAACTTTACAATTTACAACGGGCAAATGAAGAAAAAAATGTATCTCAAAACTACAACATTATAAGCATCCTAGCAGTCTAAAAAACACAACAATTTCTGTGAGATTTGAAGGTAGAAAGATAAAAGTAAAAATGATAAAATCTGTGGGTTTTTTCTCAAACATTTTATCAACATACTTGTATCCTAAAATGGTCACATGCAATATTTCCAAGCAAAAGATATTGATCTGAACTCTGAAGTACTAACAGTCCAACAACTTAAAATGGAAAAATATGAATAATGGGAGCATCACAACTGCAAACTGCCTATCTGACCAATTTTGTAAGAATCTGCAGGATCTAAGGTATCGTCCCATGACACTTCCCACTGCTGAATCAGTGCAGGAACCCCTTCAACCTTTGCCAAAGAAATTGTCAGCAGCCAGTACTTGATGAAAAAGAATATAACTGTAGACAGAACTGGACCTACCTCAATAAATATTCCAAAGTAAACAAATCGCTTGATAGTGAATAAATATCTCCAACATTAAGCCTAGCCTGCAACCTGCATAATAAGGAAGTAGTGAATACCATGCAAAACAAGTACAATACTCCGATTCAAGAGCTCATGATGCAGAAAGACTGAAAATGTTAACTTTCTGCTGCTAATTGTATTTTTCATGTTCGGTGACATGAATATGATCATAAAAGTTGGACCATGTAAATGAGAAGTACCATCAGATTTTTTTTTCTGAATCAATTCTTCAATCTTCTTTTTGCTTCACATGAATAGAAGGGTGTATCAGTGGTAAACTAATAAACTATAACGGCAAAGGGAATAATGCTTGACATACTAATCAAAGGAAGTTCCCTGCTAGCTGCTTGTAGAAATAGAACGTGCAACATTTGAAATTGCAGGTATTAACTTTATCCCTAGCTGGCTAGCTTGCAATTGAAGTAAAATTGAACTGCCGTGCAGAAATTGAAGTAACTAGCAGCAATGCCTATAAGCATTTAATGGCTGAAATGTATCCTTTACAACCTAGAAGCGCTATCATGAACCACTTATGGCATAAGGATGCATTCACAAATTTCTCGTAATCTCAAAAACACACATAACTACTACAAATCGGCCAGTATGATCTGCTCCTCGACATTCAGAAGCGAGTACATTATTAGACAAGCAATGTCACATAACTTAAACTAGCATGGCACAAGTTACGTGAACTACCAATCAGAAGATCTAGCATTAAGCAATGGCAAATCGACAAGCCAAACCTAAGTACTGACCAGCACGAAATATATCACAGGATCCATCCATATTGAGTACTACCACATCAAGATCTGTCCATATTGAGTACTAACAACTAGCAATAATAAGAGCACACAACAAACGAATCCAGAAGTCAGCGAGTGGAGGGAAGGGAAGTCAGTCACCATGGGAGTTCTACTAACATCAAGATGACAAAGGGAAGGAGAGAGGTGAGACGTACCTCCATAGTCAAATCCCGCTGCCGGCTGACCTCCTCAGCTCCTCGTCGTCGTCGTGGGCCAGCCATCATAGCAGCAACGCCTGTGCTGCTGCTCCTCTCCTCCGCTCATGAGGTCGAGATCTGCAGGACGAGTGGCCCAAACCCTAAGTCTGGATCAAATCGATTTGAGAACATCAGTAAACAAACCGGAAAGAGGAAAAAAAGGGAAGAGCAACAGATAGATGAGGCGTGGTCCGCCGTGACGCCATGGTCTCCGGGGAGGGCAGCGGCACCGGGGCAACGAGCTCGAGCTCGCCATGAGCCTCCACGCTGCCGGCTCCAGCTAAGGGTCAGGGCGAGGCGGCCGATGGCCCGCAGCAGCCGCGGGCTGGAGGCGTCGTGGGGAGGAGGGGCGGCCACGGAGGATGAGGCGTGGACCGCATCGCCATCTCGAGGTGGTGGGCGGACTCGCTTCTACTTGACTCGAATGGGGCGAGGGAGAAGGCTAGGCGAGGGCCCTCGCGTGTCCTGCACTGCTACGGGAGTGGAGAGGGCGGATCTGGTGGACGCCGGGGCCAGGCTAGCCGCTAGCGGGCGTCGCCATCCTCGGGTGGCGGCTAGGGATTTGGTGGGGAGCGGGTTTGCTGCTGCGAAATGTGAGCGGTGGGGAGGAGCGGACAACACGAGATGGTGGGGTGGGGTGAAATTACCGGCATACCCTTGAAAAGATGACTGGTGGAAGTCAAAATATATGGGCATTATAGTCAATTTTGTTGGGAAAATTTGGTCCCGCGCCTACCCTGTTTGGGTGATGGCGCCCGCGCTGCTGGCTGAATTTTGGGACTAGTGAGACTGACGCGTAGGCCCGACACCAATTTTTTGAAATTAAACTTGCAGCCCTAAATGCCTAAGCTACAAAGTCCAAAAATTCAACAAAAAAATTTAATGAAAAGATAAAAACACAGGCAACATTCTAAGATATGGATCACCCTCGGAGCTTCTATGGTTTCATCACAGCTCAAAAAGAAAAACAACCCAATTATCAATGTTCCACTAATTTTAGAGACCGAAAATCAACACATAAAAATTAGAAAAAATATCAAAAGTTTATTGTTTAATGTGTAGTATTTGAATAAAATAGCATCATTCACAGTTGTTTAATAAAAATTGAACTTACATTACAAGATGATGAATGTTATATAAATAAAAATGCATGAACTTAAAATGGGTTGATGCAATGATGCTCAATTATGACCAAATGATGCTTATGATGCTCAAATGTTCCATTCAAAGTCATGTCTTGGAGATAGTTGAAAAAAGTTTAATAGGGATAATTCAAACTTATATCTCAAATTTATGATGTAATAGTTTCAATAACTTCTTAATATGGTCTAAACATTCTACAAATTGACGTGGCAACATAATTTGGGTCCCTAAAAAATTCAAATGGTTTCGTAAAGAAAGGATATACATAGTGTATAAATCCCTACATCTCTCATATAGTTTCATATAATGTTACTTGAACATCGAAGTTTTTTATACTTTACAACATGTTCGAACTCCTATTCATTTGAATTTTGAACATAGCCTTGTATTCACCTTAATATTACGAAATACAAAGTTTCATTAGTAGTGGTTATGAAAAACAAATAGGGTTTCTATCTTGCACTTATAAGGTATAAGATAAGGCATATAAATAAGATCTGTGAAGTGAAAGTCTATACTAAAAATGTGACTAATAAAAGATGATGATTTTAGAAAAATTCAGGAAAAAGAATCATCAAATTTGCATTACGGATGAAGGAGAAATACCAGATATAAAATTTGATTGCAGATTAAAAAGACAAGTACAAACTGTTCACGTGTTCTTCATTCCAGTAGAACTGGGCCAATCATGCGCTCTGGTGGGCCTATGTTTAACTAATATAAGTAAGGTAACTTAGTAAAAATTCTATTGTCGGACTTGTAGCTTAGTGGTAACTCTTGTCCCTTTTGGTCCCCAGGTCGCGGGTTCGAGTCCCCGCCCCGACCCCTTTTTTGCGCTTGGGATTTAATTCCGGACGTGGCGGCTCAATGTCACACATAAAAAAAATCTTGGTGTAGCTGCAAACAAACAAGTCATTTGATTGGTGGTAATACACGTTGGAATTTTTTGCGAGGTCGCGGGTTCGATTCGCCCATGCGTAGGTTTTTGGAATTTAGTACCACCGTTTTAACTAATATAGAAAAATAAACTTTATGATTGTGAACACAAACACTTGTGCAGCTTGCTGGTAAAACTTGCGGTTGCTAAGTCCTCGGTCGCAGGTTCGAGACTCAAGTTCTCTTTTTTTGGCGCGGAATTAAATTCGGGAGGCGGGCGAGGGGGCCGGTGACCTGGCGCTGGGGCGGTCGGGTGACGCGGCGAGGGGGGCCGGCCGGCCGGTGACCTGGCGCGGGTGCGCGGGAAGAGGTGGTTGCGTGAGTAGTTAAATTTCGTAAAATGGCAAATGAAGTCACAATGGATCGAGTGGCCTAGTGGTTGTGCGGGAGAACGAGATGTTGGAGGTTGCGGGTTCGATTCTCAACCTCACCATTGTTTTGTACTATTTTTGTGGACCCCTTTAAATCCAAAGGGGCGACAGGTGAGTTATGTTTTTAGTGAAATAAATAATTTTGTATAAATTAATTTTGTTTTGTACTATTTTAGTGGACCCCTTTAAAATCCAAAGGGGCTACATGTGAGTTACTTTTTTAGTAAAATAAATAATTTTGTATAAATTAATTTTGTTACTAAACACTATTATAACCAAATGGATGGTGTAGTGGTACAATGTTTTATTGTTGTCCCTTAAGACCAGGGTTCGAACCTCCCATTATGCAACTTTTTTATATTTTGTTTTGTATGGGAACATGAAAAAATTTAATTATGTTGTCGACGGATTTGTTTAACCGTAACAGTATTCGGGCCGGACCGTGACAGAATTGATAAATCGTCGCGATTTTCTGGGCTTATCTGGGCTTAGAGCAAAATGCTAACGTTTTTTGAAACCGTCGCTAGGATTCCGTCACGGATTAAATGGTATGTTGTAGTGTTAGGCATCACGCTGACGCTTGCCCCCAAGTCACATAGGGCATTGTTGAAATCTTGGCCTCTAATTGAGCATGAAATCACAGGGACGAAGAAATCCCTGATCTTGACCGGAACATTTTCTGCGACTCTGAGGCATTAGCGGACCGATTGATCCGCTAGCTGCAAAGGCATGGGCGTAGAGACAAGCAAAATGTATTTAAGGTTGTCGAAGACTACCTTAGGCATCACGCTAACGCTCGCCCCCAAGTCACATAGGGCATTGTTGAAATCTTGGCCTCTAATTGAGCATGAAATCGTGGGGCAGCCAGTATCTTTCTTCTTCTTTAGGCGGGGCCCGAGTATAGCGGAACTACACTCCTCGGTTAGCTGCACCGGCTCTTTTTTAGGCGGGGCCCGAGTATGTCGGGACTTGTAAAGCATCAAGAAGTGGCATAGTGATATATAATTTCTTTATTACCTCGACAAACTTGTCGAACTGCTCGTCGGCCACCGGTCTTCTCCTCCGTTCTGGGAACGGGAGGAAAGTGGGATCACGGCTATCGCTAAAGCCTTTCGGTGCCTCGTTCCCCTCCTTTGAGACAGGGATGGGTTCCTTGTCATCTTCCTCTTCGGCTGCTAGCTCGGCGTCGCTTGCTTTCTTCTGCTGGGTACCTGCATCTTGAGGATTGTGTGGATCCGTATGAACTCGCCAGTCTGCGTGGTCACTGCACTAACATTCTCCTTAAAGGGAACCTCCGGTTGCTGGGTAGCTTTCCCGCATTGGGGTTAGGACAAGATGCAGCCAGCTGAGCTACTTGAGTTTCAATCATCTTGTTGAAACTCAGCTGGTTGTTAACGTTTTTGCCAGAAGGTGGGATAATGGCCAGGGGCTCAACCTCCAATGCGTCGGCCAGACCTCCCATCAGATCTCCGATCGATGCTTCGGTGTTCGCCGGAGTGATTGCAACATCGATGTCGAGTGGAGAACCGGCTTGAGCAATGGGGATGGATTGAGCAGGGAAGGCTTGAATGGATTTTAGGATGAGCTTCTTGGGAGTGAGTTTGGAAGGAATGTGGCAAGTGAAGAGAGGAGAGGGGAGAAGATGGGTCTTTGAAGGCGAGATCCCCCTCCTCGGCCACTCAAACTCAACCAGACACCGCAGAACAGGCTTGTGAACATTGAGAGGAGCGTGCACGCGAGAGCTGAGGGGCGGCAGCGCTCAGCTGGGAGTCGACCGAACCCTGATGGGCTCCATTGGGCCTCCCGTTGCTCAGGTACATGGGATGGACTAAGGTGAGTCGAGTTGTTTCCTGCCCGTGTTGTGAAAACATGGCTAAGCCCATGAGATGGCTAGGTTGGTTTGGGTCAACAAATGACCTTTACCTCAACTATGCCAAATCAAGCCAGGCAACGTTTTCATGATGTCGAGGCAGAATCAACCGAGTGACATACCATTGTGGTCATTGGGATCGGTGATCCAGTGACTACACGAGACTGCATCGTGTTGCCTGTATCGGTAATGCCCAGCTCAACCTCTGACGTGTACATTTGTGCCATGATTTGCATGGTTGGTGCCTCGAGCATACCCGAGGATAGAAAGTTCTCTTCTAGAAGTTGTGTATCATGGATGCTCATGAGAATTTTCTAATCCAGGGTTGCTCCATGCTCAATTGCTTCTTTGTCCTTGCCCTTGCTTGCCCGAAATGGTTAGAGTGAAAAGATCGACTAGGCAGCAAGGTTTGTGCCTTGACACGACTACGTGTTTTGTTGGGGTGTTATGATGAGCATAAGTGGGACACTTCTAGGAAATCTATGATTGGATCTCCCTAGAGAATCCTCACGCTCGTAACGTCGTGGCAGTCAGGACTAGGAACATCAGAGATGAAAAGATGGAGCACGATTCTTGAGATGAACGATGATGGTGCATCGTGCTCATGAGCTGGGTAAGTCAATCTCCGTGCGAGAGGTAGAGCTTCAGGATGACTACGGTCCCATTTATGAAAGAGACTGTGAAACTCTGTGGACCAGTCATTCCAAGCTCAAGGGATTTCGAGAACGAGTTCCTCTCTCAGCTCGTCTCGCTCATGGGACGGAAACGTTCGTCTTATGCTTCTGGTGGAAGTTCATATGAAGCGAGTTCAGCTCAACTTCCAGCAGGCATCAATCGAGTCAAGGTATGGGATAAAGATGTGGACAAACACATGACTCAGTTGTCATCGATTGGTAGCAAGGATAAGAATGTGAGTTGTGATTCACTTGCTCCAATCGGTACGGTCGTTATGCTTTCTTTGGCCCAGAAGGTAGTTCCATAGAACTGTAAATGTGTGGCCAAGTGTCAAGGTGAAATCCTAGGCACAGGAAGGTGCTTTCGGATATTGCCTTGGCTAGAAGCGTAACGATCCCTTGCCCTTACGACACGTCTTTCTAGTGGAGTTTTCAGTTGTTGGAGCAGGTTGTCAAGGACAACCGTGTCCTTCAACTATAGCTCCTCCTCTTCCCAGGGCGAAATCCGAGAGAGAATCTAGAAGAAAATATCATAGGGTGATCTTGGTGTCGAACATGTGCGAGGCACATCTTCCCCAAGACATGTGTTGTTCAGTTGAAAACTCTTCAGCCAGAGTCTAAATATGATAGACATGGAAACTTGGACTCAGATGAGAAAGTTTCGTGGTAACTCGATGTTCTTTCCTCCTGACAGGGCACCTTTTTGTAAGACGGCTGGGAAGTCGTGCCTTGGATAGAATCCAAAAGCATTTTTCCCTCAGCTGGTGTCTTCAACAAGAATGAACCTTCGGAAATTCCATCAATCCGCTGCTTAGCGTCATTCGCTAGTCCGAACCAGAAATGTTGAAGCATTACATGGTCGGGAAGTGATATGACCGGGCACGTATCTACCAAGGTAGATAAACGAGCCCATGCTAGAGCTAGCGATTCTTCCTCTCTCTGACGAAGTCCGATGATCTGTACTCGTAAGGAGCAGATGCGAGATAGGTGGAAGAGGGAGGAACAGAAAGCTGTCCTTAGCTTATCCCAGCTGTCCGCACTCCGCTCAAGACAAAAGTACAGCTTCTTAGCCTTTCCGCTAAGGGAGAAGGGAAAAAGTTTCATCTTAAGGGCATCCTGTGTCAAGCCAGCTATGAGCTGACTAGAGCACAAGTGCTCAAACTCTCGTAGATGATGAAAGGGATTCTCATAGCCTAACCTCGAGAAAGAATTTTTCTGAACAAGCTCTATGAGAGAGACGGGAATCTGGTAGCCTGATGAAAAAGATGTTTGAATTAGTGGCTCTAAAGATTGGTCTCTTTGGGTTGGAAGGTCTGTATAAGGGTAACCTTCCATGGGTAGCGGGGGTAAAGGTAGAATCAAAGAAAAGTTAAAAAGGGATATGTGGGATTCCTGGATTCGTAGAGATACAACAACCGTTCCTCGGCAACAACACCAGAAAGCTTGTTGGAATTTCTTAACGTCGCGAGCGGTTGCCCAGCAATGGCGCTAGAAAACCTGGTGACACTTAACGTCTACAGAAAATCTGCAAGCGCACAGATATCATCGTAGCTTTCTCCTAAGAGTATTCCAAGGACATCGAATCCAAGGAACGTGTGTGCACACTATGGTATAGGAGATCCCAAGGAATTCCAACCAAGAAGATAAGGATGAGAGAATAGTCTATGATTCCAACAATGGGTAGCAAGGCGTCTCTACTTCCTACTTGCTTTGGGCACCGGCTTACACTGCATCCACAGTGACTCCGGCTAACGGCTCTACGACTTAACCAAACGTGGGGGATTTCAGAAGGTCCAACAGGACTGTCACCACCCACGGCCTACCACGGCCAAACCGTGGGTTAAGATGCGCAAACGAAGTGTAATCTACGACTCAGGCACCACACCTATGACACGGATTACTATTGTGGTCCGTAAACACTTTCCGGTATGTAAACTCGCCATAGCACTCCACAATATGTGTAGCGACGAACCCACAAGTGAGAGTGTAAACTTGGTACTACTTACTATACTGAATCATAGAAGATTGAAGAGACTTACGCAACACTTACTTTGATAAGAACGGCGAAGCATCTCCAGGAAATACATGAACGGAGAGGGTGTTCATGATGAACATGAACACCTCTCCAACTCACTCTCTCCCTCTCTCTACCTTTCTACTCCTAGGCTAAACTAGCCTAAGCTACTGTCCTCCATAGAAGCCTCCTCTAGAGGTGAGGGAAGAGGGAGAAGTGTGAAGAGTGCTTGGATGAATGTTACTTCATTCTCCCCCCCCTCTAGTATTTATAGGCTGGTGAAGGTCGGTTTCCGAAGCATCCACCAGGGAATATTCCTTGTAACCGTCATAGGAGTGGACACGTGGCAGCCAGGGACGAGGGGGGCCACCCCTGGTTTGGCCGACCCACTGTGGGCCCTGCCCACAACCGCCTTTGTACAGCTAACTGACAGGTGGGTCCTGAAGTGTGTCTGGGTATGCTTGGGGTGAACTGGTACGTTTAGCTCCCGGTTGTGGGCCCCTCAATCCATGTGCTTGCACGTGATTGGTCGAGAGTGTGCTTCCTTGCTCTTGTGGGCCCATGGATCCGTGGGAAGCTTAGGTGGCAGCCCTTGGTTGGCTGGAATTGAGTGCTTGTGCCACTTTAGCTTGTATCCACTTCATTTCCATGGTTAGGTGGCCTGCATTCATAATTTACAACACTCGTGGAACTTATTAGAAATAAGACCTATCACTAAGGTTGATGTTATTAATTTGTATCATTTATGCAGAAGTTGACAGCCTAAATTTGGGGTATAATTGCCGTCAGCAGTCGCATAGTAGTTCTTCTATCTTGTCAGCGCAGCCCCCGAGTTCTTTTGTTGAGAAGCTTGAGTCTCGGTAATCCTCCTATTTTCTTGTATGAGTTCTCTAACTTCTCTTTTCACTTTTGTGGGTCCTTTTTGACTATGCTTCTGTAGGATGGATCCTGAGACTTTGTCTTTGTCAGCCCTCGAGCCTTCCCTTGAGAAGGCAATTACCTCATCAGTTTTGAGGGAGGCTGTGGAGACTGCTTTTGTGATGCCATCCGGGCAAACGAGTGAGGATGTCGTGGTTAACTCGTTGGCTACAAGATCCTTGTTGCCCGTGAAGCCAAGTGCCACTGTGAAGAAAACACGGAAGCTAGTGTTTGGCGCTCCTCGTCTTCGTGTATCTGGCTTAGACATGTTTGACGCTAAAGACTCTTGTTTGGGCTAGTTGTTTAGGAAATTGTTCCTGATTGCCTTTCTGTAGGGTCTTGTCCGCTTGTCTGATTTAAAGAAGTCTTCAACTGGTCTACCCTCTGACCCTTCTCCACTGAAGAAGGATGATTCTTGCTTGGGAACGAGTGCATTGCGGACCCCAGTCGACATTGATGCCTCTATAAGATCATGCGTTGCTGATGAGTTGCTATTGCTAAAGCGGGGCGGGAAAGAGAATTCTTTATCTGATGATCTTTTGCCTGGTGAGTCCCTAGTCTTGAAGCAAAGGGTTTCTTCTATTGAATCTGAAGTGACAGAGCTCCGAAAACTTAATGCTGATCTCAACATTCGCTATGACGAGTCAGAGGATGCTCGTTGGAAAAATATTCGGGATCACAACGAGGCTACTGACAGGATTATCAAGAATATTGATAATTATGTTGATATTGAAGCTGTCAATGCTAAGCATGGTGCTGAGATCCAGACTTGGAGGAAAAAGATGCAAAGTGAGTACTTGTCTTTTGGCCTTTGTCTTTCTTTTGCTCTTTGCTTACTGAATTCGTTTTCCTTTTAGAATTGGAAAATGACTATGCGACGCTTAAGGTTGATCGCAACAAGTGGAAAAATGGTATGTAGAGTGCCATCTTTGAGAACGAGCAGTTAAAGCGATCGTCGAAGAGTCTTCAAGGCTTGTATAATGCCCTGAAGCTTGACCAAGAAGCTCTCGTCAAAGCGTTATGAAGACCTAGATGCAGCTGCTATGGCGGTTACAGATTCCATTGCTCCAACTACTGCTGGTTCTCGACCTCGACTGCTTCTTGATCGTCTTGTGAAGCTTCCCGAGCACTTGACCTGTATTTGCGTCGTACTTGTACTTTCGTAGCTAACCATGTCCTTGCTGCTGTCCAATCCTTAGTTCTGGAACTTAGGCTGGAAAGCGTATCGGGCGGAAAGGCTAAGGATTTGTGGCAGAACCGCTCAAATTAATCCGGCTTAAGTGCGCTAACCTTCCATTGGTCATCACGCAATTAAATCGGAGTAACCTGACAGTCTGTCGGGTCAAGCCCGATGCAACCACGGATAGTTACCTCGATCGCAACCAGTCATACAAAAACCCACTCAAAGGTGGATCCCAGAGATTACAACATATCCACAATTTAATCAGGTCCCACTTGAGGTAAAATCATTACAAAATCAAGTTCAAAGCATAAGGTACCATTATCTCAGAGTTTTGAAAACAGCGGAAGACTACTAATTATTCGGAAACGTCGCAACATCACGTGAAGCCGTCGTGACGTCACTCTGAAGCATCCTCGTCCCAAACAATGGACCAGCCTGGAGGAAGAGTGGTTGGCCAAGTAAAACCGGCAACCATCTCCTCGAGAGCGCTACCTGAAAGAAAATGCCATAAGCAAGGCTGAGTATACTAATACTCAGCAAGACTTAACCGTCGGGTGACAGCTACATCACCAACTTCTAGACATGCAAGGCTTTTGGCTGGTGGTTTGTTTTGCCAAAGAGCGGCTAAGAGTTGATCCTTACTTTCAGTCTTTTAGCCTCCAGTTCTAGTTGAGGTCGTGGCGGCCGTCGAAAGTCAGGACTTCTCTGCAGTCCGAATCCAGCGTTTCCAAGACGTGTTGGATTCAATCTCTTTATTTCCTTAGGCCAAAAGTGACGTGATAGCCATGTGGAGAACGTGAGAACACTTGGACTTGGTCCCCAATCAACCTCTTTGGTCCTCCATGCCTTCCATGTGTGTTTAACACCCTTCATGTGTGTCATGTCCTCATCATCCTCCCCTTCTTGATGAAAAGCCGTCCTCGGCGTCAATTGTACTTGAAACCGATCCTGCATAACACAAAGGAGAACGGGGTTTCCAAAAACAAGAAAACCAAAAATATTAAGAGGAGGGATGTCACTATGTTTCCGATTGGCGAAAGTGTCATCTCGTATAGAACTTGTAGCAAACATGTATGCTTCTTGATCGGCCAACACACGATGTTTTTCAACACGATCCTGCACAAGATTAGTACCAACAAAAGACAAAGCAGGCATAGATAGTAACCAGCAAGGCTCCCCTTCTTTGGATTGAACATGTTTCTTTAAAACAAAGCTAGAGAAATTGAATGTGACATGATTATTGTTATTGCAGCCCTGTAAGTTATCACATTGTTGTCCAACCAAAGAAGATTTCAGATTTGAACAAATATAAACTCGATGCACCATATATTCTCCGTTGTGATTATATTTGCCAATGAAGTGATATGTATTCCTAGATAAGCATGGCCATTCAGGATAGGCAAGAAAACTCTCCTCCAAGCAATTTAGATTAAACTGAACAGCAAATTCAATATAACCTAAAGTATTTAAAGAAGATAGCAATTTTTGTTCATCATTTGCACAAGCAATTAGAACAAACATTTTATTTTCAGCACAATTAGATGGCTCCAAAGCATGTGTGTCATCACTATGAATTAATTGTGGTAGAGGAATAAAAGAATCACTATCACACAACTCTTCTTCATCACAAGGAACATCAAGCAAACGATCTTGTGACAAAGGCAAAATTAGTAAGGGTTCTACCGGTAGTTGCTCTATGTTATCATGTTGAATTTTAGCACAAGGGTGTGATTTTAAAACATGTACAACAGAAGCATTATCACACAAATCATCTTTATCATAGGGAACAACAAGCACATCATCATGTGACAAAGATTCGTCAAGAGATGATTCCACTAACAATTGCTCTATGATAGCATGAGGTGTGGAAAAATTCAGCACAGTAGAAGTGGTCTCACCATCCGTAAGTGTAGCACCTGTGGTCGACAACGCTGTATGTGTGGCCGTCCTCTCGCACGGTGTAGTGCTAGGCATGGATGGCGTAGAGAGAGCAGGATCTGCGCTGGATGCTGGGCTTTGTCCTGCAAAAGAGTTAGCATATGTCTTCGAGCGACGTTCCTGCACTTCACGTTCAGCTTTGCAAGCATGCTCAAGTAATGTGGGCATATCAACATAATCATTATAATCAAGTATGTCCAGAATTTCGCGGTTCAAACCACCGCGAAAACGTGCCATAGCAGCATCATCCGTCTCAAACAAACCACAACGAATCATACCTTTTTGTAGCTCCTGGTAATAGTCCTCAACAGATTGTTGACCTTGCTGAAATTGCTGTATTTGTTTAATCAAATCTCGGGCATAATATGAAGGTACAAAGCGATGCCGCATAGCAGTTTTTAATTGGGCCCAAGTGGTTGGAATAGCAGTGGCATGTCGTTGTTTATAATCACGCCACCACATTAAAGCAAAAAGAGTAAATGCACTAATAGCAGCTTTAACTTGTGCACTAGCAGGAATATCATGGCATGAAAAATTCTGTTCAACCTCTGATTCCCAATCAAGATATGCAGCAGGATCATATTTGCCATTATAAGATGGAATTTGAAATTTAACCATAGCAAATGAGTCAATGTGTGGAGGACATACCACACGGGGGGCACAACCGTGGCGATCACCATCGTCTAGCTCCATGTCACTGTCATAGTCCTTGTGCAACGCCGTGACCGACGTGGACCACGCATCGAATCGTGCCACGATGCCGTTGACGTCTCCTGACATGATTAGCGCAAACACAAAAACAAATCTTAGGACAGCAAAGGTGTGTATGTGTGTGTATGAGATGCTCACAAAGATGCTGCGATCAAATTCTTATCCGTTCTTACCAAGCAACAGGGGCGAACTGCAAGCAACAAGTAGCACCTGTGAAAGATTGGAGCAGCGATTGCCTGGAGAAACAAAGTCGGCTCGTCGTAGGAGTATGTGTAGTTCTGGGTAGGCTGCACTCAAGTCAAGGATTAGCACAATCTAAAAATAATGCAAAGTTGAATTATAGTGCTAAACACGTAATCAAGTTGCTGGAAACAAGTGCCACCCGCAATGGATCAAGCAAGGGCAACAAGGAAGTGGGGTACAGAAACGGAAAATCTCCCGGGCCGCGTTACGCTGTGTAAACGGCGTTTTTTGGCCTCGAAACCAACTATAGCCAGGTGCCCCCTATAGGAAATTTCGTAAGCTTTTCGGAAAAAAAAGAACGCTGAAATCGGAGACCCGAGCGAAAAGTTATGGCTGTTTTCGTGAAGGTGTTCGAAACTGCCAAAAAGAAACTTCCAAACGAAAACCGAACTGCTGATTCCTTTTTTTATTCTTTCCTTTTTCTTTCTTTTCAAAACTTTCCTTTTTTTTTCTTTTTTTTTCTTTCCTTTTTTTCCTTTTCTTTTCTATCTCTTTCCAAACTGCGAACGCGCGGCGGCCGAACCGAGTAGGACTCGGATGAGCGGCGTGGGGTTGTAGTGTTTGTGGTGAAGATGTAGAGCAGCGGCGGCGGCGGCGTGTGGTGGTGGCCGCAGCGGCGGGAGGTGGTGGCGGCGGCGGAAGCACTTGATAGAGCTGAAGTGCCCGATCTTTCGGTGAGTGGAGGATAATTTTGATTTGGTGGAAGTCGACCCTCACGATCCGACTACGACGAGCGAACCCGAAGCGCCAATGCAATCGCTGAACCAACTCCCTGTGGTTACTGACCCTGTTGCAATCAAGATCAAAACTTCCTGTACACAATCAAAGAACGAACAAGAAAAAGAAGGCGAGCAATCTTAATATCACTCGAAGGTGGGGTTCTAAATCACACGAGGACAGCACGTGTTTGTGCGTGTTCGGTGTAGCTAATGCTAGATGTAAAACAAAACCCAAGACTTCTTGGCGGCGGCTAGGGGGTATATGATAGGTGGACGACGACCAAAGGGGTGCTGGGGTCATGCTCCAACCCTAGGACGCGTCCCTAATGGAGCCAACTTGATACACGGCCCGTGGGCCAAAATAAGGTGTCGCAGCACCTGGACAGAAAAACCTTCAGTCATTGATTTGACGATTGCGGCCGCCTCGGGACAGATATCGACATGAGTCTGGATCCATATGAAAGTAGACTTCATAAGCTTTCTATCAAGTACTTGAACGCCCCAAACGGAGTCCGGATGAGGTCGTGGCGGCCGTCGAAAGTCAGGACTTCTCTGCAGTCCGAATCTAGCATTTCCAAAACGTGTTGGATTCAATCTCTTTATTTCCTTAGGCCAAAAGTGACGTGATAGCCATGTGGAGAATGTGAGAACACTTGGACTTGGTCCCCAATCAACCTCTTTGGTCCTCCATGCCTTCCATGTGTGTTTAACACCCTTCATGTGTGTCATGTCCTCATCAGGCTTTGTCGGGGACGACCGCGGAGACAGCGCGCGGTGCATTTAAGGCGCGGGCGCGACCTCGACGTCTGCGTCAGAAGCTGGCCGCCACATGGCAGTGTTGTCAGCTCGTGATTCGTGCAGCGCCGGAGAGCGCTGGCAATTCGCCGAACACATGCTGTGCGTCCCTTCAAACCAATTTTTCTCCGAAATTTTGAACTGAAGTTCAAAATCTCCAAAAAGCAAAGTTGTGTTCCAGGTTACCAGCTACAACTTTTGTAAAGGTTGACCTAAGGAAAAGTGAGTGGATTCGAGAGAAAACTGAGAAGAAAACAGCATGGACACGGTTGCCAGTCTGCAGTGAACTTCCGTGTTTTGACTGACTTTGACTGGGATTTAAGGTGCCTTCCACTCAAAATCTCGAAACGAGCCAATTGACAAAAATGTGTCCTGTTAAAAACTGAACAACTTTTGTATTGGCCGATTTTCAAGTTCTTAAGTGAAATTTTGAAATCGAACCAAACCATCAGCAAAGGTCAAAAGTTCACCGAGTGCAAGGGAATTTTTGGTAGGATCCCTTAAGTGAAAATCTAGGTGAGGCCAAATTAAACTTAATTAGGCTAAGACAAAAGGTTTAGCAGGTGATTAAGTTAATGAACACCTAGATTGTCACATGATTGTTCTGATGCCAGGTTTGAAGAGTACTTGGAGTCCACTAGGTCAACTGCTGAACAAGTCATGGAAAAGTTAGATCTCTCATAGGATAGTTTTTATTCTCTTTGAGGAAGAGAAAGTACTCTTTTTGAGATGGTCGTTTGTAAACAGTGGAAGCAATCTGAATTTGTGCTTTGCCATAGTTTATGCACGTATTTTCCTGCTCTTTGTTTGGTGAGATGCCTGTTTGTCTTGGCTATGTGCTTGTCGACCAGGCTCTATTAGTTGTACTTATAAGAAGTACTTGGATCGTGTCCAATTTTTTTCTGAGACCAGTGTAATTTTTCGGGTAGTTTGCCTGACATGCTCTTCCCCTCCTTGTTTGTTCTAGACTTTGGTTTGCTGTTGTAAGGCCAGCGTACCTCATCGGTTATCTCTCACTTTGAGCTTATTTCTCTTGGAAGTAACCTCTAGGAGATGCTGGAAAAATTGTACTTCTCTAGAACTACTCGGAAACGGGTCCGATTGCTTTCTTCTGAGTCCAGTTTAGCCGAGTGGTTTGCCTGACATGTTGTTCCACTCTGTAGGCTTTTGTTATCTGGCCCAGTTTCTGATTTGCTACTGTAAGGCCAAGCGTACCTCTTCAGTTACATCTCGCTTTGAGTTATTTCTCTTGGAAATAAGCACCTGGAGGTCCTGTATAATGATTATCTTTGAGCTCGTTTGTGAGTGTTTTTTGTATTTTCCCTTGAATAATCTGTTGGGAGTTGGTAGACATTCTTGAGCTATTTGTTTGGGCATCTTCTTTTGGTCTTGGTTTTTGTTTGTTTCAAGTACTCGAAGAGCCCTGAAGGAGCTTGATGAGACGTGTCTTTCTGTTAAAGTTCCGCTTTTGCAGTCCCGTCTTTGTCCTTGATTGTTTTGATCTTTTGTTGCGATCCTTCTGCTTGTTGAGTCTGTGACTTGGGTGCGGATTCGCGCCTTGTTGTCATCTTGCTATTTTTGGATAGGATCGAATCTTTGTCGTATCTGCCCGAAAGCTTCACGTGTAAACAGTGAATCTTTGTTTGATTGCGCTATTTTTTGGCTATAAATAGGCCCTGATCGGAGGATCATCTTCCATAACTCAGATATGAGGAATAAGTTCCAATTTGCCATAGATTTGCTTTCAAGTCTTGGTGATATGGCTGCTTTTCTGGCTATAAATTGGCCCTAGGCTCCTGGTGGCTTGCTTTCATGCTTCTGGAGTCATGGCTGCATTAGCTTTCCTCCAAGCTTCCTTCTTTCTTCATCCTCCTGGACTGGTCATCGTCATGCTTGAAGTCCTGATGCTAGAAGAGTAGTTGCAAAGGAGTGGTGGGAGGTAGTCACCATTAGCCGGGTGCAGTATCTTTGTGTCGTGCTGGGTGTAGATAGTACGGTGATGTCCTCTGCTTCTCTCTAAAAGATCTTGTTGATCTTGGGATGGAAGTACGTGGTGACGCCACTGATTGGCTGGTCCAGCGCGTCGATGATGTGCTGCGTGTAGATGGTCAGGACTTTTTGTGACTTGGTCTCTTGCTGTGTGCGCCTTCCCTCCACAAATTTTCCACCCGTGCCCCTAATGCTACAAAAGAAGTTACAAGATGCCAGATATGGGCATTTTGCAGCCTGTTCTTGGGTCGAAGGCACGGTGATTTCTTGTATGGCTGCTTTTATTGGCCTACCGTCTTTGTTCTTGTAAATGTTTGTCTCTTTGTTGATTTTGTTCTTGTAAATGGTGTGGATCTTCAACGGCTCTTGTAACCAAGGCTTTTGAATAAAGTGTGGATGTTTCACCTTCGTATCATGTGAATTGTTCTCTTGCCGTATGGTTATCTAATTCTTTGGCTAGTGCATCAAGGCTTTGACCTTCCATTGTAATTTTGGAAACCAAAGCCCCCAGATATTGGCTCTCTAATTTTGTTTGAGGAAGTTTCAAACTTTCCAAATCTGTGACGAATGGTTTTCATAGACAAAGTAGTCGAAGGACTTGCGCAAAAAGAGAGTTTTTACGCGGCAACATGATCTATAGTAGTTTTATAAGTCTATAGTATGTAACCCTTGGTTACATAAGTAGTAGTATCTTCTTGTAAGGAACCTACTCGATGACTGGACTAATCTCTATGGAGATCTAATTTACTGTTTAAATGTGAAACTACTCGATAGCGTAGTGCCCTTTATAAGTTACGGTCTTTTTCCACATGGTGCGAGTGGCCATGCCTTTCCTTGAAAGTAGTAGTCTATTGCTTTGGCTAGATTTGTTTGATTGAATGAGTGACCTTTCTAACGACCCCTTTATGACAGCAGCGACATTGTCCTAGGCTTCCTTGAAGTGATAGGACGCCGTTTCGAGTAGGAATCTTGAGGACGAGGTAGTTGTAACTTGGTATAGCTTGGAATTTTACTAATGCAGGCCTTTCGAAGATTGCGCTGTATGGAGTGCTGAAGTCGATTACTTCGAAGCTTAGATACTCTGTCCTCGATTTGTTGTCATCGCTGAAGGTTACTGGGAGAGTTATTGATCTAATTGGCAGAACTTCTGTGCCTGGGATGATTCCAAAGAATGGAGCGGTTCCGAGTACCATCCACTTTTTTGAGTCGAAACCCATGTCATGTAGAGATGATACTGTCAGTAGATTAAGCCCCCCCCCCCCCCCCGACTATTAGCACCTTTGTAGTCTTGAGCGTACCAATCTCTGGTTTTTCTACGAGTGGTGGTGGGTTTGTTTCTGAGAACGTTGCCCATTGATCCTTTTCTGAGAAGGATATGTTGGTGTCTGTTTTTCTTGGGAAGAAATGCTTGGATACTGGTATCGTTTTCTTGCCCTGATATTCCTTCATTAGTCGAGAGATCACCATTACCATAGCATCATGGTGCTGATATGTGTAAGGCTCTTCCGGTATGTCCTGAACTGGAGTAGTCTTTTGGTTCTTCACAGGTATCCCCAATGCCTTTTTTAGTGTATATCACTCTTTAGTGAAGTGCTTTTGATTTGGGTGCAATGTGCATCTCTTGTTAAGTGCTTCCTCGAATGTCGTTGAATTGGAGTTTGACTTTAGCTCATTGAGTTGTTGGATGATGGTTGTTGTGTCCTCGACTGGTTTCCTCTTGAGGGTACTCTGAACTTCTCGAGGCTGAAATTTCCAGTTGCTTTGAGGATCATATTGTTCTACCGCGGCGATCTGCAGACGTGCTTCTGAGTCATCACTTTCTTCTTGATGCGGGGCCTCAGAATCACCGAGTTGTTTGATGATTGTGGTGGTCAACCTGAGAAAATTTTTAATTTTAGCAGTTTGGAGTATGAGAGATAGCCTGAAGTGTAGTTCCATGGCGTTGGCCGCTGGAGAGTTGCAATACTTGCTTGACTGAGTGAATCTACTCTTGCCTGTCTTGTTACGTAGAATAGCACGACGCTCGGCCCACCTCTGATTTTTAACCACTCGACTACTCTTTCTTTCCTGCTCCTGTGTATTGTTTAGTGCTTCGGAGAGTTCAAGGAGTGCTTCCCTTTTGTAGAGATTGGATTCTTTGAAGTCCTTGAGGCCAATCATGTATACAGCACGGTCCTGGGTGTGGTGTGCCGTGTTGTTGTTCCTGATTTGGGCTTTGTCTTGATCAAGACTGGAGCTTATGTCGGAGAAGCCACAGCTTTTGTTGATTGAGTAACTTGTTTGCCTCCAATCTATGGTTCTTCCTTCTGGTGTCGAGGTTATGAATAGTCACTGCCTGGTCGTACCATCAAGATCTTCATCATCTGAGTCTGAGCCGTGATCGAGTGCTGGGGCTACCTCCTTGCAAGAAGTGGCATGCTCTAGACCGATCCGAATTAGGATATCCACATAGTGCTCTATTATTGACTCGAATTTGGAGCATATGAGTTTTTGGTAAGCTGATGCCAAGTTGTGTAGTCCGAAAGTGGGTAGGGTTGGGTGGGTGCTCGAACTACTCGTCGAACTCCAGTCGGACTCAGGATGAATTTCCTGAGAAGAGTTCGAGAGTAATATTGATTCGAGCGCTTGCCCCTTGACCATGTCAGCAGCTGAATTTCGTCGAAATTTTTCATGAGTTCTTCCATACTTGGCGATGCCCTTCCTGTTTGGAGTGAACTGTTGTCGTCGACCACCTCCTTGTACTTGGTTCTGAGAGCAGCGCCTTCCCGGGACCATCTTGTCTTGTTTTGAAGTGGTCGAATTCTCCACGGGATTGTTGGCGAACTCCCCTACCTGGCGCACTAGATGTCGGTGTTTTACCAGCAATCCCATCGAGGGGTATCCCTAGGTAGTAGAGTTTTGGTGGAGTGTTCGTAGAATTAGGAACTCGACGATTACGTGTCACGAGATTTATACAGGTTTGGGCCACCAACCAGGCGTAATACCTACGTCCTGTTGCTGATCTTGTATTATGTAGTGTGAATATGAGTACAAGCTTGCCCTATCGATCTAGTTGATCAATTAGACTAGTCACGATTCTCTCTATCCTATACATTGATGTCCTGTTTTGAGAGGGGTCCCTGCCCAACTTTATATACTGGTTGGCTGGGTTACAAGAGTGGAATCCTAGTCTAACTCAAGTAGTAACCCGAGCAAGCCTCGCTATGTGAGTGCTTTCCATATATCGATTGGTTTCTATATCCTGTAGAGTCCTGTTGTCGCCTTGCGCCACTGTCTCTACTTGTTGCCATATCCTCTTTTGTGTTCTTCCTGCATTCGTGTGGGCCCTAGGCCTCTATGTCTGACAATTAGTGCCTCAAGTAGCTTTGTAAGAAGGCCAAGCCAGTATATGTGGAGTCTTTTATTTGGATTTGTCCTTTCGAAAGCTCCATGACACTAGTGCTGCTGCTGTAAGGCCAGCGTACCTCTTCGGCGGTAAACTTCTCGCTTTGAACCGTTTCTTCCTTGTGGAAACGAGAACTCAAAAGTCCCGGAATAAATATTTCGTAAGCATGTTTGAACTGATGTTTACAAGAAGGTCGAGCCTTTTCAGGGGATATCCTCTTGCTTGAACTTGTTTTCTTGAAATAAGTACTCGGAGGTCCTGAAAAAATAGTTGTTGGTGTTGTTATAAGGCCGGCACACCTTTTTAAGAAAAAACTTCTCACCTGTACTGTTCCACGCTTGTGAAACGAGTACTCGGAAGTCTCGTTATAAATTCCCTATCCAATGATTTTTGAAAACAGGGACAACTATTGATGGCCAGAAGATTTCAATATTGCTCTGTATGTGGTATTTACAATCGTTGCTTCTTATCTTTTAGGCGTAGAAGCGTTGTAGGTGCTCTATATTCCAAGAGTTTGGTTCCTCCACACCTTCTTGCGTCTCCAGCCTGTATGATCCTTGACCAGTGACTTTGGATATGATAAATGGCCCCTCCCATCCGGACATCAGCTTCTGTAGCTCTGCGGTCTTTTAGATACGCCTTAGGACTAGGTTGCCGATGTTGAAAGATCTTTTCTGAAAGTTTTTGTCCTGATAGCGACAAATTCCTTGAGTGTAGCGGGCTGACCGTAAGAGCGCACCATAGTGTTCTTCTTCGACTTTATCGACTTCTAGCTGCCTCGTTGTGTCTGCGAGTCCTTCTTCATATGCTTCCACTCGAGAGGAGTTGAACATGATGTCCGTAGGTAATATTGCTTCTGAACCATAGACCAAGAAATATGGGGTCTATCCTGTGGGTTTGCGAGGTTGAGTACTAAGCCCCCATACAACGTGAGGCAGCTCATGGATCCACTTTCCTTAGTATTTTTTGTTGTACTCGAACAACTTTTGTGTGTGCTATTGATGCTTGTTTGACCTCGATTCTACTTCTGTCGCAAAAATCCAGAAATTCATAGCTGTTGAAATTGTACCCCAAATCTGTAATGATGTTGTTAGGCATGCCAAATCTGTGCATAAGTTCAATGATGAAGTCGACTGCATTTCCACAAGTGATGGTTGTGATTGGTTTGACTTCGACCCATTTTGTGAACTTGTCGATGGGCACCAGGACGTGCGTAAAATCACCTGGGGCGGTTGTTAGTTGCCCACCATGTCTAGCCCCAGCACACAAATGGCCATGAGGGAGGGATTGTGATGAGGTTGTGGGGGGGTACATGTTGTTGTCTGCCGAAGAACTGGCATCCTTGACACTTGTGGACTAGATCTTCTGCATCCGCTAGAGCTGTTGACCAGTAAAAAGCTGCTCTGAAGGCCTTCCCAACTAGAGTCCTTGATGCTACATGGTTTCCGCAGATTCCAGAGTGTATTTCTTGCAGGATTTCTCTTCCTTCTTGTCTGGTGACACATTTCATTGCAACTCTAGAGTGTAGTCCTCTTCTGTACAACTCTTCTCCAATTAAGAGGTAGTTTTTGGACCTCTGGACGAGTTGTTCAAATTGGATCTTATTGGCTGGGACTGCCTTGTTATTGATTTATTCGATGAAAGGAGTCCTCCAGTCTTCTTCGATGGTCATAACCACTCGATGTGTGTTATTTTCGGAGTCTGTGACTTTTATTTTTGGGTATATAGTTCTTTTGTGCAGCTCTTGACCGAATACTCCTACGGGGACTTGAGCTCGAGTGGATCCTAACTTGGATAATACATCGGCAGCTACGTTGTCGTCTCTTGCTATCCAATGGTACTCGAGTCCGCTGAATTTGTTCTCAAGTTTACACACTTCTGCACAGTAAGCATCCATATTTTCATTGTGGCGATCCCACTGCTTGTTTACCTGGTTGATTACTACTGAGGAGTCACCGTAGACGAGTAGGCGCTTGATTCCGAGTGATATTGCAAGGTGCAGTCCGTGGAGCAAAGCTTCATATTCTGCTACATTGTTTGATACCTCCCAGAAGATTTGCAAGACGTACTTGAGTTGTTCGCCTTTTGGTGATATGAATAAGACTCTCGTGCCAGCTCTTTCAAGCTTGAGGGATCCATCAAAGTACATGATCCAGTGCTCGGGCTTGCCAGCTGGTGTTGGGATTTGATTCTCGCGCCACTCTACCATGAAATCAACTAGCGTTTGGGATTTGATAGCTGTTGATGACGTTTTTTGACACGTGTTAGAGTCGGTGCCTGACGAGATACAATGAGAATCAAGCCAGAGTCAAGAGGTAGAGTTCGAGTTAAAATCGGTTCGAGATGAAATCGGAGACGGATTCAAGGCTTCAGAATCAGACTCGGAGGACCAATTGAAGATGTCGTGAGCTTTGGGCTGAATTGGGCCGCAGATGGGCCAGATCGTCTAGAGTCTTAGGTTAAATAGTTTCTTTCTTTCGCGTCAAGTTTGTTTGAAGTCGTGATCAATTCGGAGTCTGTAATTCCAGGGTATAAATATAAACCCTAGGGGTCGTAAAAAGTTCACGAACACATCAATGCAAAAACCTTTACTACCTTGCATTTACTACTCGCAATTTATTTACAAGTCGGCGACTTCGCCAAGCTTTTTCTCTTTCAACGAGTTCTCCTGGGCTAGTCGAGGCGATCCAGATCTCCAAGGCTTGCCCGTGAGTTCCGCTTCTACTGAGTAATATCTAAGCTTTAGCATCGGGCGCATCGCTGTTGCTCCGTTTAGATTTATTCGACAGTTATCGGTACTTGCTAGATCTACAAATCTTTTCTTGTTGTTTTAGTTTTTACCACCATCTATTCAGCTTAGAATTTTATCCAATCGGCTCTGTCAAAGGCATAATCTTGAGATTTATCCGATAGCTGATTAGTATTGTTCTAAGTGTTGCTTTACTAAGCTATATCGGATCGCTTCACGGTTATCTTGTATTGCTTAGTCATCAATCGGCTCTTTGCTGTTTGATCTATCAGGAATCGGCTCTCTGTGCTGTTTCATTATATATCGAATCGGTCCTATCATATTCGATTTCACTAACAAGAGAATCGGCTCTTCAGCTGTTTCTTAACGTCCGATTTTATCCTTGTCAATCAACAGGTCAGATTGACTGGCACGCCCCAGGATTTCAAGGCCACGCCTTCGTTCGTGTGTTAGCGCATCTGTCACCGCCCGATTTTTGCGTCAACACACTTTTGGCACGCCCAGTGGGACACAAAAATTCAAGACCCATGGATTCACATCAGATGTTACCATATCCATTTCAAGCATCTGTGTATCATCCTGTGTTCTCCCAACCGATGTACCAATATCAAGGGAATTTCCCAGTACAATGTCCTCCTCTAGCATTTTGGCCAGCGAATTCCCAACTCCAGCTATCATATTGGCCACAACACATGGACAACTATCAAATTCAGCAAACTCCTCAGGCCTTTTGGCCGATGAGTTCTTATTTGGATCAATCGTGCCAGGAACAACATTGGGAAAATTATCAGCAATATGTTCCTCGTCAAGTTATACAACCGATAGATCCGACTGCTCAGATATCGGTTCAGAGTTTGCAAATAGAAGATTGTCAGCCGCAACATGCTCCAGCATCGGTTCGAGATCAATCGGAACTAACAGAAGATGACCTTGAGCAAGATGAGAAAGAAGCCTTGGAAAAAGCTATCGAGGAATATAGATTGGCATGCCTCAAAACATTTAGTTTTAATAAGGAGGGAGGTGTGGCCCAAGTCTGTGATTTTTCGAGGCCAGAAGAATTCATAATTAAAGGTCAATGTGAAAGCATGGCTAATGATCTGGTCTCTAATAACGAAGTCAGGCAAAAGGATCCTGCAGGAAAGCCGATTCGTGATCGACAGCCTTCCCATAAATTCAAGAAACCGCAACCGCAATGGTACCAGAAGGATTAACCAAATCGCAGAAGAGGCATGTCCAGAGGTTGAGGCAAATTGAATTGGAAGAGCAACGCCAAACCAATAGAAGCAGCAACAATCAGGTGTGGCAAGTGAAGACCAAAGATCGTGATCGGGATGTTGCTCCAGCAGCCGATGTGCTTATGGCATTTATTTCACCAAAGGAATTTATAGCATCAGATGAGGCAATTGAATCAGACATCAAAGAAGAAATTGCTCAATCAACAATTGCTACCTTTGAGAAGCCAGAAGAAATGGATGCAGAAGAAGATGGAAAATTAGGTTATGGATTTACGTCGGCTGATAAATTGGAAGAAGTAGATTTGGGTGATGGTAGTAAGCCTAGGCCGACGTATATAAGTTCTAAGTTAGATCATGAGTTTAAAGCCAAGTTAATAGCTCTGTTACGAGAATATAAAGATTGTTTTGCTTGGGACTATTCTGAAATGCCTGGTTTAGACCGATTGGTTGTTGAACATCGGTTACCAATCAAAAAAGGGTTTCGGCCGTATCAGCAGCCGTCTCGTCGTTCTGATCCGAAAATTCTGGATGATATCAAAGCTGAAATTACTCGGCTTATAGATGCTAAATTTATTAGACAATGTCAATATGCCGAGTGGATTTCAAACATTGTTCCAGTATACAAGAAAAACGGAAAACTTCGGGTTTGCATAGATTTCAGAGATCTTAACAAAGCAACTCCGATGGATGGATATCCGATGCCTGTAGCCGATGTGCAAGTTGATGCAGCAGCAGGACACAAAATCATTAGTTTTATGGATGGAAATGCAGGATATAATCAAATCTTGATGGCAGTCGAAGATATTCATAAGACTGCGTTCCGTTGTCCTGCTCATCTTGGATTGTATGAGTGGGTTGTGATGACTTTTGGGCTTAAAAATGCTGGTGCTACATATCAGAGGGCTATGAACTATATTTTTCATGAGATCATTGGAAAGATTGTTGAAATATACATCGATGATGTTGTGTTTAAATCGGAAAGTTATGATGATCATTTGTCTGATCTACGTCGTACGCTAGAGTGCACAAGGAAACATGGTCTCAAAATGAATCCGCTCAAATGTGCTTTTGGAGTATCGGCTGGTCAATTTTTGGGATTTATGGTTCATGAGAGAGGAATTGAGATTAGCCAGAAAAGCATTAGTTCGATCAATAAAGTTGTTGCTCCAGAAAATAAGAAAGAACTTCAATCTTTGATCGGGAAGATAAATTTTATCAGAAGATTCATATCAAATCTGTCTGGTAAGATTAAGCCGTTCACTCCATTATTAAAACTCAAAGCCGATCAAAAGTTCGTTTGGGGGAGAGAACAACAAGAAGCTTTAGACAGAATCAAGGAATACTTAACCTCCCCTCCAATTTTGGTTCCTCCACAGAAAGGTAAGCCGTTTAAATTATATTTATCGGCTAACGAGTCTGCAATCGGATCTGCCTTGGTTCAAGAGTTTGAAGGAAAAGAGCGGGTTGTTTATTTTGTTAGTAGAAGATTATTGGATGCTGAAACAAGATATTCCCCTGTCGAAAAGTTGTGCCTATGCCTATATTTCTCTTGTACTAAGTTAAGGCATTATTTATTATCGGCTGAATGCATTGTTGTTAGCAAAGATGATGTGGTCCGATATATGTTGTCATTACCGATTTTAAATGGGAGAATTGGTAAATGGATATTGGCTCTTTCAGAGTTTGATTTACGGTATGAATCGGCTAAAGCCATTAAGGGTCAAGTATTGGCTGATTTTGTTGCCCAGCATTGTGGATCGGATGTGTCTATAGTGGAGCCAGTTCCTTGGTCCTTATTCTTTGATGGATCAGCTTGTGGAGTTGGATCTGGAATCGGTGTTATACTCATCTCGCCTCGGGGGGCAAGTTTCGATTTTGCAATACCGATTGAGAAGACTGCTACTAACAATCAGGCTGAGTATCGAGCTGTTCTCAAGGGCCTACAATTGTTGAGGGAAGTTAAAGCCGATGCCGTTGAAATATTTGGAGATTCAATGTTGGTTGTAAAACAGTTATCTAAGGAATATGAATGCAACGATGATGTTCTCTTAGGATACCGAGATGAATGTCTCCAATTGTTAAGAGAATTTAAGATGGTGACGATTGAACATATACCAAAACTCCATAATCATGAGGCTAATCGATTGGCTCAGAGTGCTTCAGGGTACCGACCGATTCAAGACATATTAGAATCGGATTTTATTGATGATGATTGGAGAAAAGAAATATTCGAATATTTGAAAGATCCATCTAAAAGAACTGATAGGCGAGTAAGATTACAAGCTACCAAATATGTTTTGATGGAGGATAGGTTATACTATCGAACTCTTGATGGAGTGTTACTTCGATGTATCGGTTCTGAAGGAAGCTAAAGTGCTGATGGGCGAAATTCATGAAGGCGTCTGCGGAGCGCATCAGTCGGCCTTTAAGATGAAATGGATGATCAACAAAATGGATATTTCTGGCCAACTATTCTTGAGGATTGTTTCAGATATTATAAAGGCTGCCAAGATTGTCAGAAATTTGGTAATGTTCAAAGAGCTCCAGCTTCGGCTATGAATCCGATTATTAAGCCGTGGCCGTTTAGAGGGTGGGGAATCGATTTGATCGGACAGATTAATCCACCGTCTAGCAAGAATCACAAGTTTATAGTGGTGGCGACCGATTACTTCACCAAATGGGTTGAAGCTATTCCTTTAAAGAATGTGACATCGGTTGATATGATTGAATTTGTTAAAGAGCATATTATATACCGATTTGGAATTCCCCAAACTATAACAACTGATCAAGGGACTATGTTTATTTCTGGGGAGTTCGAAGAGTTTGCATCGAACATGGGGATCAAGTATTGAATTCTTCTCCATATTATGCTCAGGCCAATGGTCAGGCTGAATCTTCGAATAAAGGGATAATTAAATTGATCAAGAGGAAAATTGAAGAAAATCCGAGGAAGTGGCATGATTTATTAAGCGAATCTTTGTGGGCATATCGGATGGCTTGTCATGGTGCTACTAAATTATCTCCTTATCAGTTGGTTTATGGTCATGATGCCGTTTTGCCTTGGGAAATTAAGACTGGATCTCGGCGTATTGACCTACAGGATGATTTAACGGTTGAAAACTATGATATTCTGATGAAAGAAGAATTGGAGGATTTGGCTGGGCATCGTTTGAGAGCTTTGAGCAATATAGAGAAGGACAAAGCACGAGTAGCTCGATGGTACGATAAGAAAGTAAAAGTGAAAAGTTTTGTTGAAGGAGATCTCATTTGGAAACTAGTGTTGCCAATCGGATCGAAGGATTCCAAATTCGGGAAGTGGTCTCCGACTTGGGAAGGACCATATCGTATTCATCGGTGCGCCTCAGGCAATGCATACATCTTAGAGACACTTGAAGGAGAAGTATTTACAAGAGCTCTGAATGGAAAATACTTGAAGCAATATTACCCTAGCATTTGGGTCGGTTCGTGAACCGAGTACTTACTGGGGAAACGAAGGACAACATACGAGGATTAACGAATCGGATACTTGTCCGTTTCAAAAAATTCCTAATTCGATCTTAGGTGTGAATCAGATGATAGATGGCCGATATGACATATATTGTCCTTAGTACGAAAAATGAGGAAAAATAAAATCGCATGAGAGTTAAAGTAGAAGACAGGAGTCAAATCTACGAGAAATAATATTCATTATAAATGCAGTAGCCGAATTACAAGTCGTCACAGCAAAGATTGTATCATGTTCAAGGCATGCAGGCGTATCTGATCTACCTCATCTATGACACACTGATAAGCTTCAATCGGACCTTCTGGCGCCGGGATGCTTCTATGAAGTTTAAGTGCCTCGGATGCTTGAGCTTTGAGGGTCGTGTTCAGTTTTGCGATCGTGGTCGGAAGCTCCTGCAGTTTTTTCTCCTCTTCCTCGAGCTTTTGACTGACCGATTGAAGCTCATTCGTTAATTCTATTTTGTGAGCTTTCAACTCGTCAATGTTGGCTATTATAGAAGGACGACTTGATTCAAGGGATTTGATCCTGTCCTTAGTAGCATTGACTATGTTCCTTTTCTGCTCCGTTTCCTTGATCAATGATTCCTGATTTTGTTGATCGGATATCTTATGTTGAGCTTCAGCGAATTCGATCTGACGGCCTTCTATGTAAGCTGCAGGGATGATGGCAGCTTGAGCTGCATGGTTAAGATGGGGCCGTAGCTGGTGAAAGATCGATCAGATCGGACCAGCATCTTGAACCAATTCAGAAGTGTCCTGTTCCAACAAAACCAGAAGATCCGATAACTTGTTTTTGATATCTTCTGGGAATGATGAAGCATTGATCTCCGATGGTTGTGTAATACACTTGATGGATTTTTATCAAACGATTGTACTTCCTCCTCATCCAAAATCTATCTTCAGGATAGATTTTATCCAACGATTGGGAAATCAAAGAAGCTATTATCGATTGAATCTTGAGCCTGAAAGAAAAAGTTTAATTAGATCAGAAAAGAGAGGAAGTCGATGATCAAATAAAAGGATAAGTGAATGACCTGTTTCAGATTAATTTCATCAAATTGAGTAGGTCGCATTGAAGGAATTGGAATCGGTTCTGTAACGGGTTCAGGAATTTCAGCCGATTTTTCTTGAAGATGCTCAACCGGTTTTTCTGGAAAAAATCGATTATGATGTTGAGATAAAAGATTTCTTGATAAACAATGAGAGTTGAGTTTTGATGTTACCGATCGAATCAGGTGTAGACGCCGACAAAGCAGGGGAGTTTGGACGAGAAACATGAGGGAAATTTAGTTCTGTGATATCTTCAATAATTTGCTCTGCGGAATATACCAAGGTTAAGTAAAGACAAGTAAAAGGTGAAAAGAATCATGATTAAAGTTGATACCTGTTTCTGGTTGGGACTCTGGTATTGTCTTTTGGATCACTTTAGCTGGCATGGCGGCTGCTGTTGAAGCATCGATCGGTATCATTTTGGGTTTCTTCGAAGATCTTTTCAGAGTGGGGCCGATTATACGTTTTGCTGATTTCCCTTTGATAAAGTCTTTTATTGATGGTGTGTCACCACCAATGTAGGGATCCTCTGATGGAGGAGCGTATTCTATTGGCTTATTGCTTTTTCTTTTGGTCGGAGGTGCCAGATCTTCGTCCTGTCAAGGTAAAAGACTGGGATTATAACCGATTACAAAACAGAGGCAGAAATAAAATTAATACCTGAGGATCGATGACAAAATCTGGGTCGAAGATACAGCAGTAATAATTTGCCGATTTACAAAAGAGGTGCTTGGACCATTCTTTCCACCATGACTTGAATGATGGAGACATTGCTAGAGCCAGTTTCCATGTCTTGAAATCGGCTATATTTACATTGGGGATCCGATTTAACAATCGGTCGAAATCTGAATCGGATTCGATTGTCTCTCGAGGTCTGAATTGGTCAGCGAAGTGTAATTTAGGGATGGCTTGACCAAATCCCAATTGCCTTGCTATCACAGAAGGATAGTAGAATTCGTAAGAGAACGTGCTGCGAGACAAGATGGGAAGGATATTTGGAAGAATCATTTCTTTGAGGATTGGTTCTGAATCATTAGAGGTGGCTGAATCAAATCGGAAGTTAGTTGGCTTTTCAAAGTGATGATCAGGATCATTGTATGGGAACCAGATCAAGGTGTCGTCATTAAAGCCATGATAGAAGCATTTGAAGTATAGCGCTGTTCGACCGGGATTGGCTTTGTCTCCGCCGATTGAGGAAGCAGCTTCGCCGAAAGAGAGACATTGGCGAAAGACGATTTCTTCTTCATCCATCTGATCGATGGGAATTGGCTGCTAAAAATATCGGCTTGAAATGTGTTTTGCATATAAAGAATTAGCCACAGGTTTAGAAACCACCAAGGTCCTCCAAGAGAAGTAATCGGTTCATCGTTCCTTAAGCGGGCAGATACCTCATGCATAAGATTATATGTTGCCCCAAGGAGAAGCTTGCCCAGAGGAAAATGATTCCCCGCTGCCAGATATTCTGCTAACCAATTGAATTTGGAAGAAGGGCCGGTTGTCTTTCCACCGAAAATATATTTCTCTAGCCACATCATGAGGAAAGCGGTGTGTTCTTTTTCATCTATAGCCTCGGAAGACTCGGAGAAAGTCGCGATGTACTCTTTCCAGCCTTTGATTTTGGATGTGTGAATCTTATGGGTAACTTTAGGGAGGCTATCCAAAATAATCGGAGAAGTGATATCGAGGCCGGTTAACATAACCACATCGGCCAGAGATAGAGACATCGGACCATGACCAAATAAAAAGGCGTTTAGAGCATCGGACCAAAAGTATGAAGCAGAAATCAGGAGAGGATCATTCCGTTTCATGTCTGCTAAAGAAAGAGTAATGCATTGTCCGATGTTCTGAGAATCCCAAGCAGGGCGTTTACTGCTGTTCATTCTCATGTACCAGTTCTTCCAACCAGGGACTAAGGTGGGCCACAGATCTGAATGGGTTTTGCCAATCAGGAGAATTTTCCGATAAAGATTTAAAAGGAATGCGATGCGTTTCTAAGTTGATGAAGTCAAGAGGATCTTTGTTTCCTATGGGCCCTAAGAAGAAAAATCTTGAAGAAACCTTTGAAGGAATGATGATATCAATCTGGTTCGCCTAAAATGAAAAGGGGAAAAAGTCTAAGAAATTCAAATCTATGAGCGAATAATTAAGGATGTGAAGTTGGTGATTTCTCTTACCTGGGGGGCAGATGAACTGGAAGCCATTTTTAGCTTGCGCAAAGAAAGATTTGGAGGTCACCAGATGTACGCCATCAGAAAAGTTCGCCGGGGAGAGCTCGTTCAAGAAGAATGCGATGGAAGATACAAGCGGCGGGTGAAGACGGAGATTGTGAGAGGCTTTTTATTTATAGTCTTGCCCTAAGGGGGTAAAAGTGGAATTTCACGTAGTCAAGTGAGAATCATGGTTTCGTGCGAAACGGTAACAAATCGAAAGGGTCCGAGAATTTCGGGACAATATGGACATCTTATCCCGAAACTGGGAGGCATGTGTTGATGACATTTTTTGACATGTGTTAGAGCCAGCGCCTGACGAGATATAATGAGAATCGAGCCAGAGTCAAGAGGTAGAGTTCGAGTTAAAATCGGTTCAAGATGAAATCGAAGACGGATTCAAGGCTTCAGAATCGGACTCGGAGGACCAATTGAAGGCGTCGCGAGCTTTGGGCTGAATTGGGCCGCAGATGGGCCAGATCGTCTAGAATCTTAGGTTAAATAGTTTCTTTCTTTCGCGTCAAGTTTGTTTGAAGTCGTGATCAATTCAGAGTTTGTAATTCCAGGGTATAAATATAAACCCTAGGGGTCGTAAAAAGTTTACGAACACATCAATACAAAAACCTTTACTACCTTGCATTTACTACTCGCAATTTATTTACAAGTCGACGACTTCACCAAGCTTTTTCTCTTTCAACGAGTTCTCCTGGGCTAGTCGAGGCGATCCAGATCTCCAAGGCTTAACTGTGAGTTCTGCTTCTACTGAGTAATATCTAAGCTTTAGGATCGGGCGCATCGCTGTTGCTCCGTTTAGATTTATTCGATAGTTATCGGTACTTGCCAGAGCTACAAGTCTTTTCTTGTTGTTTTAGTTTTTACCACCATCTATTCAGCTTAGAATTTTATCCAATCGGCTCTGTCAAAGGCATAATCTTGAGATTTATCCGATAGCTGATTAATATTGTTCTAAGTGTTGCTTTACTAAGCTATATCGGATCGCTTCACGGTTATCTTGTATTGCTTAGTCATCAATCGGCTCTTCGCTGTTTGATCTATCAGGAATCAGCTCTCTGTGCTGTTTCATTATATATCGGAATCGGTCCTATCATATTTGATTTCACTAACAAGAGAATCGGCTCTTCAGCTGTTTCTTAACGTCCGATTTTATCCTTGTCAATCAACAGGTCAGATTGACTGGCACGCCCCGGATTTCAAGGCCACGCCTTCGTTCGCGTGTTAGCGCATCTGTTACCGCCCGATTTTTGCGTCAACAATAGCTTTCTTTGCTTTGAACTTGATGTTGAGCGTCCCAAGTTCTACCACCCATTTGGAGATTCGACCAGTGGAATCTGTATTGTGAAGAATTTATACGAGCGCATAATCTGTGATGACCAAAATTCTAAAAACCCTAAACCCTTCGACGAACACAAAATTCCTTAAACCCTAAAAACCCTAAAACCCTAAACCCTAAAACCCCAAACCCTAGGCCGGTGTACTTCCTTGATGTTATGAGCAAGGCATAGAATAGTTTTTGTATCGCGGGATATTGGGCCTTGGACTCTGATAGTACTACGCTGACGAAGTACACCGGCCTTTGCACAGAAATGCATGGTGGTCCTCCGATCTTTCCACGATTAGTACAATGCTTACCACGTTCCTTGTAGCTGAGATGTAAAGGAGTAAATCTTCCCCGCCCTGAGGGGCCGTTATGATTTGTGGGGATTGTAGATGCCTCTTTAGATCTTGTAGCGCTTCTTCTGCTTCCTCTGTTCATTGAAAGTGCTCTTGCTTTTTTAGGAGCCTGAAGAATGGCAGACCCCGTTCTTCTAGTCGAGAGATGAATCTGTTCAAAGCTGCCATGCATCTTGTCAGTTTTTGGACGTCTTTGACTGTTTTTGGTGCCTTCATGCTAGTGATAGCGCTTATTGTTTCCGGATTTTCTTTGATTCCTTGATAAGTGACAATGAAACTGACTAGTTTTCTAGACAGGACACCAAAAACACATTTGGTGGGGTTGAGTCTCCACTTGTATTTTCTCAATGAGTTGAATGTCTCCTCCAGGTCATTGATGAAATTGTCTACATTTCTGGTCATGTCTACCACGTAGAATTGGTCTTTGAAGCAGATAATTTGGTCTTTGAAGCAGAGTTGGATGGCACGTTGATAGGTTGCGCCAGCATTTTTTAACCCAATCGACATGGTTGTATAGGCGTAAGATCCATATGGGGGATGAAAGCAATCTTGATTTGATCTTCCTCCTATAGAGCAATCTGATGGTATCCAGAATAGCAGTCTAGGAAGCAAAGCAGGACCGAGCCAACAGTAGAGTTGATCATTTGGTCGATCCTTAGAAGCCTGAAGGGGTCTTTGGGACAGTGTTTATTCAAATCTGTGTAGTTGAAGGACTGATTAGGCGACCAGAGGGGGGGGGAGTGAATGGGAGCCGATAAAAATTCTTTTCTTCGCAACCGATCCAGGTTTCCTCCTAACTCAACTTCAAGACCTCCTGACACGATCTTGCCAAGATCACGTAGCTACTGAGAAGCTACTGATCCTAGGAACAAGTTCACAGCAGTGGAAACCGAATCGAACAAATCGAACTAAAATCGAACCGAAACGAGATTGAACTTGCACCTCCCAGGCAGGGGCGGTTAAACTGCCTAGGGGGGCGGCTAAACCGGCCAGGTCTGTAGCCTCGGGAAAAACTCCAACCCGAGAGTCAACTCTTAAAATCAAATTACCCGATCTCCCGGTTCGCTCAACGGATTGAAGTAAAACTATGGGGACAGTGAGAACACCTCATGGGCATCCTCTAGCTCGAAGATCAAGCCCCAAAACTCCTTCAATCATGAGAAATCTCGGATCTAGGACCAAGAACACCACATCCCGAGTTCATCCAAAAATCCCCAAATCCGAAGCGATTCTTGCAGTTTGTGAGGGCAAATCACCACGAAAAGAGTCTCGACGAGCTCATATGTGAATCCCCCAAGCAAACCCCCAAAGAAAAGGACTTAAACACAAGGAATCGAAAATCCACCAAAGGGACCAAAAAGAGCCACGCGATGAACATAGAAATCACACAAGAGAGGATGAGAGAAAGCCAAATCTTCCATACATGATGAGGTCAATGTTGGTGGTCGTTACGATACGGTTTCACCACCAACATTCCGTCACATTTCAGGCTCATCTTGCTCATAACAAAGTAAAATTGATTAATTCTAATGAGTTCCACAAGTTTTGTATAATTTGTGAGTGCAGGAGCAATCAAGCAAAAGCTGAGCCACATTGGGCACAAAGCCAGGCCGGCCGGCCTATGCCAGGCCGACCGGCCCCCTTCTGTGGCCACTAGCCATGTCACTGATCCAGGAGATCACAAACACAACACAAATGATCATGAGACGTGCAATCAACGTCGGTTTGATCCAAGAACCCGAAAGGCCTAAGCTACATTTGCATGGATTGAAGGGCCCACCAACATTGGATTCTCGGACAGCTTTGATCCAAAGCAACCGTTACCAACCTCAGGGAGCAATCCAGAGCGTCCCTGAAGAAGGCGGTGCCACGGGGCAGCCTCCCCAGAAGGCGGTGCCGATCGGCCTGGCCTAGGCCGGCCGGCCTCCCCCAAAGGCCGCCACCTGTCCCCCTTCGTGTGGCAGTTAAGCAGAGGGTTAGCTTAATCCTGACGCATGCAACCGCCCTTGAAGACTATAAAAGGGACCCTCCTTCACCTTGAGAAAGCATCCATCAACCATCCAAAGGAGAGAAGAGTAGCTTAGTGGGTTTTTGCTCTCATCTTTAGAGTTAGAGTAGGGAGAGAGTGGGTGAGTTGCTCAGGTGACAGCCGAGCTTTGTAGAGAGAGTCCAGGATTTCTCTCTCGGTCTCGCCTCAACATTTCTGCCCCCGAGGAATATATTCAAGAGTTATCTTCAGTAAGTCCTCGGTCTCTTGCCTTTAGTACCTCGCTAGTTTACAACTTACTTTCAGCAAGTTATCGTATTTATCTTGATCTGCGGGTACCTGAGTCTGCGCGAGTGACAGCGACTCTTGTTTGGGGTTTCCTCTATAGCCCTTCGCGTTGGGTGGAGGTCAGTGACTGAAAGCTTAGGCGTGGTGCCTGTGCTGGCTAGTCACCTCAGGTTGTGTTGCACCCCACGGAACTGCAGTGGTAGGCGGCAGGTGGTGACAGCCCTGTCCGTCTTTTGTACTCCACCACGTTCGGGTGTACTCATAAGAGTAGTGCTGAGCCCGGAAGAACCCCTCTCTCACCCCGTTCTGAGTTCATCCCGTTCTAGCCGTCGAAGCAGATCAGGTTAGATATCGATAGTTTGTCTGGGGTAACGAGTAGCTAACTAAAGACAAGCTCTCTACCCATTTATCCTTTTGCTCCTTGGTGGGTCCGGTTAGAAAAGTTCTAGGCTAGTCGCGTCTACCGTTCCTTGGATTCGATATCCAGGTTCTTACTCCCCTGGTGAAAGGCTACATCGGACTCCGTGCGCTTGCGGATTTTAGTTAGGCTAAGGAGTGCCAACAGTCAACTTCTTTACAAAGAGACTAGCAATCCTCCCACATCCTACCCTCTTGAAGATTACACCGATGAAGCACTTGCTAGCCTATGGAAAACTAGAAACGGAAAAACCAAAGGAAAATAGTTCAAGTGCTAGGGAAATAAAACTACTGAGATGGATGGTAGCCACCAACCCTAAGGGGTCTATTTATAGTCCAAGTGATGGTACTCTAATGACTCAACTTCCCCTAAGCGATACATACCCCTCAGGGGCAAATTTGACATTTTCAGCGAATCTTTTTCCGGTTGGGACACCTTCCACCGCAAGCTTGCTTCCCTCCGACGGAAACCTTGCGATCACGCCGCGTGTCCTCCGGATCCGAAGCTCCTCGATGCCCACAGAACCACCCTGCGCAGGGGGGGCAGTTAAACCGCCTAGGGTGGCTGACCAGCCCCCTCGGCCCGTCTCCATGCTGAGTCCTCACCCTTGGTTTTGTGGCCCAAACCAAGAAAAACCGTCCACCTGATGGTCTTGTGCCCAAACCACCAAACCCCATGTGCAAGCTTCGGTTGTGAGCCGCTACCTTGCACCGGCTTCATGTACGCATACGAGCTTCGGTTGTGAGCCGCTACCTCGCACCGGAACCACATTCCCTTGCTCGTTCTTGCCATCATGTGAACCGCACGTGATCCATCTGGCCATCGGGTCCCTTGAACCAAGCCTACTTGTCTCTCCACTCCTTGGAGGCCGCCATGGCTAAGACCTTTCGTGCTTGTTCTTCACCTGCGCCAATGCAATCAAGCCGCATTCTACACCTACAATACTTGAGCCAAGGACAAACGTCAATCCACACCACGTTGTCAATCACTCATTACACCAGGAAGTGACCATCCACCGGTCCTTGGACACACCCGGTCCTCAATCTCCCCCTTTGATGAGTGCATTGAGAACACACACATAATCAAGATAGGTATAAATGGAAAACAGAAAAGAAATTGAAAACAAGGCTCAACCAAGTGACAAAAAGCAAGAACAAGCTGAGAACAAAGTCACTTGCAAGAGAAAGCTCCAGAAAACGCCGACCCTTCAATAAGAAGCGAAAAAGGGCTCAACACCATCGGTAAAAGAGCAAAGCACAAAGCACAAAACACAAATCTCCAAAACACTTTTCAGGATACACAAAGCACTCCCCCTAAACAAGTGAATTCGTGCGTGCGAAAATATGTCAAAAAGTGGCTCAAATCCCTTGACTCTTGTGCTCACTGCACAGGGGCGGTTAAACCGCCCTAGGCAGATCCAGGCACAAATATGTCACACACAAATGCTCGCAAAAATGCCATTTCAACCCGAAGAACTTTCAAAAGCGACCAGCACTGTTTTCCTTCTAGAAACCCTTCGAAAATGCTCCCCCTTGTTGACAATGCACAAATCAAGGCAAGAAATGTAAAAGATGCAACTACAAGCTTCTCAAATATACAATGAGCACTAGAAAATGCTACAAATTAGAGAAAAAGGGCAAGCTAGATAGTTCATAGCATCATAAAGGCATTGCCATCAAGAAGGTAAAGACATATAACCAATCGACAAACCCATGATCAATTTGTTCAAATTTATCAAAAATGTCACCACATGAGCAAAGTCCTAAACATGGATTGTTCAAGCGAAAAATGAACTTCATCTCATCAAGGTTATGAAAGGACAAGTGTTCTTAACAAAAGATCATTACAAACGCCCAAGTTTGATCTCATGTCATATCAAAGCACGAAGCCATGTGTTTACTTCACAAGGGAGACTTCTCTGGCAAACATCATGCAACCGCTTAGCACCCATGTGTGCAAGTGTGTGCAAAGGTGTGCAAGGGAGACATGAGCATAAATTTTCTTCAAAATGTATCTTTTACTTATTTTTCTTCTTTCATGCATAGACATCTCATTTTTCATGTTTTTCAAATTATGCATGGTACATGAAATGTCTTTGGCACAAAAAGAAGCTTATGCTCCTCCACAAGATAAAACATGGGCTAAACATTCATGATGACAAAGGTCTTTGACGCAATTGAAAAGAGCATCAACTCCTAGCATGATCTAAGCAAGATAGCCCATTTCGGCTCAAACAAGACTTGTCAGGGTATTTACTCATGGGTGAAAAGAGTTTAGGTTCAATTTGTCATTTTACTTTTAAAAATTGACTATCTCAACAGATATATACGAAAACCATCAAGAGCATAGCCGATCATCAACCAATCCCTAGCAAGCCTGCCTAAACTCTAAGAAGTAGCAAGTTGTAGCAATCACTGCATGTAGGAGAAGCTCATCCTAAGATATGATACAAATGCAGCATGATATATCACAAGATGCAGAAAGAACTATACATCAAGATACAAAGATGAAAATTATACATCAAGATACAAAAATGGAAAAACCAAAAGGCAGATACACTAGTATACATATGCTACAACAAAGCTTCCAAAACTCAGCTCAGAAAGGCGAAACACACACCAAGTTCTCCTCGCAAGCGGGTGAAGGTAACTTGGTCAAGTAGTTTTGTAAAAATGTCTGCAAGCTAGTTTTGGGTAGACACATGGGCAAGCTCAATGTCTCCTTTCTTCACATGATCTCTTAGAAAATGATACCTCACTTCTATGTGCTTGGTTTTGGAGTGGAGTGTTGGTATTTCTTATGACCTACAGATAAATCCGCAAGCGTACGGATACCGATGTAGCTTTCACCCAGGAGTATTCCAGGGATCGATTTCCACAGGGGAACGAGAAGTGTACTAATCCTTTAATTAGTTCGTCTGAAGGGTAATATGGGGGATATGGATGACAACAAAAAGAAAAGAAGAGATAAAAAAGCTGAGGGTAGAGAGGGTACTTGTGTAGCAATACTGGATATTTTGATAGATCAAGCAAGGCAGACTTGTTCAAGAGAGTTCACTTCGGGCGCCTGAGACACCACCACTCACAGAAAGGGATGAGAAGGGGAGTGGTACCGCCTACCCCTAAGTCCTACAGTCCAGAACTAACGTGGTGGATTACGTCGGCCGGACAGGGCTGTCACCACCTGTCAGGCTACCACAACTATTCTGTTGAACTGGGTGCAAACCAAGGTAACGACTAGTCTAGGCACCACGCCTATACTAATAATTACTACTTCACTTGATATCAAAGCAAAGCACCCACTACTAAGTAGTGAACGAGGAACCTAGTGAACAAAAGCTAGCAAGTCTGAATGCTTAATAAATCAGAGGGAACCAGAATTACCAGACAAGACCCGGATGTTACTCGAAGTTGAGCCGCATCCGCCGAGGTACAAAGTGGAAGAGAAACCGGCAACTCCGGCTTCTCTCCCGGACTCTCATCCTCACCTATCTCCCTATTTTCTAAGTATGGGAGTGGTAGCACTTCACCCTAGAGCTTCTTCTCTTCTATCTTGTTGTGTCCTCTTGAGTGGGGGTGAAGGGCGCCTTTTATAGCCTCCCAAGGGTGGAATCCTGCGTAATTGTCACGCCACCATCTTGCTTAGCTTCCACGCGAAAGGGGAGGTATAACAGCCATGGAAGTAGGCCGGCCGGCCTGAAGGAGGCCGTTCGGCCTGGGATGTCGTCCGTTCGGCACCGTCTTTCTTGTGGACGCTCCTGATGATGTCCTGATGACGGTTGTGGTGGCGTTCACCTCAAGCTTGACAGTTGGGGGCCGACCGACCTAGGGGAGGTCGTTCGACCTGGCACTGACTCCTCTTGGCCCTCCGTTGCACCGACTCGCTCACCAATGGTTGTATGTTTTCCCTTGAGGCGGTTTTGGTTGTGTTGAGTTGAAGTTGTCCGAGAATCCTAGGTAGGTGGACCTTCCAATCCATGGCCTAGGCCTTTCGGTCTTAACTTCATTTATTCTTGTCAATTCTTGCTTGGGGGTCCATTGGTGACTCCCTAAGGTCCTTGTGCAAAGTTTGGAGCATTTTGGGGATGATTGCTGGCTGGCCGGCCTTGTCCAGGCCGATCGGCCTACGTCAGGCCGACCGGCCTAGCAGGTTTCGCCGGCGATTTTCCCGAAGGCGTAACTTTCTCGTCCGGACTCCGAATTGGGTCATCCAAATATCCATTTCGATCGTCTCGATGAGGCCTTCGCAATGGTGCATTCCAATGGTGCCACTTTTATATGTATTTTGCATGTTTTTATCGTTGTATCCAGATGTGGCCTCCTGAAATCAACAATTCACCAAAGCTAGCGGAAATAGTTAGAATTAAACCCCTATGTCTAGTTTGGTGTTTGTTTTATGTTAGGGTTGACGACCAATAATGGCATATAACTGCCGTCAACATGGAGCACGGGATTTTTGGCTACGCTTATGGCACTGGTGCTATCACAAAGAAGTGGTACACTGGACAAATCTAAGCCAAAGTCTCTCAAAGTGTAGGTGATCCAAAGCAACTGGGAACAACAGCTAGCCGCAGCAACATACTCGGCTTCTGTGGTCGATTGGGCTACACTAGACTGCTTGCGAGAAGACCACAACACAAGAGACGAACTAAGAAACTGACACTGTCCAGAAGTAGACTTGCGATCCACACGACACCCAGAAAAATCCGCATCAGAATAACCATGGAGAGCAAGTGAGGAAGCAGCAGAATACCAAAGACCCAACTCAGGAGTGTACTTGAGATACCAAAAAATCCTCTTGACGGCCTGCCGGTGTGAAGTCCTCGGTGAAGCCTGAAAACGAGCGCATAGACACACGCTGAACTGTATGTCCGGCCTCGTCGCCGTCAAGAAGAGGAGGGAGCCGATCATGCTCCGATACTCCTTCTGGTCCACTGGTTCTCCGTCCTCATTCGCATCCAAGGCTGTAGTCGTACTCATCGGAGTAGTCATCGGTTTGGAGTCGCTCATGTCAAACTTCTTGAGAATGTCCTTTGTGTACTTGCTTTGATGCACGATCGTCCCGTCCTTGTATTGCTTGATCTGCAACCCAAGAAAGAACTGCAACTCTCCCATCATAGACATCTCAAATTCTCTGCTCATATCATCTGCAAACTTGGCAACCAGATTGTGAGAAGATCCACCAAAAATGATATCATCCACGTAAATCTGAACGATTAAGAGATCATTGCCATGCCTCAACAAGAAGAGTGTCTTATCAACCTTTCCCATCTCAAACCCCTTGCTGAGCAAGAACCCCTTCAACTTGCCATACCACGCTCTGAGTGCTTGGTTTAGGCTATATAAAGCTCAGCGGAGTTTGAACACTCGGTGTGGGTACCTCTCACTCTCAAACCCAGGGGGTTGCCTCACATACACTTCTTCCTCGATCACCCCATTGAAAAAGGCACTCTTCACGTCCATTTAGTACAATTTGAACCCTTTAGCAACAGAAAATACTAGAAGGATCCGAATTGCCTCCAAACGGGCAACATGAGCAAATGTCTCCTCATAATCTATCCCCTCCTGCTTCGAAAACCCCTGAGCAACCAACCTCGCCTTGTTTTTCACTATCTCTCCATCCTCACCCCTTGAAAACCCACTTGGTTCCTATGGGATGGCAATTTGGAGGTGGTTCAACTAACTCCCACACATGGTTTCTCTCAGAGTTTCCAAGCTCTTCATGCATGGCATTGACCCAATCAGAATCAGATAGTGCGTGTCCAACATTTTTGGGCTCAAAAGACGCAACAAATGCAGAATGAGCGAAATCGGAGATATTGTGTGACCTTGACCATGTAGTGCGTTCATTTAAATCACCTATGATCCTTGAAGAAGGATGATCCTTCCGTACATGCCGGGGAGCTTCTCGCCTCGAGATTGCCTCCCCCTCATCAGCAGCTTCCACTTGAGCTTGATCTTGTGCGCGACTCGACGAAGGGGTAGCTGTTGACGGCCATTATAACCTAGTATTGACTGTCAACATTTTGGTAAAATGAGGATGATCATACCATGTTCCATACATAAATGTGTTTTTACTAATCAATTCCACAAGTTTTGGATGAGTTGTGATTGCAGGATGAAACAGGTGAAACAAGGGCCAAACCTGGCACAGAGCCAGGCTGGCCGGACTAGCCCAGGGCCGACCGGCCTCCCCTCGCCAGGTCTGGCCACGCCACTGATCCACAAGCTCATGCAAATATCCTAGATGATCAAGAGACGTGCAATCAATGTCGGTTTGATCCAAGGACCCGAAAGGCCTAGAGTGAGAGACACATGGATTGAAGGGCCCACAACCTAGGATTCTCAGACAGCCTCAACTGAACGCAACCATTACTGACCTCTGGAGAGCATCAGGACCATCCATGCGAAAGGCGGTGCCACTTGGCACCAGAGCCGGGCCGGCCGGCCTGTGGGAGGCCCCCCTGTGGCCACCACGTGCCCCCTCTGCGTGAAGCTTAATCAAGTGCTTAGCTTGCTAATGACGCCGAGCTTCGCCCTGGAGACTACAAAAGGAGAGCTCATCCACCTTGGAAGACACACACCGCACTTCTCGAGTCATACTTGAAGCGAGCTCTTGTATTTTTTCCATTTCTTAGATTAGGATTAGAGTTGGGAGTAGAGTCGAGTCGAGCTTAGCTCGGATCTTTGGAATCTTTGGAGTTCTGGTAAAGCTCTTGTATCCTTTCCTTCATTTGAAGAGTTTATCGAAACAATTGCTTTCTTATTTCAGAGCTTAAGTTTATCTTTTATATTATCTCTTGCTCTTCTTTTAGAGTAAAGATCTTGCTCTCTTTAGAGTAAAGCTTTGTCCCCCTTTAGTCTTAGTGTAGAGTTTAGTTTAGCTCTAACGGGTTTTATCTCGCGGGTTTGCTCGCCTTGACCGGGCCGTAAGACGCCTTAGGGAAGACGGGGATTTCTCTTGACAGGCCTCAAGAGAAATCTTAATCTTCGAGTACAGACGTGGTGTCTGGCTTGTTGATTAACTAGGAAGTGTGTTGCACCCCACGGAACAGCAGTGGTAGGCGGCAGGTGGTGACAGCCCTGTCCGTCCTTCGGAGTCCACCACGTTCGGGTGTATTCATAACAGTAGTGCTGAGCCTGGAGAACCCCCTCTCTCACCCCGTTCTGAGGTTCTCCCGTTCTAGCCGTCGAAGCGAGCTCTGTTCCCAGTATCTAAGCTAGAGTCTAGGCTAAGGTTAGAGTGCCTTTTGCTCTGAATTAGGAAGTGTCTAGGTCCGGTCTCTCCCAACATCTTTCCTTTTCTATAGATTTAGGTGCTCTTGTGTGTCGCTGGTCTTTTAGACCTTCTATCCGGTCATTTACTTGACCATTATCTCCAAACCTAGAGTCTGTACCCCTGGGTTTGTGGCTTGATATTTCTAGCAAGATATATTATTTCATTCTTCAATACACTTTAACCATTCTGCTTCCCTGCAGAAATATAAATACGATACCCTGGGATAACTCCCTAGGTGAAGTGCTACAACGAGATATATTTTGTGCGCTTGCAGAATCCATTTTGCATACAACGACATATATCTTCGCGCTATTGAAGCGTTGCTAAAACGTAACGCTAAGAAGTGCCAACAAGCATTTCTGGCGCCGTTGCCGGGGAAGCAATTGGCTAAAGATATTGTTAAATTATTTGATAATCTTTACAGATTTACCAACCACTAACCTTAGTTACTTCACCACTGCAACATTCGTCTATTTTTGATGTGTTTGCAGGGTAGTGCATGACTGGTCTCAACCTACCATCAAACTTTGATCCTAATCCAGAACACAATGGAAGAGCAGTGCGAAGCAGATTCGTACCTCCTCAAATTTCACTCAGCTCAAGCAACACATTCGAGTCGTCATCCGACTCCGAGTCCGAACCAGATTCAGGTTCATCGTATTCTTTGGCCCCAGAATCACCAGAGATAATGGCTCAGCCGAAGAAGACACTCCGTGAGTTCTCAGCCCCGTCAAGCAGCAACTTCCCAGGGACTGTCGAATGCATAGGAATGGGCATTTGAGCTGAGATCTGGCCTAGTCAACATGGTTCAGGCCAGCCCTTTCTGTGGAAAGGCAATTGAGGATGCCAACGCTCACCTTCGGAATTTCCTGGAGGTGTGCAGCACTATTAACCCCAATGGCACACCGATCAACAGCATCCGCCTACAACTCTTCCCATTCTCTTTGCTTGGGAAAGCCAAGGAACGGTTCTATGCCAACAAGGCATCCTTTGAAGGATGCTGGCAGATGTGCGCCGATGCATTTCTGACCAAGTACTTTCCGGTGGGCAAGACCAACGCCCTCCGAGGAAAAAATTACTAGCTTTCAGCAGCTAGACGGAGAATCAGTCCCAGAAGCTTGGGAGCGACTGCAAGAGTACATTGCAGCCTGCCCCCACCAAGGTGTGGAAGATTGGTTAATCACTCAAAACTTCTTCCACAGCCTGGGTCGCCGATCGCAAGAGCTCTTGGATGCAGCTGCGGGAGGAGCATTCCTCTCGCTAGATGTAGACGCAACGAAGGCACTGATCGAGAAGATATCCTCTCACCAAAGTTGGGTGGGAGAGAGACAAGCTCCCCGCACCAAGGGAGTACACCAGATTGACTCCGTCGATATCCTGGCAGCTAAGATGGACCTCCTTTTGAAGAAGATGGAATCTCCTGATAAGGAGATGAATCAGATCATGGAAGACCGAATCACATGTGAAACATGTGGAGAAGCAGGACACTCGGGTAACAGTTGCCCGATGACACGAGAGGAAGAATATTTTATCGAAAACAACAACAATTCAGGCTTCCGTCCACAACAAGGTTGGAATTCCAAGCCCAACCTCCCCTTCGGCCAACAGCAACGTAATAGCTCTAACAACAGTTTTCAGTCGTCGTTAAAAGATATCTGGTACGGCCAAAAACAAATTAACGATAGCATTAGCAAGAAATTTCTTGCTAATGATAAAGTTATGGAGTCAATGGCCTCCCAGATTGAAGCTTTCAATTATGTTGTTAAGAACCAGTTGAGCTTCAACAAAATGATTGAAACTCAAGTAGCTCAGCTGGCTGCATCTTGTCCTAACCCAAATGCAGGGAAAGTTACCCGGGCAACGGAGGTTCCTTTTAAGGAAAACGTTAGTGTGGTTACCACGCGGACTGGGAAGTCCACGCGGGATCCACACAATCCTCAAGATGCAGGTACCCAACAGAAGGAAGCTAGCAACACCGAGCCAGCCGCCGAAAAGGAGGACGACGAGGAACCCATCCCTATCTCAAGGAGGGGAACGAGGCACCAAAAGCCGCTAGCGACAGCCGTGATCCCACTTTCCTCCCGTTCCCCGAACGGAGGAGAAGACCAGTGGCCGACGAGCAATTTGACAAGTTCGTCAAGGTAATCAAGAAGGTATACATCAATATGCCACTTCTTGATGCTTTGCAGGTCCTGACATATGTCAAGTACATCAAGGATACTTAGCAATAAAAGGACTCTACCCACGAGGGAGACGGTACAGCTAACCGAGGAATGCAGCTTCGCCATACTCGGGCCCCGCCTTAAGAAGAAGAAAGATCCTGGCTGCCCCACAATTTCATGCTCAATTGGAGGCCATGATTTCGACAACGCCCTATGTGACTTGGGGGCAAGCGTCTGCATAATGCCTAAGGCAGTTTTTGACCACCTTAAGCACATTTCGCTTGTCTCTACACCCATGTGTTTGCAGCTAGCAGATCAATCGGTCCGCTACCCACACGGAGTCGCAGAAAATGTTCCGGTCAAGATCAGGGATTTCTTTGTCCCTGTGGATTTCATCGTTCTTGACATGGAAGCCGAATCAACGAACTCTCTCATCCTTGGGAGACCATTCTTGAGTACTGCGAATGCAAACATCGACATGGGGGAAAGGGACCATTCAACTTAGGATTAATGAAGAAACCGAGAATTTCTCCTTCCGTCCTAAGGAGACCCTCAACAAGTCAATATGGTCGAGAAATCATACCAGAAATCCCAGGATGCCAACCATAGAATCACTCATGAGATGGTTGGAAGCCTTCGACCGCTAAAGAAAGAAAAGGCATGACTGTTATCATGCATGGCGAAGGATATCGAGAACCAAAGCGCTGGAAGAGCAAGCAAAGCACGACAAGGAGGTGAATCCAAGCCCCGTCCGATCCGAAAGGAATGGCGGGTGAAAGCAGCCCCGAACGAAGAATCGAGAGTTCGCTCAGGACGTAAAACTCGAGCCCTCGCCATAAGGTATATGGTACGTATCCATGCATTGCATATAGAATAGGTTTTCCTTTCTTTACATTCAATTCTTTCTTTCAACACAGCATGTTTAATTTTGAAACTCGCATCCTATTTTATTTGTGCATTGTTTAGCATATAAAAAAAGGAAATTTTTTTGGCCAAATGCCAGGCCGGCCGGCCCCACATGTATCCATTTTGGCCAGATCACCGAAGCAGGCAACCAGCAATCGTGCATCGGCATGACACGAGGGAGATGGAGCAAAGTGGAGCCAGCACCAGGCCGAGCGGGCCCATGCAGGCCGGCCGGCCTCTCTCCACCGTTCCAGTCCCATCGTCACCTACCAGAGCACATTGCACAGGAAATAGACCACCGACGTACGGGATGAGCACCAGCCGTGCCATGTGCAAGGCGATCGGCCTCACATAGGCCGGCCGGCCTCCCCTGCCTCGCCTCTATAAAAGCTGGTGCCCAGCTCGAGAGCAACTCGCCCCAAGTGCAGGTATGCAAGCTTCCGCAACGCTGCACTCTTCCCTTGCTCTAAATCTCGAAAATCTCTAAGCAAGATTAGAGTGCAACCATAAGAAAATTCTGCGAAAATTTATCCTTGAATTCTTGTGAGAACAAACCCTTTCCGGCTGAACGAGAACGTTTGTGGTGGTTCTTACCCCACAAGAACGACTAACCGAGTTGTGGCGATTAATCTCCCACAAGAACGCCTAACCGCTAATTTCCTAACCCTTGATTTCCTTTGGGTATTGTAGAGCTAATCTTTTGCAGGAATCATGTGGACTAAGGCAAGGGAGAAGGCACGTGGAGTGGTGGCCAAGTTCAGCTCCTCAAGTTCCCGACGCTCTGAAGGATCATCTGCCTCCTGGGAGAATATGTCCGTTGATTCAACTCAACAGGACACGATTTCCCAGGAGAGCGAGAGGCATGAGGTGCCCCGAAGCAGGATCTGTATTCGAATCATGACTCGGGTGGAGCACATCATCGCCAGGACCGAAGAGGAAAAGGCGGTGCTTGACAAGCTCCAGAACCACGTCTTCAACCACGCTAAGTACTTCGACGCCATGCTGCTAATCAAGACTGGTCTCGGGGGAGAGATGGAACGGGCATTCAACAATGCCGGATGGCAAAATTACCACCCCATCTCAGAAATAGGTTCGCATTTTCTCACTATGGAGTTTCTGATGAGTTTGAAAGTTGAGGTTCTTCCCAATGAGATGAACATTCGTTTTTGGTTTTTCAATGAGGATTTTATCTTGAGTCCGAAACAGCTTAGTGAGGCTCTTGGTTTCCACAAGAGATGCATCATTAACGCTAACCTTTTGGTGACTAACCACCGACACAATCGTGCCCAATGGTGGGATAGCATCTCAAGTGAGCCTCTCTCTGGGAAAAACAGCATCACTTCCATCCATAATCCCACGCTTCACTTTTTGGCAAAGTGGATCGCCATGGTGGTTACCCGCGCGCTGATTTGCGTCTTTGCCTTTTGCCTAACTTGGAGTGCCTTTATGCCATGGTGAAGAAAATTCGCTTCTCGCCTGTGATGAGCATGCTCAATGACTGGCAGAGGTTAGCCACTGGCCGAGCCACGATTGGCATAACCTCACTGGTCACTCGCATTGCCACCCATGTTGGTGCTTTGCAGGGTGTTCAAGTTTCCTTCCTGCCCACTTCACAAGAGTATCAGTCTTGCATCGGTTTAGACCATTTTACCCAGGGTCACTTGATCCGTGAAGGCCCTGGCCATACTCTCTTTATGTGTTACTCCGGTTTCATCGATGAAGTCGAGCTTCCATGCCTGGCTCTCTCGTTGAGATCGGTGAAAAGTCTAACCTTGCAGCTCAGGAGAAGGGAACCTGCTCGCCACAGTGTCGCAAGACCCATGACACGTGGCAGGCGCACCAGGCACGATAGCGAAGCCGGAACATCTACCGCACCTCAGCCCGAGTACCACCACCAGTAGCCGCAGACTGGACCTACTGCCCATATGAACTTCGACGAGACGTTCGACTACTACTAGGAGACGGGACGTGGACCGCAAGTCAGACCATCTGTGTCCGCCAGGTATGACTACGAGAACCCGGTCGCCCGGGGGATCTCGGAGATCAATACCAGGTTGGACACGGTGAGTTTACAGCAGCAGCAGATCAGCGACAACCTCACGCACAACACCGACCTCACCCAGCAGAACTGGGGATGACCACATCCCTCCAGACCGACCTCGGCGGCTTCTTCAACTACATGCATTACGACCCCGACCAGTACTACCAGTAAGCTTCGTTCAAGCTTGGGGGAGTCCCTGGTAAGTCCAAAGTACCCCCTTGCCTTGCCTTGCCTTGCCTTGATGATAATAATAAAATAAATAAATAATAACAACAACAAAATAATATTCATAAAAATAAATGTTGAATAAAAAGCTCCTTATGAATGGAAGTATGGTTGATAACCTTGGGAATGATGAAAGGTTGCTCTGTTTATGCCCTCTAAGTGCCTCGTGCTTAATCCCTTACTTTTCGAGTATTTGAGTTCGTTGGCATTTAAGGATCCATCATGATTAATTGTGGGAGTAGAGCACATGTTCATCGCCTAAGTTGTTGTGAGTTTAGATATGGTTTGCTTCGGAGTATAACTGTATGTTTAGTAAGGAACCTCTCGGAAGTTTTTATAAAAATGTTACATGGTAAATCTTCCCCGGCGGTTTAAAAATATCCTATCCAGAGCCTAAACATTTATACCTTACGAGCTACCATATGCTATCTTGAGTTACTTTGAGTCTTGTCGAATGGTGAAGTCCGCTTGCAGAAGACACTTGTCATCTACCGGTCTTTCCCATCATACGTCCACCTCATCGACAGCCTCAAATGTCCGACTAATCAATTTCCCGCTCCGGGGTTGATGTCCACCGTCGTTGACATACATTCGCAACACCAGGCTCATCCCAAAGGTCCTCAATTACTCCATACAAAGTTTAATTCTCTCTGTTACCAAAGGAGAAAAATAGATGCATTAGAAACAAAAGAGAGAGAAGATGGAGACAAATGCTCCATCCAAAAAAACATCTCAAAATCAAGAGAGAAAGAGAGCAAGGAGTTCAAAGACCTTTTGAGCATAAACACCTTCACCCTTTCCACTTGAAAACCCATGAATTCCAAAGACCGGAATTTGACGAGTGTCATCGCTCGTGAACCACTCTTCGACTCGACAAAAGAAGTAACCAAGGTATGCCACTCTTACCCTACCTATAACTCCACTTCAGCCTTAGAGTAGGGAAAGATTGTCACACTTGACCAAAAGTGAGGATTAAACACCTTGAGTGACTCGAGAGTACCATCGGGGAATAATTTAAACCATCTTTTGCGAAAATTTATATCTCCGAGATGGAACCTGAAAAGCTGCAGGAAATACTTTGAGAATTACCGTTCAGGCTCTCAACAGCCCAAGATGTGAACCGTGCAGCCCCACGTTGAACCATGGTATGAGTTCTTTTTTATGCCAACTTATTCAAATGATTTGTTGAAGTTTTGGCTTGAGCACAAGGTACCTAAAGGGTATACACATTGAAGCAACTCCTGACCCACCGAACCTAGAGTTTTAGCCTTGCTCGAGGACGAGCAAGAGTCTAAGCTTGGGGGCGTGTTGACGGCCATTATAACCTAGTATTGACCGTTAACATTTCGGTAAAATGAGGATGATCATACCATGTTCCATACATAAATGTGTTTTTACTAATCAATTCCACAAGTTTTGGATGAGTTGTGATTGCAGGATGAAACAAGTGAAACAAGGGCCAAACCTGGCACAGAGCCAGGCAGGCCGGCCTAGCCCAGGCCGACCGGCCTCCCCTGGCCAGGTCTGGTCACTGCCACTGATCCACAAGCTCATGCAAATATCCTAGATGATCAAGAGACGTGCAATCAATGTCGGTTTGATCCAAGGACCCGAAAGGCCTAGAGTGGGAGACACATGGATTGAAGGGCCCACAACCTAGGATTCTCGGACAGCCTCAACTGAACGCAACCGTTACCGACCTCTGGAGAGCATCAGCACCGTCCCTGCGAAAGGCGGTGACACTTGGCACCAGAGCCGGGCCGGCCAGCCTGAGGAAGGCCGATCGGCCTCCCCCTGTGGCCTGCCACGTGCCCCCCTCTGCGTGAAGCTTAAGCAAGTGCTTAGCTTGCTAATGACGCCGAGCTTCTCCCCTGGAGACTATAAAAGGAGAGCTCATCCACCTTGGGAGGCACACACCACACTTCTCAAGTCATACTTGAAGGGAGCTCTTGTATTTTTTCCATTTCTTTGATTAGGATTAGAGTTGGGAGTAGAGTCGAGTCGAGCTTAGCTCGGATCTTCAGAATCTTCGGAGTTCTGGTAAAGCTCTTGTATCCTTTCCTTCATTTGAAGAGTTTATCAAAACAATTGCTTTCTTATTTCAGAGCTTAAGTTTATCTTTTATATTTATCTCTTGCTCTTCTTTTAGAGTAAAGATCTTGCTCTCTTTAGAGTAAAGCTTTGTCCCCCTTTAGTCTTAGTGTAGAGTTTAGTTTAGCTCTACCGGTATCTAAGCTAGAGTCTAGGCTAAGGTTAGAGTGCCTTTTGCTCTGAATTAGGAAGTGTCTAGGTCCGGTCTCTCCCAACATCTTTCCTTTTCTATAGATTTAGGTGCTCCTAGTGTGTCAGCTGGTCTTCTAGACCTTCTATCCGGTCATTTACTTGACCATTATCTCCAAACCTAGAGTCTGTGCCCTTGGGTTTGTGGCTTGATATTTCTGGCAAGATATATCATTTCATTCTTCAATACAATTTAACCATTATGCTTCTCTGCGGAAATATAAATACGATACCCTGGGATAACTCCCTAGGTGAAGTGCTACACCAAGATATATTCTGTGCGCTTGCAGAATCCATTTTGCATACAATGACATATATCTTCGCGCTATTGAAGCGTTGCTAAAACATGACGCTAAGGAGTGCCAACAGTAGCAGATGGGCCGTCGTCGAAAGTCGTGGTAGTAGTGGAAGTAGAAGGTACACGATTTCCACCTGGTGCATGATCTTCTTCAACATCTTCCTCATCATCTTGTTCTTCTTCAAAGATGGACTGTCCCAGCTCCTCGTCACCTACAAACTCAAAGACAGAAGAGCTACATGGAATGGTCTCATCGAAAGTGACTTCGCAAGTCTCCATGGTTTGGTTAGTTTCAAGAAAAATTCCATCCATCGAACGAGACTCGAATTTGTCAAGATTTCCCTTCTTAAGAATGAAACACTTGCATACAAACACCCAGAAATGACTCACACATGGAGAACGACTGTGAAAAAGCTCATAGCAAGTTTTCTTCTTGAAATCACGAAGGAAAATTCGATTTGACACATGACAAGTTGTATTACTACCTCTACCCAATACTTCCTAGGAGTCCTGTGCTCATCTAGCATCATCCTAGCCATCTCGCAAAGAGTCCGATTCTTCCTCTCAACCACACCATTTTGGCAAGCAATATATGGTGACGGATACTGGTGTTCAAGACCAAGATCACGACAGAAGGTATCAAAATGAGTGTTCTTAAATTCCATGACATTGTCACTGCGTATAGCTCTCATGGCACCACCATTACTCTCATTTTTTAACCTCAAAATCAGATCTCGAACAAAATCAAAAGTCACATCCTTAGATGTCAAGAAAAACACCCAAGCATAGCGAGAATAGTCGTCCACCACAACAAGAACATACCACTTCTCACCGACTGAGCGAACGCGAGCTAGACCAATCAAGTCCATATGCAACAGCTCCCCAGGACGCTCAGTCATCACCTTAGTCAGAGGTGGGTGGGAAGAAGCGACCATCTTACCATGCCTACAAGGTGCACACACCAAATATTTCTCAAACTTGAGCTTGGGCAATCCTCGGATAAGGTCAAGAGCGCTCAAGCGGCTGAGTAAATCAAAGCTCACATGACCCAATCTCCTATGCCATCTCTAGAGCTCAGAAGAAGTACCGGCAATTAAACAACGAGAAAGACCAAATGATCGAGAAAAATCAGCATGACAGATCTGACCCTCGGGAATAATCATATACAAGATCACCTCGAGAATCCAGAATCTGAGAATCTCCACTCTTAAACCGAACCTCATAACCTTCATCAAGAAGCTGAGAAACCGAAAGCAAATTGAAACCAAAATTCTTAACAAGAGCCACCCGTTTCAACACAAAGCTGTCGCTCACCTGAATAGCACCCTCAGACAACACTCTACCATTACCCTTGTCCCCAAAAGTCATGTACTGCTTGGACACCACTGGGGTGAGGCTGGAGAACCACTTCCTATCTCTGGTCATGTGCCTCAAACAACCAGAGTCCATCAACCAAAAGTTCTCCATGCCTCCCACCTGCACAATTAAAAATGAGAACGATAATGAGCGAACGACTCGACACTGGGTTAGCACAAAAAGAGTTAAACCAGTGTCGGGCCATCTGCTCAAAAGAGGGGTTAGCAAAATCAACGTTACTCCGTGGAACCCTCTCGTGCCTCACCATAGGACCTCTAGCACTACGCGGGGCAAAACGCGGCCTAGACTCTCTCTCCTCGCCTCAAAGCTACGGTAGAACCTCCCTGCACCAAACTGACCACGAACATGAGGTCGCCTAGCAAACTCACCACGAGCTGGAACACCACGAACATTCAAAGAAGGAACCGAACGCACAAAAGCGTCTCTCCTAGGCAGGGGTGTACGAGACACGGGCACTCTATGGGAAGAGTAGTACCTATCCCTGTTACCCAACTCCTTCTCTCGCCTTACCTCTCTCTTCTTCCTCCAGCAAAACTCCTCAATGTTCCCATCCTTTCCACAATGATCACAATGGAATAGGACTAGTTTTGGCTTTGGGGCTTCTCTCTCTTCTGGTAAACCCCACTCCTCACAAAGGTCACTCTCTTCTGGAAGTTGTTTGTCTTTGGGGGAAACGTGGAAGGATCAGGAGTGGTGTTAAGCTTGTTTCAGCAGGTGATTTGGTTTGGGTGTGAAATTGTTCTTGAAATGGGCTTTCTGTGGGGGTGTTGGAATGTTTGTGGTGGAGTTGTCTTGATCTCTCTCTTTCTCACCACTGCACTCACCAACTTTCTCAAAACCCAGACCACGACCATCAGCTCTCTTGAACACAATAATTAACATCTTAAGTTGTGGCTCGTGACCTGACAACCAACCCAAACATTGTCACAACTCATCATTCACATTTTGCAGGCGATCAACATATTGTGCAAGCTCAAGATTCTTCAAAGCAACAACATCGCATGCAGAGCAAGAATTTGCAATAGGAGATTTCAATTCAGCCTCAAGAGAACTAATCATTGTACGAGATTCAAGCAACTGAGCATGTAAAGCAGGACAAGAGTTACAAGCACCTAGCAAAGAAGATCTAGACTTCAACTCAGCAAGCTCAACCCTAGATCCTTCTAGTTCATCAAGGCATGTCATGTGTTTATCCTTGAGAGCAACCAAATCAGCAAGATGCACATCACAAACCGAGCATTCAAGATGATCAGAAACAACAGGAGCATCTTTCAATACACCTATCTCTGTTCTAGCACTTGCCAACTCAGATTCAAGCTCAGCCACTTTCTTGTTAGACTCACTAAGCAAAGACTCAAATTCCATAGCCTTCTTTCCATTCTTAGAAAGTAAGGCCTCAAGCTCCACAATCCTTTCCTTAGACTCTCCAAGCAAAGACCTAAATTCCCTCTTGTCCTTGTTGGTCTTCCTAAGCACATCATCACGATTATCGACCAACTCCTCAAGCCTAGCGATCTCCTTATGCAAAGAGATGGGATCGGTCATTACCTCGTCCTCGAAGTCGGAGTCGGAGTCGGAGTCATCCTTGTTCTTCTTGTTGTTGGAGTCATGCGCCGTAGTGCAGAAGTTCATAGCGGTGCAGGAGAGATGGGATCGGCCATTACCTCAGAGTCGGAGTCGTCCTTGTTCTTCTTGTTGTTGGAGTCATGCGCCATAGTGCAGAAGTTCATAGCGGTGCAGGAGAGCACGTTGAAGTTGCGGTTCATGAGATTCTTCTCCTTGCGGTGGCCGCAGTCTTCATCTTCGCTGCTCGAACTCGATGAAGTGTTGGTGGAACTTGTGTTGATGTCGCTTGCATCAGCCACCATCGCTCGAGACTTGTCCTTCTTAAAGCCACCGTGCTTGTTCTTCGTCCTCCTCTCCTCCTTGTTCTTGTGTTTGGAGTGGTACTCATCCTTGGAGCGGTGCTTGTGCTCGTCTCACAGGCGGTGCTTGCGGTTGTAGTCATTCTTGATCTCCTCCGGGCACTCGGTGATGAAGTGACCCATCTTATGGCACCTGTAGCACGTGATCCCCGCGCGACTGGAACCCTTGCGGTTCTGGTACATGCGCTCGAACCTTCTGGTAAGCAACACGAGATCCTCCTCGCTCAGCACCTCATACTCCTCGTCTGGAAGAGACACAAGAGAAGACAGGGCAAAGTGTTTGGAAGTATTAGCATGTCCATAACCGTAGCTACCGACTAGAGCCAGACTATGGGAATCAGTCAGACTCTTGGCCTTGGCAATCAACTGTCTGTCTACCTCAGAAGACTTCAGTTTGGAGAAAAGTTCATCAACTTTCAAAGTTTCATAGTTTGCCGACTCCATGATGGCCTCAACCTTAGCACTCCACACGGTCCGATGAAGAGAAAGCAAGAGCTTCAAAGCTCTGTCATGATCCGTGTATGGGAGGATGGCAATGTTGGCTTTCATGTTGTTGACAATCGAAGCAAAGCACTGAAACATAGCATCAACTGACTCTCCAGGCAACTGAACAAAGTTCTCGTACTCTCTGCGATAGACCGAGAAAAGCCTAGCCTTGACATGGCTATCACCACCATGGGCTACCTTGAGCTTAAGCCAGATTTGGCAATCTAGGTCCTCGCCCAAAACACAATCAAATTCTTCGGTCGACAAAGCACGATACAAGTAGTTGACGGCCCTAGCGTTGGCCTCGAATTTATCTTTTGCATCCTGGCATCCAAGTTGGTGGGATTGACATAATCCCCATTTATCGTCACATCCCACAACAACTTTCCTTCGCCTCGCAAGAAAGCGCCCATACGCGCAACCAAGTTTTGGTAATTCTTCCCATCGAAGAGCGGAGGACCAGAACCCCGATCTTGGTATGCCATCCTTGGATCTTAGTCTGGTTAGAGTCATAAAGACCCGTAACCGGCTCTGATACTAATTGAAGGACCGATTAGGCGACCGGAGAGGGGGGGAGTGAATGGGAGCCGATAAAAATTCTTTTCTTTGCAACCGATCCGTCTTTCCTCCCAACTCAACTTCAAGACCTCCTGACACGATCTTGCCAAGATCACGTAGCTACTAAGAAGCTACTAATCCTAGGAACAAGTTCACAGCAGCGGAAAACGAATCGAACAAATCGAACTAAAATCAAACCGAAACGAGATTGAACTTGCACCTCCCAGGCAGGTGTGGTTAAACCGCCTAGGGGGGCGGCTAAACCGCCTAGGTCTGTAGCCTCGGGAAAAACTCCAACCCGATAGTTAACTCTCAAAATCAAATTACCCGATCTCCCGATTCGCTCAACGGATTGAAGTAAAACTATGGGGACAGTGGGAACACCTCACGGGCATCCTCTAGCTCGAAGATCAAGCCCCAAAACTCCTTCAATGATGAGAAATCTCAGATCTAGGACCAAGAACACCACATCCCGAGTTAATCCAAAAATCCCCAAATCCGAAGCGATTCTTGCAGTTTGTGAGGGCAAATCACCACAAAAAGAGTCTCCACGAGCTCATATGTGAATCCCCCAAGCAAACCCACAAAGAAATGAACTTAAACACAAGGAATCGAAAATCCACCAAAGGGACCAAAAAGAGCCACGGGATGAACAAAGAAATCACATAAGAGAGGATGAGAGAAAGCCAAATGCTTCCATACATGATGAGGTCAACTTCTTTACAAAGAGACTAGCAATCCTCCCACATCCTACCCTCTTGAAGATTTCACCGATGAAGCACTTGCTAGCCTATGGAAAACTAGAAACGGAAAAACCAAAGGAAAATAGTTCAAGTGCTAGTGAAATAAAACTACTGAGATGGATGGCAGCCACCAACCCTAAGGGGTCGATTTATAGTCCAAGTGGTGGTGCTCAAATGGCTCAACTACCCTAAGCGATACATACCCCTCAGGGGCAAATTTGACATTTTTAGTGAATCTTTTTCCGGTTGGGATACCTTCCACCGCAAGCTTGCTTCCCTCCGATGCAAACCTTGCGATCACGCCGCGCGTCCTTCGGATCCGAAGCTCCTCGACGCCCACGGAACCGCCCTGCCAAGGGGAGGGTGGTTAAACCGCCTAGGGTGGCTGACTAGCCCCCTCGGCCCGTCTCCACACCGAGTCCTCACCCTTGGTTTTGTGGCCCAAACCAGGGAAAACCGTCCACCTGATGGTCTTGTGGCCAAACCATTAAACCTCACGTGCAAGCTTCAGTTGTCAGCCGCTACCTTGCACCGGCTTCAGGTCCGCGTACGAGCTTCGGTGTTGAGCCGCTACCTCACACCGGAACCATGTTCCCTTGCTCGTTCTTGCCACCATGTGAACCGCACTTGATCCATCTGGCCACCGGGTCCCTCAAACCAAGCCTACTTGTCTCTCCACTCCCTAGAGGCCGCCATGGCTAAGACCTTTTGCGCTTGTTCTTCACCTGCACCAATGCAACCAAGCCGCATTCTACACCTGCAATACTTGAGCCAAGGCAAACGTCAATCCACACCACGTTGTCAATCACTCATCACACCAGGAAGCGACCATCCACCGGACCTTGGACACACCCAGTCCTCAGTAGTCGACGCACATCTTCCACTCGTTGTTTTTCTTTTGAACTAAAACTAGATTGGCCAACCACTTCTGATGGAAGACTTCTTTTGTGAACCCAGCGAGGAGTAGTTTTGCGATTTCGATTTTGATGGCTTCTCTCTTGTCTTGAGCGAACCGCCTCAATCGATGCTTCTTCAGAAGAGCTTTTGGATCCACATTTAAAGTGTGCTCGATTTGTTCCCTCGGCACCCCTGGCATATCTACAGGTTGCCAAGCAAAAATGTCACGGTTAGTCCTGAAGGAAACTGACAAGCGTGCTTTCTTATTTGGGGTCTAGTCTTGCGTCGATTGTAGTTGTCTTGGATGGTTCTCCTACTTGTAACTCTACTTTCTTGGTTTCTACTTCCTTTGGCATTGTTACTTTCAAGGGACCTGATTCTTGTGTTGGGATTTCTATGCTAGTTTTCTTTAGCTTCTGAGCTGTCGTGAATACCTCGATCATTGAACTGGGTACTTGTGTTGTTGAGGCGATTTCGATTGCTTCCTGTCGTAGTTGTAGGATCTTCTGAGATCTCCACGGAGTGACAAGACACCATTGGGTCCAGGCATTTTTAAGACAAGGTACACATAGTGAGGTACTACCATAAAATTTTCCATTGCTGGTCGTCCCAAAATCGCATGATATGATGTCTCGAAATCCGCCACTTCAAAGGTGATGAATTCTGTTCTGTAGTTTTCCCGTGTCCCGAAGGTGACTGGCAGAACTACTTGTCCGAGGGGTAATGCTGCATTGCCTAGAATGATTCCATAGAAAGGAGATTTGGTGAGAGTGAGCATACTCGAGATATCGAGTCCCATCTTCTTTAAAGTATTTGAAAACAGTACGTTGAGACCTGCTCCTTCGTCAATGAGTACTTTGGTTAATTTGGATTCCACCACTAGTTGGGTCTAGCACGAGAGGTAGTCGTCCTGCATCGGCGTAGCTAGTCCATGATCCTCTCTGGTGAATGTAATCAGCACTTCCGAGTACTTTAGGTATCGTGGGGTAGTTGACCCTTTTCTGATAATTCCACCTTGTCTCATACGACCGAATCTTCTGTCCAGACATCCTCTGAACAATCTGACTTAAGCTCCCAAATTCTTGATTAGCATATTTTTCTTTCAGATAAGGTAAGAGTCCGTCAAAGGCAACTTCAGCCAACTGTTTATCAGATAACATCAAGCTAAAGCATTTGTTTGTGACATCTCTGAATCGGGAAATAAACATAGAAACCGATTCATCATTTCTCTGCCTTAAGTTGGTCAAATCAGATAACTTCTTTTCATGAACTCCAGCAAAGAAATATTGATGAAACTGTCTCTCCAAATCGGGCCATGTTACTACAGAACCAGGTGGTAAAGTCATGAACCAAGAAAAAGCAGGCCCGAATAAGGAACTTGAAAACAATTGAACCCTTAATGCATCAACATTAGCAGCTTCTCCACATTGCATCAAGAATCTGCTAACATGCTCCACAGTTGAAGAATCATCCTGGCCAGTGAACTTTGTAAACTCCGGAGTCCGATATCGATGAGGGTATGGTAACATATCATAATGTGCAGGATACAGAGGCCGATACATGACACTTTGAACTTTTGGCTTTAAACCGAATTGATTCTGAATCACATCGGCTATCTGAGAAGACCAATCAATTGAAGCTTGAGCTGGCTTTTCTACAAGCTGATGATCCGATTGAGGCAAAGCTGACCCACTTGTCTGTGGTTGTATTCTATGAGGACTCTGTGGAACTGTAGGAGGTGTATAAGTCTGGATCGGTTGAGATGCCGATGCAGTTCTCTGATTAGCAGTAGCATGAGGTATAATCTGATTAGGCACCTACTCATTCGTGCTACTTGGTGGAACATAATTAGCTGGTATTTGAATCCTCTACAAAAATCCACCATTATTATCAACCAATGACCAAGTTAACCCATCATTATGAGGAATCCAAGTAGCACTCTCCTACTGAACATTTATATCTTCCTCAACAACCTTTTTACCAGAATTTTTCTTATAAAAATCAGGCACATATCCTGTCTCAAGGTTGTACTTTCCAGTCCCTAAAGGCTTGTTGGGTGCCGATTGCGTTGAGAAAGAGGATGGAGCCATCTGTGACACTAGACGTCCTGATGAATCTGTAATAAACGGGGCTCCAGATGAAGAAAACCCTTGACTAAAACCAGATGGTTGTCCAGCCGATTGGGTTTGAATCGGAGGAGGGTCTTCAGGTGTTGTATCTACTGGTACATCTGAACCGATTGTGGTTGACGCCGCCGATGCATTAGACACAGAAAAGCAGGAGTTGACGCATTGGTAATATTAGTAGTGGAAGACCCTGATGCCTCTATAGCAAATCCTGTAGAAAACGGAGTTCCAGATCCGAACATCAGAGAATAACCAAAGGGAGTAGGACCAAACATATTTGAAATTGGCATGTAAGTAGGTCCTTTGTATACCTGAGGTTCTTCACGCAAAGTCTTGACTATGGCATTATGCACAATATTGGCTAATACTCCAGACTGATTAACTAAAGCATGATGCACTGCCGAATCAATCATCCCCTGTAACTGCCCTGGTGACTCAGCAATTGTGATTGTACGTGGCCCAGGAAGAGGAAGTTTCCTAACAGCTTCACCCCTTTTCATTGCACTATATGATTTCAGACATTCATCACGATATAGTTGCTGTTGCAGATCAAACTCCTTCTGTTCATCATTCAGATCTTCATAAGTCACAGGAATCATATTATCAGGGCTTACTTCAGAGGTATTATCCTTGTCACCATTTCCCTCAGCTGCCTTCTTCGGAGTCATTGTGGGATTCTTCTTTCGGGTCCCACCAGGCATGCTAAAAGTGTGTTGACGCAAAAATCGGAACTTGACAGATGCGTGAACACACGAGCAAAGGCGTGGCCTTGAGAACCGGGGCGTGCCAGTCAATCGAACCTGTTGATTGACAAGGACATAAATCGGATGTTAAGAAACAGCTAGGAAGCCGATTCTTTCGTCAGTGAAAACGGATGTGATAGGACCGATTCCGATATGCGGAGAAACAGCTAAGAAAGTCGGTTCCGATATACAAATAGCAAGGAGCTGATTGAAAGCTAAGCAATAAAAGATAACTATAAAAGCGATCCGATAGAGCTTAGAGTAAAAACACTTAGAACAAATTAAATAGCTATTATATGAAATCGGTGATAGAGCCTTTAACAGAGCCGATTAGATAAAGTTCTTGTGGCAGAACCGCTCAAATTAATCCGGCTTAAGTGCGCTAACCTTCCATTGGTCATCACGCAATTAAATCGGAGTAACTTGACAGTCTGTCGGGTCAAGCCCGATGCAACCACGGATAGTTACCTCGATCGCAACCAGTCATACAAAAACCCACTCAAAGGTGGATCCCAGAGATTACAACATATCCACAATTTAATCAGGTCCCACTTGAGGTAAAATTATTACAAAATCAAGTTCAAAGCATAAGGTACCATTATCTCAGAGTTTTGAAAACAGCGGAAGACTACTAATTATTCGGAAACGTCGCAACATCACGTGAAGCCGTCGTGACGTCACTCTGAAGCATCCTCGTCCCAAACAATGGACCAGCCTGGAGGAAGAGTGGTTGGCCAAGTAAGACCGGCAACCATCTCCTCGAGAGCGCTACCTGAAAGAAAATGCCACAAGCAAGGCTGAGTATACTAATACTCAGCAAGACTTAATCGTCGGGTGACAGCTACATCACCAACTTCTAGACATGCAAGGCTTTTGGCTGGTGGTTTGTTTTGCCAAAGAGCGGCTAAGAGTTGATCCTTACTTTCAGTCTTTTAGCCTCCAGTTCTAGTTGAGTTAACCATTCTAAGTAAGCAACCTGTACTAAATCAAGCAAGTGGAGCAAGCAATTAAGCAAGCATCAAGTTTCTTTCCATCATCATGTTCTTCTTCTTACTCAATGCAGCAGCGGGGTCAACCAGTCTCATTAGCTGTGAGAGACAGACAGTTCGAACCGATTTCAACCTTGCAAGGGGGAACCCAAACACTCGGATCATCGCACTCAGCCAAAGGCTAGCGCTACCAGGTAGTTCCCACCAGTCTTCCAGTCGCGTCCAGGACCAAACTCCCCCTGGCATACGAGGTCTAAGGCTTGGCTGTACCAACACTTACGCCCCTCGTACCCACATGTTCGAGGCATGGGGAAAAACGTTCCCGGAAGGAGTCGGAAAACGTCCGCACCCTAGAGTCATGTAGGTACTAAACTTTCCGACCCCATAGAATCGACAAGCGCTTGGTACTTTCAAAAGCTTAACCGTCGGTACCACACCATTCGGCCTTAATCAACATTAGCTTACACGGACGGGGCATCTACATGACAAAAATCCCCGCCCGTCATCCTTATGATTCTAACATAAGAAGAGCAGTTGATTCCTATATCTCGCGAGTGACAGGAAATCACTCGGCTTTTACCGTGTCCTTATAGCGGAGCAGCTATCGACCTATCATGCTAGTATTGCAAGGCAAAGGTACCTGGATCATGCGACTAGGGTTTCAAATCAACTCATGAACGTAAATGCACAAATGTAAACATAGCCAAACATAATTGCATGTATTTGAAAACATAGGACATGCTCCGGGGCTTGCCTTCGAGCACAAAGTTAGCTTGGGAGTCCTCTGCAACCGTGTTCGGGTCTTGCTCGACCTGGACAGCATTCACCTCGCCTTCCGCTTGGCCTCCTCCTTCAGCGGGGATCAGCTCATAGTCTCCATCAGTGAGGGCAGGTTCTACACGAATGCATATGCAATAAGAGTATGATCTTTGGTCGAGTTAACACAGTTGCATAATGATGAACCCGAGTGGTTTTTATTATTAAAATTTTAGACAATTACAGTGTGCTCTTTGTGAGTTACTTGATTTGCTGACCAAGATTTAAGCCAAGGTTAAGCATTCATTAACTACAACAACAGAAACAAGACAGCACACTATCATCCAAGGTCCTTAGAAACTTACCAGGGACTGAACTAGTCTAAGCAAGCTCACATGCCAAGGGATAGCTTAAAAAGGTCAAAGGATCTTGCTGCTAGAACTACTCCAGTTCTAACTGGTATGCAAGTTAGCCAGCTCAACTAAGCTCTTCTAATAACAGACAGGCAACAGAGTACTACAAGGCTTCTACGAACAGAAAGCACTCGGAAGCTTCGCCGACTGGTTACAAACAAGGTGGAACCAGCCGTGGAGGCTTAGAGAAGCACACTGCCTTACCTCGAGTGGATCACGAGTGTATTGGTGACTGGAGGTGGCGTGACGGTGGCGGATGGCGGAGCTGCTCGGCTGCGGCTCTGCCCGAGTGGTTTGGCTGAAGGGCTCGAGTGGTTTTGCTGCGACGAGTGGTTTTGCAGGGTGGCTGGGAAGCGGATCTAAGGAGAGAGCTCGACGGCGGAGCTGAGAGTGGCAGCTAGGGCTCTGGGAAGCTAGGGCAAGGGCGAGGCAAGTGCGAGTGGTGAAGGACAGCGGCGGAGTAGTGCACACAGCGAGGAGCGGCGGAGTAGCAGCCTGGAGGCAACAAAGGCGAGCGGCGGAAGAACAGCGCGGGTGGCAAATGCAAGTGGCGGAGGGGGAAGCTTGCGTGCGGGGTGCGGGGTCTTTTATAGGCAGTCGAGGCGAGGCTCGTACTGCGGTTCGGAGCAACGAAGCGGACACGCGGAGCTTCGGGCGGCGCATCGATGGCTGCCGCGGCGGACATGGCTCGCCGGTCGGCGGCCTAGTCGCGGCGGGGCGGCGTAGGGCTGGGTGGTCGGTCGGGGGAAGCTCGCGCGTGGGTTGGCGAGAGGCTGGGACCCACGGCGATTTGCTTGCCGGCCCTGGTCGGGGCAGCGGCGCTGCAGCTCGCCGGCGGGTCGCCGGCGACCACGTGGCGCACGGCGGGCGCCCGTCGCATCTGGTCGGAGGGGCGTGGGGGAACAGAGCGGCTAGAGCGGCTTTGTCGGGGACGACCGCGGAGACAGCGTGCGGCGCATTTAAGGCGCGGGCGCGACCTCGACGTCTGCGTCAGAAGCTTGCCACCGCGTGGCGGTGCTGTCGGCTCGTGATTCGTGCAGCGCCGGAGAGCGCTGGCAATTCGCCGAACACATGCCGTGCGTCCCTTCAAACCAACTTTTCTCTGAAATTTTGAACTGAAGTTCAAAATCTCCAAAAAGCAAAGTTGTGCTCCAGGTTACCAGCTACAACTTTTGTTAAGGTTGACCTAAGGAAAAGTGAGTGGATTCAAGAGAAAACTGAGAAGAAAACAGCATGGACACGGTTGCCAGTCTGCAGTGAACTTTCGTGTTTTGACTGACTTTGACTGGTTTAGCAGGTGATTAAGTTAATGAACACCTAGATTGTCACAGCCCACCCCCCTTAAACAGAATCTCGACCCGAGATTCGAGTGTAGAAAGAACTAGTGTGTGCAAGAATGCTTACGATCATGTAGAAGAAGAAAACCCGGGAACTTAGTGTTCAGGTAATCCTCCGTCTCCCATGTGGCTTCTTCCTCCGTGTGATGATTCCACTGTATCTTGTACATTTTAACGATCTTCCTTCTCGTTCCTCTTTCTTTGCGGTCAAGAATTCGGAGAGGGTGTTCCACGAGAGTCAGGTCTGGTTCTACCCAGGCCAAGTCTTGATCGACAATCTCAACTTCGGGAACTCGAACACATCTCTTAAGTTGGGATACGTGGAAAACATTGTGGACACCTGATAGCTTCTCGGGGAGTCGGACTCGGTATGCTACCGGTCCACAGGTTTCTATGATCTCATATGGTCCAATGTAACGGGGTGCCAACTTTCCTTTTACTCCAAACCTCAGTACTCCCTTAGTGGGTGAGACTCGAAGGTAAACGTGCTCTCCCACAGAGAACTGTAGGGGCTTCTTCCTTTTATCATAGTAACTCCTCTGTCGGGATTGGGCAGCCTTCAAGTTAGCCTGAATCACTTTCACTTTTTCCTCTGCCTCGGCTACTAAGTCTGTGCCAAGGACTTGTCTTTCACCTGGCTGCGACCAACTCAACGGGGTTCGACATCTTCTGCCGTAAAGTGCCTCAAACGGTGCCATCTTCAAGCTGGCTTGGTAACTATTATTGTAAGAAAACTCAGCGAGTGGCAAACACTTATCCCAATTCTTATCATAGTGTATGACACAAGCTCTCAGCATGTCCTCAACTATCTGATTAACTCTTTCGGTTTGGCCATCTGTTTGGGGGTGGTATGCGGAACTGTGGATTAATTTGGTTCCCAAGGAGTCTTGTAATCTTTGCCAAAACCGTGACATAAACTGGGGTCCTCTGTCTGATATGATAGTTTTGGGGGTTCCGTGCAAACGAAGGATTTGCTCGAAGTAGATATCGGCATATTGGTCAGCACGGTAGGTAGTGCGTACCGGAATGAAATGAGCGGTTTTCGTGAGTCGGTCCACGATAACCCAAATGGAATCATGTTTTTGAGAGGTAAGGGGCAATCCAATAATGAAATCCATGCTTATGTCGTCCCACTTCCAGGAAGGTATCGGAAGAGGTTGTAATGTTCCAGCTACCTTAAGGTGACTGGCCTTAACCTTCTAGCAAGTATCACATTCCGAGACGTAGGTGGCAATGTCCCTCTTCATTCGTGTCCACCAGAAATTTTGCTTCAAATATTGGTACATCTTGCTGCATCCAGGGTGAATGGAAAATTTAGAGAGGTGAGCCTCATCCAAAATTTCCTTTCGGAGCTCCGGAGTTCTAGGTACTACTAGACATTTCCCAAAATGTACGATTTCTTTTTGATCCAATCTGAAACAACGGTACTTCTCATCTCCGGCAGAGAGCCTTTCCTTAATGATCTTGATGCATTTATCCTGAGATTGAGCGGTAGCGATCTTGTCGTAGAGAGTCGGTTTTAAGGAGATGTTATTGAGTGAGCCATGAGGAACAATTTCCAAGCTAAGCTTCCTCATCTCAGCACATAGGGTTTGGCTGTAGGTGTCTGCGGTGAGACAGTGGCAATGTGCCTTCCGACTCAATGCATCAGCTACAATGTTGGCCTTTCCCGGATGATAAAGTATTTCTAAGTCATAATCTTTGACCAATTCCAACCATCTACGTTGCCTCATATTCAGATCTGCCTGTGTAAGGATGTACTTGAGACTTTTGTGATCAGTGTATACTTTACACTTCGCTCCCATGAGGTGGTGTCTCTAAAGTTTTAGAGCATGAATCACGGCTGCTAACTCAAGATCGTGAGTGGGGTAATTCAGCTCATGTGGGACGGAGTGCTCGAGAAGCATAAGCAATGACTCTGCTGTCTTGCATGAGAACACATCCCAGCCCGGTGCCTGAAGCATCGCAGTAGATGTCATATGGCTTCGTGTTATCGGGCTGTGCTAGAACGGGGGCTGAAGTAAGGAGTCGTCTCAAGGTGTGAAAAGCCTCTTCACATTTCTCTGTCCAATGGAACTTAGCTCCCTTCTTGAGTAGTTCAGTCATAGGCTTGGCTATCTTGGAGAAGTCAGGAATGAAACGACGGTAGTATCCTGCTAGTCCAAGGAAACTACGGATTTGGTGAACAGACTTGGGAGTTTCCCAATCCATGACCTCTTGTACTTTCCCGGGGTCCACTGAAATACCTTCATCAGAAATTGTGTGCCCGAGAAATTTGACACTATTGAGCCAGAATTCACATTTAGAGAACTTGGCATAAAGCTGATGATCTCTAAGGGTTTGTAGAACAATGCGAAGATGTTCAGCATGTTCTTCCTCATTCTTGGAGTAGATCAGAATATCGTCGATGAAGACCACGACGAACTTGTCCAGATAAGGCATGAAGACCGAATTCATGAGATACATGAAGTAAGCCGGTGCGTTGGTGAGTCCAAAAGACATGACTAGGTACTCATATAGACCATACCTAGTAGAGAAAGCAGTCTTTGGAATGTCACTAAGGGCGGATTTTGATTTGATGATACCCAGAACGAAGATCAATCTTAGAGAAGACTTTGGCACCAGCTAGCTGATCGAAAAGAATGTCAATGCGGGGTAAGGGGTACTTGTTCTTGACAGTCACTGCATTGAGAGGGCGATAGTCCACGCATAACCTCAAGCTTTTGTCCTTCTTTTTAGCAAAGAGGGCCGAACATCCCCAAGGTGAGGTGCTAGGTCGGATAAAGCCTTTGTCAAGCAACTCTTGCAATTGCGTTTTCAATTCAGCCAGCTCTACGGGTGACATCCTATATGGTCGTTTGGATACAGGAGCAGTACCCGGTTGCAGTTCAATGACGAACTCGATGTCCCGGTCAGGGGGCATACCTGGTAAGTCCTCTGGAAAGACATCAGGGAACTCGCAAACCACGGGAATATCCTCTATCCGGAAGTTCGGACATAGAAAGGATATGGGAGCTCATGTAGACCTTGTGCGGCAGGTATAGATCCGTGCGACCTAGGAGTGGTGAGTGAATCTCAACTACCCTCTCGGGAATATCAAGTATGACCCGGTGTTTAGTCATCCAATCCATTCCCAAAATTATATCCATTCCATCCAATCCCACGCTAATAAGGTCAGTTTTAAACAATTTGCTGCCCATAACTAGTGGTACTCGGTTTGACCTCTGACTTGTTGAGACCTTCCCACCCGGTGTAGTGATTAAGTAGGGGGTGGCGGTTTGGGTGAGATTTAGTCCACTCTTGGTGCAAAACCTTGTGCTGATAAAGCTATGCGTTGCACCGGAATCAAACAGTATAACAGCGGGGTAATTGTGGACATAGAAAGTACCCGTCATAACTGGCGCTCCTTCGGGTAGTTCTGCAAGGGTGGTGAAGTTGATCCTCCCTTGACGGACTTGCACCGTCTGCTTCCTTCCCTTGCCTTGGTTCTGCTGCCGGTTCTGGGGGCAGTCTCGGATGAAGTGCCCGGCCATTTCCGCACTTGAAGCAAGCATTCCCATTGCTCGGACGAGTGGGGACTTGATAGTTGGGGCACGGGGCTGCGGATTGCTGAAGAGCAGGGAAACGACTCTGATTCTGCTGGGGTGGCCTGATAGTCCAGCATCCCTGTTGTCCTGGCCTCTGGGGGTTGGATGTAGGAGTGTTCTGAACAATCCTGAAACTTCTGAGTTGATGGAGCAGTCGGCGTCATCGGAGCTTTCCTCTTCTTCTCGGCCTTGAGGGCAACAATGGCATCTTCTTGAGTAATGGCCAAGTTGACCAGCTCATTGTAGGTGGCCGTACGGATGGGGTTCAGACGTTCCTTGAGCTTTGCACTGAGACCTCTGCGAAAGCGGTCCATCTTCTTTTGATCTGTGTCAGCATGGGTACCAGCGTACTAGCAAAGGTTGTTGAAAGCCTGGGCATACTGGGATACAGTCCGAGTGCCTTGGGTCAATGCCAGGAACTCATTCAACTTCCTCTCAATTAAACCCTCCGGAATATGGTGGGCTCTGAAGGCGGTCTTGAAGTCAGCCCAAGTTATCACCGTGTTCTCTGGAAAGGTGGCTAGGTGATTCTCCCACCAGATGAGGGCGGGTCCTCTGAGTAGCTGAGTGGCAAACCTAGCCTTGCTCTCCTCCGAGCATGGTAGGGCAAGCACTGAGAACTTTGATTCCACCGCGCGAATCCACGCATCAGCATTCAGCGGTTTAGTGGCTTCATGGAAGGTCGGTGGCTGAGTGCTTAGGAAGTGTTCATAGCGAGCAACTTGGGGCTGAGCATCATGATGTCCCCCTGGGCGTTGCTGCATCAGCTGTCGCTGCACCTCATGCATCTCCCGCATCATCGCAGTTTGGGTGACGAAAAACGCCTCCATTGGGTTCTGCGGGGGCTGCGGCAATGGTTGCTGGTTAGCCTGGGCGCCACTGGCTTGCCCGGCGGTGAAGTTGGTGCGGCGGGTTGAGTCAACCATCTGCAAAAATTCATCTACCATCAGCCACATGATTTCGAAACTCGTATACAAGGTAGACAAGGCAATCATGCGCGAAAACGGTAAACATCCATTGCAGATTTTTCTGATCAGCAAGGCTGTCAGGCAAGAAATTCATATCTCCCAGGTTACATGCCCAAAAATTATGAACTTTTGCCAGCAGCTAGAGAATTTAAGGAGCTACAACTTTCCTGTTTCGCTCCTAGGTCTGATTCGCACTCTAGCTAGAGCGAAAAATTCGAAGTTCACGTTTCTGCTTTTGTGGTCTTCTAAACTGCTGAGGCTCATCAAACATACTTAACTCTCACACTTCTTAACCAAAAGGGCTGGAATTTTGCGAGCATCCTGCTTATGAGATTCCTCACAACTGTGGTATTCATCGTTTAGCCCAGAAATGAGAATTTCATGCATTAAAATCTCCGAACTAGATTCAACTGCAGAGTTTAGCGGTTACAACCACAATGAAGCTACAACTCTAGGGTCATCTCTACCCTAAGTTACATCATGGTTAAGCTGCACAAAAGACATACTCAACTCGAAGCTAGCCTATTACATTACTGTCCAAAAGTAGGCTACGCTGAGGAGTAACACTTCCGACATCTACAAATCATCGAGGTTGTTGACCGAGGCCTCACTCTCGGCGGGTGAACCGGGTGTAGTGGGTAGTGGGGGCAAGTCACTGAGTGTATCCGTGCCGGACATGCCCTGAACCTCCTCAGGGTCAATCTCTATTTCCATGGGCTCTTCCTCCTCATCGACCATCTCAACGTCCTGCTCAAGAGGAATTTGCTGCTGGAGGATCCCGATATGCTGGTGAGCGTCCTCAATGTCAAGGTTCAGGTCATGAACCTAGTCCTCTAGCTCTCCAACACGCTCAATAAACCCAGCTCGCTCGTTCTGCAGCGAGACCATCTGCCCCTGCATCTCGGCTATCTGTGCCAAGTGAGTCTCCCGCTCCTACTGAAGAGTGGTGATCTGTCCAAGTAACTCACCAATCTGAGCCTGAAAGTTGGCCATAGCTGTGTCTGAGTCGGCTGCCTCCAGGACCTGAGTGGTGTAGTCATACTGCAGCTGTCGGAAAGATCGGTAGGAAGCCATACCGTACTCGACCGAGTCGGCTAGTCCTCCCTGAAGTAGCGTGAGAAGTCTGGAAAACGCGTTCACGTACCTTGCTAGTCCCTCAGTGGTAGGGACAGCACCAGTCCACTCAACAACTGCCTTCACGTGAGCTTGACGCTCCACCCAAGCTGGGTCGTTAGGCTGTGCGGTAGGAAGCAACCCAAGTGGAGAAGTCATCACCTCCACGGGGCGGAAGTCACAAAAGACGTTCAGCACCCGCAACGCTGCGAGCTCCACGGTGTCAGTCAACCTGTGACCTATCACCTCGGCGTCGAACAAAGGCCACTCGGGGTGGTAAGGTTGTGGTGGCACGTAGACCCTGGTGAAGCAACGAAGCACACCATCCTGAAGGTACTCGCGGCACGAGTAGAGGGGTAGTGAGGCGAAACCGGCGGTACTCAGAGCGTCCCACAAAATAGAGGGAAAACCCTCCCAAGCGAGGCAATCCGAGTGGAGAAAACCGTCCGTGCCAAACGCAAAGTAAGCCGCGTCTGCCATCTGTAGAAAGGAACCAAGGAACCGAGTAAGAACTGTGCAGAAGTAGGAAGGAGGTCGGAACAACGATGGGAAAACGAGTGCAACTCTGAAACTACCCAACCAAAAGCTGACCAAGATTTAAGCCAAGGTTAAGCATTCATTAACTACAACAACAGAAACAAGACAGCACACTATCATCCAAGGTCCTTAGAAACTTACCAGGGACTAAACTAGTCTAAGCAAGCTCACATGCCAAGGGATAGCTTAAAAAGGTCAAAGGATCTTGCTGCTAGAACTACTCCAGTTCTAACTGGTATGCAAGTTAGCCAGCTCAACTAAGCTCTTCTAATAACAGACAGGCAACAGAGTACCACAAGGCTTCTGCGAACAGAAAGCACTCGGAAGCTTCGCCGACTGGTTACAAACAAGGTGGAACCAGCCGTGGAGGCTTAGAGAAGCACACTGCCTTACCTCGAGTGGATCACGAGTGTATTGGTGACCAGAGGTGGCGTGACGGTGGTGGATGGCGGAGCTGCTCGGCTGCGGCTCTGCCCGAGTGGTTTGGCTGAAGGGCTCGAGTGGTTTTGCTGCGCCGAGTGGTTTTGCAGGGTGGCTGGGAAGCGGATCTAAGGAGAGAGCTCGACGGCGGAGCTGGGAGTGGCAGCTAGGGCTCTGGGAAGCTAGGGCAACGGCGAGGCAAGTGCGAGTGGTGAAGGACAGCGGCGGAGCAGTGCACACAGCGAGGAGCGGCGGAGTAGTAGCCTGGCGGCAACAAAGGCGAGCGGCGGAAGAACAACGCGGGTGGCAAATGCAAGCGGCGGAGGGGGAAGCTTGCATGCGGGGTGCGAGGTCTTTTATAGGCAGTCGAGGCGAGGCTCGGACTGCGGTTCGGAGCAATGAAGCGGACACGTGGAGCTTCGGGCGGCGCATCGATGGCTGCCGCGGCGGACATGGCTCGCCGGTCGGCGGCCTGTCGCGGCGGGGCGGCGCAGGGCTGGGTGGTCGGTCGGGGAAAGCTCGCGCGCGGGTTGGCGAGAGGCTGGGACCCACGGCGATTTGCTTGCCAGCCCTGGTCGGGGCAGCGGCGCTGCAGCTCGCCGGCGGGTCGCCGGCGACCACGTGGCGCACGCCGGGCGCCCGTCGCATCTGGTCGGAGGGGCGTGGGGGAACAGAGCGGCTTTGTCGGGGACGACCGCGGAGACAGTGCACGGCGCATTTAAGGCGCGGGCGTGACCTCGACGTCTGCGTCAGAAGCTGGCTGCCGCGTGGCGGTGTTGTCGGCTCGTGATTCGCGCAGCGCCGGAGAGCGCTGGCAATTCGCCGAACACATGCCGTGCGTCCCTTCAAACCAACTTTTCTCTGAAATTTTGAACTGAAGTTCAAAATCTCCAAAAAGCAAAGTTGTGCTCCAGGTTACCAGCTACAACTTTTGTAAAGGTTGACCTAAGGAAAAGTGAGTGGATTCAAGAGAAAACTGAGAAGAAAACAGCATGGACACGGTTGCCAGTCTGCAGTGAACTTTCGTGTTTTGACTGACTTTGACTGGGATTTAAGGTGCCTTCCACTCAAAATCTCGAAATGAGCCAATCGACAAAAATGTGTCCTGTTAAAAACTGAACAACTTTTGTATTGGCCGATTTTCAAGTTCTTAAGCGAAATTTTGAAATCGAACCAAACCATCAGCAAAGGTCAAAAGTTCACCGAGTGCAAGGGAATTTTTGGTAGGATCCCTTAAGTGAAAATCTAGGTGAGGCCAAATTAAACTTAATTAGGCTAAGGCAAAAGGTTTAGCAGGTGATTAAGTTAATGAACACCTAGATTGTCACAACTCTAAGCTGGATAAGGGGTGATAAAAGCAAATAATAACAAGAAACTTGTAGATTTAGCTGATATCGATAACTGTCGAATAAATCTAAACGAAGCAACAGTGATGCGACCGGATGCTAAAGCTTAGATGTTACTCAGTAAGGGTAGAACTCATGAGCAAGCCTTTGGGGATCGAAATCACCTCAACTTGCCCAGGAGAACTTGAATCCTCGCACGAGCCTTGGGGACCGAAATCACCTCAACTCGCAAGAGAACCCGAAAAAGAAAAGTTTTGGCGAAGTCGCTGACTTGAAAGTAAATTGCAAGAAGTAAAGGTTTGTTGTATTGAATGTGTATTATTTTTTTCATGAGCCTCAGGGTTTATATTTCTACCCTGGAATTACAAACTCCTAATTGAGTACGACATAGCCAAACTTGACGCAAAAGAAAGAAACTCTCTATAGATCACTATTACTTAAAAGATACATGAAGCAGCCCAACTTGGCCCAATTAAGCCCGTAGAGTAGCTATCTGAATCAGACATTATTTAGCTTGCTCACTCCGATTTCAATCCTTGCCCCCCTAGCATCTGATTCCGATCTAGAGTCTTCTCTTTCTTTCCTTCCTTGATGCCGATTTGAGACGTGTCAAAAAACGGCGTCAAGAGACGTCCTCGTCGTAATCAAAATAAGAGGAAAAAGCGAGGCTCGTGGGACTACTAATGCCTCCTGTAATGGCATGTGATGCTTCTGTCGCTCTTCTTCTTGTTGTCTTCTCTAACAAACAGCATCCTCACATTCTGGTTAAGGAACTTGAAGTCGTCATCCACCTGTCTCTCTAGCTCCTACAGCCTATGGTAGAAAGCTTCTATTGATGCTATGTAATCATCAAGTCTAGAAAATAGCTCTTGTATGTTCCTTCTACGGGCTTGACAACAGTTTGCATGCGGAGCGAACGGATCAGGCTCACCATTACCTCCTTGATCGTCTTCTAGTCCAGCTTGATCATCTCCCTTTGGCCAATCATCTTGCACTTCTGTTTCCCACTCATAATCATCATCTTTTCCATCTCCCCATGATCTAGGGCTACAATCATTCTCCCAATCGCTGTCACCAGTGAAATCCTTTTGTTCTTCCGAGTAATCCTTCCTCTTGCCGAGCAGACGCGAGGAATGCCTTGGGGGATGACTGACCGTGTTCTCCTCCTCCTCTTTAGCTTCATTGTCGCTGATCACAATGACAGGGTAGCCTGGAGCGAGGGGCTTGGTCAGATGGCGTCCTCCCACGCTCATCGAGGCTGCATGTGCTGCTTTCTCACAAAGATGGGCTGAAGATCGCACCGATGCACCTCCTGTCGAAGGAGTTCAACAGCAGCCCCAGGAAGAGGTTGTGCCGCGTGGCTAGGGCTTCTCCAGCGTTGCCTTGCCTCCTAGCTTAATGCTCGGGCTCCTGCTGCTTCCCATGGCTCATGTTCTCGATTAGGGTGGTTTTCGTGGATGGAATGAGATTGTTTTTCGAGGGAGAATATGCGTCTATTTAAGTGCTGAAAGACTTGGACGAGAAGCCCATTGTTTCCTGGTTTAAACTTGCCAATCTTCAAGATGTGGTTAAGGGAGTCTGAGATGAACAAAACTAGGGTTGACGGAGGTCGAACGGGGCCAAAAACACCCTTGGCCGCGCGGCCAGGAGGGGCCTGCGCTCTTCCTGAGCCCAATGCAGCCCAAAATTTTACGGGGTCCACTTTGTCCAATGAATAGCCTATGGTTCATCGGGTTTACGAAGAAACAAAACAGGGAGCAAAACAAAAATAAAAACTCAAAACTATATAAAAACGTACCTTGCTTAACGTCATTAGGCTTGATGTTCGGTGTCATCATCGAATGAATAAATGTCAGTGTAATGAAGGGGAACGATATCAGCTCCAAGTAAACCTTCAACCATTGTACATTCACCGCATATTGATCTCCTTTGATATCCATCATCGTTACCGCTCCTGCAGGTGACACCGAATGTATGACGTACGGTCGATCCCATTTGCTTTGCAATTTTCCTTTGCCGAACAATTTAAATCTTGAGTTGAAAAGCAGGACCTTGTCTCCTTCCTTGAATTCTTTCTTTTGTATTCTCTTGTTGTACCAACGTTTCATTCTTTCTTTGTAGATGCTTGCGCTGTGATAAGCTTTCAATCTTGTTTCTTCGAGTTCGCTTATTTGAATTCTTCTTTTAACTCTCGTAGCATCCATATCAAAATTTCTCTTTTATCGCCCAATATGCCTTGTGTTCTAACTCAATGGGCAAATGACATGTTTTTCCATAGACCAATTGATATGGGGTCATACATATAGGTGTTTTGTGCGTTGTTCTGTATGCCTATAACGCTCCGTCTAGCTTCTTTGCCCAATCTTTTCCACCCTTGAATACTGTATTTTTCAGGATGTCCTTGATTTGTTTGTTTGAAGTTTCTGCTTGGCCATTTGTCTGAGGATGATATGCAGTAGAGACTCTATGTTCAATCCCCAGCTTAACAATAAACATTTATCAAAGTCCTTCCAAGTGAAATGTGATCCTCCATCGCTTATCAAGATCCTCGGTACTCCATATCGAGGGAATATAACCGTCTTTATCATATTAATTGACTCCTCGGTTGATGCTTTCCGACATGGGAGTGCTTCCACCCATTTGGCACATAATCGACCATCACTAGGATGTGTTCGAAGCCATGCGAATTAACGAAAGGTCTCATGAAGTCTATGCCCCAAACATCGAATAAATCAATTTGTAAATTATAATTCAGCGGCATTGCATTCCTATGTGATATTTTTCCCAGTCCTCTGGCATTCAGGACAAGTTGCAACATACCTCTTTGCATCTTCTTGCATATCTGGACAATAAAATTCACTAGCTCATACCTTTGCTTGTGTTCTAAAGTGCCCATAATGTCCTCCATACTCAGATGAGTGACACTTCCCCAATATCTCCTCTCTTTCTTCCTTCGGTACACATCTTCTTAGCACTCCATCTTCTCCATATCTGTATAGGTACGGTGCATCCCAATAGCACTTTTTCTTCTCTGCATCAACCCTTCTTCTAGAGTTTCTGTCCAAATGATCTAAAGGAATCCCTTTCAATGCATGTATAATATCTCCCATCCAATTGCTTCTATCAAAAACTCTGTATAGATAATCGTCTCTCATTTTATCTTCAATCGGCTCTAGATTATCATCTTCTCGGTTCATCCTTGACAAGTGATCTGCCACAACATTTTCTGTGCCTTTCTTGTCATCTAATCTCCACATCAAACTCTTGTAATAAGAGAATCCATCGAATCAGTCTTGGTTTAGCGTCTTTCTTTGCTAGAAGGTACTGGTTGCAGCATGATCGGTGTAGACAATCACTTTCGACTTAACAATGTAGGATCTGAATTTTTCAAAAGCAAATACCACGGCGAGTAATTCTTTTTCAGTAGTAGCATAATTAACTTGGGCCTCATTAAGTGTCTTGCTCACATAATAAATTGCATACCTTCCCTTCTTTTCTCTATCCAAGAACGGCTCCAACGGCATAGTCGCTTGCATCACACATAATTTCAAATGGGAGGTTGAATGATGGGGGCACTTATAAGTGACTCTTTCAAGGTTCTAAATGCCTCAAGGCATTCTTCATTGAAGTCGAATGTCACATCCTTTTGAAGAAGTTGCGTTAATGGTTTAGTGATCTTGGAAAAGTCTTTAATGAATCTTCTATAAAATCCTGCATGTTCGAGAAAGCTTCTCAATGATTTAATATCAGTCGGAGGTGGTAGTCTTTCAACTGTCTCAATCTTTGCTTTGTCCACCTCTATTCCTCTCTCAGAAATCACATGACCCAAAACTATTCCTTGTTTCACCATAAAGTGACATTTCTCCCAGTTAAGAACAAGATCAACTTCTCCACATCTCTTTAGAACCTTGTCCAAGTTCTCTAAACAATTATCAAAGCTTGTGCCATGAACTGAGAAATCATCCATGAATACCTCCATAATTTCTTCAATGAAATCAGAGAATATAGTCATCATGCATCTCTGGAACGATGGCGGTGCATTGCATAAACCGAAAGGCATTCTTCTATAAGCAAAAGTTCCATATGGGCATGTGAACGTTGTCTTATGCTGGTCGTCTGGGTGTATAGGGATTTGAAAGAACCCAGAGAACCCATCGAGATAGCAAAAATGTGAGTGTTTAGCTAATCTCTCAAGCATCTCATCAATGAAAGGCAGTGGGAAGTGATCCTTCTTCGTTGCATTGTTCAATTTCCTGTAGTCGACACACATACGCCATCCCGTGACAGTTTTCTGCGGAATTAATTCATTCTTCTCATTCTTCATGACTGTCAATCCTCCTTTCTTTGGTACACGATGTACATGGGCTCACCCATTCACTAGTAGGTACTGGATAGATTATTCCGGCATTGAACAACTCGATTACCTCCTTCTTTACCACCTCCTTCTTCACTGATGCTCAACAACTGGCTTATAATCATCCTCCAATTGTATACGGTGTGTGCAAAATGCTGGGCTAATGCCTTTCAAGTCCTTGATTGTATAACCAATCACTTTCTTGTGTTTTCTTAATAAATTCAGCAACTTCTCCGTTTCTTCCAAGCTCAATTCCTCACTCACGATCACTGGATATGTCTTCTCATTCCCCAAAAATACATATTTCAATCCTTTGGGAAGTGGCTTTAGCTCAAGATCAGGTGCCTCCTCTTCTTCTCAAAATAAATTTCTAATATCCTCAAACTTGTCTTCAAAACTCCCTTCTCGTGGATCTAATGCTTCCTTTGCTTCCTCTATTTCTTCATCTTGGTCATCGTTGAGAGACTCGCCCTCGATCGCTCGTTGAAGTGGGTCTCTAAAGTTTTCAGCAAAACAAATACTCTCCACTTCCTCGTTGTCAAGAGGGAGAGGTAAAGGAATACGGGAAGCGGGTAGAAAGTTGTATGTGTATTTAATTCCATCAAGACTAATGGTTACTTTACCCTTCCCAGCATCAACAACAGCATCAACCAATTTTATAAAAGGTCTACCAAGAATTATATCATCGTGATCTTCATTATAAGCATCAATTATGAAAAAGTCGGTTGGAATTGATTTACCAGAGATAGCAACATTTAAATCTCTAAGCACACCTAAAGGTTTTGTCGTTCTACCATCCCCCATAATCAATCTTGTAGAAGTTGGAACTAAGTCTAAGGTCTTGTTGTAAAGCTCATCGTAAATTTTAGAAGACATAATACTTACTTGGGCTCTGATGTCGCATAAAGCATTGCAGAATAATTCTCCATTGATTGTACAGCTGATGTGTGGCATAGGTAGTGGCCTTCCCTCCGTGTGTTCTTCTTTTATTGCATAAATCTTGGCCAAATGTGCAAAGGGAGAAGACTCTGGTTTGGCTCCCATTATCCTCTTCACTTCTGCAATATAATCAGGATCCACTTCTTCTTCTTCTTTAAAGAGCTTCTGAATGATTTCTCCTGCTGATTCCTTGTCCAAGATGTATCCCGTGTGTTTATTTGGCAGAAAATCCACTTCTACAGCTCGCACTGATCCTTTTTGATTCGGAAACGGTCTTCTTTTGTTAAATATTTCTCCAAAATCTATAGAAATCCAATCTATTTGCTCAAATTCTCTCAACGACTTTGCATTTGCTAGGCTTCTGGCTTCTGATGTCTCCGGTTTATCACTTTTACCACTTTGGAATGACCCTCCTTCATTGCATAAAGGTTCTTTCATCTTCTTCATTGTTGATTCCTCGATTGGTTCCTCTTTCTTTTCTTCCGAGGCTCTTTCTCTGAAAATTCCAGCAAGCACTCCTCCTCGAGTTTCTTGTTCTACATTGCCCGAAATTCTTGATTCCCAGTATCTTTGTGTTGCTGCTCCTTTACTAATTCTTTGAAGGATTTGAGCAGCTTCCGTGAGTGTTTTATCCATGAGATCTCCACCTGAACACATACAAACAAATTGCATGCACTCGGGGGTTAGGGAAGAATAAAAAGTATGCAATAATATGTCACCTGGTGAATCCAAGCTTCGGTCCTTGCTCGATTAATCTGTTGAAATGATCCTAGGCTTAATCAATTCCCTCGTCTTCTCCTTGCTTGAAATTAATCACTTGCTTCCTCAAATCTTGCACCTTGCTTACAGGAAAGAACTTCCCGCAAAATTTCTGCATCAATAAATCGAAATTTCCTCTCGCTTCGAAGGATGCAAGCGCATGCCATCTCTTCGCTTCATCTGCAAGTAAGGGAAAAGATTCCACCTGAACCAAGCTAATGGAACACCTTCTTGTTGTATCGTATTACATAGCATCGTGAAATGCGCAACGTGTCCATATGGATTATCATTCTCCACCCCTCTGAATGGATTTGCAGCCGTCATCCTGATGAACTCCGTGCTAATCTCATACTTGGTTGCTTCGAGCGTTGAATCTGATTTTTGTATGTCGATGTCCTCCATTCGCGGGCTTGCATAATCTCTAAGTGATTTTTCTGGTTCTCCAACGGGTTGAGTGATAGACGCCATCTAGACAACAAAAAAAAACAAAAATAAAAAGATTTCTATAGAAAAAGTTAGATGTTAGTAGCCAACAAAATTAATACAAAGTTAAACATAAATAACTAGCTTGTTCCCCGGCAACGGAGCCAGAAAAGCTTGTTGGCGGCACGAATACACACCAAGATCCACCGCAAGTGTACGGATCAGTTGTAGCTCTTTCCTCAAGAGAGTACTCCCCCAAGGTTATCAATCCACGGAACAAGTGGGTTATTATGCTTAACTAAGCACTATTCGAGTCGGTAAAGACTTAGATATGAATTCGATCTAATCTAATGTAGTTAGTAAATCAATCTAATCTAGATTAGCAAGAATAGATGATGATGAGCACAAGATATGAGGAATGAATGCTCACAGGGTCTAGGATCACTTGTAGATGCATCGCATAACATGATGAAACCGATCTAATCTACTACAAGAACGAACATGAACCAAACCCAGCAGTTTTCCCTCCCACAAGCTGTCACCAAACAAGGGTAATCTATTACTGAGCTACGAGGATCATACTCACGGCCAAACGATCTAGGGTAAACAACCCAGCTGATGCAAGCCAAATCAAAGCCTCGCGAGGCATAGAATAGATGAAGAACATAGCCATAAGAACATAATAGATCAATAATCAAAACAGGGATTCAACGATTACATCTCAAGATCACCTTACAACCCCATGAACATATGAAGGATTTACCCCATGTAGATTGATGTTGAAGCGCTAATCATGGTGGTAAACTCCTTGTCAAGACAATCTCCTTGCTATCCTTTAGGGTTCAGCGCTGCCGGTACCTCCGCTAGGGTTCCCGACGCCTCTTCATCCTTGTGGATGGCTTCTAGATTGGATCTTGATCAATCCCAGATGGTTGCTTGACGCCTATCCTCTCCTCTGGTGCGGCTCTCCTCGTCTCTGGCGAATGGCGGCTTGTATATAGGCTAGGGTTGCGGAATGCTTCGCCTCGAAGAAATTGGGGCACGATCGGGCCTAGGGAACTGGCCAGGCCGCGCGGACCAGGGCCCTTTCTTGCCCTAATCCGCTTAATCTTTCGCGTGTTAATTAAGAGCGTCAACAGACGTCAGCCTGGCGTCACTCGCTGTTAGTTCCAGGCCGATGCCGTGAGCTTTTTTGTAGAAAGAACCCCAAGTTTTCCTTTAATTGTAGATTGATCAAGCGCATGTTATAATATTCTCAGGGTTTAGTCCTTTTATTCTTGTTTAGGCCCCAAGAAGTTCCTAATCTTTGCCAACAAGTCATTTATGTTGTTTTTATCGTATCTTATTCATCTTATATCTGTTTTGTGCGATCTTTATATCGTTGGAATCGTTGTAAGATGTAGAATATATATGTGTGACAATTGTATTGGTTTCTTGTCCATAATGTACTGTTTCTTATTTATTTCCTTTGTTTGATTGCATGTGTGAATCGTTTATACGACGCGCGCTTTGGTGATTTTTCGGGAGAGGAGTACGAGGAGGTTGAGCAGCCGCCAGAGTTCACTGAAGGCATGTCGCCTTGATCATGCTTGTCCTATGCAACGTAACTTACTTTTATGCATAACTCGACCTTAGTTGCATTTATGTATTAATAATGTTGATGGGAATCATAGTTAAGGTCATGCCTAGTCGCTCAAATACTTTGCCTTAGTCACCTTTACCAAATACTTTGCCTTAACCTAGAGTTTCTAATTAATTTGTTGTAGCTATTGCTTAGTCGCTCAAATGTTTATTTGAACCAATTAATAATAATTTTATTATGTTGTGTCTCTGTAACAAGACCATTTGTTTAATCAAAAACATGGAGCGACCACCCAGGACTTACCGCACATCTGTATAACTAATGGGCTTTGGTCTTAGCCAATTAATTAGAAACTCTAGTTTGTGGTAGCTTTACTCGCAAGAGGCTAGAGGGGGAGATTTGGTGTATAACTTGGCCCCTATTTCGGAGGAAACCTTTGCTATGATGCGCCCATTGAAGAGGTTTATACAACATGCTGATCGTGAATCCTTAGCGAGCTATCATTACTAGGGAATCTTTGTAAAGGTTCATAGTGGATCTCTGGCTAGATACCTCGGAAGTGTCTAATGGGCATTGCAAACCCATGCCACAAGAGCTACACGATATACGGGGAAGTTGTACACACCTTGCAAGATTAATTAAAACTGTTATAACAGCCATGCTCGCGGTCATGAGCGTCCTGAACCCTCATATATCTAATACTGTAGGAACTTGATCTAAATTGTTTATTTTATTGTTGAGGCTCATTGTTTCATCTCTATGTTATTTATTTTATTCATTAATTGTGGTACAAACTTACACTTATGCTTGCTTATTAAAACTTGATGAACTAAATGCTAAATGCTTAACCTTAAAGCCTTTTACCCAGCTTAGCCTATGCATATCATCGTTATCTTTTCCTTGTTGAATACGCATGTGCTCACACTTGTTTATTTCATTTTGCCACGTCACTACCCGGATTTGTTGAGATGGGGAGAACCATGAGGAGTTTCTTGACGACTTCGAGGAGTTTTAGGCTACGCTTCTGCCAGGCAACAACAAGGTCCTAGTGGAGTTTATCGCAGCGTCGAATAAAAGACTTTATTTATTCCTTTGAGACAAGTTTTGGATTGTAATAGTGCTACTTAATACTCTCCTTACATTCCTGCACCGCTGTGATATTTACTTTGTCTATTATATGCGAGTTTTATTGGTTTATAGCTTGCATATGAAAACCGGTGTGACAAAATCAAACAATGCTAAACTAAAGGAGAACTGCACAGTATATGCAGCCCATATTTTTCTTCATGATGTTTGCCATTACACCTGGCCCCACTAGGTCCATTTGTTGTCTCGTCGTGTTAATTGTCAGTATTTTTAAGAATCCACAATGAGACTGAAAAATCATCACGTTCCTTATGCGCTATACACCTTACATACATAAAAGAACTTTACACTGAGCAACTATAAGAGTTGACATTGTTAATAATTATAATAGCTGTGTTAGAGCACCTCTTGCAGTTCTACAATAAATATTTCCCAATAAGTAGTTAAAACATTTGTCCCAATATCTCTTCTACTGTTATCGGGAGAGTTGCTTTTGCAGTTCCCTAATAATGTCATCCCAATCTAACTGTCGTATTAAGATGAGTCACAACTCTCCTCTATTTAGGGAGAGTTGGGATGGATTATTGGTTTGTCCTAATACTTATTAGAAAAAGAGAAGGTTAAAGGGGAACTACTGGAGCATGAGTTTTTGACCAATTCTTATAATATGGTCGTTCGATTGCAGAAAGAGAGACTGTTAGTGATGTTTTTTAGTATCCATGCATGCATCTATCTATACATATACTAATCACAGACTCTTAAGAAATTATCACGTTAATCGGAGAAAAAGAAAAATTTTCAGCCACCTATCTATTGTGGATCCAAACTTGAAGGGCTGAGATTAAAAGAAAAGGTTTCCTCAAATTACCGACCATGCCATTGAATAGTGCATTCCAAATTAGTCTGTCGGCCACGTACTCAACATATTGATGGACCCAAGAATAAGTACATCTGGGCCATGAAAGGAAAAACAGGTGCAGCGAATGTGCAGGTCGAAACATTGACGCTGTGCCCACCTCGACGCGGTCGACCTATGTTGCCAGCACCTTAAATCTGATGCCCAAGTTGCTTATCCTGGAGACCATCTCGACGCCGCCGATGACCAACACAGCAAATACTGGTACCCTTGGTTCTGTCAACCTTTGCTGCCTGATCTGGAGAACTCGATGGTCGAATTGAAGCCAACGAGTCTGTCCCTTGAGTCCGTGTCTTTTGATTCCTCAAATTTACTCGACAGCTAACATCTGTTATCACCGTTTTTTGCATTATATATTCTGGTAGTTGTCTAATCAATTTCAACCTGCTACATTGTCTCTTTGGTTCATCTGTGGTAAGTTTTTTATGAGACAAACATCTGCGGTAAGTAAACCCCCACAATTTAGCAGCTATAAATTCGAGTGCACTTCATATGACAGCATTGATTTTGCAGGTTGTATGCACGTGGATCCAAGGAGGCTCAGATATTCTTTGAAGTAGGATTCTTGAAGTAGGATTCTAATTTAGTCAATTCAATTCCATTCACAAAAGATCAGTAAGCATCAGATAGATAAACCGGCAATTCACGAGGACACTGTGATTCCATTGGTAGAATAGTGTCCAATGACGTCTGATAGTTTTCAGCCAAGCTTCTTTTGGTCTCGCACATGTTTTTCTCCTTTCCCTGTTGTTCCAAAAGGTTTTTCTCCTTCTCCTGCTGAGCCAAGAGAACACAGGTATGCAACCAAGTATATAAAATGTTTCAAGTATATAATATGAATATTTCAAGGAAATTCTTTCTTTTTTTAAATATCTATTGGATGATATGCTGGTGATGTGAGAGACAGATGTGTTTTCTGATGTGATGTGAGATTTCAAGAGCTGCCATAGAGGCTGCTCATACTGTGTATTCAAGGGTGAAGGCTGTTCATTTGTATGGTCTCAATTTTCTAATCTTATATCTTCCTTTGAGTACGCTGTGTAATGTTTAACCTACCTATGATTTCTGAAGATGTCCTACTCAATCAAAATAATGGGAGAGTGAACATAACATCTGTATTTTCTTATATGATGTGAGATTTCGAGAGCTGCCAGAGAGGCTGCTCATACTGTGGATTCAAGGGTGAAGGCTGTTCATTTGCATGCTGGTCTAAATTTTCTAATCTTATATCTTCCTTTGTGTACGCAGTGTGGTGTTAACCTACCTATGACTTCTGAAGAATGAGACATCTAGGCTTCTTTCCATTGTGATGCAAATTGTTCACAAAAAAAATATTTTTGTTGTTTCTTTGTGAATTTACAGTAATTGCGGGATGGTATCCACTGTCAACGATCCAGCAAGGAAGGGTCTGGTTATTGATGTTTGATATTGATGGACTAGCACCATATGTTAATTGATTGGACATGCCAAGAAAAACAACATGATCCTCTAAAAGAAAAAGGAAAAATAACAAGATAAAAGGCTATGACAGGTATGCCATGTTTAATTCAATATGTTTGCTTTGCACATATTAAGGTGTTGATGTATGCAGCAGTGTTGTATACATACTTCTATCTCTTTGGTCTTTACAATTAGTTTTGATTCTAATAAGTGCAAGCACATGCTGAAAATGATTGGTTCAGAAAACCAGAATATCATCCTGTATTTTATATATGGTATAAACTCGACTCTTTTACTAAAGTGCACATTATAGAGATGCCACGAAAATAAACCAATCCATGTGCTGTCAATTTTTATTTTACAGAACTGGTGCCAATACGTATGGTAGACGTTTTGCTCCTTTCTCTGTGCTCTACCCCTATCTCTGATTTATTTTGAACTTACTGCATCTTCCAGTAATCTCAGGCCCCATCACTATGCATGCGCATACTGCATCCTGGCTGTGGTTCCTAATTTTGAACGGCATACTTCTCACGTCCAGGCACCGGTTGTTCTTTGATATCTGAGAAGATCCATGTTGCTTCATGAGTAAATACCATCCAAGATATTACGTGCAGATTCCATTGCCTCTTATTCGTAGCAACGATGGATGCCAGAATCTAGAAAGTTCACAAGAGCCAAAGACAGCAACAAAATAGGTCAAACCACCACGACAGTGATCCATGTTATCCAATTATCATGAAAATCCTCTCACGAATTGGGCTTCATACCGTGAGAGTCAACCGCCAGGATCTTCTTCTGACATTAATTTGTGCACAAGCACCAAACGGGGCGTTGTGTGCCAATGTGTTGGGCATATGCAGTTTTACAATACAGGCATTTTTAAACTGTCCAAGATATTGATAGCAAACAGATTAAGCACCGGCTTTGCAGGTGATCTTCTGTAATATTTGCGTAAGCTGTGCAGGTCAGTATATTCAGAAACAGTGACTCAGCATACACTACACAGTTTATGAACATTTTTGTTGATCACTAAATGTGTTTTTGTCAAAGTTATTCTCACTTTTCTCCATTCAAAAATATTACATATTGACTAGCTATATCATCAAGAAAAATGGCAATAAGGTTTTCTTAAGGTTTTAGCTGCATCATGACTTTTTTCTGACTACAAATTTGAGTCTATGCCTAGCAGTGATTAATATAAGGCGGCAGGACGCATGGTCAGTATTCCTTTGTTATATTTCCGTATCTAATATTTCGAAGTATAACAAATTCTTTAAAACATAGTTTTTTTGAAAATTTATGGTAAGATACATGATGTTAGTAACTAATGTACTTTCTTATTTAAAATTAGCCCGTGCATCGCACGGGTTGACGGCTAATCTACATAATACAGTTAACTGTTGACCATGATTCGTCCTCATGAAACGTTAGAGATGTCATAATGGGCTTGTTTGCAATGCCCAAATGCCAGCCGATTGCACATTGCACGAGGTAAATCAGAAATAATATGTAACGACAATATTCTGGAATAGATTCTGTTTGCACTTAATAGTACAATACCGGTCATCGTCCACTTCACCCAGAATCGATAAAAAGAGAAAGGGACACATCCATCAAGTGATATAAGAAAATCATACTATGATTAGTGTTCTTATTGAGAAGTAAAGTCTTCTCACAACAGTATTTTATAGGGGAAAAAGAACATAACGCTAAGACTGTAGTACTGTACACATCAACATAAAAGCAACTTCATGGTGAATTACACGCGGAACAAACGAGAACTGCTTGCACAATAAACATATGTGTACCTATCAGCGCTCTCTATGAGGCGGATCAACTTGTGCGAGCCGCATACCGCACTGCTCAGCCGCGGCACTGGTAAATGGCCTGGCAGCCGCGGCTGTAGGCCTGACCGCGAGCGGGACATGGGCCGTAACAAGCGGCCTTACTCGCGGTAAGAGCGGCGTAGTTGATCGACCCGCCGCTGTATAGCGCTCTCCTCCGTGGGTACGCCGCCGCCTCCCCGCCCTCGGCGAAGCGGCTGGCGTCGTCCTCCACGCGCCTCAGTTCGTGCAGGGATGGAGTCGGCTTAGCGCGAGCAGAGAATCCCGCGGCGCAGGTGGCGAGCAGCGCCACAGCAGCGAAGGCGAGGACGAGCAGGACTAGAGTTCGCCGCGCCATTATTGCGAGGCCGCAAGTGCTTGTAGTTGCAGTGCGTGCGGCTGGGACACTGTAGAGCGGCAGGGAGTGCTAGGCCGCTTTTGTATTGGTGCGATCGGAGGGTACGGTGGTTGCTGTGGAGCGCGACAGCAACAGCGCGCCTAACGACACACGTGAAGCTAGACGACGGTGGTGTGTGTCGACGGGGCCTTTCTTGTTCTTGCATGATTAAGGAAGCACCTTTTCCCATCGAAGCATATGGATCAACCAGCATAGTGTACCCAGCTGTGTGTGGTGTAACTACTAAGTTCTGTGCCGTCTTGTCTAGGCATCACGCAATGGTCGTTAGCCAATCCATAACTCAATGAGGGTAGCCAGGCACCGCAATGGCTGTTAGCCAATCTAAACATACTACAATTATTTTTTTCTGATGATCCGTGACCCTTAGATGACTTTCTAATCACTACTAAAAAACATTAGTAGGACCAGTGTTTTTTAGTGGCAGACTAAAAGGCAACACATCCTTCAGAATCACGCGCTCTGTAGCTAAGAGCCGCTCCTAGAGAACGATTTTCAGGGGCGGTTGACCCATGGTCCGCCCCTGGAAAAGTATTAGCAAGGATGGCTCGTCCCATGACCCGCCATAGAAGTGTTGTACTGTACAAAACCAAGACCCCTTCTGCCCCTACCCCCAAGTGTACTCCAAACCGAAAAAAGGGAGAGGTGTGCCCAAATTTCCAAAAAAAAAGGTGGAGGACAAGGGGAAGGTTTGTCCACTCAATGGGAGGTGAGTTGATGATTATCCTATAATTATTCTTAAGCTTATTGAATTGATTATGGCTCGATTAGGGTTTGTGTTACCTCTATCTGGATATAGATCTCTATGGTAGTACATGGCCAATTAGACCCCAATTTGGCTCAACCTTTTAGATGGAACTAGGTTAGTAAAGTAGGGAAAGAAGATTCTCCCATTTATTTGCCTCAATTTTGACTTTTTAGCCTTATTCATGGATGAGGAAATTTCTAAAGCAATGGAGGACAGAGAAGTAGATTTATCTTTTTCACAATAAGCCTACATTTTTTTTCTTTTTCTTACATTTTCAACTTTAGCCTCATCTAACGTCTAGTATTTTTTGTTTATGGATATGTGTTATGTTTTCATGACTTATTTTTTTATGATTATTTTTTATGGATCTACATGTTTAATTATTTTATGGTTAGAAGATGGATCAGTCATCGATGTACAATATATCGAGGCATGGTACTCATTTTCGTGAAGAGCATGACAAGTTTCCTAAAGTCAGAGAGAATCATATAATGGATGAGAGGACCAAAGATATACGTTGTCCCTGCACAACTGCCAGAACCATCCGGTTTTGAACGACTTTACAATCCAATCACATGCGATGGTTCATGGTATCATGGAGGAGTACACATTATGAAAATACTATGTGAGAAGGATATTGACGTTGTGGACCTATTACAAGATGTTGAGGCATTGAAAAAGGCAGCTCAGAAAACAATGTACGAGCGTTGAAAAGGTTGTCCTAGGTACTGGACATTGCTTTGCTTGATACTCGAGCTATTGATTCTAATGATCTCCTGCGTATCTTAGCATGGTCGCTTCCAAAGCATAAAAAGTAGCAAATAACACTTACCGAAAAAATAAGCTTATCAGTCCATTTCACCGTGAGTATGGAAATAATTCATGCTTGTCCAAATTATTGTATCTTGTACCACAGAGACGTATTAAAAAATTTGGACAAACAACCAATATGTGATGCAAAATGGTACAAAAACAATGCTAGCAATTGTGGGGGCGAGGAGAATGTTCAACCAGACGAGAATAAAAGAATTAGGAAAGGTGTTTCTTGTCATGAGCAACCCGACACTTGCGTAGGCGTTGATGATGGGAAGCAGAGAAAGATTCCCGCCATGGTCGTGTGGTAGCTGCTTGTGGCCGATCGCCTGAGGCGTCTGTTCTCAAACTCAAAAGATGATAAACTGATGCACTAGTGGGATTCTGATAAGCGCAAGAAGGGAGACAGAAAGTTTCGCCATCCAGCTGATGCTAGCCAGTGGCAAAAGTTTGACGAGAAGCATAAGGAATTTGCCATAGATCCAAGAAATGTTCGGTTTTGCTTTGAGTATGGATGGAGTGAACCCATTTGGTGAAAGGAAGAGCACACACAGCACATGGCCAATTGTCATGAGCATGTCCAACCTACCTACATGGTTGTGTGTAAGGACTTGGTGCTCTTATAGCCTAAGAGGGGAGGGGTGAATTAGACACTTCTAAAACCTTAACCTATGGCACAGTCTAGTTTACTCCCTCCGTCCTGAAATGCCACCCCTACTCCATGTTGGAACTCTATGAAGGATATGCTCCCGGTCACCAAGATGAGATCTCCCGGTCAAGGTCTTGACTCGCCACAGAGGCTCACGCCAAGGCGGATGAGTCACTTGTCACGAAGACAAGCCTCACCTCTCCTACTATCCTGGTCACCTTCATGACGTTTCCACAAAGCATCTTCTCCACGAAGGAAGGGGGTCTCCACGTCCCCCACACATGAGCGTCATAGCCTCTCTACACCAAGTCGGAGGGTCGAAGACTTGTCAGCGAGTCACCAAGACTCCAAGGCGCCGACCATCATCTCATGTACAAAGGGTGTGACAGCCTAGGCTTAATACGATTGCTAGAATACTCATATCAACAAGTTGCAACTTCTTTTTCGGAAGCTCATCTCTAAAGAACTCTGAGGTTAAGCGTGCTTGGCCTGGAGTAATTTAGGATGGGTGACCGACCGGGAAGTCTTTCCCAGTGTGCACGAGTGAGGACAAAGCGTGCAGAAAAGACGTGTGTTGGTCTGTGAGGGAATTCTAGAGATCCTAGAGAACCGTCAAGTGTAAGCGAACCAGGCCTCGGGTAGGCAGGACGTTACAATTAGTATCAGAGCCGACTGTCTTGGTTTCACGGGCACGTGGGGTCGTAGTTGCGCAGGCATGGTGCGCATGGCTGGTGTGGGCCAAGAGTGGTCACACATTATGGCACATGTGCTAGCACTGGGCCCACAGACGTGGCCGCATGGGTCCTTCCTGGACTGGGGTTGACCGACGAGGGCGTCAGTTGTTGGCGTTTCTTAACGTCACTACTAATTCCTCAGTAGTGCCGCTAGGAATACCGTATGGTAATCTAACAATTGTGAATGAATCCGCAAGCGCACAGATATACCATTGTAGCACTTCACCCATGAGTATTCCCAAGGGTATCGTATTTCCTAAAGGAAGGCGGGGTGGTTGAAGAATACTATTGTGAATCATGAATATAGCAAAGCATGGATAGAGTCACACTCAGGAGGGGGGAAAAGATAGATAGATATGGTGGTAGTGTGACACACACACAAGGGATCAACTCAAGGTCATCTAGGCTAGGGAGAAGGACTAAGAGTTAGCATCTAGGTTCTTATGTACTTCCTATATATGGCACAGGTCAATCTAGAACTATAGATCCACACAACTATACAATCTGAGTCTATGCACCCTAGAAGGGGGAGATAACCTCCCTCATTGCTTACGCACAACCAGATTGTTACTCATTTCAGAAAACCTACAACGACCCCAACGTGGGGATTTCAGAGAGTCCAATGGGCCTGTCACCACCCGCGGCCTACCACGGCCAAACTGTGGGGAACGCTCATAATCACTCGATGATTCCAACCCAAGCACCATGCTTGCAGTGTTTACAACACATTGACCACCTTGAGCTATTGAGCTATTGATCAATGAGGCTATAAGGATAGCCGGAGAACCCAAACCAAGGCATAACTCATGAAAAGCATATAAAGCATGAATCCATACTCTAATTGAACTAGAGCAAAGTCTAACATGTATGAGGGCACTCAATTCTATACTATCAATGCTAGGGTATAGGACTTCACAAGCATATAAGCCAAGCATCATAAGAGAGTAAGAACTTGAACACGGCTCAACCATGTCATGACAGAGACAAACCATGTAATGAGGAAATGTATAACCAAAGTAGAATAAAGTCTTCCAAGAACTAAGAGATACAAGAGCCATACCCTTGCTCCAAGAGACTTGGAACCTGAATAGAGCTACTCTAGCCTAACTCCACTAAGCCTAGAGCCTAAAGAAGAGAGTGATTGCCCAAGAGTTGTGTGTCTCATTCGGAGACCCCTCCCTCTTATTTATAGACCCCAAGCAGCAGCATCTCAGGCGAATATTCCCTGAAGCACCTCAAAACCGACCTTGGGAGAGCACCAGGAGCACGTGGAAGCAGCAGATGAGAGGAGGCAGAGGCGGTTCGGCCGAGTCCTCTCTGGCCTCCCTTGGATTGTGCTTCTTCAGGGTGGCTAGCAAGTTGGTCCCAAGTGTTGTCTGCATGTGTGTACACTGAGTTGAGGCGGTTTGGTCCCCAATGGTCCCCTCTATCCATGTGATGCACACGTGGCGGTGTCTGATTCATCGAGAGGTTGTCACTTGGATCCATGAGGTGGATTCTCCTTCAATTTACTTTATTTTCTGCAGCAAAACACCTACAACCCAATATTCTCCAAGGACATGTGGAACTACATTATTCGAAGGGAAATATGTGTGTTAGCATTGTAAATCCTTCACTTTAGTAGAGAATGTTGGCAGTTATTTCAATACTTAACAGCCGCCAACAACTCCCCAAAGCTAGCCTCTTGCTCGTCCCGAGCAAGCACTTGGACTTAGGTTTATGATTAATCAGGAGTTGCTACGATGTTGTATTCTTAACTTATACCTCTTCTACAACAAAGTAATCTATGAAGGATTAGATAAGTCGGCATTGATCTTACCTTCGCTTGACTATGGGGCATGTAGCTTCACCTGCCTTGGGCGGTTGAGAGGTGGAACAGTTATATAGAACACCATTCACTCAAATTCATGATCAACAATCAATTCGGAGGGTTTTGCAAATTTTTTGAAAAGAAAAACTAGTTCCTCAAATGATTCTCTCGGATCGCTCAAAAGTGTATGATTTCTCACCAAGGCTTAGAATGCCTTTCTTTCTCAACCTACTCCTAATTGGCTTTTATGTGGAGCTTTAGGTAGGGAAATGAAAGCATGCCTGTTTCTCATATGTTGCTAAGTCAAAGATTGGATCCTTTGGAGAAGTCATACACTTTGATCAAGAATGTGCAAGTGTGTGGATGGTGGATGGATATATGTGGAACTCCTTTGTGAATGACCCTTCTCTCTCCTTGTTCCTTTCTTTCAGAGACTTGGGCTATCTTTTTATTTATTCCCCCTTCTCTTTTTTTTGACATGCTTGTTTAAGGCATGTAGCATACCTTCTTTGGGTATGCATCTTTCTCTCTCTCTCTCTCTCTTTCATAGCCCAAGACTCTTCTTTCAAATGTTTAGAGAGAGAGGTCATGAAACATTGAGGGGCTTTCTGTGGCGGTGGAATGAATGGATGGAGTGCATCACTTCGAATCGAAGTTTTGCATATATGTGGTGGATGTGTGTGTATGTGATTCTTGATCATGGGAGTATGACAAACTTCTCTCTAAGAGTCACAACAATTTGACAAAGTTCAATGAGATAACAAGTAGCATATGTGGAGGCTATGTAGCATAGGATCAACATATGACTTTGGTGAGGAACTTAGCAGTTTTAAGTTTTGAAAAGAAAAACTCCAGATATCAAGTTTCACATAAACAAGATCTTAGCGCTCTATTCTACCATATCTCACCTCACAACAACCTAGGCATGGATCATGCTATTGCTACTCACAAGTTTCTTGCTAAGGTTTGATCAAACAAGCCAACAAACTTAAGACTTAGGTAGGCTACTGAGTTGTACAAGGGCATACAGAAAGAACAAACAGAGCAACTATTCATCATTTTAGTCATGAAGGATAAACATTCTAACTGCGCATAGGAAAGCAGTAAATATTTTTGGTCTTTTTTTAGTTTTCTTTCATGGTATGTTGGTATTGATCAAGATACAAGTTACCTTGGGCGATCTCCCACAAGCTAGAATCAAGCTACATCAGACTGTGGAGGAGAACTCCATAGTCCTTTGTAATCTATCATCCGCTTGTCATGGCGTCGTCCGGGTTAGCCTTCTCTGCATGGTTAAGTCATTAGGAGATCGTCTGGTCAGGTCATGTTTTAAGTCATGACCCGTCCAGCGATTCTTTCATGACATGAAGAAAGCAAGGGGTAACAAAGTTCCTTGTTTCTTTTTCTCAAGTGAAGACTCAAAGAGAGAATTTTGCGAGCTATACTTTGGTTAGAAGGAATGCTTCTAAGGGAAATTGTTCACACTCAAATTTGGCAGGTCTGAACAGGGCGGTCTAACCGGGTTGCCAAGGGCGGTTGGACCGGAATTTTCAAGTTGCTCAAAAGGCAAATTGGACTGCACCATCATCTTCCTCTCGTCGAGCTGATCAAAATGCATATATGGATCGCCTAATTTGGAGTCCGGATGAAGGAGATATGACCCCGGGAAGATCTACACCTGCCAGGGGCGGTTAGACCGGTTTCCAGGGGCGGTTAGACCGGTTTTGGTCTGTGTAATCCGAGTTGAGTTGTATTTTAGCACGAAATTTGTAAGGGTTTCGACTCCTAATGGGGTAAGGCCTCCCCTCCCTATAAATATGAAGGGCCACGGCCGATTGAGGGTATCCAATCGATCAAAAACACTTTTATCTATTATTTTGCATCTTTTACCTTTTCTCCTTGCCCTAGCTTTTCCAACCCATCTGTTGTTTCTCCTTTGTCTCTATGGCATTTGAGGACGTTCTAGGTGGCCCTGCCGACCCTAGAACACCCCTGCGTGCGCTTGCCCTGACGGGGTCCCTCTCGGGCGAGCGTTCGTCGGTCTACCCGCCGGGCTGTCCGGCAAACCCGGTCCAACCGCCCCTGCATAGAGGTGTGACCGGGTTTGGGTAGCTGCACTGCACGGTGTGCTACTGCCTCCCGCGCGATCTAGTGCGATCGTGTGTTGGCCCCGTTTTAGCGCCAACATATTTTGGCGACTGCGCTGGGGACGAAAGAAGTTAAATCGGCTGTCATGGCTGGTTCTAATTCTAAACACGGCGAAGTTGATGAGTCCAATGTCGTCAGGCCAGATCTGAATAAAATTGCGGCCGAGGAACAGAAGGCTCTAGAAGAAGAATTGAAGAAGATCGAAGAAGCCCAAGCACAAGAGACGGAGCGGCGCAAAGAAGAAGCAAAGAAGAAATTCTTGTCGCACTTCGTACAAGATCGTCATGGCAAAATCATCAAGGAAAAGGAGGTCACCTTCGATACTTCACTTCCCGAGGTACAATCTAAAGTGAGCACCTCATCATCACCAACTTTTGTTACTATGGATGATCTTACTACTGTAATAGATGATTTGCGCTTATCAATTAAAAAGAGTATGCAAGACATGGTAGATAAGAGCAATGGTAAACAAGTAGTAGATGATGATGCTGGTATATCTGATATTTTAATACCCAAAATACCTTTACATAGTCCATCGGCTGCATCCATAGGGGAGCCTCATTATGGCATGCCGTTGAACTATTTTCCTGGACAAACATCTCCACCGCAGTCTGGTCAGCACAGACCGGTTAGACCGGATGGTCATACCGGTCCGACCGGCCCAGGTGCAATGGTTACATATTCATCGCCTCCTGAACCCTTAGCTGTTGTGCCTCCCATAGCAAATGTTTCTTATGGTTCTGCAGCTAATACACAATTTAATAGCCGTTTGCAACATAATGTTTCTAGCCCACCTATACAACAAAATATGTTGCAATCGAATGCTTCTATGTCACAACCACCTAGACCAACCACAATTCAAGAAGTCATTGATAGATTTAATGCTGGTCTTGCTAAACAACTAAGGGAGGATTATGGAATAGAAGCTAAGCCTAGAGCTCGTACATATCAAAAACCGTATCCTTTGTCTTTTGATTCGGTTTCATATCCTTCCGGTTGGCGTTGTCCTGAATTTATAAAATTTAGTGGGGATGATAATAAAACCACTTGGGAGCATATTAGTCAATATCTTGCTCAACTGGGAGAAGTTAGTTCTATAGATGCAATCAAGGTGCGTTTATTCCCTTTATCTTTGACTGGAACTGCTTTCTCATGGTTTGCTTCATTACCTGCTAATTCTATCTATACATGGGGACAATTAGAGCAAAAGTTTCATGATCACTTTTATAGCGGAGATAATGAGCTAAGATTGAGTCATTTAACATCGGTTAAGCAACGACATGATGAATCTATTGCTGATTTTATTAGAAGGTTTAGAGATACAAAAAACCGTTGTTATAGTCTTGTTATCTCTGAGAGGGATCTTGCTGAAATAGCTTTTAATGGTTTGCGTTCCCATATTAAAGAAAAGCTAGAAGGTCATGAATTTGCTAATGTTAATCAAGTATTGTTAAAGGCTTTAGTCTATGACAATCGAAGCAAAGATGCTAGGCTTAAATCTGATCGTCCTAATATGCATATGGTTTCTTATGATTCTTCGGACGATGAGAGTAAAGATGTCTATGCTGCTGAATTTATGTGGTCATCTAAGGATGCACCTAGCACTTGCACTTCTCTTAGGCCGGTTCAAAAGAATCGGAAAGATGAGATGAAATTTACTTTCGATGTATCTAAGTGCGATAGGATCTTTGATGAACTAGCAAAGGCTGGGAAAATTAAGTTTACTCATACTATACCCCCGCTTGATGAGTTAAAGAAACGTGCTTATTGTAAATATCATCATTCTTTTTCTCATGCTACAAATGATTGCAATGTTTTTCGAAGACAAGTGCAGTCGGCCCTTAATGAAGGACGACTGAAACTTCATACAATGCAAGTTGATGATAATCCTTTTCCTGCAAATGCATTTATAAACACCGTTGAAGTGCAGGGTCCCAAAGTGCTACTTCGGCCACATCAAGCCGAAAAAGCTAAAGGAAAAAATGTAATCATCGGTGAGGAAAGGGTTGAGAAGAAATTGCCAATTCAAAAGGATCCTCCATTGAAGACTTCAACGCTCGGGGGGCAAAGCAAAGGTCAAAAGACCGACTCTGCAAAAGTCGGTCTAACCGGTCCTAAAACCGGTCCAACCGGTCCTTCGAGTAGGTGTGAAAATGCTTCCCGATCCAAGAACAAGGTAAAGCTGAGTTTTGAAGAACTTTTGGCCAAATACAAGAAGAAAGGAGCTGCCCAAAAGAAAAAGAGTCGGCTAAATAATTCAAAATCATCACCAAGACATGAAAACAGCAAGGTATGCACCAACAAAGAGATAATTCTGTTTCTACATTATATCCTTTTGTTGGATCGTTTATGCCATGGTCTTGGTCTTATCCTTGTTATTATTCACCTGCTGATTATAGTAGTATGTACATGCAACCATACATGATTCAATATTCTAGTTCATATTCAAATTATGGTGCATTACAAAGGCCGGTCACTTGCAAAAGTAATCTGGTCAAAAGCAATGTATGTGCTGCTATTAAAAAGTGTGAGAAGGACAACGAACAACATTCAAATTATACACAGCCGAGGTGGTGTCCCTCAGGCTTGTCTCACACCCAGAAAAGGAAATTGCAGCGGAAAGCGAAAGCAAGAGTTGATGAAGCGACAAACTGAAGAAAAGCCAGCAAGATTAGCAACAATCAAGCAGGTATGGCGACTAAAGCAAAGTGCTCCATCATCAACTTGAGTTGAAGCAAGTTTTATGGCCGGCAATATGTTGTCGCCCTTAGAAAAGTATATATGGCCGATGTACTGTTTATCATCGTCCTTGAGCAAATTCAGACCAGAGGAATGTTTTCTAGCACGCATGCTTTGCTAGAAAAACAGGGGGCATATGTTCACACTCAAATTTGGCAGGTCTGAACAGGGCGGTCTAACCGGGTTGCCAAGGGCGGTTGGACCGGAATTTTCAAGTTGCTCAAAAGGCAAATTGGACTGCACCATCATCTTCCTCTCGTCGAGATGATCAAAATGCATATATGGATCGCCTAATTTGGAGTCCGGATGAAGGAGATATGACCCCGGGAAGATCTACACCTGCCAGGGGCGGTTAGACCAGGTTTCTAGGGGCGGTTAGACCGGTTTTGGTCTGTGTAATCCGAGTTGAGTTGTATTTTAGCACGAAATTTGTAAGGGTTTCGACTCCTAATGGGGTAAGGCCTCCCCTCCCTATAAATATGAAGGGCCACGGCCGATTGAGGGTATCCAATCGATCAAAAACACTTTTATCTATTATTTCGCATCTTTTACCTTTTTCTTTGCCCTAGCTTTTTCAACCCATCTGTTGTTTCTCCTTCGTCTCTACGGCGTTTGAGGACGTTTAGGTGGCCTGCCGACCCTAGAACACCCCTGCGTGCGCTTGCCCTGACGGGGTCCCTCCCGGGCGAGCGTTCGTCGGTCTACCCGCCGGGCTGTCCGGCGAAACCCGGTCCAACCGCCCTTCCATAGCGGTCTGACCGGGTTTGGTGCAGCGGCGCTGCAAGGCGCGCCCTGCCTCCCGTGCGATCGTGCACGTTCGTGTGTTGGCCCTGTTTTAGCGCCAACACTAGGTCATTGACTGATGATGAAAAAGAACTGCGGAAGGCTTTAAAAGTTCATCTTAAGGCAAAATCAAGAAGGCGCAAAAACTTCATACCGAGCCTGTTAACTGAAGAGGGGCATATTGTCTGGTCACATGAAGAGGAGGAGGACGAAATAACTAAACATTTTCAGAACACCCTGGGGAAGAAAGAACCACGCTCATGCACCTTCAACTGGGATGACCTCAACCTGGACAATGTGCCATTGACGGGGTTAGATGCACCATTCACTGAAGAAGAGATATGGGCAGCAATCTCACAGATGCCGACCGAGAAGGCATCGGGGCCTGATGGATTTACTGGAGCCTTCTACAAATTATGCTAGCCAATAATCAAAGTTGATGTGTTGAATGCATTTGCATGTATCTATGCTCTCCAAACAGGACCACTCCCAAAACTGAACACAGCGGCTGTCTCCCTGCTCCCAAAAAAAGAAATGGCTGAAAGAGTGCAGGATTATCGGCCAATAAGTCTAATCCACTCGTTTGCAAAAATTGTCTCCAAAGTGCTGGCACTCAGACTGACACCATTTATTGACAGATTAGTTTCGAATTCTCAAAGTGCCTTCATCAAGAGACGGTGTATACAGGACAACTTCTTGTATGTGAGAAATCTGGCAAGGGCATATCACAGGATGAAAACGCCAGCATTGTTACTGAAGATGGATATTTCGAAGGCGTTTGATTCTGTCTCGTGGGAATACCTGCTTGAGCTATTGCATAAGCGAGGGTTCCCATCAAGATGGAGAGACTGGCTTTCCCTAATCTTTACTTCATCCTCCTCCTCTGCGTTACTCAATGGAGTACCTGGACCTACTATAAGCCACTAAAGGGGAATACGGCAGGGTGATACACTCTCACCATATCTCTTCATCCTAGCAATTGATACTCTTCAGAGCCTGTTCCAAATAGCAACTGACCAAGGATGTCTCTCGACCTTGCGGGGAAGGCAGACGAAGCTAAGGTTGTCCTTATATGCCGATGATGCTGTGGTTTTTGTCAACCCAATCAAGCAAGATGTGGACATGGTGGTTGATATTATGCAAAGATTTGGGGAGGCAACTGGTCTGAAAATTAACCTGCAAAAAAGTAGTGTTGCCTGCATTCGCTGCCAAGAGCTCAACATGGATGACATCCTGACTGCCTTCCCAGGACAGCGTGTTTCATTCCCAATAACCTATCTCGGGATACCAATAGTGCTTGGTAGGCTGAGACTAGTTCATATACAACACATACAAGACAAGGCAATGTCCAAAATGGCGGGCTGGCAATGCAAGTTGCTAAACCCTGGAGGCAGGAGGGTGCTTGTCAGATCGGTGCTCAGTTCAATGCCAGTCTACCTGTTGGCCGTGATCAAGCCACCAAAGAAATTTATAAAGGTTTTTGACAAAGTACGTCGGCGCTTTCTTTGGGCAGGAAATCAACAACTGCACGGAGGTAAATGCAAGGTTAGTTGGACACGGTTGCAGCGACCAATTAATCCGGGTGGCTTGGGGATCACTGATCTGGACGCCTTTAGCCGCGCCCTACGTCTGCGCTGGCTGTGGTTTGAATGGAAGCACCCTGATCGCCCTTGGGTTAGGATGGAGCTGCTGGTTGATGACGTGGATAGGGCAATGTTTTGCACTGCAACAAAGGTTATGGTAAACAATGGAAGCGCTGCAAGTTTCTGGTGGTCTAGCTGGTTGGATGGGCAAACGCCGGCACTTCTCTTCCCCTCCATCTACAAGCACAGCAAAAGGAAGAAGAGAAAGGTGGCTGAAGCTTTGAGAAATGAGCAATGGATTGCAGATGTGGCGCATGATCTGACGGTTCAGCTAGTGGACGAGCTGGTGCAGTTATGGGGACTGATTGAGGATGTAAATTTCAACCCGGACGCAATTGAGCCTGATTCTATTATATGGACTAGAACAGCAAGTGGAGAGTACTCTGCACGATCGTCATATGCCATGCATTTTGAGGGGGGGATGTTGTCAGTTTTCCCGAAGCTGGTATGGAAAGTGTGGGCACCTTCGAGATGCAAGTTTTTCATGTGGTTGATGCTGCAAAATAGGGTGTGGACAGCGGATAGGCTGATGCAGCGCGAGTGGCCGAACTGCTATTTCTGCCAGTTCTGCTTTAGGAATTTGGAAACTGTTCAGCACTTGTTCTCTGAATGTCAAGTGGTGCGCCCAGTCTGGCTTGCAATCAGTAGATGGTCTGGATGTCCTTCCTTGAACCCTGCACAATGGATTGAGACGGGAGACTTGATGATGTGGTTCCAAAGCCTTTCTGCTGCAACAACGGGATCAACAGCCAAGGGAGCCAGATCGATGACTATTCTGGTAGTATGGACAATATGGTGCAAGCGAAACGCAAGAATCTTTAGCAACCAGGAGAAGCAAATACCAAAGCTTACCGATGACATCAAAGACAATGCAAGGTCATGGTGTGCAGCAGGGGCAAAACATTTAGTTCCTTTGGTTGAGCATTCAGTGCGTGAGTAATCCGTTTATGTTTCGTTTTCTTTTGTGTTGCGGGGCTATTCCGATGCCCCGGCCTGCCCTTTTAGACAGGTTACAAACTTGGTGCCCCTGGCGCATGTAATTGCTCTTCTCCTTATTAATTAAGCCCGAATCATTTTGGATCTTTCGAGAAGAAAAAAAAGTATGCCGCCCCTTCCTGTTCTGGGCCTGAAGAGACTGTTTGAGGTAAGACCTCACGTGCCTCCAAGATAAGGATCGAATCGATGCAGATAAGTCCGTGCGAAATGCATTGAAATACTGCTACTCGAAAACGCTCGTGCGAAGTACAGTCTGCAGTAGATGAGGTTCTTTCCGAACTTTCTAGACTCCAGGCGACCAACCTTTGAATTGGCTATTGCGTTTCTGAAGAAACATCGCGGTTTATGCTGATAAGTGACAACGACCACACTTTGCATTCGGATCTACCGAGACGTGGTTCCTTCAGCTGCTAGTGGCAAATTCAGACCGTGCATGGGGCCGTCAGTAGCTGCTGGCCGGGGAATTGAGCGGCGGCCGGCATCAATCTGGTTAACACGATCTAAAGGCCAAAGGGCCACCCATTTGTGCACAAAAAAAAAGGGGCTAAGAAAGGAAATTCCGATGCTTCCATGAAGGCAAAGTGACCGGCAAATCCCCCACACAAGCTGCAAATTGCAATTGCATCAAAGAGGGGCAACTGGTTGGTCCATACAAGACATCTAGACCTGTACGTAACTACAGTAGCGAAGAATCATTATCGCTTTTGTGTCCCACTCTACATGAACACGACCGAGAGCAGTCGCTAGCACGTTTCTTGGTCAGGAGCGCTTAGTCAAACCTTTACAACGATAGGGGAATTTAGCAGACGGTCACTGCAAATCGCTTGCCCAAAAAGCTTAGAACCACCTCGATCCCTCACGCCGCCCAGACCGCCCATTTGAAGCCACGCCACGCGACACGACACGAGAGCCTTTTGTTTTTGCTGTTTCCATTTCGGTCTAGAGCGAGCGACGAGAGGGAAAGCTAACGGGCCGCGAGGATTTCCGAGACTCGGAGAGCGAGAGAGCGGCCGCATGGCAGCGCAGGAGGCGCTGCGGTGGCGCTACGGCGACGTGGACGACAGCAACTTCGCCGTGCGCGGCCGCGGCGTGCCGGTGCTCGTGGCGCTCTTCGGCGTCCTCGTCTGCTTCGTCGCCGTCTGCCTCTACCTCCGCTGGGCGTGCCACCGCTACAACCGCCGCCGTGCCGTGCTGCCGACCTACTCCTCCTCGGCGTCGTCGGCCTATCCCGTGCCGGCGGCGGTGGCCGGCCTCGGCGACGCCGCGATCGCCGGCCTGCCCGTGACGCTGTACCGCCGGCCTGCAGGCGCCGGCGCGGCGGACGACGCAGCGCAGTGCTGCCCCATCTGCCTTGGCGAGCTCGTCGAGGGCGACAAGGTGAAGGCGCTGCCGCGGTGCGGGCACGGTGGCTTCCACCCGGAATGCGTGGACGCGTGGCTCCGTGCTCGGGCGAGCTGCCCTCTCTGCCGGGCCTCGCTCCTCGCCGCCGCGCCCGCCACCAAACCAGGCGACGGCGGCATCGGAAGCGAAGCGGTCTGATCATTCCTCTGTCCGGGGAAGTGGATGGACGTGCCCGGGGCCGCATTTCGTTGCGCCGGCCGGTAACGTTGCGGCGGTGGGCGGTTCGCGTAAACCACTGTAAAATGTTGAGGCGTGGCGTTGATTTTGTTCACTTCAGTTGGAGAAAACGAAACAGCAGGTTGCTTCTTTCCTTGGCCGTTTCGATCAGGATCGAGATGAGATGCGGTGACGTTCTTTAGTTACAGGCCAGCATCAAGGGAGGGCAGGCGCTGCCATTGCTGGGGCGACACTTTCGCTTTCGGTTGCAGGGGAGGCTGAGAAAAGGTCGAACGCGGTGGGTCGAATGGCGTCGTACGATGGATGTGGCACACCTACAGGGGCACGGGGCACACCTGGGCTCCGTCACTGCACCGATCCGAGATTACATGGGCGGTTCTAGACCTCTCGGCTAGTCTCGGTTTGTCCAGCTGGCCTTCGTTTGATTGAGCTCACGTGAACGTGATTAGCTAGTTTTGGCATGCGGTCAGCTAAAAAACAAAAAGCCGCTGCGTTTTTGGGCTGTAAACACAGTACGGCCCCAGATTGAAAATTTTATCGATGTTGTTATGTTCTGCTTTGGGGCTTTGGGAGCGAGCTACCGCCGCGCATGTTATAATTACTTGTTATCGTTGTGGTTGGTTTTTTATTTCATCTATTTTTTAATTTTTCTAATCACTAAGAACACAAAATGCTTACATGGATGAAACAAAACACACACATATTGAATGAAGTAGACAATATGCATGGAATGTACGCACACAGTAGCAATCATGAACAGTGATGGTGTCATGCTGGCATGACTCCTCAACAAACTCGATGGCGGTAAGGCATATGTTATCGACCATAGAGAGCATGGTTGTCTTGACATAGAGTGCGCAGTTAGGAGGGCCTTTTGCCATTACCGCGCTAGAGCTCGTAGGAACTGAGGACTGAAGCGGCGCGATGTGACGTTGTTGGCCTGCTGGCCGACGAATAAGAAAGAGAGGAGAGAGGACAACTTGAGGACAGGAACTACGGTTCGGCGAACTCGTCTCACGAAAAACGGTGGTCGTGAGCTTCACATGTAAGGTCGGTAAGCCCGTGGTGGACGGTGTGTCCCTCCGAGGCAGCTGCACCACCTCTGATCCAAACTGGGGCTCAAGAGCAGGGAAAAAGACGGCGAGTTGACACGTGATGCGAGAGATTGTGCGAGCAGCCGAGGAGCGCAATATTTGTGTCACGTTCTAAACTTCGTGAGGAGGCAACGACAGCTCTAATGCATGAAGGGCACCACAATTTCATATGGAATCATGTGGCGAGGACGCACCGACTCTGGTTGGACGCATTTTTTTACCGGCATGGATGCATGTATTTCTTCTAGAGATAATACTGAGGTACCACCAGACGTGATACTTGTGTGAAAAAATAGACATACTGTAGCGAAAGAAATATGTTGTAAAAAAGTTTTGGAAGACAAAAAAAAATAGTGCACTGTAGCGCATTATAGCTGACTGCAACGCTATAGTGCGCTACAGTGCCAGAGGCGCTGGGGAGGGCGCAAACCTCCCCGCGCTATAGAGATATATACTTACTCTTTCGGTGACATGGATGTACCTATTTATTCTGAAGACAATGCCAAGAAGCAACACGTAAAGCGCAACGTTGAAAGTTTGAAACCACAGGGCAGGCAAGGATGTACCAACTATAGATGACGATGTGTTTTGACATAGATGTACTTATTTTTGGTAAAGACAAAATCAAAGTAGTACTCATATATGAAAAGGAAAAAATAAAAAAAATAAAAAATGAAAAAAATAAAAGAAAAACAAAAAAATAAAAAAAATTGCTACAGTGCACCGATCGTTGGGAGGGCGCCAAACCTCCCAGCGATATAGAGTAAATAGATAGGAGGGCGCGCTAACACTGCGCCAGATGAGTTCTTTGTGTAAAAGATCATGGATAGTGATGGTATTATACTGGCATGGCTCGTAAGCAAATTCGATGGTAGTAAGGCAGATGTTCTTGACCATGAAGAGCATGGTCGTGTTGACATAGACTGTGCACTTAAGAGGCCTTCTACCACTACGGCGTCAGAGGCAGTGCGAACTAAGGGCAGGAGCGGCGCGAAGTGACGTTGTTGGCTTTCTAGCCGACGAATAACAAATAGAGAGGAGAGAGAAATCTGAGGTAGAAATGGTTCGACGAACTCATCTTAGAAGAAACAGTGATCGTAGGTTTCAGTGAAGCCAGTGAGCCCAGGGTGCACGGTATCTCCCTCTGAGGCAGCACGGTATCTCCCTCTGAGGGAGCGGCACTACCTCTGATCCAAACTGGGGCTCGAGAGAAGGGATAGCGGAGGCGAGCTGACACGTGATGCGAGAGATTGGGCGAGCAGCCAAGGAGCACAATATTCGTATCACGTTCTAAACATCGTGGGAGGCAACGACGGCTGTAACGCATAACGGGTGCCACAATTTCATTTGACAACAATTCACAATTGTAACATGCGAGGACCGAGAAATTGTCTGACAGCGCAACGTTGGAATCATGTGGCGACGACACACCGACTCTAGTTGGACACATTTTTTTACCGGTATGGATGCATGTATTTCTTTTGAAGATAATACTGAGGTACCACCGGACGTGACGCTCGTGTGAGGAAAAACAGACATACTGTAACGAAAGAAGTATGTTCTATGCAACAAATCGACAGACTATAGCCGTCACACAGTTGATTTTGAAAGGAAAAAATAAGAAAAAAAAATAGGGTGTCAGGGCACGCGGGAGGGCGCCAATCCTCCCGCCGTTATAGAGTTACTTACTTATAAAAGTCTCAAAATGGCCGGAAAATTAACTCTATTTTGAGGCTGGACGCTAGAGCATCAATAAATATAGAAATATTTATATACAGACCGGCTCAGTAAGGCAAGAAACTTAGAAAATAGTAAAGCAGACATGTTGTGCGCGTGGGGAACGCGTTAGGGCAAGTACATTGCTACGCGTAAGTGGTCTCGTAGGTCGTCTCATGCAGTGCCACATAGGATTTTTAGTGATGTGGAGGTAGGAGAACAAGGTAAGAGAAAAAGTTGTTGTTTCGCGAAACAACCACCTTCTAAGCTAAAATTTAGAACTTTGAGACTATTTTTCTACCATTGTACGAGTGTTGTAGTCTCATGACTCACTTTGTTTCTTTAATTGCCCCCACAAATTAAGGGGCATGGTATTACTACGAGACAACTAAAACAACAACCCATTGTATGAGTTGTCTATTAAGTCGTTTCAACATTACGTGTTAATGCTTGAGACTGTCTACTGTGCGGAGCGCCCGCGTTACGGGACTCCCGAAGTACCTGCATTAGTCCTGGAATAATCCCAATGCAAGTAATTTCCACACAAGGGGTATCGAAACCATCACCGGGTAATTTTTATTGATAATTTACATCAATGTACAGCTTAAAGTCTGCACAGGGGTTTACAAGCGGGCCTCAAAGCCTCCACTTTATTCGGAGAGTACAATACTACCAGTACTATGCAGAGCCTCAGCGTCGCGGTGGAGTACGTCACCATTCTGGACCTTCGTCGTCTGCTCCGTCTTCGGTGAAATCCTCTGATACGAAGTGGAAGCAAGGGTGAGCACTCCTGACAGGGGTACTCAGCAAGTTCCAAAGTAGTTTGACAAGTTTAATAAGTTTGGTCCTGGAGGGGCATAACCTCCCTGCCAGTCCCGGTTGGTGAGCAAAGGTATTTACCAACCTGCGGTAAGAAAAGTCCGCGGGTCGTGTTCAATTTAGTGATCTAATCGTCGGGGACTTTGACTAGTTGGACTCTTGCCGAAGTCACGGCTATCCAGATAGATTTGTCGCTCTGCAGAGGTCGTACTTCTCTGTCCCGCATTCGGTCAGCCCGTACCGTGTACTTAGACTATACTGCCCTACGAGACTCGTTCCCACTAGCTTCTATTTCTAGACAGCCCTTCCCTAACTCTGTTCACGGAAGCTGTTGGGGCCTAAGTAGGAGTCGCGCACGTCCACAGAAGGACCTTCCCGGGGAATTTTGATGCATCATTTATTGTGGCATCCTGCCACCAGGTCCTACCGACCCTGTCACCTGCGACTCGTACCGGCCAGACCCAGCCCTCTGTCGGGGTCTGTCTCCAATAGTCCCGTTGCCCATCCGTGGCCCCTTGGGACAGGTTACTAAGGCTGGCTAGTGGGTGTGGATCAAGACCTCACATAAATAAGCACTCCCGAAGGCTGTGCTTTTTTGACATGCGGGACTGTACTAGGCAATGGAAAGATTCTCCCGTGAACCGGTCCTTAGTGGCGACCCGAAGTGGCTCTTAGGACAGAATCCCCTCCTTGGGACCATCCTTCCACTCCCTGGTCTAAAGTAAACAGTGTAATTTGAGTGCCAATTTCCAAGGCTAATCATTATTGCATAATTATACAATAAAGGTAAATTTTTATAATTATTATTGTTGGTGGAACATGCCTTGTCCAGCGTCAGGGTCGTCCCCTGCTTCCTCTTCGTAGTCCGGATCTTCAGCGTTGTTTTCGGGGTCAGAGTCTGCGAGTTAGTCACACAGATCAATACAACAATCATTGGTTAAAAAGGGTGGCTTTACTATTAAGTGGATTTAACCTAGAAGGGGGAATAAATTATTCTAGGGGTTGTGGGTAAGGTTTTTGGGAAAGAAAGGTATTTCTAGGCTTAGAAATTATTCTAAGATTTTTGGTGAATTTTTGAAAATTTTTGGAAAGCTCTAAGGTGGAGAACTAGATTTTTGTGTGCACTAAACCGGGTGTACCTAACAATTTCCTAGGAGAGAGACAGACAGGCGGGCCCGGGGGGCGCGGACCACGCGGGGTACTGTTTCGTGGACCCGTGGACCAGCGGACCCCTGGGTCTGTGGTCCACGGGGACCGGGTGCAGGGAGAGGGGAGAGGGGGAGGTGGCGGCCGCGCTGGCGCGGCTGAGCCGTTGGCCTGCGGGCCCGCGGCTGGCGTGGCGGCCGCGTAGGCCCCACGCCAGTGCCAGCTGGGGACGCGGCGGCGGGGTACGGCGACGCGCGACGGCGGAAGCAGGGGGCTCGCCGGAGTTGGGCGCGCTGGAAATTCTAGGCCGCCGGAAGGGCTAGAACTTGGCGTGGGGGCAGAGGGCGGCACGGCGGGGTGGTGGAGCATGATCTGGCGCGACGGTGGGGCGTGTGGCGGTGGCTTGAGCTCGCCGGAGCACGGGCAGCGGGCGGCGCGAAAGGGGAAAGCACTGGTGGGGGTTTGTCTGGGCGCCTAGGAGCGGCGAGAGTGCAACCGGGGCACCTAAGGTGCGCCGGCGTGCTCAGGCGCGGAGGAGGGTGGCTAGGACTGGCCGACAGGTCGCCGGACTGCGGCTGCGCACGGCATCCGGCGGCGCTTAGCCGGCCGTGAACGTAGGGCGGCAGAGTAGTTTGGCGGAGGTTTACTCACCGGACTGCGACGGCGGGAGGGTGCTGGCGTAGCCTTGGGCGGCCGTGCGGTGGTAGCGAGGCTTGCGCTCGGCGGCGCCGGCGTACGCGTGTGTGGGGTGTGGGAGGGAAGGAGGAGGGGAGTGAGGCTCAAGGAGGGCGCAGGGGCCTATTTATAGCCCGTAGGTGAGCTTCCGGAGCTCCTCCGGCGTTCTCCCGGCCGGACGCGTGGCGGGGAGATAGCTCGGGGCGGCGACGCGTGCCCCCGGCGGTGAGCTCTGCGCGGAGCCGCGGGCCGTGGTCGGCGCCGCACCCGTGGTGCGGTGGGGCGCGGGGAAGGCGACACGCGGCGTGCTCGCTTCCCCACGCTCGATCCGCGCCGGTGGAGGCGGATCGGGCGGCGACGGCGAAGGCGTGGGCGCTGCGGCGGAAGGAGGAAGAAGGGGATGGATGGTGATGTCAGCGTGATGTCACCAGGGGGTTGGGCCGCGCGCAGGGGGGAGGGTGGATCGGACTTCGGGAGGGGAAGACGAGACTGGCCTGGGCCGCGCGGAAGGCGGGGAGGAATGGGCCGGCTGGTGGGTTTCGGCCCAGGATGAGGTTTTAACCTTTTTCTTTTTTATTCTCTCTTTTCTTTTCTATTTTGGGTTTGAATTTGGATTTGAATTACTTTTCAAATCCAATTTGAGTTTTTGGCTAGGATTTAGAGTCTAGAATTATTTTAGGGTTAGGACAAACATATGCATATGGTTATTTCAGAAATAATCTAATGCTTATATTTTCTAGTGCATTGTTCTATTTAAATAAATCATTAGATTTTCTTCCTAAGTTCTTTTTAAATGCTCTTTAAATTCTAAGGTGCTACATCTATGAAACGACATCAATGTACTTGCCCGTTTGGAATTTATCTTGTGACACAGACGAGCCGACAACTCCTTTGGGGGACATTTTCTGGCTTCTAGTCTAGAAGAAAGATCTCGCTCTACTTGGGCTGACTTTTCTATCATTGTACGAGTGTTGTAGTCTCATGACCCCTCCTCCAAGGCTTCGACCACGACCACCTTGACTTCGGCTACTTCGGCTACTTCGGCAGTAAGGGGCTATCATCTGCGTGAGCTACTCCAGTCGATGAGCTTGCACCAGCGTTCCGACTGCGGGGGGATATCTCTCCATTGTTCTCCAGTCTGTCCTTTCGTGTTGCTAACGCTACGAACGCTACGACTGCGGGGAGATGTTGGCGTATAGAGATATACTAGGCAACTCTAGATATGGTTAGTTTAGGATTGATTGTAATCACGGGATAACCTTCCTTATCTGTAGGAGAGGCTACTTGCCCTCCAAGCCATGTACTCTCATATATATCACCCAAGAGGCTCAATGCAATATATCGACCACATTATATGCATACTACAATCTTATGGAAACTAAAGTGAAGATGTTAATCAAAGATTTCATGTCTCAGGAGTCAAGGTTATTGTCAGCTGAGAAGTACTTGTTTTGCTTCTTCTATGAATTGTAACATGCTTCTTATATGAGTTGTGATCTGAATAAATTACTCAGTTTTCCTGTATGCTAATTTTGTTTGCTTAATCCTTTTTGACAGGGGGATTGTCATATAAGTTACCAAGGCTATGGATGTGGTCAGGTGTGCGGCTCACGATCACGAAGCTGCAGCACGCGCTTGCGGCTTGCCCCACCCATCACCCGATGCAGCTCACTGAGGTTGTGGCAGCCGAAAAACAAATCCGTGTGCAAACAGTTGTGAACAACGGACTGTTTGGAAACTGCCGGGTGATACGGCTGGTTTTCCAGCACCTAAACGTTTGATGTTTACTGTTAATCGATAGTTATGGCTAAAAATAACAAGGAATAATTGCCATTCATACCTTCTGGTGACGTTTGGATGGTGCATGGGATTGGGAAAAGAAAATAGATCAGGAAATTGAGAGCTGGGTTAAGGAAACGGATTGGAAAAGGTCTGTATCACCCCCCAATTTATGGGAGGTGGACTACATAACCCCCCAACCTATGAAATGGTCTATATCACCCTTTGAACTTTTAAAAACCAGTCAAATTACCCTTTAAAGCAATTTTGAAAAATCATTGAAAAATCATAGAAAAATCATAAAATGGAAAATCCAATTGTGTTGGACTCCGAATGAGTAGATCTACACAGTGAACATATAATATGGTATGGTTTAGTACATTTTTTTGTTGTAGCTTTATATCTATGTTTTTCTTCATAACTGTAAAAAATTGTACTACAACCTACCACATTATATGTTCACTGTGTAGATCTGCTCATTTGGAGTCCAACACAATTGGATTTTCCATTTTATGATTTTTCTGTGATTTACTATGATTTTTCAAAATTGCTTTAGGGGGTAATTTGACCGGTTTTCGAAAGTTCAGGGGGTGATATAGACCGTTTCATAGGTTGGGGGTTATGTAGTCCACCCCCATAGGTGGGGGTGTGATGTAGACTTTTTCCAAACGGATTAGAGATCATTTCCGTTTCCCATGTTGGGTTGCTCTTCAGTTAAGGTTGGAGATATGTAGTGAGACCCACCAGAATTGCAAAATAAAAAATTCATTCTCTCAGCAGTCCAGCGCAACGCATCTACGGCCATGTTTAGATTCCTGAAAATCATCCCCTTTTCACGAAAAGCTATCCACCTAGAGAACTGTGTCAGTTTATTTCAATCTCTACGCACGCTTCCGTAAAAACGATACTTTTACCTGCTTTTCACCCCTTTCACAATCTAAATTCTGAACACACCCGGACCTTCTGCCTTCTTGTGCTCCAGCTCACGCTACTCTGTTCACCTTTCCCCATTTCAAGCAGCTCTGCCCCGTACTCCTGCCCGGGCAGCAAGGCGAGCGGTGCTTCTGCGTGTGGTCGCTCAACGAGGAGAGCAGCGCCCCCGGCGGCCCTCGCATGGAGTCGAGCAGCGCCTCCGATGGCTCGCACTTGAAGCAGCGTCCCCGGCAGCAGGTGGGCAGCGTCTTTGACGATCTGCTTGGCGAGTTCGGGCAGTGGGCCCCTGTGTATCTAACAGGCCCACGTCGCAGACACACAGAGGCGGGGTGCGCACGGTGGCCGCGGTGCGCACCGTGCGCAGCCAATTATTATCCCGCGCTAGTGTCCGCTGTAGCCTATGGCCCCAACTCCCAAGTGGCGAGGCGAGCAGACGAGCAGCAGCTCTGGCTGGGCGAGGAACGCCAGCGGCGGCTGCGGGGATCAGCGCGACAGGGCAAGGTAAGGGCCGCCGGCTGGAGTTGTCTGACGAATTGAGAGGCATATCCCACCCACCCAAACTCACCCTTCCCGGTGGGATAGAAACGGTGGGAAATGAGGTCTCCGTATCCCAATCCGTGATTATTTCCCTATCCAACTATCCAAACATAGGATAAAATCTAGAGTCATTTCCTTCTGTGCCACTGAAAAATATAACTTGTCCCTTCTACTCCTTCCGTCCCACAAAACATGCAATTCTAGGAGTTCTCACGCAAACCAATGTACAGGTGAAAAGATGCATGTGCCCTTCTTGTCCTCTTCTACCGGTGCTAGATTTGATGGGTCTCGCTAGAGTTGGTGGGTCCAGTTTGTGAGTTGGTGGGTCACGCTTGTCAGATGGTGGGTCTCGCTTTGTGAGTTGGTGGGTCTCATTTGTCATATGGTGGGCGAAAGCATCTAGGTCCCGAATTTAGATTTTGGTAATTAATAACAACCATTGTGGACTAACATTTTCATTGGAGATATGAGTTTAGGTTAGTCCAGAGATGAGTTGAGCCTTGATAACAGCTATGGTGACATTTTTGGTGAATTCATATTGGATGGCACAAGGCAAAGGTATAAGATAGGGCTTTTTTTCCATATTACCAGTCAAGAGGTGATTAGTGGATGAGAATTGACCGGATTAATAGGCTAGATAGCCGTACTATCAAGAGGGGTCAATTTCATTTGCTTGACGGTTCTATGGTGCCACTTTGCTCAAATGTCGGTGATATTATCTCCGGCAGTCTTCCACGGGGTAGCCCACGGAAGTGATTTGTATTGCAGGGAAGATCGCAAAGATCGGAAGCAAGATGGTTAGGTTGGACAGACACAGGGGTTTAGACAGGTTCGGGCCGTCGACTTGACGTAATACCCTACGTCCTGTTTTGGGATGTTGTATTGCGTGGATTTCGCTATGAGTTGAGATGTGGTGAGTTGAGTTGGGTTGAGATGAGATGTTTTGGAGGGGGTCCCTGCCCGCCTTATATATCGGGGGACAGGGTTACAAGTCGATTTGTAGCCGATCCTATCTCTAAGAACCCTTTCCTTCTTTACAATAATTCCTATTCCAACTAGAACTTCTCCTTCCAGATCCTTCCTCCGTGCGTCGACTTGTCCCGCACGTCTTCAGGTCCAGAACGGTGGGCTGGGCCGCCCCCTTTTGGTGGGCTGCCAGGCTTGCTCGTGAGGTACCCGGGTACTATATCCCCCACAGTAGCCCCCGAGCACTTCTTGGCCGATCGTTGGCTATAATTGATTTGTCTTTTCTTGCATAATCCGAGTGCTCTCAAGTTGTCCAAGACCTCATCCGAGTGATTTCGAAGAAGATCCGAGTGGTTTCGAGGAAGATCTGAGTGCATGATCAGACGTTCCTGAAAACAATTCTTCAATTATGGCCATAGTGAGGGGAAGGAGTGCTCTTTTTCACGACGCGACAGCGAAGTGAATACACTTAGCCCCCGGGCTTTGGGCAATTTTAGTATGAAATTGGCCAAAGGTCTTCAACTTTTCTCCATCTATATCTTGATCTTCAATGGTGTGCACCTCCAGGTGCACCCATTGGGTGTAGCCCCCGAGCCTTGAGCAGAATAGAATATTCTGGTCGAGGGTCAAAAATAAAATATTATGAATCTCTTTTTGAACTTAATCCATCAATGGTGTGCACCTCCAGGTGCACCCATTGGGTGTAGCCCCCGAGTCTTGATACGACTCGGCACGATCGTGTCAAGACTCTGAAAGCCGTGGATCCTGACTGAATTTTTCAGCCCCCATGCCTCTGGGCATGGATTTCGGATAATCTTCTCCTTCTGGGGCTTTTTTGTTTCCCCTTTCTAAGGATTCTGTTCTCAAGTTCTTTGAACTCGGCATGACTCCCGAGTCGTGTCCCACGACCCAGCTTGACCATATGGTAAGCCACCTTCTCACAAGATTTATACTTGTCAGCACTTGACCCAGACTTCTGGGCGAATTTAGCGATAGTATCGCATGCCTTACGTAAAAATCAATTGCGAGGATGCAATATTAATTGCAAAAGCAAGTCTGGCCGTCGACTAATTTTAGCCTCACGACCGAAAGGTCGTGCTATAATTCAGCCCATTTAGGCCCATTAGTGCCGTAAAGTCCGTTGTTTCCTAAGGAAACTAACGGCTACTTTACTGAAGACAAAATATCGCGAGATATCGCGACTCCTTATCGCACCTTTGAATTCAAAGCGACGGGACGTGCCTGCGTCGGTTGAGTTCCCGAGACACGCATCGCGCCGCGCGCGGGAGGAACGGTTCATTCCATTATAAGCCATCCCCGCCGCAATCTTCTTCCTTTACTCGCCATTTGCCTTCCCAGCGCTCAAGTTCTCCTCCGCGCGCGAGAGCAAACCCTAGATCCACTCCCGCAGCTTTCATCCTCAATCCTCAGCCCCCGCTCGTTGCCATGGCGCCAAAGAGGAAGGAAGCCCCGAAGCGGAAGGAGAGGTTGCCGGGAAGGGTCCGGTCGGCCAAGGCCAAGGCCGCCGTTGAAGTCGCCGTGGATCGCGCCGCCAAGTGGAGGGAGTCCATCACCACCACCAGCGCCTCGAGCAGCACGTCGTCGACGGCATCCTCCCAGACCAGCAAACCGCCGAGTGGCGCGCAGCCTCCGGTGAGTCTTTCCCCACCCCAAATTACTCTGATTTGGTGGTGTTCGAGTCCTTCTTTCTGCGCGGCTTTGGCGTGCCCGCGCATTCTTTCCTCCGCGGGCTGCTGCATTTATATGGGATCAGTCTTTGCGGACTGAATCCCAACTCCATTCTTCACATCGCCATCTTCATCAACCTCTGTGAGGCCTATCTTGGGATAGAGCCTCACTTTAATCTTTTTCTTCACCTTTTTCTTTTGAAACCTTATCCTGGGACCGAGTGCCCGCGAGTAGTCGGAGGCGCCGGATTCCAACTCCGCGAGGGTCGAACCCGGGAGTATTTTGATATTCCTTTCCTTACCTCCAACAAGGGGTGGCAGTCCGAGTGGTTTTACGTAGGAAACCACTCGCCTGCCATTTCCCCTAAAATCGATTCACGTCCTGTTCCCTCCCAGTCCTGGACTGCTCTTCCCAAGGAGAGTGAGATGGACGAGGTTCGGGAACTACTGGGTCTCATAGCCCAGTTGAATGACAGAGGGTTGTCTGCCGTAGGAGTGGCAGCCAACTTCGTGCTGCGCCGGATCCAGCCCCTCAAGCAGCGGGCTCATCCGGCGTATGAGTACTACGCCGAGGGGGACAACACGCGTGAAGCCCCCGAGCGTGTTGACAAAGTCCAAGCCGCAGCTCGGCTTGGCAAATTCTTCGTGTCAGGGACTTCCCTGCGGACTACTGATTGTCCTCCGGCGTACAACTTATCAAATCCACGCCCTGAGGTATTTAACCAGTCTGTTGCTGTTTTATGTTTCAATTCCACCCATTGGGTGTAATCTCAGTAAAGAACTGAACCCAACTTTTGCAGGGTCGAGCTGCCTTTGTATCCCTCCCTCCTTTGCCTGAGATGCCGAAGGAAGTGGATCAGCCGGCTCGGCGCAGAGCCGGTGGTGTTGAAGAAGCAGTCGGAGGAAGCGAGAGTGACCTGCATGACTCTGATATCACTCTGTCGTCCTCACCTTCTCCAGACGTGCTATCTCCGAGTGGTGGGAAGGCTGCCCCTGTCCCGAAGAAGCGGAAGATTTCAACGGGGATCGTGATTGGGGATGTGCCGAGCCGCCGCCAACTCCGCCTTTCTGAGTCATCTGACTCGGAAGAAGACGAAGCTGGCGGTGCCGAGTCGTCAATCCCGCCCCCAATAATCAGCTCGGAGCAGTCTCCCCTTGCAATAGTACCTCTGAGTGCTGCAAGTCCGAGGGACCTTCCTTCCCCCACTCGGAGAGGAAAGCGCCCGAGAATGCGCGTATCTACTCTGTAAGTATCATTGTCATCTTTTGATTATCCTTTATGTTTTTCTGTGATTAATCCATATGTGCTTTATCCTGTAGCACGCCGTCTGAGATCCCCTTTGCGGGTCCTGCGCCTCAGTCGGTCGTTGAGACAGAGATCCCACCAATCCAAATGCCAGAGGTGTCGACCCACTCGGCTGATCTTCTCAGCGATCAGCCTGTGGGTCCGCCACCAGAGTCGCTGCGAGAACCAACCCCGCCTCCGCCGAGTCCTGTGCCAGCGTCGCCGACCACGCTGCCAATTCCTCAGGGCAGCCCCCAGCCTGCTCCTGTAGTTGAACAAACTGCTGCGATGGAGGAGCCCCAGGCTGCAGGGATCGAAGTCGCTTCTTCAGTGGTCGGCGCTCCGGGTGGTGGTGCTCCCATGACTCCTCTGGCGGAGTTCATGTCGCTCCATCTTCGTATGGGCCAGATAGCCAAGGTATTTCCTGAGCCACTTTTCTTGTCGAGGTCAAGTACCGAGTGGTACACCTATTTGTTTTGTCATCTGACTTTTCTTTGCAGGACTTAGCTGCTGATGCCGAGGCAAAATCCTCGGTGATTCAAGAACTTTCTTCTGCAGTCGCTAAGGCCGACTCCTTGGTGGCCCGAGTGGCTGAACTCGAAGCTGTTGCGACCCAACACCAGGCCGAGTTGGAGGAAGCCCAACGCACCACTCGCGATCTTCGCGGAGAGGTGGAGCAGGCTAAACTCAACGAAGCCTAGGCCGTGCACGAGCTCAGAGGTATGTTATTCCCTCTTTGTTTTCCTGTCAGACGTGGATATATTATCCAGATCTAACTTTCTGTAGATTACCGGTACCGGATTATGTCCCAATTTTCAGAGCTCACTGCCAAGGTGGCTCGGCTGCAAGGCGAGGCGGAGGCACTGCGCACCGAGAAGATCGCGCTGGAGGACACTATCCGAGTGGTGGCGGAGGAGATCGAGCCGGAGGCGTCATCATCTTCGGCTTCTATCCTCGACCGCGTTCGGGCGCTTCCACGTTTCTTCCGGCGATAGCTTTGCTCCATCAGCCAGGCCAGCTGTGGTCATGTCCTGGCGGTGCTCAAGTCTCTGTTCCCGGCATCGGACCTGGAGCCACTCGGCCGTGGATACGCTGCTGGCACCTCCGAAGATGACGTGAGCAGACTGCTCCTTGAAGTCGAGCCTATCGCCAATGTCCTGTCCAAGGATGTTGTTGATGACTCTGATGAAGCGGCCCCGTCTGGTGTTGGTGATCCTGCAATTTAATTTACATAGAATATTTGTAGTATTTGGTAGAAGTAGTACTTTTGAACAATGTTGAAGCTGTTGCTATTGTATATAAGTTTTTATGGGACTACTACTCCCTTTCTTTCTGCGCTGGCCTTAATTTCTGAGTGGTTGACCTGTTACGGAGTAGATTAGCCTCGTTGGTCTCAGTCTCATGCCGCAGAGTCTTTGTCGTACGTTTAGAGCTTTGACTTGGTGAGTACTTTCCCTCTCGATTTAAAGTTTGTTCCACTCATACTTTATGTGCGTGACGCGAAAGAGGAAATCGAGTAGTAGATATAGATGAAAGATGAAATCAACTTTATTGATAACTCATTATAAATCTGCCGAGTCGTGTACTGGGGGTGAATACCCTCCAAAATCACTCGGAAAAACAAATCTAAACAAAAAAGATGAATACATAACTGAATCAGGCGTACAAACGCTGTAAGTGCTCGATGTTCCATGGATTCATTGATGTAGGCGTTCGAAGACCTTTGTCAGGTTCTCCATCACGTCCTCAGGGTTATGATCACGATGTCATCGATGTAGGCTTCTACTACGTCTGGAATCAATCGATCCAGACACGCTTGGATGGTCCTCTGGTAAGTTGCGCCTGCGTTCTTCAGACCGAAGGCCATTGTGTTGTAACGAAAGGCGCCGAACGGCGTGATGAACGCGGTCTTTATCTGATCTTCCAGTTTTAGGCCTATCTGGTGATAGCCTGAGTAGCAATCGAGAAAGCAGAGCAGGGCGGAGCCTGCCGTGGAGTCAACGACTTGATCGATGTTCAGGGCAGCTGCCGCGTTGAGGGTCTCCTGTTCGCATGTGTAAGCGACTCGGATGTCCCCCAAGACGGTGATTACGCCTTTAGGTCCTGGCATCTTAACCTGCAAGTAGACGTAGTGAGGAATCGCCATGAACTTGGTGAGCACCGGCCTCCCGAGGATGGCGTGGTATGCAGTTTCAAAGTTCGCCACCGTGAACTGCATGTGCTCGGTCCGGTAAGTTGTTCCGGTCTCCGAAGGTAACGGGCAATGTAATGTGCCCGAGTGGTTCCGCCCCCTCTCCCGGTATCAAGCCGTAGAACGCGGATTGGGGGGGACTTAGGTCGAGAGTAGTCAGGCCGAGCTCCTTCAATGTGTTAGCAAAGAGGATGTTCAGGCCACTGCCACCGTCAACTAGTACCTTGGTGAGCCGAACGTTGCGGAATCAGTCGGAGCTACTACCAAGGCGTGGGACCCGGGCTTCGGTATGAAGTTTGGGTGATCCTCCCGGGTGAAGGTGATCGGAACTTCCGACCACTTGAGGTACTCAGGTACCGGTGGTTCCCTCGCGTGCATGACTTGGCGATGGGTGAGCTTCTGCTGGCGCTTCGACTCGAACTCTGGTCCGCCATAGATCATGCGAACCACTCGGTCGGCTTCCTGGAAGTCGTCGCCGGGCTCGTCATTCCGCCTGTCGTCTCGCGGGGAACCATCGTTCCTCTTTCTGTAGGGAGGGCCTCTGTTGCCCCCAGTAAGGCTCGCTTGAGCCCGTAGCACTCTCGTGCCGAGTGCTTGTGCTTGTGGTATGGACATTGCTCATCGAGCATGCGCTGGAAATCCTCTGGAGTTACCCGGCCTCTGGACCGGTCCAGTGCGGCGACCATATCTCCCTCGCTCTTCTTCTTGCGAGGGTGACTGTCGGAGCGACGATGGTCGTCGTGTCGGTCTTCGTCTTCGCGGCGGTCGCGCTTGCGGGTTGTCTTGTTCTCTTCTTCCCAGCGGCTCCTAAGCTCGCTGAGTTGTTCCTTTTCCGCGATCTCTGCGTCCGCCCACGTGCTAGCGATCCGGAACATGTCATTGACAGTCGCGGGTGGCTTCCGAGTCCACTTGTGAATCAGTCTCCCGTCGGAGATGCCGTGCTGGAAGGCTGACATAACCTCCTGATCCGTCACGTCCGTGATGGAGTTGCGCTTCTCCGAGAACCTGCGCACGAAGTCGTGCAGGGTCTCGTTCTTGCGCTGCCTGATCTGACCGAGGAGCCGCTTGCTCCCGGGCCTTTCCCAGGTACCAAGATAGTTACCGACAAAGAGTGCGGTAAGCTGATCCCAGTTGTCGATGACGTCCTGCGGGAGTCCTGCCAGCCAGTTGCGGCAGTCCTTGGTGAGCATGATGGGAAGGTAATTCGCCATCACGTCCTCGTCGCCGCCGGCCGCTTGTACGGCGGTGTAGTAGATCTGAAGCCATTGAGATGGATCAGACTTCCCGTCGTACTTGTCGATATCCGACAGCTTGAAGCCTCTGGGCCATGTCACGCTTCTCAAGCGCTCGGTGAACGACTGGAATCCGCCGATCCGACCTCTAGGGCGGGAACCGCTCGGACCCGATCCGTCTGTTGTTCTTGGGGGAGTGCTATCCCTCCTGCGATCCCGGTCCTGGGCGGGGAACGGGTCCTCCGATAGTTCCGAGTCCTGGGTGGAGTTCGGTCCCGTCGGTAAGTTCTGCTGCGCGGTGGAGTCCGCTCCCTTGGCGGAGTCGGTTGCCTGGGTGGTGGAAGCGCTCATCCTCGTGGCGGAGTGCGACCGCCGTCGTTGCCGCGCCTTGGACTACCGGAGGGGTCAGAGTAGTCTGACTCCGTCGAGTAGCCGCTCCTATTGGAGTTACGACGGGGATTTCCATGATCCCGATCGTATTCTTCGCGCCGTCGGATTTCCTCACGATGGCGCTCTTCGGTGCTGTTGCGGATGACATCCCTCGCATCTCGATCTCTGTTGATCGTGGTGCGAAGGTCTTCGTCACGATCCGATCCGCCGCTGGCCCGGTGTCGAGACGGACCGGGCTCAGGAGCGACCGTGGTTGCTCTACCCTGCATCTGGTGAACCTGAACAGAGGCGGCCTGCACGAGAGCCCTTACCTTTTCCAGGCTTGGAGTGCTGGGTGGCAGCCGACTGATTTCCTCGTTGATGGTGACGAGGTTCTGGACTGGCGTCTCGTAGACGTCGTATCCGTTGAACTCGAACATGCCGTCGCGCATCAAGTTCCGGGTGCTCCTCCTGTCGTGCCGATCCTGTTGACGACGATGATCTTCAGAGCGTGGTTCCTGGAGTCGAGCAGTGCCAGATCCTGACGCGGTGGCTCCGTGTGGTCGTGCGGCTCTGCGAGTCGCCCGACTGGCGTTGCGTCCTCGACGCTGGTCCCTGGCTTCAGTCGTCTCCTCAGCCGGAGTGACCTCGTCTTCTGAGACAGGGTTGGGTGGCGTCGCTGGCGCCACCATATAGCAGTATGACCCGACTCCTTCTTGCGCGAGGTAGTCTTCCTCGGACTCGGAGAAGTCGGATGTGGGCGTATAACGCTCCAATCTACTCGGAGTTAGTTCTCCGAGTGATCCTAGCAGTTCCGGCTCTGTAGAGGCGTCGAACACTGTGTATCCTTCCGGCAGATCGTCCAGGATTGAGGGTCCCTGTGGGTCTGACTCATAGGAGTCGCTCCCAGAGAGGGAATCATCCGCCTGGACGATGTCCTTCATCTTCTGCTTCTGAGCAAGCGCGCAAAAGCCAGGGGTCCGGACGGTGATGACCTCAGGGCTCTAGACGCGCGTCGGTTGAGCGTTTACGCTCTGAGATGACTCGGCGACACGACTCTCAGGAGCCGGATCGGAACCGAGTGATTGTAGATCTGTTCCCGACTGGTTGGGCCTCGCGTTTTGCGATGGACTCAGCGGGGTAGAACCGGCACGATCAAATGCGATCGGACCGGATTGGGCCGTGACGGCCGAAGTCGGCGCCAGAGAGGAGACCTCCGTGGCGACCGTAGCTCCTGCCGCTTGGGTATCCAAGGCGGCGATGGTGACGTCCCCGAACTGGATCTCGAATCCGTCGACGTCTGGGAGATTGCAGCTGTCCAAGATCTTGACACGATCAATCAAGCTTACCAGATTGATCTCGGCGATATCCCCTACCTGGCGCGCCACTGTCGGTGATATGATCTCCGGCAGTCTTCCACGGGGTAGCCCACGGAAGTGATTTGTATTGCAGGGAAGATCGCAAAGATCGGAAGCAAGATGGTTAGGTTGGACACACACAGGGGTTTAGACAGGTTCGGGCCGTCGACTTGACGTAATACCCTACGTCCTGTTTTGGGATGTTGTATTGCGTGGATTTCGCTATGAGTTGAGATGTGGTGAGTTGAGTTGGGTTGAGATGAGATGTTTTGGAGGGGGTCCCTGCCCGCCTTATATATCGGGGGACAGGGTTACAAGTCGATTTGTAGCCGATCCTATCTCTAAGAATCCTTTCCTTCTTTACAATAATTCCTATTCCAACTAGAACTTCTCCTTCCAGATCCTTCCTCCGTGCGCCGACTTGTCCCGCACGTCTTCAGGTCCAGAACGGTGGGCTGGGCCGCCCCCTTTTGGTGGGCTGCCAGGCTTGCTCGTGAGGTACCCGGGTACTATATCCCCCACATCAAACAATTGCATTGCATGCATTTAGGAAAAATACGTGTTTAAAAAAGCGGAAAGACCGGTGTGGAAACACTTGTCGTTTTTGGCTAACTGCTCTTGAGAGGCGGACGGTCTGCCATTGTATGGCGGACCGTTCAATTGACTTAGCTAAAATTTTGAGTTGTTCTGTCTTGCTGAAGATAAGCAAGGGCGGACGGTCCGGCCCTGCTGGGCGGACGGTTCGCCGGCAAAACTAAAATAGAGACAGAAACTGCATGTTTCTGGTGGGCTGATTCTCGATAGCGGCGGACGGTCCGGCCCTAGCAGGCGGACGGTCTGTCTGTCCTTTGTGTGACCATCAACTGCTCCAAAGGTTGTTCTGTCTTAGCACCGTTCTTTTAATGCATTATGGGGCGGACGGTCCGGCCAATCTTGGCGGACGGTCTGCCAACCTTGTGAGCTCATTAGACAGAAACGGCGGACGGTCCGATCAGATGGGGGGACGGTCCGTCGGCTGACCATTAAATCGAGACAGAAACTTTGAGTTCCTGTGTTTGAGTTTCTTCTGTACTGCGGATGGTCCGCGCCTTGTGAGGCAGACGGTCCGCCTGTGCTCCTGTCGACTCTGACACACTTTGACTTTGAAACTAGCTGTTAGTTTGAACGGCGGACCGTCCGGTCCTTCTAAAGCAGACGGTCCGCGTGTGCCCTATTTTGACGCATTTTGAATGCAACGGCTAGTTACGGAGGAAGGGAGTATAAACACTTGAGCCCGGGCCCTTGAGGCCTTCTCTTGGCACTTTGAAAAGCTTACTTGACATATTTGAGCCTTCTTCCTCTCTCTCTCACCTGGTTTAGGGATTGCATCTTTGTGAGATTGAGAGCATCATAGTGCATTGCATCAAGAGTTTGAGCTTTGTGGCACTAGGGAGACTTCAAGCAATCGTCATCGGCTTGTTACTCTTCGAGGTTGCCGCCTCCTAGACGGCTTGGAGTTGTGGAAACCATTGAGCTCTTCAAGAAGATTGTGAATAAGCCTTGGTTGTTCTTGTGAGAGGTTTTGTGCTCACCTCGCCGGAGCGATGAAGGGCAACTCTAGTGGAATCGAGGTTTGGAGAGGTTTATTGATTCAAGCCGGCTCATACATCAAGTGTGACTTGATAGAGGAGCGGTTGGACCTTTGAATCCACCTCAACGTGGATTATGGGTGACCGGCAAGTCATCAACACTACGGGATAAATTTTGTCTCTAGCGTGATTGGTTATTTATTTGCTCATTTACTTTCTAGCAATTTATCTTGAGCATTTTCATTCTTAGAGATTAGATTGATAATTGTCATCCTAGGTTGCAAACTTTCACCTAGTCTAGAGTTGAATGAAATAGGAATTCTCTTGTGTTACTAATGAATTTTTATTAGTGCTTTGATTTTAGTTTAAACCGCCTATTCACCCCCACTCTAGTCGGTATCCTAGATCCTACAGTGGGTCCCGCTTTGTCAGATGGTGGGTCCCGCTTGTGTGCTAAAGTTGCATGTTTTGTGGGACAAATTTTGAACCTTAGAATTGCATGTTTTTGGGACGGAGGTAGTATGCCATTGAAAAATAGCACATCCCTTCTATGTCACTATGTATAGTTTTTCATCCCCCATGTGCCATCGTTGTTTAAAGAGAGTAACTGAGATGGGATGAAAAGACAGTACTGTCCCTAGTCGTGGCCTCTCATCCCTTGCATCTCCGGTGAGGCGTTGGCGCTCGCCACCACGCCAAGCCTGCCCGGCCGTAGCGCGCACGCCACCCAAGCCCGTGGGGCGCTAGTCCGCCCGCCCGGCCGCAACGCCGTCGCCGCTGTGCGCGAGGCCCGACTTGGCGCAGCCTTCTGCTACAACGCGCTCGCGCAGTCGCACGCGGCGAACACGTCGGGTGCGGCCCGCCCTCTCGGCCGCATCAGCCAGCACAGTGGCCGTCCCCGCGCGAGGCCACGTCGGTCGCTGGGGCCGAGGCCTCCCGTGGGGCAGAGGCAGTCGTGGGCTCGTGGCGCCCGCATTAGATGGGAAGAGGAGAGGAGGCAGGAGCGCAAAGCATCGATTGGCCTCACCACATCACCTCATAGCGGGGCTCATACGCTCGCTGCCTACGTGGGTCGGGGCCCGCTGGCTTGAGGGCGCGCTCGCCGCCCGTCCATCACGGACTTCGGACTTGACTTGTGGCTAGTTTCCGCGGACTTCGGACTTGACTTGACGTACCCACTAGCAGATTTCTCTGCGATTTGGTTAAGCCACGTCAGCAGAACTCAATTTGTTCTCCGCTTCGCCTCCTGCAATTCTACCGTTACTCCCTCGGTCCCCTCGCCCCTCTATGGCAGATCAACAAACTACCGATGAACATCCCCTTTCTTTACTCCATGGCAGATCAAGAGTCCCCCGTTATTTACCATGTTTGATTAAGAGGCAGCAGATCAAGAGGCAACCACTGCACGGGAGATAAAGAGGTGGCAAATGAAGAGGTTGTCATGTACCATGCTCCTACCGCTTTGGTTCCGGCCCCTTGGAAGCGTACTTCTCACGCGAGGAGCAGGGGCCAACCCTATATACCCCAGGAGTCCGGAGCGCTCGACGCCTGGGACGACCACAATGTAATCTCGCCCCGCCGGTGGTGCCCCGCGGGGATGGGCGGCGTGGCGGCGACGAAGAGGATTGAGGACGCGACGGCGGGGCACGGCGACGTCGAGGATGACTAGAGAGGCGGCGCGACGACGAGTCCGGGACAGACGGCGCAACAACAAGACAAGACAGCAGTGCTGGCGCAATGAAGAGCAAGTCAAGGGAGAGTGGAGGGCGGAGGAGCATGCCTACGCCCTGGGGGCCTCGATACCTGCGCAATCAGAAGGAAGGCAGCGCGACTCCCAGGTCCCTAGAACGGCGGCAACTTGAGAAAGAAGAGGAGCGGATAAGGTTTGCTTTGCTTTGCTGGTTGTCTGGTGTGGTTCACGGGAGTGGTGGGAGTCTTCAGTGTTGGCCTCTGTAGAGTTTACTCGAGTTGGGCTTTCTTGGGTTGCCTGTTCCTATGAACTATCTTCTATTTTCTTTTATTTAGTGTTTAGCGTTCTCATGAGGCAATGGTGAGCTTCCTCTGTTTAATTTAGGGCTAGCAACGGCAGTGTGAGAGAGAAGACCTTTGTGATGTTGGTCAACGACGAAGACGACAAGGACGACAAGGATGATAAAGATGAAGACGGCTTCAGTGATAGGGATTGTCTGACCATTTGGTGTACATTTTCTATTCTATATGTCTTATTGGTTTTTTCAATCTATTTAAAAGTAACACAAAAGTTTATGATTTTCATCAAAAAATAGCTCATATAGCTTTCGTAGTAATCTTTACAAGTGCACTGTTTTTACGAGCAACTAAGCAACCACAATAATTTATAGTTTATCAAAAAAAATTCAAATCCCGCAGCAACGCGCGGGGAATCACCTAGTGAGTTATAATTTTCAATGACACATAGAAAATTTGCTCTAAAATCTATCCCACTCTTCATTTCCCTGTCCCCAAACGCCACCTCTGTGAAACTGCACTTTGCACAGTTGAACTGAGCGTGCCAATGACACGTGGGACCAGGCCCCGGCCGTCATTGGAACAGCTCAATGAGATCCCTGCGAGGCTGCGATTCCATTCGGAATATATTTCAGCCCACAGCCCACAAGCCCATGGCTCTTTCTCTCTATTTAGAGGGCACCCACTGACGCGATCCCGAAACTGCGTCCGAGCGCACGACGCGCGCCCCAGACGCACGGAGATTTCTTTTTTTAAAAGAAAAGTTTGTTGTAAATTTTTTCTAAAAAAGTTTTTCACCTTTTTCTTCAAATTTTATTGCAAAACTTTTCTTCAAACTTTTTTCCTACAAAAGTTTGCTCAAAATTTTGATGCAAAATATTTTTTTCCAAACTTTTTATTCGTTGTACAATTTTTTCGCAGAAAAAGTTTCTACATTTTATTTGTTGCAAAACTTTTTTCCCCTCTGGACAATTTTTTATTGCAAAAAATTTTTTCACAAAATTTTGTTAATTTTTCTCTCTCTGGGACAAATTTTTTCCTGGACGTGGACGGAGGGGGCTGGAAACGTGCAGCGGGGGCGGGGCCCGCCGCCGGGGGGGCGACCGAGCGCACGGTGCCCCCGTGCGGCCGACCGCAAATTAGGGAGGCCGACGCACTGACTCGCCCCCGTCCTCTCCCAGCCGCAACGCCTCCTTCCCACAAAGTTCAGTTTTTGTGTTCGTTCAAGGAACTCTACTGAAATTCGCAGCCGCCGCCGCCGCCGCACAGGCGCCCAAGATGGAGAACGGGATCGATGCTGCCTTGCGTCCCGCGGGCTCGGCTCGGTTGGCTTCCCGAGGCCGGTGGGAGGAGCGTCCCCTGATCCAGGGCCGCGTTTAGATGCCCTCGAAAAAATTTTTTGGAGGCATTAAATGCAAAGAATCTTGTATGCATGAAACACTAAATAAAGTTTATTTGTAAAACCTTTTCACAGATTGGTGCAACTTTGCGCGACGAATCTAATGAGCATAATTAATCTATGATTTGGTACAGTAACTCTACAGTAATCATTCTCTAATCGTGTGGTTAAAGACCTCATTAGATTCGTCTCGAGAATTTACCTAGGGTTGTAGAGATAGTTTTGTAAACTGCCTTTAATTAATACCCCTAATTATTGGTCAAAGGTGCATTTATTATCCTAAAAACTTTTGGCAAACATCTAAGGGCATGTACAGCCCACAGACGGCTAGCCGTCTGCAGAATCTCGAACTCAGCATACAGACGGATGTGCAGACAGCCCATACAACCCACAGACAGATAGGCCGTCTGTAAGCTGTTTAATGCTATGCATGGAGCTTAAGATCAACTACAAATGCAATTGTGTATACCATTGTGTGGCTATTTGATTGAATAATATCAAGCATAAATAATAAAAACATGATGAATTAAACATGATGGAGCTTCAGTTCGCATTCACATAATAACCACTAGGAAAAAATTAAACAGCAAGAGAACAGCCGCTCATTGTTCACATTCAGCCAATTTGTTCACTTTCACATAGGAGATAGGAAAAAATTAAACAGCAAGCAAATTTGTTCACTTTCATATGGCAGATAGCATTCAACCACTAGGAGATAGATGAGAAGCTTTATTTACTCTCCTTTTCCCCTTTTAACTGTGTGCATATACTTTCGTTCTTTTTACTCCAGAGTAGATGAGAAGCTTCTGGTCTCGTTCCTTCGCCGCTTGTTTCCCCTTTCCGCCCCGGCGTCTTCCTGCGGCTCTACTCCGGTGACACCTCGCTGCGTCGCTCCCGCTACGCTCCCGCGCTGCCGCACTTCGGCACCGTTGCGCTGCTCCTCGCTGCGGCCGTGCGCATCCGCCGTTCCTCGCCGTGAGTTGTCGCTGTCCTTCCCCGCGCCATGGCCTCCAGAAACATTATCAAAGAGGTTGTTTGTGCTCCATCCCGCAGCACCTTGATCTCGCTCTCCACGGCCATCTGAGGACTGGATCTTGCCGGAACGGTGAGTGCGGGCCCGGATCTGACAGCAGCACGCCATGGCCCCCCTCTCGGCGGCGGAGATTTCTTAGGCTGGGCCCTTGACCTCACGAGCGAGGGACCGTGATGTTCCACCTTGGTGTGCTATTCGAGCAAAAATCTCCAGGTTTGCAAGTCCTAAAACCAAAGTCTCACTTTAGTTTGCAATTTTTGAGCAAGAGGCCAATGCGACATGGAGCAAATTTTCCAAGCTTTGACTTTTGTTTGTTCTATGTACTTCCGTATGTGCAGATTTTATGCTTAGTAGAAGTAGGCTATTTGAGCGGGCGGCAGAACTGTGCGGGATTGCGGAGGTGTGGCAAGTATAGATCAATTTCTCCTCCATCGTGGATCGATGGTCATCCATGATATGAGATATTAGATTAGGAATAACTCATGCCTTCTCTATTATTTATTTTGCGCCTTCAAGTTTCCTTTTTTGATTTTTCCTCTTCGCAATCCAGTGTTGAAAATCGGCCTGCTTGGATGCAAAACAGAGCTGCTGCATTTATTTTGAGGACGCTGTATTTGATTGAGTTCAATTCGATTTCACCTTCTCTTCCGCGAACTGTCATCCCATCCTGGCTCCCCTCTGCTCAACAACCCATCTCCACGCAGTGAAAAAATCAGATGCTCCGCGTGGGCGTGCGGGCGTGCGGGATCCAGCGGGTCATCGCCTGCAGACGACGATGGCATACAACGCGTGCTCGCCCGTCTGCTCCGCGTGGGAGAACGGGACGAGAGCGTCGCCTCGCCAGACGACGCGGCAGGCGTCTCTACGGCGCGCGGGGGTGTTTTTGAAAAAAAAAACGGCTTACAGACGCGACTTACAGACGCGCTGTACATGCCCTAAACCCGGCCCAGGCGATGTCTGGCCGCTTGCCTGATGGAGGAGGTATGTTTCGCTCGTCTGCTCCGCCGCCATCCGATTCGCGTTTTCTCTCCATGATTCCACTCGCAAAACAATCCCACCATCATTATACCGCATCCCGAGGGCTCAATTGCCAAACCAGCGCAGCCCGAGCCCAATTAGCCGGGCCGCGCCATTCGAACCGCGCCGGCCGCCGATCAACTGACCTTCTTCCGCCCCACGAAACCATAGCCTCCCCAAAGCTTCCAGCCGAAGCTTCGCCAAGCAGGTCCAGCGCCGCGCGGCCGCGCCACCGCCTCTCTCCATCCCTCACCCATATAAACCCCCTCCCCCATTTCTCGGGCGCTTTCACCTCCACCCTCCACCACCGCCGAACCCCCTCCTCCCCTCCCCCGCCGAATCTGGGTTCGGGTAAGCTCCGGCCGCTGGCCGCACCAACCCTTCCGCTCCGGCTAGCCCTTCCCACGCCCCTGATCGCCTAGTCCAGCGCACCCCCACCCCCCCCCCCCCCCCCCCCCCCCTGACTCGCATTTCTGCTTGTTACTTGCAGTTGCAAAACCGGAATCCAAGGCGAAATTGTCCGAGAGGAGTCACCCAAGGCCCTCTCGCCGCCGCGGCGAACTTCTCTGGGTCCGCCGACGCTCAGGTGCGCTGCCCCTTGCTCATCGCGTTCTCAATTCGGCTGCTGCTGCTGTGTGTGTGTGTCCGATTCCCATTCCCGCTACTCTGTGCAGGTCGCGTTGGACGCGATGGTTGCGGACCTATCGCTGGGGGTGTTCGAGAAGGCGGGCAAGTACGGAATGCCGGCGGGCCAGAACGGGCACGAGCGCAACAACATTGGCGCCGCCGACCCCAAGACCCTGGTCACCTTCGGGAAGTCTGGGATGCTGACGGGCGAGAAGGGGGATGGCAATAAGGCCGTCATCGACACCACAGACCCCAAGGTTCTTCACGCATCACGCTGCTCGCTAGTTTTCCGATGCATTTGTCGATTGGTAGGGAATGTGATTTCTAACGTTCTATGCAGACGGTCTGCCCTCGTACAAGCTGGACAGGCCCGGGAATACGAAGGGCGAGAATGGCGAGGAGCTCAAGGCCGGCGAGAACCACCCCTCCGCCGTGGTCACGACCCCCGATCCGGTTCGTTAACTTATCTGAGCTACGATCCCTCTTCCCTGAACCTGTCTTAACCTGAGTCTGATACTCGATGTGACTGCAATCTGCAGGAGGCGTTCAAGGTCAAGGAAGATGAAAACTGTGCGGAGGCTGAGGGCAAGGAGGGGCCAGAGCCTGGCGCGAACCCCTTCGATGGAGTCACTGTCGCTGACATCAAGGTTAGTTAACTTTTCTGAACGTCTATATGATGTGATTTTTCACTGTTTTGTCTACAAGTTTGGCTAGGCCGAGAAGCCCATCGAAGAAGTTTTACACACCCTTTGCTTCTAATCTGATCTGAACTTTTGTAGCTTGTATATCGCAGCCCACCCATTTGTTCTTTCTCTTCTTCTGTAGCTTGCAATTCGAGTCCCACCTGTTGTTTCTTTGTGCAGGAGACCCTTGTCTTCGCTGAAGTAGACGAGAAGATTGATACACATGTGGAGCAGTATGAAATGAAGGCTGGCAAGGTCATCTGCGAGAAAGGGAAATAAGCTAAGACAGCTAGTGACCCTGACCTGAAGGTGAAGGTGTCTTGATCCGATTCTTTTATACCTGAATATCCGTTTCAATCGCATTTCTGATTACTGGAAAGTCTCTTCATGAAAAATAATTGTTACTGCCCATGGATCAGTTTAAACTTTTCACTTGGATATCTAACATAAACGAAACTGTACTATGTTCAAAAATGAAGATGAAACTAGGAGTATGTTAGGACAATCTCATTTTCTGGTTTATGAATTCCCGATCTAATCTGATTTATGTTGATGATCTGAACCTAAAGGAGCTTGATGACGGGGAGGTGTCTGAGGTCACAGCAGATATTGTTTCGTACCTGCATGTTGTTGTGGATGATGCAGCACAGCTGCGTGCGGAGAAGATAACTGGAGGCGTCATGCTCGAGACGGTCAAGAATACCAAGCTAGAGCTGTTGCGGAGATGCGAGCTGCTATTTCTGGATTACGGATCCCGATCTTGCATGGCCATCCCCCTTCAGGTGTTGGGGAGAGAGACAAAGCAGTTGCAGGTCGCTTCTAAAGATTTCAACACACTTGTTGCTCTTGCTAAGGTTTGTGCTGTCACTTATCTAATTCCATGAAGAGAGTGCGAGTATGTTCTGATGAATAGTATGTGTGCAGGAGCGAGGCATCGCCCACTGGTCTCGCCCTCCAGGTCTGCCTCCTCCACACCCACTAGGTTCTGGCACTACTCGACGTTCTCTTCATTCTGCGGCAAGAAAGCGCGGCATTGAGCCAGTAATTAACTATTTCTGTATTGTCACATGTTTATGTTTGTTTTATCCGATTCAAGCCCTGAAAGTTTATAAATTTATGCTCATTTTGTCTCCTTTAAATCAGGCATATTGTAATTACTAAATTGACTATGACATGTGGCTTTGTGTTTTCATGTCAGGTCGTGCATAACGGTCTGTTTGCCATTCCTTCTGATGGGCTATCGGGCATCGCAGAGATTGATGAGAAGAACTCACTCTTGGCTGAATCGTATGAAACAATAAGTACTCTTCTTATGGCGAAATGTAATGTTGCGTCCCTCAGGCTGCTTCACAATATAGAACAACCAGATGAGTTCGAGGTTGGCCTGAACCAATGCATCAAGGACATTAGGATTTCATGCAGCAAGCTCAGGCAGGAGGTCCTGAAACTCAAAGGCAAACCCTTGAACGAGCCGATCGAATACTGGTGCAACATGTATAACTTTGTGGTGTAAATCTTCCCTCCCTACTAGATGATGTCTGATACTGTAGTTTGTTTGTGACCCCTCAGAATTCAGATGTGGAAGGGAACCCTGCTGTCTGTCTGAGTAATCCTTCTGAGATGATGTGTGAATGCTATAGTTTACCTGCCTATGGCTTGCAATCGGATAGTAGTCTCTTTTGTGTGAGTGACAACTGCATTCCCACCTGCCGATACCTTGCATTGGCTTGTGTTTTTTGATACTGCATTGGCTTGTGTTTGAACCCAGCGCCAAGTATATACATCGTCTTGTCCCGGGGCCGGTGTTTGTTCTTGGTGAGTTAACGTGCGCCCACCCATGTCTCTTCTCGTATGTTGCTGGTTGCTCCGATCCGTTCAATCATGCATGGTCGCGGCAGCTTGCTACGTATACCTCTCCCTAGAGCTTTGGATTTCTTCGTATTCAAGATCGATGGATATCTCTTATTTCGTGTGCTACTAGCTTGCTTGGGCAATTCATCCATCCACGATTTGATCTGCCTTCGTGTACAAAACCGTTTCTGGCCTGAATCGTTTGGCAAATGATCCTAATTGTGCTGGCGTACAAACTGTTTCTGGCATGAATCGTTTGGCAAATGATGTGTAGTGTAATAAGAAAAATGACTACTTGGAGATTTAGCCACAAGTATCAAGTGATGTTGTCCAATAGTAGTACTAGATTTTTTTCTCTTACCTACACCTGCCCATGTGTGCAGCGGCTGGCTTTTGAGAGCATGGGAGGCAAATGTAAGGTAAGCATGTTTTACCACATTTTTTCCATCATAAAGTGAGAAGTCATGTTTAGGGCAACTAAAAGGGATCGTCAAGATATGAAAAGTTTTAGTTCATCTTGAGAATGCTCAGCTTACATGGGTTACCAATGCAGCTGATTATGGGTAATAAAAATAAAAAAATAAACAAAATGCTGCTTTATATCGCCTTTTCTATCTGGTACCAGAAATACATTTTAAAAAAACTTCACAACCGTTACAAGATTTATTTATCTTGTTAATTAACTCGTCCAGCGTGCTTGCTGACCCCAGGGCGGTGCCCTGACCTCCATGGCTCCATATCTCCATCCGACCATCCCCCTATGCTGCAGATGCTGCGGCCTCGTCCTCATTTGCAATTTCGTCAGTGGCCTCATAGGTGACAAAGCCTTTGGTCTCGAGATCGTGCCGGATCTTCTCCTGCACGGCGAGGATCGTGTTCTCGTAGTGCCTCATAATGTCCTGTGCAGCCGAGAGCCCAGTCCTGAGGCCACCGTAGATTTCAGCCCCGACGAGGTTAGTGTAATACTCCTCGTTCTGCACAAGCCTGTCGAGGGTACCGGGGAGCGGTTGGCATTTGTAGCTGAGCGCCGCCTCCGCGCCCTCCGGCGACAGCCTGTACAACCTCTTCTTCTTCGCCTTACCCTTCTTCGTATCCTCCTTGACGCTGGGAAATCGGAGCTCTGGTAGATCATCCTCCTCCATTGCCTCGTTCAGCTCCTCCTCCGAACGCCTCGACGAGCTTCCCATTGCCTCGTTAGCACGATCGACTTTCGAATCTGAATATCTGATTACTTTGTCGAAGGTCCTCTCAAGCACCTGCAATGCGACTGATTGGTGATCGATGGGTGGAAACAGGCGCCCTCGGAGTACTGTCGATCTCAACGCAACCGAGTAGGAGACCAGCGCGCACTCCGACACGGATTGGAATCCGCACGCGTCGCGCCCGGTTGGCAAAGATTCCGGACGAGAAGAGAATAGATCTCTGCAACGATTGCTCTACAAGGAGACTGCTAGTGGTAGTACAGAGAAGAAAGTATGCAGGTACTGCCGCCGCCGGCGCTCGTCGTCGTCGATGACCTTACGCCGGGGAAGAGGCGCGGCCAGGCCCAAATAAAACACCACTACTGGGCCTAACAAAAACTTACCGCCGCTGGCCTAGTTGCGGCCCATCATAGCTCATCACGGGTTATAATTATTTATTTATTTTTACTCCTTTTTTTTTTGAACGAACCAGCACGAGATGGTGCTAATTTCATTGGTAGAGAAGAGTTTGTTTTCCTTTTTACAATTACAACCGGTTTAGCCGGTACATAAAAGAAAGACTATTCTCGCGCTAGAAGAATCGCTAGTCCTTTGGCCCCCGCTGAGGCCCATGCAGACGCCTCCGCCTTTATTTTTGCTAATACGGTCAAGGCCGAGCATTCCTTTCTGCTGAATACTCTCGCATTCTTTCAAGCCAGATTTCCCAGATGATGAGCAGTGATAGGCTCTGTAGCGCTTTCCTGGGTACTGAACGGACCGTGGTTATCATCGTCCACCATTCGGCAGCTGTATTTGTCTGTTGCCAGGCTCCCGGCCGAAGGTCCGGCTGTGCTATCCATGTGGCGATGTCGCACCAGATTCTTCTCGTGAACCGGCATTCCGCTAGGAGATGATGAGCCGATTCTGGAGTATTTTTGCATAGTTGGCATAAAGGAGTATGCGGCCATCCACGCCGGGCCAGTCGATCTGCCGTCCATACTCTGTTTTGTACAATTAGCCATGCAAAGGATTTGCATTTCGGCGGTGCCCAGGATCGCCATATCCTGACATTTTGTGGTTTGCGTGTTGAGCCGAAGAACTGTGCCCTATATGGCTGATGCGGTCGAATAGTTTCCGTCAGCTGTAAGTTTCCAAGTAATGGAGTCCGGCGAGTGGGGGTCTAGTTGTGTGCCATTTACATGCAGACAGAGCTGTACGAATTCGTGTATTTGGGCTACGGTGATTCCCCCTGTTACGTTGAGGTCCCGGAACCAGGATCCGTTCGGTAGCGCCTCTGCGACCGTTTTTTCTTACGTCTCTGCCGTTTTTTCTTACGTTGGAGATGTTGTAGATTGCTGGCGCAATGTCCCTTGGTCTGCGACCTTGTAGCCAAGCCGAGCCCCAGAACGAAGCTTGCTTTTTTGCTGAACACGGATTAAAAAGTAAAAATTGTAGCGGGCACGGGCTTGCTTTTTGGCAGGAAGGCAGCCTGAAAAATAAAACTTGCACGCCGCTGCAGCAAAACCTCCTCCCACAGATTTTTGTACCGGAAAAAAAAAAAGTAGCGCGCTTCCATGCCAGTAAAATGTTGCAACCTCGAGTTAATTTTATCAAGATCAGCATCAAGGGAAGAGCTGCCACTGCTGGGGCGACACTTTCGCTTTCAGTTGCAGAGGAGGCTAAGCAGTTCACGGCTCCGTCGGCGTTGTACGATGGATGTGGCAAACCTAGCTACAGGGGTACGGGCGCACCTGGGCTCGGTCAGTCAGTCACTGCACCGATCCGAGATTACCCAGCTCTTCTAGTCCTCTCGGCTAGTCGGTTTGTCCAGCTGGCCTTCGTTTAATTGAGCTCCACGTGATATAGCACTGGTGTGTTTTTTTGAGAGGTGAACTTGGAGGTCATTGCTGCGTTTTGACCTTCATTTAATTGAGCTCCACGTGATATAGCACTATGTTTTTTTGAGGGGTGAACAGCAGGTCATTGTTGCGTTTTGGGAGGTAAAACAAAGCCTACAACGCAGATGCGATGTGTTTTATTCTGCTTTGGGCTTATCTCAAAGTGGCCGCAAAATAAATCCAATTATCCCAATGTGACCGCAACAATGGCCCCAATGTGAGCTATACGGCCAATGAACTGAGAAAATAGTAAAGCAGACCAGTGACGCACTGACTCGTTAGTTTGGAAATTTCACTGTGAGCGAGCAGTGACGCAGGTCCTTTGACAGGCTTGACTCGTTAGCTCTACAGGGTCCCAGGACGCTACGCACAGCCACAAGCAACGGGGATTCTTTTCAAACAAGGGGAACAAAACCAAAGAGGAAAGATTATGAGCTTCAGAAGGGTCACGGGCTGGGATTCGGAAATTTCCGGCCAAGGAAAGCAAGTTCCATGCTTGAGCAGCGGCAGAACACGAGAACAGATACTGCCCCTGCTGCAACTTTGGCCGGCTTAATATGGGCAACCGCAAAAAGAAGGATACCAATTTCACATATCTCTGGCCCCTCTCGATAAAGTTGCCGCGAAAAAAAAATCAGCAAGACAAGCACGCCACGGCGAACGAAAAATTTTAGCAGAAACGTAATACCATACCACCCCTAACGCGAGAACAATCGCCAGCAGCTAGATCTGAGAACGGACGACGGCAGCGGAGAAACACCAGATCGAAGTCGAATGCGTCGCACTCTGGAGATAACTTGAAGGAGAGCAGAGAGCTCGTTTGCATCTTAGATTTGGAGAGGGTTTTGAAGCAAATCTGGGCTTTTATAGAGCGGCGGGCGGCGGCGCCGTGGGGGAGCAGAGATCCGGCGCGTGCGCTAGGTTAGTTTGACGCCAGTGCGGGCCGGGCTTACTATCCGTTCATCAATTATCAGCCCAGCCCATACATTACTGTGCGTCTCTGTTAGCCCACGTTTGCTTTTAAGGTAAAATGCCCAGTTAGTAGTTCGCAGGCCTAAATGTTTATAACGGCCCACTGTACTCTTGTAACTGGGCTTCTTTAATCAAATTGCGCAATCCTTACCTTTTTGTGCAGCCAGAAATTCCACATAATCAAATTGCAAAATTATAAAGATTTCTAGTTGTGCCGCTGCTGCATAATCATGCACTCTAGGACTACCAAGATAATTATTTTGATCAGTTTTTAGCGTCTAACTGTACCTTAGTGCACCCTTTCTGACCGATTGATTAGCATTCCATTCAGTCGTTGTCTACGGCAGATCAGGACCATGCTTTCCGTCCGGCCTACGACATTATTGATGGATTCTGAATTGCTGATCGGCTGAGCTACGAGTACGAGTGGCTCACCATTTAGTTGACACTTGTCAGTACTTTATGGGGTGGTTAGCCGCCCCTGAAAGTACACGCTACAGTCTGGGTAGCAAATCTCAGCAACACTTCATCGAGCTAACGTACTGCTAACAGCCTTTATAACTCCCCAAGAAAGAACTTGCTACGTCCTTGATTTCTCTCGCGTCAGCACTGCACTTCTCTGGCAGCTGTCAGTCTTTCACAGGTCCATCCGTGCAGGACAAAGGAGATACGGGAGCCTTGATGCCACAACGAAGAACCGAAAGGCAGCACAGATCTTGTCCGAATCAAACTGAACCAGTAAAACTGAATGGCGCACGCTCTCGCGGCGCCATCATGACCGCCTCCCTCTCCCTCGAGCTGCCGAGCTGGTGCCCGTTTCTCGTTTTCTCGTCGTCCGCTAGCCTTTTCAGGTGGAACACAACATGGCTCTGTACAACGAGACGGCCACCTAAACTAAACAGCCGCCAACTCCAACATCTTTCGATCTGCCCCCACGAGGGCACGACTCTGCGGCCTGTGGACGCATGCGAGTGTCCATTTCCGTGTAACCCATTTCTGTTCATCTCTTTCACTTCAGCTTTTTCTTTCCCCTGGAAATGTACAGTTGATCGATCTGGGGCGATTAACCTCACAGCCCATATTTTTACAGTCTCTTTTCACGTAACCTACCACCTCTAAACAAATAAAGGCATCTTTCGACAGTTGAAAAAGGCTAGAGAGAGGATGTGAAGAAAAGAAGAAGAAAAATTCTTTCCAGAACCGATGGTGTTGTATAACCAGCCATTGTATGAATCGGATAGGTGATCTGAAATTCTGAACTTCGTCTTCACTCTGCTATCAGGTTTACCCAAACTGGATCGCAGGCCTGGAGAGTATCCGGGTGTAGAGCACGAGGTTCCAGATGTCGGGCACGCCGGGGAGGCACCAGTGGATGCAGTCGGCGTAGGTGCCGGGGTCGGCCTGCTCCTCGGGCCCCAGCACCTTCCCCTGCCGGATGGTGTGCACCGAGGTGTGCCCGTCCTTGCGCCGCTCCGACATGGTGGTGATGTCCACGAACGTGATGGGCACCCGGGGCGACGCGCGCCGGGAGACGTTGTTCGCCTCGTGGAACATGTCCCAGTCCATGCCCAGCCACAGCGGGCCGTGCCAATCCAGCAGCGGCATCGTCTCCTTGGCGCAACGGATCCCGTCCGGGTTTCCCCACACCTGCGGGCTGTGTTCGAGAGAGACAAAACGAAAGCATCGTCAATTTGAGTTCACGCCAGATTTGTAAATTTGCTTAGATTTTTACTGCATGAAAATGTAAACCAGTAGAAATATCGATTGCGAATTTCTAAGTGTAATGTGTACGTCGAGTTGCCAAATGCGTGTATTGTGAAGAATAGTACGTCACTTGTCCTCTTCGCCGGAATTGCTACTGCTTGTTCTCTGGTTTGCCAAGCCTCAAACTGTATCTTTCGACGTGACATCCCTCCAACTACTCCATGGTCCAGGGCTCCAGGCTCGTGGCTAGGTAAGTGTTCCGTCCTAAGACGCAATAGCGACGGAAACTGCCTACAATTTCGATGCGGCTAGGCAGGTCATGTTACTGAGCTTTCCACCTCAAGGAACAAGCTTTAGCTGCTAATCTCTCTGTAGCGGGCTAGTGACAACACGCGGTGACTTGTTTCATTCATCCACCAGATCTGATCCTTTCTACAGTGCTGGCTATCTTATTACATACTACTTGTTGCCAAAAAACGAAACCACCAAAGGGAGAGAATCTCTGACTAAAATAAGGTTGAAATAATCTGCCAATTCAAAGTGGATTGCTTCACGGAACCTAAAACATCAATCAGTTTGCTGATTAGGCCGTCAGCCTCCATTTTTTTTTTTATTCCAGGAAGCTTTAGGTTAGCTTTCGTAAGCGTCATCCGTGGGGCAGCTAAGCCAGATCATTGACAATGCAATGTCAGGTTGCGATAGGTAACCAACGCAACCTTCCTGTTTGATGCTACTAGTAGCCGGGCCACGTTTGGCCATTCTGTTGTCAGTGTGATGCAGGCAATAATTTAGCACGAACAGGTCGTATGCATGCTCTAAAATAACCAGTTTATGTCAAGCTTGCCTATATTAGTTTATAGGAGTATTAGACTATAGAGTATAAACTAGCTTGATATTCAGAGATGCCCATTCGATATAGTACTGGATATGAATAACTAGGAACTTTGGAGCTGACTCTAGAAAGAAGATTCAGCTTTGAGCCTGAACTACGCAATTATAAAAAGCAAAGCGTCAGATGCAAGTAGGATTATCGTCAGATGATGATGAGGAGACTTTCATCCACCTCCAGTCTTCAGGCTCCAACTTGATCACAGATCGACAGGTATGATAACTGGCCCAGCTTAAAAATTGTACTCGGTAAGATCCTAAAATTCCGGCCAACTGGATCGATCAGAAAGACAATTCGCAGAGATTCAGAGGAATACACCAACCGACGCCAGTCACCGCAAAGAGTTTCTCCACCCCTATCACGGACGAACTACTACGATACGTCGACCGCTCGCCGATCATTATTGGCGCGATTCATCACGGATCGCAATTCGCAACTGCCGCCGGCGGCGGCGAAGAAGCGAGAATCGATTTGGAAGCTTCGGCGCCTCTGATTCGCGCGAATAATGTGATCGCCCATGTGATCAGACAGGTACGCATGAGGCATGACAAGCACAACTCTGCATTCTGGCCTCTCCCTCTGCTGCGACAGTGCTCCCACTAGTGCTAGTATAATTTTCCTTGGGATCGCAACATGCCTGAGCACGACAGGGAGCCGAATACAATACCCTTCCCGTCCCTGTGGTATTCGCCCGATAGGGATCGGAGGAATACCCATTTGATTGGACTTTAGCGAACCAGCAGGTGCAGGTCAAGTTTTGTGACGCAAGTTTCTTGACCCCGTAAAGTGCATGGAGAACTGGGAGGAGAGGAAGGTGCTGATCCAAGTAACGCCTAAAAAGTCGCGTTCACCGTCTGTGATTGTTCTAAGATAGAATAAAGCAGAACAAACTTGATCGGGTTGAAAGTCTATAGGTGACAACAAGCATCGATCTAGTGCTAGTGTGCTAGCTCCTCGGGATCGGTACTCCTAATCCACTTAAGCAAGATGGGATGAGTTCCTGTTGTGCACTCGCAGAAATGTCAAACCATTGGTATAACTACATCTAGTAAACAAAGCAGCTTCTATTATTGTATACGCTGTGTCAGGACCACGCCTCGCAATCAGTCATCAATGGTTGCGCTACCGCAACTGACGGGGGGGGAGTCGCATCAGGCGCACTGTGTTCCCGTCTTCGCGAGCTACGGTCCTCACATGCCGAGGCCCGGGCAGAACAACAGCGATGAGCGCTTGCACAGAAATGGCCGAACAGGGTCGCCAGGCCATCGCTGCACGAACAACCTAGCCGTGGCCACGCACGCGCACGCCCAAGCCCAAGCCCCATGCCGTCGGGTTCTGACATTTCAAACTCCCAGGATAACGACCCGCCTCGGCCGGACGCGTCCCTCGACTTGGACGCGTCAGACGACCCCGTCCCCCTCGACCGGGCGCGCGCGATGGCCGTTTCGCCCACAAGAACCGACCGCGCCAGTCGTCGGCCCGCGCCCCACTCCGCCACCAAACCGTGTAGGATCTCTGATCTCAGGCTCGATAGGGCGGCCGAGCCCGCGGGTACCATACCAGCAGCCAATTACCTTTTGCCCCCGGCACGCGTCGCGACGTTAAGAGCCGCAGCGATCTACCGGTCGTACGTTTCTGCACTGTTGGCCGGCCCGTTGGTGCTTTCACTGCTTTGCACCATGATCGGGCGTACTTGAATTCCTCTTTGCTGAGGCTAGCTTAAAGTAGGCATAGGGCGTTTGGGATCTACTACTGTACCGCCGTGGAAATAGTGCAGTGGAGCTGAATGGAACACAGTAAAAGCAGAACGCAGCGAATGAGCAAGCAGGCCGGCGTGACACGGCGGTACCTGATGTGGAGCGGGGACATGCTCATGAAGAAGACGGACGTGCGCGCCGGGTCGACGTTCTCGTTCACCCAGTTGCCCCACGTCGTCAGCACCTTCCGGTACGCCTCGATGCGCACCACCTCGTCGTGCTCCTCCCAGCTCTGCGCGCCCGGTCTCCTGCATTATTCGAGTAGTGGTGACCGCACGTGTCAGCGACGCGTTCCGGCCGGGGACTCTATCGTAGTACACGGCACCCAGCGGATCGGTACACGGTTGGTGCGCCTCGCCTCACGTACAAGAGACAGTACAGTATCTAGCTAGGCACGTACATGACTTTCATGTTGAGCGTGTTCATCCACCAGATGTAGGTGTTGAAGACGAGGTAGTCGACGCCGCGCCAGTTGTCGGCGTGCGCCGCGATCGTGTCCGCCTTGATGATCCGGTGCTGGATGCTGTGGATCTTGGGGTCATCAGAGTTGGACTCCACCAGGAACGGCGCCCAGTAGAACTCCACCGTCGCGTTGTACTCCTGCATTTTATTTTTGCACCAAAAAGAACGTTCAGTAACTCCTGCTGCTTGGTTAATTAGTTTTTCTCTCTGTTTTTATTCTCCTACCCATCCTACGCAGAACTGAATTTCTGGTTGTGGTCGGTTGGTTAGTTTCGTGCAGGAACAAGACCGGCGGCCTGGTCAGAAACGGCCCGCCGTGTCTTCCAGGGAAACGCGATCGAAGATTTGGTTAGTTGGCGCACCTAGCCGTCAGCAACGACAGGCACGTCACGGTTGAAAACGGGTGCGTGGAAACTGCTGGCAGGGCAGCCATGGGGCCCAGCTAGCTGGCGACGGTTACCCTCGGCGGCACGAATCCTAAAGGGCGAAAGAGAGCTCTGAGAGAGATGGGGACGGCGGCGTAGTTGGTACGCACCCATGCGTGGAAGACGACGCGCTGGCCCTCCCAGCTGACGTACTTCTTCCCCGGCGAGACGGCCGACTGCACCAGGCACACCATCGACTCCCACTGGTTCCGGTTCAGCGAGTCCCCCACGAACATGAACCGCTTCCCCCGCAGCCTCTCCATGAACAGCTTCGCGTCGAACCTGCAACAGCATGCACCGACCGGAATTAACGATGAGATTATACTATTTTGACAAAGCCTTAATTGGTTGCCTTAACGCATGCAAAACATGCATCTGAATTTGGGTGTGTACTGTACCTGGGCATGGAGCAGTCGTTGGGCTGCCACCGCCACTTCTGGTAGGTGTCGTCGCGGCGGCCGTTCTTCATGCACGTCACCTGCGACGTCAGGAACTGGCACTCCTCCTCCTTGTACACCGGGTAGCTCGTGTTGTCGAACACCCACCGGCCCTTGGACAGGTCGCACGTCTCCGGCACGCCCAGCGCCGGCGGCACCACCGTCTTCCTCGCCGCGCGCTGCCGCCGTGGCTTCTTCTTCTTCTTCTTCTCCCCCACGTCCTTCTTCTTGCCGCTCTTCACGGCCTTCGGCGGCGTCTCCACCGCCGGCGCAGGCTCCGCCGTCGTCACCGCGCGCTTCTTCTCCGGCTCCGTCGTCGTCGTCGTCGCCACATCGTGCTGCTTCGGCTTCTCATCCTGGTCGCTTCGATGCAGCACGGCGGCGGGCTTCTCCGAGGAGGCGATGTCCCGGCGCGGCACGACGACGCCCTGCTGCTGCCGCCGCCCGGCGTCCGCCGGCGCGTCGGGCACGCGCGTCGTGGGGAGCGGCCCGTACATGAGCGACTGTATGTCGTCGCCGTACATGACGAAGACGCAGAGGAAGAAGAAGACGCTCGCCACGTACACCGGCAGCCGCCCGCCCTTGCGCACCGCCGCGTGCTTCCCGCCGAACGCGTCGGCCCCACCGCCGCCTCCCGCGCCCGCGCCCGCGAGCGCCGACGACTTGCGCCGCCCCGCGAAGTTCATGGCGCCCGCCAGCGTAGCCCGATCACTACACAGCTATGGCTCTCTTCTCCCCTCCCTGCAGCTGCAGCGCCGCGGCGCACGGCTAGCTCGCTCGCGCGCTAGCTTTGGAGCTAGCGATCGGCGATGCGTGCCGCGACCGCGAGAAGAAAGCGGGGGGAGGGGAGGAGGGGATCGAGCTGGCGCAAGGAAGGCGCGCGCGGGGTCTTTAAGGATTGGCGAGGCCGGGAGGGAGTCAGCAACTCAGCACGGGGGCCTGCGGATTTGGTGAGGGGACGCCATCTTTTCCTATCCTGATGCTTCTGCCCCCCTTCTCTTCGTCCACCCCCCGGTCAGGCGTTGAACGGGCAAGAGAAGCAAAGCAGCAGGATTAAATTGGAAGGGGTGATGCATGCAACGGCCGGGAAAGGGCTCGTTTTTATTCCTTGACAAATTCGTAGTCGCCGCGACCTGGCCAGAACGAGGCGCGAGGCATGGACAAACGTGGTACAGCACGTCACTGGCATATTTGGACTTGTTTAATTCCAATCACAGTACTTCGTATATATACGCAGCATTGTATTAAAGTAGGAATTTGTGTACATACTTCTGGACATTATTGAACAGAGAAGAGCATCATCATCGATCTGGTAGGATCTGTAACCGACCAAACCGCTAGTTCAGGCGAATTTATTTGCGTTAAAAAACAATCAGAGTTAATTGTGGTTGATGGACTAGCTAGCAGTAGCAGATAACACCCGTGTGATTCATCCATTATATATCTAGCTATACTCCGTATATATCCTCATGAGGTCAACGAGGTACAACTAGCTTGATGCTATAAGGACAGGCTGGTTTCTGAACCATGATGATGTTATAATGAGGAGGTGGGGGTGAGAACAACATGCATACGCCTCTCGTTTCCAAGGAAGAAAATCATGCACACGCGGCACGTGTAAACATTAGGTTTTCGAGGGAATCGCAGCCGCGAATATTTGATTGACTTCTCCCGTTGTCTTCGACTACTCGTTCGCAGTAGAATAGTGCGTGCCACTATAGCTGACGTTCTGCTGTACTACTATGTGCTACTAGCGACCCGTCTGAAGATGAAGAAGTTGCATCGACGTGGCCCTGATTTCTGCACAGTGGGACGATGGAGGCTTGGCGGCGCTGGATCTGGAACGCTGCTCGTGATTGGTACACGTCTATGGATTCTCAGTTAAGTAAAAGATCGTTTCCAGAGTGAGCATGTCCCACGTGTACGATCTGGATTAGCAGAGCTTGTGCTAGTACAGTACACACTGTTGTTTTTTGCGAAGGAATGTCAAATTGTTCTACTAAATTGTTGTCCTTAAGACTTTAAGTACAGGAGGCATTCTGTCTCTACGTGAAAATCGTCAAACTGTTACTGTTCTTTTGGAGCATTTTTTACGGCCCATCAAGAAGTATCACTACTCACCAGGCCGTGTTTAGATGTCCTCTCAAAAAAAATTTGAGGCATTAAATGCAAAGAATCTTGTATGCATGAAGCACTAAATGAAGTTTATTTGTAAAACCTTTTCACAGATGGGTGTAACTTTGCGCGACGAATCTAATGAGCATAATTAATCTATGATTTGGTACAGTAACTCTACAGTAACCATCCTCTAATCGTGTGGTCAAAGACCTCATTAGATTCGTCTCGAGAATTTACCTATGGTTGTGGAGATAGTTTTGTAAACTGCCATTAATTAATACCTCTAATAATTGGTCAAAGGTGCATTTATTACGCTCAAAAATATTTCACAACCAATCTAAACACGGCCACACTAGTAAGACGCTTACTCTAACTGTACCAGATGCAAAAAAAAAAAAAAAGTGGTTTATTCTATTATACCCCACCATCAGTTTTTTAGCCTATGATCCTGTATGTTCTACCTAGCCCTCTTCATTCGCACTTTGAGAAAAAAAAGGAGACACCAGATTGGTATTTCAGTTTTTTCAACTTTTATGCACAGTTCAACTTTTCAGAAAGACTAGTAATTTTGACAAGAGAAATGAAATCTTAGATAGCAAAAATATACAATTAAGTGTGCATACATTGAGAAAGAAAGAAAAAAAACCAAGCAACTAAATGCACATGCTCCTCAGAAAGGGGAAAAATAAGACAATGAAGTGCGCATACAATTAAAGTTAGCCCGACCAAGAACTACAAATGAATCTTTATACGAAAAGTTTTAAGCGCTAATATAAAAAATACACTTATTTTGAGGCTGAAAGAGTATTGTGCCTCGCTCCACGACATATCTGCAACAAATTAGGTAAGTCATACTATGAGACAACGGAATGACAGAGAATTGCTAGTGATTCTCTTCTGCCGGTCTGCCCTGTCGCTTCTCTTGTGAGCCATCCACCACCAAGTGCCAATAAGCCTGAAAGAGGGGGGCTGCTGTCCAAATAATGCAACGGTACATTAGCATATGAACGTGACCAGTAGTGCTTCCTACATTATGTGCCAATAATCCCCCATTTGACCCCGTTCTGCTCAGGAAACGTGTTCGCTCGTCAGGCCTGAAACCCGGGGCGTGCTTCAGCAAGACACCACGCCCATAGCACCGCCATTGGCTCGTTCCGCGACCAGCTCGCGATTACTTCGCGGTGCAGACTAGCGGGTTGCAAAAGGCAGCTAACCTAACCATAAGAAAATAAAAGCCCATTCGCATTCGCGAGGAAACAGCAGGCAGCAAGCGACGCACGTTCGATGCACTCAACTCCTGCGAGTCTGCGACATGAGCTGAAATCGAACTGCGTGGTTACGGCATCCCTTTCGACAATTAGGCACCACCGGCGACGTGCCAGCGCCATCGCTATTTGGCTGTGGTGCCGGAGAAAAGGATGCCCGGCCCGCGGCGTTGCCGCCCGGCGGCCGGTCTGCCCCGGAACACGCATTTCTCTTCTCCGCGCTGCTCGTCTTCGACTGTGGGTTCGGGGTAGACTGTAGGTATCCATCGTTCTCTCCTCATTCAGTAACGGGACACTTTGGTAGCGGTACTACTAGCACAGCTAGCTGATGGAACACTTCAACACTCGGAACCGACCAGAAACCAAGCCCGGTGTTGTCCTGTTGGGAGTTCCACGCCTGCGTTTCATTGGACCGCAACGCCTCGAGGATCAAGCGGCATGATTGGCACCTAAACTCTTGTCAAATCTCATTGGCTGCCCTCACAGTACACTAAACAAAGGACAAGCCCTGTTGCGTCGCAGGCCACTCGGTGGCCACGCTCGCAAATGTCATTTTGTGCTGCATCGCCTTCTGCTCCTGGTCTCCTGTGAAGCTGTTTGGCCACCTACCAGATGATTACCTGCATCGTCCAAAATCTCCCCTGCTATAACAGCGACGTTCCGCAATGGCAGTGGCGCTTTATTTGGATTTAGTGGATCGAGCGTGCATGCCATGCCATGCCTTGGCTTGGAAGCCCGGCTTGCCTGCACAAGTTAAGATGGTTTGGTTCCGGTTGCTGATTTTGATCTGCCCGTGGACGCAACCAGGAGGCAGGCAGGGTTGGTTGGCCCTCCGTTTCAAATCAGAGAGCGACTACTACAGCAAACGCCACTTACTCAAGTGGAATCGTGAGGAATCTGCGCTGCTCCTCTTGCGTTTCCCCGGCCGCCTCGTATTTTTCTCTGGCGGAGTTCTAACCTGAACGTCATGTTCATGACTTGAGAGCAGTTTGCGATTGTTTATGTATACCAAAGAGCAGTAGTGGACTGCCATATCAAAGACAAAGAGCGCGCGTACGTACGTGCAGGCTTGTCCCTGCTCCAGTCCGAGCGTCAGAACAAATTGTTCAATCAGGAAGATTCTGAACAACACAGCAGTTTTAGAATTTGCCATGTAGCCATCACGGCGCGAAGTAGAGGCCTATCAGCCTATGCCGGCACACCACTAGCCCACGACGATTTTGACCGATTGGACGGACGCAGCCGGACGGGTATGCTTGCGCCCTGCTGTTGCCTGATCGTGGGCAAAAAGCTCCCGCGCGCTTCCTGTCTCGGCAGCGACACGGCCGCCCTCCGTCGCCTTGCGGACGCGGAGCGCAGCCGTGGGCCACGAAGAATTTGATACGATTAGCCGTCATCAACCGCCGATCCCGAGCCTGTCTGTCTCAATTTCCGCGCCGGGGGATGGTCGACTCGCCAGTTCCATTTTTCGCCGCTTTCTGTGGACACAACACAATGCGGCTGCGTAGGTTTGCGGGTGGCAGCAGCAGGCTCGCGATTGGTGCGCAGCGCAGTGGGTGCTGGCTCCATGCCGTCATGCGCGGTTGCGGTTTGGTGCTTGGGTTGCTCGAGAAGCTCTGGTCTGTGGTCGCGATCACGCCCATGCGTGCCTGGATCGTCAAACAAAGTACTAACAAACATCAAAGTCACCAAGCGTTTCGCAGGCTAGCTAGGAAGGAAGGTGGAGAATTCAGATGGAGATAAAAGTGTTTCACTCCTTTTGCCTGTGTGAAGAAGATGGGGAAACAACCGTGCGTGCTACACTGCTTATTGATGCATCAGCTTTTGCCGTTTTCGGCATTACCTTTTCGTACGAGCATGGGCTCAAGGTTGCAATCCAAAAATTCCTCATATGCACACACAACTCAAATGGAAGTAGATGTGATCAGACAAGTGAGAGACAACATCCGAAATGGCTTAGGAAACGTACTTTCCATCAGTGTTGCCTGATGACACCAATGCACCGCCGCCAGCCTAGCTCGACTCAAAGCTTGGGCCGGATATGCCTCGGGCCTGGGCCAATAACGGCGAACTCACAAACCAAGGCCTCAATAGACTTGGGCCTTAGCACTAACTGGTGGTGGTCGGCTAGGCGACGACGCCTGGTGAGTTTTTTTCTCGGGCCTCCTTTCTCCCTAACGAAAATTCAGCCCATTTTTATCGTAAAATCTTTTTAATAAGACATCTTATCGTAAGGTGTAGTTGTAGGCTCTGTAGCTGCTGCATGGCTGCATCATCTACTCTGATGACCAATGATTAAACATTCGCAACGCCGCATGGCATGGGAATCGCCTTGCGTGTTGCTTGCCAGTTGCCACGCCATGTTATGATAGCACGAGCACTTCGGCTGCTAATTGCATCGTCTTACTTGCCAATTGCCATCGCCGCCCGGCATCTCCATACACTAGAGAATATGGTGTGGACGTGTCACGTGTGGTTGCAGAATGCAGAGGCGCAGCGTACGGTCCGTTTTTTCTGATGACGATCGAATACGTATACTGACATATTGAAACAGGATCAGATATACCCCTCGCCATTTCTTTATTGCACGACAAGTCCTGACGAAGTGACGAGTGCAAATATTAAGGGCCCGTACAACGGACGTCGTCTGCCGTCGTCGTGCAAGGAAATTTTGCAGAAAGTCCCCCCGCACGCGCGTCGTCGAGGCCCGGTCGTCGTCTCGTTCGTCTACAACCCGAGCTCGTGCTCAAGGACAAACGCCGCATTGTACAGATCGTCGTCTCCTGATGACGGAAATGCTCAATCCCGTGCGGCTTGACGATAAAATCGAACCTCGGTGAGCTCCTCTCCAACCCCAGGCCCTTCTACCGGTCGAATCGAGGTCTTCTCCAGCCGGAATCGGCCTCTCTAGATCGTTGCCCGTCCAAGGGCTCCCTGTTAGAATTAGATAGAAGGCAGGGGTGTTCGTGTAAAATACAGGGACCTGTTCGTAAGGCTTTAAAATATTTCAGGGTGTGTTCTGAAAACCCGTAACTTAAAGTGTAAATCCAAATCTGTCAACTTAAAATCCGTTAAAAATCACAGAAATATCCAAAAAATGCAAAATAAAATTTTGTAGAATACTTGTGAGGTATGTGATCTTTTATAGAAAGCATGTAGATATGTCTGATGCCTAGTTTTTTAACTAAAATCAAATCTCAGTTTGGATAAATTTGTGCATAGTTTGATATCTGCAAATTTGTTTGACTTGATCTTTGGATATGTGGTAGCGGATGACATTTTTAGGCTTCTGTAAAAAGATGGCACAAAGTTACACACTAGGTTTTGAGTTATGAATTAATCTTTTTGTCTGCACATTGTTATATCTAAGATTTATGTAAATTAATAGGTTCAGTGAATAAATCTCAACTTTTTTCAGTGGCTTGATAATCACTTTTAATGCTTGAGATAAATAGTAGAGCTTAGTTTGACACTTCTAATATGCCCTTTTAAATAAGAATAGTTAAAATCAACTCTAATTTATAGCAAGATTTGCTGATCTTTTTAAGTTATTATCTGGCTTGTTATCTAGTCTCAGTTAGTGATAGCCCTGGTAAATTTGCTAGGTTCAATTTCTGCTAGTGTGATTTTATAAAATTTAATCTTGATGCTAGTGTGTTGATATGTACATATATCACTTTTTAAAATTTGTTTTATGTCTTTGTTGATTTAGTCTGAAACTTTCAAAGTAGCATCAAAATGGCTACAAAGATCAAGTATGCACTAGATCACCATAATTTGTGTGTCAAAGGATGAATTAAATACCCTGTAGACAGCCAAACAGACCATCCATTGTACAAGCTGTCTGTTTAAGCTGTTTGTTAGTGTAAAAAGACGGCAAACTGTTGTCACGGTTCGCTAAAGATAGATGCTGGCCGTCGACTCCGACCTAACACACAAATAAAGACGCACAATTATTTTCGACAATCTGGAGTTCCAGATCGCTACAGACAAGCTTGTTTCCTGGAGGATGTTTCAGGTGCCGGAAACCCGCTTGTCTTATTTTTCCTCAACCATTCCTTTCAATTCGAAGCTGGCAAATCCCTCACGATCGCGACCGGCTACGCGATTCTGAGAAAAAATCGCTCATCTAATAATCACGTAAAGGACACTCACAAATCCTCTTTTTTTCCCCGTATATTCTGTAGGCGTCGAATTAAAAGAGAGGCACACAAGGGCTGCCCGATGGTAAAGCGATCGGCATCAGTGAGTGAACACGATTCTGACAAGGCATCAGTGAGTTGACATACCGCTGCACATGTTTCCATATTTTAAGCAACCTGCACGCCCACAAAAAGTACTTTACGGAGAAACGCGAAAGGCGGAGCCCCAAGCCCTATGATTGAATTTTGGGTTGCATGTTCAGATGCCTGATCTGTTTGCTCTGCATCTTTTGTGTCCATGGCCTTGGGCATACGGAGTATGCGACTCGGCGAGCACCCCCAACTCCCGACTCCCATCGGAGATTAATTTAACGCAAGCGCCGGAGAAAGAAGAGCTTGCCGTGTCAAGATTGCACGTACGGTACTGATACGAGTACCGGACTCAGCAAGGCAGCAAATTTTCTTTGCCTCGTGCGCTCTCCGTTCAACGGAAGCACCAAGCGACGCGATCCAGCTGGTTTGAATGTTGATGGATGGAGCAATGATACCGACACCGATGGTTTAGCACACGTATTTTCTTCTAAAAACGATGGGTTTAGTAAGCTAATCCTCTTATTTTGTCTGCCCAATTAAGAGATTGTTCCTAGCGAGGGGGGTGTTCGGTTCCTCCTCCTAAACTGTAGCACTGTCATGTCAAAACAAAGTACTATATATATAATATTAAAAATAAATTTAAAAATAATTAATCATACAAATTACTGATTATTTTACGAGACAAAATCGGTGATTTGAGGGGGCCTGTGAGCCGTGCTCCGGCCCACTCGCCAGCTTCACCGGTCTATAGGTCGCCGCAATCCACAAAAGTGGCCCACCACTGGGCTAGCAGCTGGACCCACACAAACAGACCAACGCGACTCAAATTAAAGCCCCGCCGCCGCCTCCTTCCCAAGCAGCAAACGACGCCCAACAACACAGCACACGCGTTCCCAAACTCCCACCAAAAAGCAACCCCCTGCTTCGCTGATTCCCTGCACTGCGATCCCGCCGCTCCGGCCTTGTCCACCATGGCCGCCTCCTCCTCCTCCTCCGCCGCCGCCACCACCGCTATGTCTAGGACCACCGCCGGTGGGAGCTCGCTTCCAGGCCCGCCGCCGCCAACGCCGTCGAGCCACCACGCAGGCCCGTCCACCGCGGCCGCCGAGGGCACGGACGCCGCGCTCTCCGCCTTCCTGCACCGCCTCCTCCTCTCCTCCCCGGCGCCGCAGCTCCGTTCCCCACTCGCCGCCCGGTTGCGGGCGCCGCCCTCGCTCCCGCCCCTCGTCTCGCTCGAGGCCCCCGACCAGAGCGCCCTCCGCGACGCCGCCGGCGTGGGCTACTTCCACCTCGCCGGCCACGGCCTCCCATCCGAGCTGCCGTCCTCCGCGCTCGCCGAGCTCTCCCAAATCGACGCGTCCTCGCGCCACGATTCGAATCTTCGCGCGCTCGGATTCTCCGAGGAGGAGGAGCAGGACCCGGACTGCGGCGCCGATGACCCCGCCGTGGTGTTCGACGCCAGCGAGGGGGACATGGACGCGTCCTTCCCGGCGGCGGCGGAGTACGCGCGGAAGATGAAGGACTTGGGCATGCAGGTGGTGGCGCTGCTCTCCGGGTGCCCCGACGCGGGCATCCGGGAGGAGCCGTTCGCGGAGGGGAGGAGGAAGCCGAGGTGCCTCGTGTGGGCTTCCAAGGTCTCCGCCGCCGGCGATGCCGCTCCTCTGGCCGCAGGGAAGGCGAAGGCGTACCCGTACGTCGTGGGCCTCCACTGCCAGTGGGAGGCGCCCGGGAAGGAAGCGGCGCCGGCGAGCTGGGTGATGAACGACGGCGGCGAGTGGACGGCGGTGGCCTCCCGCGACGGCGCGATCCTTGTCACCATCGGCGACATTGCGCAGGTACTTGCGTATGAATCTCTTGGTTTGACTAACGCGAAAATCACAGGATATGCAATGAACATTCCGACTGAAATTTGTCATACTAGCATATTAAGGAAAAAACAAACACTAGCAGAGATTACATAAGCACTAAGCACTGTTTCTATTCATGTTGATTTGGGCCTTGTTTAGTTCCAAAATCCAAAATCCAAAATGAATGTTTAGACACATGTATGGCGTACTAAATGTAGGTAAAAAACAAATCGCATTATATAGATGGACTGGAATTTGCGAGACGAATCCAATGAGTCTAATTAGGACGTGATTAGACACTAAATTGATACAGTAATGCTACAGTACATGTGCTAATGACAGATTAATTAGGTTCATTAGGTTCGTCTCGCGAATTCTAAACGTAATCTGCAATTAGTTTTTTAATTAGTCTATGTTTAATACTTCAAATGTGAAAAGATTTCCTTCCAAAATCTTTTCACCGCGGAACTAAACACGGCCTTGGTCAAAATTCTAGATGCCAGTTAGTGCTCTAGTACACGCTAGAGGTGGTAGACTGGTAGTGCCGCTGCAACAGAACGTACATGAACCACAGAGGCAGAGAGGGAGAGCATCATTTTTGTTTATGCAATGGCATCAATTTCTAAAGTAGGTTGCGCATCAGCGATTCAGAGTCACCACTCAATTCTGATTTTTGACCCGGTTAGGCAATCAGGCCCCATGTCTGCATCAGCTGGTGTATCAGTCACTGATCACCGCTCAGTTTGGAGCACTTAGACACAAGAATTAGTCAAACATCTCCGCTTTTCAAACGCAAAAGCGACCATCATGTATCACATGAGCTGTTCTTCAAATCTTCACTCTTCAGGCAGCAGCAGCACCCATCTTTTGTTGTGATGATTCCTTTTTGCTCGCGTGGTAGGTGTGGAGCAATGGCAAGTTGAGGAAAGCGAGAGGGATGGCTCGCCCCACCTCGACACCCATGGACGCGCAGCACGGCGAGACTGACCGCTTGTCGCTGACGGTCCTCATCACTCTGCCTCTGGACAACATCATCTCGCCCTTGGTCCCGCTCTCCGATGCCGCCGGAGAAGGCGAAGACGACCGCGACGACGAGGCAAATGGCGCCGGAGCAGACGGGGACGGGTGGAGGTTTCACTCTTTCCTGCTGGAGGACTACGCGTGGAGGGTGTATCACCAGCGGCTTCAGTTCAAGGATCCATTGGTCCGGTACCGGATATGAATTTGCCAGATGATCTGTAGCTTTATTTATTTATTTTTCGTTCGTGTGCCATGTATAACACTCGTGTGACTTTGTGTTGTGATCTACACTATTTGGCTTGGAGTGGTTTGAGCACGAGTACGCGGCGTGAGCAAGGAATGCCCTGACTACATGATTTTAACCGAGATACTAATCTTCGCATTACTTTCTTTTTTCTTCTCACCTTATCGTTTGTCAGTGGTTTCGTATTTGTCTCCAGCAATCTAACTATGGTTGTTTACCTTGGAGAAACGAAAAGTGTAAATGGAAAAGGTGGGTAGTAAAGAAAAGTGAACCGATGCTGAATCTAACGGCTTATAATCTGTGGGATCAGATTTCAAACTACAGATATACAGACACCGTGCGGTGTTGCCAATTCATGCCACAAAGCTGCATTATTAATATTGAACTAATTTTTCATCAGGGAAGTAAACACGACAGGATTTGCCCCACCACATCGAGTTTCTGACCCTATTGCTGGGATGCAATGCAGTAATCCTCAAAAAACCTGACAAGCGATGTATATACGGGCAGATGCTGCTTCAATGAGCGAGAGGCATATTCCAATCCAAGAGATACGCAGCTCTGCTCACCCCCAACATCAACGTCAAAAGCATTTTCATGCAATTTTTTGAAATATGGCCTTGCTCCAGAATGACGGACGGTCCATCAGTTTCCTGCACTAGCTCCGTTGTTTTTGCTTGTTTTCTTCGACAAAATTGACACTGTTGCTTATCTATACTATAAACGACGAAAGAATCGATGTCAATTCTCACCAAAAAGTCTACCATTTAGCCCTATGACGGTCCCACTTGTAAGGTACACCGGGTCCACCTGGTGTAAGCGAACTGGTGAAAAAAGAGGGGGAGATTCACATGTCAACCTTTACAACGTGTTTTTGTGCACCGTGTAAGCGAACTGGTGAAAAAAGAGGGGGAGATTCACATGTCAACCTTTACAACGTGTTTTTGTGCACCGTTTCAATTTTTTGTCACTGCGTTTTGAAGTATACCCACCCATCCTGCCCCATACGTATACATCGTGACGTCTCCTTTTCAAACACTGGTGCCGTGTTTCTCCAAAAAAAAATGGCTGCCACAAACGCCGTACCTTTTCCCTTCAACGTCCCTAGACTCCGACTCCACCACACCACGCCAATCCGGACGACGAGGCCCGAGCAAGCCGATCCCGCTGCTGCCGCCAAAATTCGTCCACTACGCGATGCCACGACGCTGTCGCCGAGGTTTAAACCGCATCTGCCGTAGGCCGATCCCGATCCGAGCAAGCTGAATCGCGTTGCGCCGCCGCCGATCCGAGCGATCAGTTGATCCCGCTTCCGCCGCCGAGGCTCGTCCAACACGCCATGCCGCTGCCGCTGAGGTAAGGGTAACCATACAATTCTTACATCTTATTTAGCGTTAGTCAGCTTCAAAGCTCATCTCAGCAGCTTGGCTCTGTCCACATATATCTAGATTGATCTCTGGCACGTTTAGTGTCTTCAGTAAACAGATTGACATACTAATTCGTGGGAGCAGTGAAGCACTAGATGATAATTGATGCTGATTAGCTGATTCGTGGAGTATTACATGGGTGGATTAGATGCTAATTGGCAAACAGATTTGTGGAAGAACAAATCAATCTGATTGGCTGATTGGCCGAACGGCGCCTATCCCCATCAATCTTGTCTGATTATTACAAACTCAATTTAAGGTTGTGTCGCATGATTAGATGATTGTTTTTTTAGCTAGATCAGCGGTGAAGGACGAGATGCAAGGAAACGATCAAACATTGGTACACAAAGTGAATGAAGGAGAATACATGAAACCTACTGCAAATAGTCAAGAGGTTCTCTCACTGACCCAAGTAAGTCATAATATTTTGCTGCAGGTTGTCCTTAGCCTATAATGTATCTTTGTTTGTAGTCTAAGAGAAATATAAAGCGAAGGGAGGATTACCAACTGGAAAAAAAAAAGAAGGAATCAACATCATTTATCCAATCATTTGCTGTCATAGATGATGCTAAGAGAAGTACGAGATATGCAGACCTGCCGGACAAAGTGAAGGCTAAAAGAAATGCAATGCGAAGAGAAGATTACCAACGAAAAAAGGCTGAGAAGGAATTAGCAATTAACACTGGACAACGAAATACTGGTTTGTCATTTTTGAATCCATTGTTCCTGTTTGTGCATTTGTAATTTTATTTAGAACTCATAATGTTTTTTTGCAGGTTGTCCTTATGAACCACAAATGGTACCCGTTGCCAATAAGGAGAACTCACGAGAATCTGGTGTCACTCTGCTAAGATTTGTCCAAGAATTTCGGTATGATCTAATATCCCTTTTTGTTCCATGTGCAAGCCAGCAGCCGTGGGCGCCGCAGCTGCATGCCAATAGATGCCTCTCGCTCGCCGCTAAGATGCAACGCGTTGCGGCCTTCTTCATCGTAGACATCTAGGTACTCGATTTGCTGTTTAGTGGTTGCAAACTTGCGATTTGGTGAGTGATTGCTCTAGAGTACTCCTTAATATTTTGACGTTTTCTTTTGGTGGTTGGCTTGGGTTGCAGGGTGACGAGGAGTTCATGTTCGATGGGGTGACTATCACATGGAGGATATGAACCTCCCCGCGTTCCAAGCCCGCCTAGCTACCCCCTTTTAGTGTGAGCATAATTTTATGAACCATAAGATTATTTCCTACTAGAGGTGATAGTTCAAGTTTCTTCAATGATATTTTTTATTCTAGAATCTATGATATCTAGCTATTTTGCTAATCATTTCAGACTTTTTTAATCTATAAAAAATTTAAAAAAATTGTGATTCATAACACCATTACATTAAAGTTTGTCTGATCAATATACCATGCAAGAACTTTGGTTATCAATGTTGATCTTTGCTTGTAAAATGGCAAAGGAGCACGCACACCAAGCTGCAACAACTACTTTTTGAGTAGCCGTTCATGTGAGCAGGTGACTTGTATGGCCTTTGGGGTACCAACATCTATTACGAAGGTATGTATGTACAGATGAATGTATTGGTGCACTTTTCTTTTTTAAAAAAGCTAGAATCAAACAGTAGTGCATACAATCAGTATATTTATAGATTACTTTGCAGTTCTTTAGCATGGTCCCTTATAAGTATGAGGTCTATGTCTTTTGATTGATGAATACAAATTTTTGTTTAATAGATCTTTTAAAACACGTGGCTGAGCCATGTGCCTCCCTACTAGTGCCAATGAACTAGTAGAGACAAACTTTACTGATAACGAATTCAAATGCAATGAATTAGAACAATACTTAGTAGACTTTTAACTCTCTCTTTCTCGCGACATCTCACAACTTTCTCCCCATTTCCATGCGGTCCGGCCCATCCGTCGCTGCTACGGGCTGAACCTCATTCTATATTGTTGTATAGGCCGACCAGAGGCGGACTTGCCATTCTCGGCATTTGCGGGGAAAACACGGCCGCCGCACACCCTGATGCAGCCCGCATGCAACGCTGGTCCTTCACCTGGTGGGCCCCGACTGCACGCATGCAAGCTGTTTCGACTGGTTCCTGCAGCAGCAAGGCGCAGTCAGATGGTGGTGGCCCCCGCGCATGCATGTTGATGGCCCGCGCATGCAGGTAGGCTGCTAGCTACCCGTCTCGTATTTTTCCCCTGTTTTTTCTTTTGTTTTTTCTTTTTATTTTGCTATTCTCTTTTCGTAGTGTAATCGATTTTTCCTACCTTTAAAGATCTTCTTTTATTTTTTTTCTTATATTCACTTTCTTACTTATTCTCTACCATACTATAGTACGTCTGATTTTTTTATTTCCTTATTTAACTTCTATATAATAATGTTATGTTCTAATAGATGATTTGTTACACATGTTGAAATTTATGTTCCATCTATACAATATTTTTGTTTCTGCCTGTATAATATTTTTTATTTATTTTTTATTAGTTTATATGATTTGTTCCACGTGTTAATATTTTTGTTCCATCTACATAATAATTTTGTTCTTCAAGTGACATGATTTGTTTCACTTTTAACTTCTATATATTAATATTCTGTTTCAATAGATAATTTGTTCCATATGTTAAAATTTATGTTCCTTCTATACAATATTTTTGTTCCATAAAGTTAGATTATTTGTTCTGGTTGCTAAAATCGGATAAATTATTTATCCTGTTTTAAAAAATGTTCTATTTTTTAATTTCAAACATAATCAAGTGTGGTCTAGTTTTGAAGATCTTGTGATAAGAAAACTATTGGTCCAATCGAAATTTGATTTCGACACTCTGTTTTTGAGATATAAAATTTTAAAAACATCCTATTATAGGGCCCACGTACCTGACGTGATGCTGGACTCTTCAGGCGCTAGAGCCCCGTTCATGGGAAAGGGAGGTGGGCGCTCTAGCGGGCTGTACGGCGTTGGTCATCTCGCCACACGTGCGGTGAGTCGGTGACTAGTCTCCCCCATCTTTCTCGCGACATCTCACAACTTTCTCCCCATTTCCACGCGGTCCGGCCCATCTGTCGCTGCTACGGGCCGAACCTCATTCTATATTGTCGTATAGGCCGACCAGAGGCCGCCCACGATGGGCTCACCACCAAACGCGCTACAGCCCACGCCCGAGTCGCACGCATTCATGAGCAGGAGCAGCACAGGCTGCGCCGCCGCCGAGCCCAAGCAATACGCCTCCCCTCGCCGTCGGTCGTTGGAATCCACCATCCTTCCTCCCCGCCGCGGCTGCCACCTCACGGCGGTGCTAGTCGCCGATTTCCCCTGGGGGACGAGCTTCCGCGGAGTTTGGTCGGGAGATGGGTGGCGGGAGCTGCAGCGTATGCAAGGAGGCGCCGTCAAAGTACAAGTGTCCCTCCTGCCGCACGCCCTAGTGAGTCCACCCGCAGACCTTCTCTACCTTTGTGCGTGATATGTGCTCTCATCGAGCGTATCGTTGAGGTTTAGTGTTTCAGTACACGAGTAGCGGGCTATCTGGGTTGGATTAGTTGCTTGCAGTATCATTGCAATTTGAGGATGTTCGATTAGCCTTCAGCTTTTTGGGGGAAAAGGTGTGCGGGTTGGCTAGGGTTCATGGAACAAAGTGGGCATGTATGGAATATGAACGCCTGAATACCTGAAATTTGATTTTAGCCTCTGACTTCAAGTTCTAGCTTAATATCCGTACTTACAAGGTTAAGAAACGGATATTGCTACAATTCCATCATTAAGATGACAGTGCTGGGTTGATACTTATCTTATGCTTGTATGACATACTAACTGAGAAATGCTGTATTAATCGAAGAAGCAAATGTCTGCAACCTTTCGTAAATAAAAGTAGTGCAGACATGTATCTTCAAGAGATATAAAGTGGACCCTCTGAGTCTTGTATCACAAATTTGGGTTTAGCTAGTGGCTTTACCATGTATCATTTTTTAATCTATCGATAGCTTTATTTAGAATGAGAGCTTAATGATATCAACAAACGTTTCAGCCTTCAGGTAATGTAATAGGTCTTTTTTTAACTCATCTTATAATTAAATCAAGTCACGAACCCTTTTACTTGCAATTACGTTTGTGCCATTTAAATTATTGCAAAAAAATTCTACATGAATGTTCATATTTTGGTACTGGATATATGCTACAGATTAACTGAAAACATTACCTGTCAACTTTTCCCCCCCCTTTTGTTTTACTAGTTGAACCTAATATGCCATCTCATTATCCTTTGCAGTTGCTCTGTCACATGCTTTAAAAAGCACAAAGGTACTTCTGTGCTATCTTTACCTTACTGTCAATATTTTCTTACAAGACCAAAAAGCGGCTTGTAGTTTGCAATCCTAAAATTTCTAAAGATTTAATATATTCTTACAAGACAAGAAAGTAGCTTCAAATGCTTTTATACTGTGATAACTCTTTGATCTCCCCTTTCGGAAAAAAGACCCCCTTTGATCTCCAACTGATTTTTTCTCTTGTTCTGAGAGCCGTAGACACATGCTGCAATGATGAAGTATATAAGACCAGCCGCCTTTATATAATTATTGGTTGTGATTTGATGCTAAATTTTGCCTTTTCCGTCGCAGAGGAATCTTGCCATAAGACATTGCTTCAGGAAGAAATTAGCAAGTCACCGCTGCAGGAGGAAGTTAGTGAGTGCTCTACTTTTGGGGACAAAATTATTAGGCTTTAACTGTTTTTATTTGAGCAGCTGATTGCTTTCTTTGACAATATATTGTAATTGCTTGCTTTTGGGGAGATAGGGATTCATTCCAGTTACAATAGGGGTATGAGGTGTAATCCTGACTGTTGTTTGCATGCGCTTGTCCCTATTTATTACTTACTTTGACAACTTCCTTGAGTGTAAATATCAACTTATTTTAGTTCATAAAACAACAGGGTACAGATGTTCTATTAGGGAGTTAATGTTTTCTTGACAAGCATAGGGTTAATGTCTCGCTTCAAAGATAATTTATTTTGTTAGAGGAAGAAAAAAAAACTTGCTTACTAAGTTACTACTGGTGTACAAAATGTCTGCAACATTTGTTGGCCCAAATAGAAGGGCTTAAACCAGCACGCTCTGTATATTAGTCCATGCTGTACTTGAGGTGTTTTATATAGTTGCAATGATTTTTATCAAATTCTGGTAGAACATATGGACATGTCTTCTATTGTTTGCAGCATGGAGCTCTGGGTTGGTGGAAGATGGAACAAAGTACTATAATGACAAGGATCAACATCCCTCTTTATGTGAATACTTATACAAAACACTATACTCTCCTTTCTGTTTCTCTTTTTGATTCATAATTGCATTTGGTATTTGTCACTAAAAGTTGGTTAAGGCCAGACTTAGTATATTATAATAGTATTCGTATACCCGCAGCCACCTCCAACTATATAGAATGGAGTTATACTCTTTCTTTAATCAAATTAATTTAAAATGGTTATTTAAAGTCCAATACATATGCTATGGTTGCTTCATTGTGTGCTCACAATAATTATAGCTCCCTGTTTTTTTGCAGCACCAAGCACCACATGCCCTGCAAAATCTCCAAATACAGTATGCCCTACAAAAGCTCTTGAAGTTGAGGACCCAAGCTGGCTTGTTGACAACAATAGACTAAGGTCTTTAGGTATGCCCTATCGCACTACCAGGGCACCAAGTTTGACTACGATTTTGCATTTTTTAGGTACCTCATGTTTTGTTAACAATGTTCTCATGTGGATTAGTTGCTAAATAACTAAAAGAAAGGGTACTAGCTAGCATCATATTGAACTAGAACCCTCCCTCTATATCTCTTACATTTACTCCAGCTTCCTTATTACCCATTTTCGAAAACAATGTAGACACTAGACATCCCCAGTTTCGATTTATTGGCATATATGGAAACCATCCATGAATATGACTCAATGCAGCTAATCTAGGGAAACTTATATGTGAATATCTTAGACTTTCCATGATTAAATAAGTTCTCATCCTTCATGCAGCTTGTGTCAAGTCGTTTATAGTCTTCTAAAATAGTACTTTGTTTGCCCTTTAAGAGTTTTAGTAAATTATGCTGTCCTCATCTGGACTGCTGGAAGTATGTTAGTGCTGAATTCATCGCCATAGTTATCAAAGGCTGAGTGCAGCTTTCTTTATGTGTGTTTTTACATGAACTTCATATCCTTCACAGCGGAACTGAAAGAGATCCAAGATGCTATGAGGGATCCTGAAGTACAGAAAATGATACTTAAAATCGATGGTTCTTCAGAACCAGAAAAGGTAAGTCTTCATAGTTCATTCACCTGTAAAATTTGATAAGTTTGAAATGTGTTTGGACTTTGGATTCATTTCTTCTGCTGGGTGCTGGCTGTTTGAATACAAAAAAATAGCACTCGATATAGTACCTATCATAAAGCATCTGATTCAAAATAAATCACTCAGGATGAGCACGGGTGTAAAGTTTTTTTTTCCTTTTTCCATGGAAATAGTACACAACACCTCTATTTCTCATCCTTCATCGTGACCTTGGTATCTGTATGAATGGTTGACAAAATCTAAGTAGGCCCAAGCTATTCACCTATATTTCTTGATTTTTGCAGTTTTCTTTCGTTCATTATGTCCATCCTCTCATTAATCTGTATGCAGGAATTGGAGAAAGTGATGGAAGGTCAAGTTTTTCGCCAGTTCACCAATAAGGTCTTCAGCCATCTTATTTTGCCTTCCCTTTTGATATCCTATTTTCATGGAAAAATTATACACCATATTACTCATGCATTGCAGATTCTTGACATTGTCAGTCCACAAGAATGATCACCTACTCTGTTCTGTTTGGACTCTGATGCTGGAGAAAATAGAGGCATCCAGGCAAACGAGAAAATGGGCGCCTCATCTCTCCTTTTCATTTCCAGGATGGGGTTACCTGGTATCTTTTAAAAAAGATGGGGTTACCTGGTGAAAGGAACTTATGGTTACTGTGAAAAATCTCAGTTACCAAAGATATTTGTTAGCATCCTACATTTCGATTCAGCATGTGACTTATCCAAGCTGTATGTTAGTGTCGTATAGACAACGACTCACTGACTATTGCGGAGAGGATGGTGGAAAAAGGAAAACAGGTGGATGCTTCCACTGACCGATTTGGTGACTGTATTTCTCGTGCATGCTCTTGGCAAATGTGAACAAGTGGAATGATCAATGCTTGCGAAAATTCTTGTATAATCTTTGTTTTCGACCATTTTCATGCTGACACTGTTTTTCGGAGGAAATTTGGATTTGGATCTCAGCTAACCTTCGTAATAGTAGTGCGCGGTTAGGTTTAAGGAAAAACTCCTACGCCCGCTTTTCAGAAAGCATAGTGCTAAAGGCTAACTGCATTTTTATCTTTGTACAACATAGGCTTTACTCTTTTGTTAGTTTGTACACCATATACGTACAATGTCCATCATCTCTCGCTTTCCGTCCTGTAAAATTGTCCGTGAAAAGCAAGTGGGGCCGTTTTTTTGCTCGTTCCGTTGGGCCGTTTAACCATGGTGGCGAAAACTAAAAAGGGGTTAAAATTTAAACAGCGGGTGAGAAGACCAGCGGCTAACCAGTTTTCTGGCCTCCGTTACAACATGGCTTAAACGGATTTTAACTGTCCTGGAAATGGGAATTTCCTTTTCCACCGCGACAGCACGCACAACAGATATAAACACGCCCCTCCCCACCTGCTCCCCATTTCGGACCGCTTGCCGCACCCTCTCTCTCCCACCCCATTCGCCGCCGCCGCCGTCGCCGCTCCCCTCTTCACCGGCGGCAGCGCCCTACCGCCCGCTAATCCTTCGCGACAGCGGCAGCGAGGGCGTGCTAGGTATCCTCCGCCCATGACCCGGGCCGCGGCGCCGCATCCCGCGCATCCGCGCGCCAAGATAGGGTTTGCTTATCGCGGCCCCCGGCATCGGTGAGGCGGGAGGTCAAGGCGGCGACGGCCCGGTTGGGAAGCGGGGCTCTGGGGGCGCGGCTCGCCGTCGGATGGACGCCGATGAGGCCGCGGGGAGCAGCAGGAGGATGGATCTGAACCTCTACCTCGGTCTCCCCCGCGCCCCGCGCCCGCGCCGCTCCGACCTAGGCTCCGACCTCGCCCTCAGCACTCCGATGCCCTCCTCCCCGTCCTCCTCCGCCGCTTCCGTCGACGCGCCGCCGGCGCCGACGGAGGCCCTGCACCCGCCGTACTCCCCCTCCCGTGCCGACCTCTCCCCTCCGCCGGAGGTGTACTCCCCCTACAACCCCGAGGACTCACCTGTTCCGGACGCGCATCTGTACATGCCGCCTCCGGACCCGCTCATCCCCGGCCTTCAGAGCATGCCGCCTCCAGAGCCGCTCATCCCTGGGCTCGGAGACGACCTCGGGTACGCCTTTCAGCCTGCACCGCCGCCGCCGCTGGTGCGGGCCAGCGAACTGCTGGGGTGGGAGGACCGGCCTTCCTCGTCAACGGCTTCCTCATCTTTCTTCCCGGACACTGCTACCCGGTACAGGCGGCTGCTCGAGCAAACTGGTACCCGCTGGCTTCGCCCCAGGCGATTCAGGTCTGACCTTCCACCCCTCAGCTCCGAGGCTCGCCCCTCTGGGCAGGATGCCGCCATGCCGGTGCCCCAGCATGAGCCTGCAGCTGATACTGCTGAAGTAAATAAGGTGCCTGCCAATGGCTTGGAATTAGGTGCCTCAGAAGAGTCAACTGAGGAGGGCGGCAAGACTGCCGCCACATTCAAGTGTAACATATGCTTTGACATGGCAAGTGAGCCTGTAGTCACTTCCTGTGGTCATCTCTTCTGCTGGCCGTGCTTGTATCAGTGGTTGAATGTTTACTCCAACCACAAGGAATGCCCAGTCTGCAAAGGTGAGGTTACGGAGGCAAACATTACTCCTATATATGGTAGAGGGAATTCAGATGGAGAGAAGGCTGTCGAAGATGGGAAGCCACAAGGTCCGACAATCCCGCCGAGACCACATGGAAATCGCCTTGAGAGCTTCAGGCAACAGTTCCACCATATGCGGCCAATCTCAAGGAGGCTTGGTGAGGCGCAGGGTATACTGTCATCATGGAGGCGCCTTCTGGACCAGCAGATTATGAATAGTGTGAGTAGGTTTGAAGGGCCATCTGAATCCGCTGCGCAGGAAATAAATGACAGTGCTCGGCATACTACTCGCCTAAGCAGATTGGCACTGGCCACAACTATTAGAGCAAGGCGGATGCAGAGGGATGCTGAGAGCCGCCCTGATGGTTCTTCTGCTGGCTCTGATACTGGTTTGGCAGGAAATAATGTATCGGAATCATCTAGACGTGGCGCAACACCACGTGTATCAGACAGATTTGAATTGTTGGAGCGCCTTGCCTATATTGGCATTGCAAACACAGAAAGATTGGCCAGTGCCATGAGTGACCTTAGAAGAATAGCTTCACCAAGCCAATATGGAGGATCTGCTTCATCATCGAATCCTCAAAATAACGAGCCAGCGGTTGATGGAACTCGTGTTGCTGGAGCACCTTCTGCAGATCAAGCATCTAATTCGAGTACTGTTGCAGTGATACAGGGGGATGCTGGTATCTCAGAGAGTGCAGGAGAGCCTAGCAATGCAGGCTCTTCGAGATCCCTGAGGAGGAGAGGGAGGAACAATGCCTTAGGGTCATTGGATGCGGATGGTGGCCCCCCCCAGCGGTACAAGAGGCGCAGAATGAACTGAGCCCTCTTGATGTCGGTGTTATTCCAAACCTCGTTTGGGCTCCTTTGCTGATTTCAGTTGTATCTCATAACTTCGGCGATATCTGCAGCATGGCATGTTGCCGTTTCTTCTTTTTACCTGCTTACTAGGTATCAATGAAACAGCTCCTTGTTCAGTTTACTCTGTAGCTTGTACCCACTTCAATTTAAGAATTGAGTTGTTTTTTGCCATCTATGGAGGAAACATTTAACTGTGTTGTTTGAAATAATTTGTGTTCCTAAATCGAATGCTTGACTGCACATTCTTTGCAATATCATTTTGCCAACTGAGGCATTCAAACAGAGATGGTATTTATGCACTGATTCTAAATTTCTAAGCCAAAGGGTATCCATTAAACGTATTGCATCTAGTAAATGTGTGAAAGCTGGGAAATGAACTGCCTTTGTCGTTTGACAAGGTCCAGGGTGGAACTTTTATGTTATTTTCCCATTTATGAAGTTGCTTTTCATTATTACATCATTCGGTTCATTTCTTATGATGGTTCGTGCCTATATATCACTGATCCGTGATGACGGTACAGTGATACATGACTTTGAAAAACAACACAGTGGTGATATAAAGTAATTGGATATAGGTATGGCTGGGTTAGTGAAGTAGATACATTGGTTCAGGCTACGTTGAAAGCAATGTCCTTCCTTAAACTTGTGATCTACTGATCTACTCCGTATGCAATATTTTCATTGAGCAGGAGCCAGGAGAGTAGGTAACTGATATTATCCTCAGCCTTCAAATTACAACCTTTGGTAAGCTTAGATATTGTCTGAACAGTTCATTGACGAGTTGATCAATCTACAGTGGGACTAGGTACGAATGCAAAGTTCAAAGACCGCTTTCTTTGAAGCGCTGTGCAGTGGACTTTTTCAATATTGTTTTTCTCTTCGTTTAACAGCTTATTTTGTCCAGTGAATCTTCCTCAAAATTGTTTTCTTTGATACAAGAATCAATCATTGCTACATCAGTATTATACATTCATGACACAATTGAGTAACTGTGGTTTCTTCCTCAGATTTATTCATATTTTACTGTGTACTGTGCTTTTGGAACTTACAAAAAGACAACTAACGGGGTGTCGGGATAAAGATAAAAACTGAGAAAGAAAGAAAAAAGAAAAAGAACCTATAGCACTGTATCAAATTTATACTGTGCATTGTTCAGACATCAACGCCGAGGCACTCTAGATACGGCTTATGTCCCGGCCAAACAACAACGTGGTCAGCCAATTGATAGCCACATAGAACCTATTCCTCCAGCTAACAACACGAGTTAAGTATGCAGAGCGCCAGATAATCCAGCTCAAAAATCCTGCAAGAGATATTCCTCTCGACTCCTGCCGATGGAGAAAGAAATTTGTTTCAGTAAACACATGAGCAGCTAGTGAACTGTTAAAGCTTGCAAATGGAAAACATCACCATACCTTGCGCATGCAAAGCAGGACAAGAAGTACAAGCACCTAGCAAAGATGACCTAGACTTCAACTCAGCAAGCTCAACCCTAGCACCCTCTAGTTCATCCAAGCAAGTCATGTGTTTCTCCTTAAGCACAACAAGATCAGCAATATGCACATCACAGAACGAGCATTCTACCTCATCAGACACAAGAGGAGCATCTTTCAAAACAGCAATCTCAGACTCAAGCGAAGCTGCTCTCTCCCTAGACTCGCAAAGCAAAGACTCAAACTCCATGGCCTTCTTTCCAGTCTCAGAAAGCAAGGTCTCAAGCTCAGCCACTCTATCCTTGGACTCTCCTAGCAAAGACCTAAACTCCCTCTTCTCCTTGTTGGTCTTCCTAAGCACATCATCAGCGGTTATCGACCAACTGCTCTAATCTAGCAATCTCCTGACGCAAAGAGGTGGGATCGGTCAATACCTCATCCTCGGAGTCGGAGTCGGAGTCGTCCTTGCTCTTCACGGAGTCGTGCGCCATGGTGCAGTAGTCGACGGCGGCGAAGGAGATGTCGTTGAAGTTGCGGTTCAAGCTCTTCTTCTCCTTGCGGTGGCCGCGGTCCTCATCTTCACTGCTTGAGCTTGACGACGTGTTGGTGGAGCTTGTGTCGATGTCGCTCGCATCAGCCACCATCGCTCGAGATCTATGCTTCTTGTGTCCACCGTGCTTGTTCTTGGATCTTCTCTCATCCTTGTTCTTCTGCTTGGAGCGGTACTCGTCCTTGGGACGGTGCTTGTGGTCAGTCTCGCGGGCGGTGCTTGCGGTTGTAGTCGTTCTTGATCTCCTCGGGGCACTCGGCGATGAAGTGGCCCATCTTCCCGCATCTGTAGCACGTACTCCCGGCACGCCTCGAACCCTTGCGGTTCTGGTACATCCGCTCGAACCTCCTCGTGAGCAACGCGAGATCCTCCTCGCTCAGCACCTCATATTCTTCATCTGGAAGGGACACAAGAGAAGACAAAGCAAAGTGTCTAGGAGTGTTAGCATGTCCATATCCAGAGCCACCGACTAGAGCCAGACTATGGGGATCAGTCGGACTCTTAGCCTTGGCAAGCAACTGTCTGTCCACCTCGGAAGACTTCAACTTCGAGAAAAGCTCATCAACAGAAAGAGTCTCATAGTTTGCCGACTCCATGATCGCCTCAACCTTGGCACCCCACACGGATCTATCAAGTGCTTGCAGAAGCTTGATAGCTCGGTCATGATCCGAGTATGGGAGCACGGTAATGTTGGCTTTCATGTTGTTGACAATCGAAGTGAAACGCTGAAACAAAGCATCAACCGACTCTCCAGGCAAATGAGCGAAATTCTCATATTCTCTCCTGTACATCGAAAAAAGCCTAGCCTTGACATGGCTATCACCACCGTGGGCTACCTTGAGCTTCTGCCAGATCTGGCAAGCTAGGTCCTCGCCCAAAACACGCTCAAACTCCTCGGCAGACAAAGCACGGAACAAGTAGTCAACAGCTCGGGCATTCGCCTCAAATCTATCCTTTGCATCCTGGGCATCTAAGTTGGTGGGATTGACATAGTTTTCATCTTTCGTCACATCCCACAGCAACTTTCCTTTGCCTCGCAAGAAAGCGCCCATACGCGCAACCCAGTTCGGGTAGTTCTTCCCATCGAAGTGCGGAGGCCCAGGAACCCCGATCTTGGTACGCCATCTTTGGATCTTAGACTGGTTAGAGTCGCAAAGACCCGTAACCGGCTCTGATACCAATTGAAGGACCGAAACGGCGACCAGAGAGGGAGGGAGTGAATGGGAGCCGATAAAAATTCTTTCTAATCGATCCGGCTATTCTCCCAAAACAACTCCGAAACCTCCGAGAGCAATCTTGCCAAGATCACGTAGCCACTGTCAAGCTACTGACCCTAGGAACAAGAAACGAACAGCGGAACTCGAACCAATCGAAACGAACACCAAAACGACCCGAAACGCGGCTCGATCTAACACACCCAGAGGGGGGCGGTTAAACCGGCCAGGGGGGGCGGTTAAACCGCCCGGGCCTGGGTGGCTCGGGAAAAAGTCAAAACAAAAGTGGATCTCCCAAACCGCTTGAGCTCTTGAGGCGAGATTTTGGTCAGATGATCTAGACCTCCAGTGGAGTGTTTTCCCAAAAGATCTCGGCCTCTAACTCAGTACAACTCCCGGAATCGCAGATCTCGCGAAGAACACCATGACCTCGAGTTCATCCCGAAAATCTCAAATCCAGAGCGATTCTCGGCGTTTGGGGGCAAAGGATCACCAGCAAAAGAGGCACAAGGCACTCATACGTGAATCCCCCAAAGAAATCTGAGAGAAAACGCCCTAGAACAAGAAGAACGAAAATCCCCCAAAAATAGCTCCGAAAATACCCACGAAAATAGAAAAAGGAAAGGGAGCTCGGGAAATCAAATCATGGCACAAAGATGAGCAGCACAAACTCCATCACATAACCATGAATTCACCTATACAAAACTAAGAAAGATTCGAAGTAGTTCTAGGTGGAGGGGATGAAGGGGATAACAAGTTCAAAGTAAAACCTAAAGAGATAACTAGAGAGATGGCAGCCACCAGCCCTGAAGGGGCCTATTAGTAGTCCAAGTGGTGGTGCTCTAAAGACTAAACTACCCCTAAGTGATACATACCCCTCAGGGGCAAATTTGACATTTGATCTTCAGATATTTTCCGGCTCGGGCACCTTCCACTGCAAGCTAGCTTCCCTCCGACGCAAGCCTTGCAGTCACGCCGCGTGTCCTCCGGATCGAAGCTCCTCGACGCCGTTCTTGGGCCAGCCCAGGGGGGCGGTTAAACCGGCCCTGGGGGGCGGTTAAACCGCCCCTATCAGCCTCACTCGGCCCAGCTGCCCAAGTTCGCCTCGTCGAGTCCTCGGTCCTTGGTTTTGAGGCCCAAACCAAGGGAAACCGTCCACCGATGATTTTGTGGCCAAATCACCAAACCCCGCGCGCAAACTTGGTTGTTAGCCGCCACCTTGCGCCGGCTTCTCAGTCCGCGTACGAGCTTCGGTTGTGAGCCGCTACCTCGCACCGGAACCACGTCCCCTTGCTCGTTCTTGCCAGCATGTGAACCGCACTTGATCCACCGGTCCATCGGGTCCCTCGAACCAAGCCTACTTGTCTCTCCGCTCCTCGGAGGCCGTCATGGCTAAGACCTTTCGCGCCTGTTCTTCACCTGCACCAATGCAACCAAGCCGCATTCTACACCTGCAATACTTGAGCCAAGGGAAACGTCAATCCACACCACGTTGTCAATCACTCATCACACCAGGAAGCGACCATCCACCGGTCCTCGGACTAACTTCCATATCGAGAAGAGTCCTTGCAGTACTCTACTCTTGTTCTTCACGCCTGGTACGACTCTGAGTGCTTGCCAAGCCAATCGAGTGCTTTTTCGAGTTCTTGATCAGTCTTGGACAGGTCTTGGTTGTCACGAGACCATGAGGTGCTTAAGCCCCGTTGATAGTCCAGCGAGCTTTAGGGTTCTTCAAATCATCTTGGAGATCATCATTCGTGTGGTAATTTGCACCCAGAATTAGTAGTCACATCGAATCATCTTGGAGATCTTCATCCGAGTGGTATTCTTGTACCCAGTCCCCCGAGCATAGGAGCCAGCGGGGATGCATCGAGTAGTATGTAGTCAAAATAGCCACCATCAATAGAGTAGCGAAACAGAGGAGGTCGTGGTAGGGTTACAAGGTTGGTTTCGAGTAGAATCCTAACCAATTACTACTCGGAGAGTGCTTTTCAAGGCAATCCGAGTACTTTACAAGTCATACGACTAACTTCCATATCGAGAAGAGTCCTTGCAGTACTCTACTCTTGTTCTTCACGCCTGGTACGACTCTGAGTGCTTGCCAAGGCCAATCGAGTGCTTTTTCGAGTTCTTGATCAGTCTTGGACAGGTCTTGGTTGTCACGAGGCCACGAGGTGCTTAAGCCCCGTTGACAGTCCAGCGAGCTTTAGGGTTCTTCAAATCATCTTGGAGATTATCATCCGAGTGGTAATTTGCACCCAGAATTAGTAGTCACATCGAATCATCTTGGAGATCTTCATCCGAGTGGTTTTCTTGTACCCAGCCCCCGAGCATAGGAGCCAGCGGGGATGCATCGAGTAGTATGTAGTCAAAATAGCCACCATCAATAGAGTAGCGAAACAGAGGAGGTCGTGGCAGGGTTACAAGGTTAGTTTCGAGTAGAATCCTAACCAATTACTACTCGGAGAGTGCTTTTCAAGGCAATCCGAGTACTTTACAAGTCATACGACTAACTTCCATATCGAGAAGAGTCCTTGCAGTACTCTACTCTTGTTCTTCACGCCTGGTACGACTCTGAGTGCTTGCCAAGCCAATCGAGTGCTTTTTCGAGTTCTTGATCAGTCTTGGACAGGTCTTGGTTGTCACGAGGCCATGAGGTGCTTAAGCCCCGTTGACAGTCCAGCGAGCTTTAGGGTTCTTCAAATCATCTTGGAGATCATCATTCGAGTGGTAATTTGCACCCAGAATTAGTAGTCACATCGAATCATCTTGGAGATCTTCATCCGAGTGGTTTTCTTGTACCCAGTCCCCGAGCATAGGAGCCAGCGGGGATGCATCGAGTAGTATGTAGTCAAAATAGCCACCATCAATAGAGTAGCGAAACAGAGGAGGTCGTGGCAGGGTTACAAGGTTGGTTTCGAGTAGAATCCTAACCAATTACTACTCGGAGAGTGCTTTTCTAAGGCAATCCGAGTACTTTACAAGTCATACGACTAACTTCCATATCGAGAACAGTCCTTGCAGTACTCTACTCTTGTTCTTCACGCCTGGTACGACTCTGAGTGCTTGCCAAGCCAATCGAGTGCTTTTTCGAGTTCTTGATCAGTCTTGGACAGGTCTTGGTTGTCACGAGGCCATGAGGTGCTTAAGCCCCGTTGACAGTCCAGCGAGCTTTAGGGTTCTTCAAATCATCTTGGAGATCATCATCCGAGTGGTAATTTGCACCCAGAATTAGTAGTCACATCGAATCATCTTGGAGATCTTCATCCGAGTGGTTTTCTTGTACCCAGCCCCCGAGCATAGGAGCCAGCGGGGATGCATCGAGTAGTATGTAGTCAAAATAGCCACCATCAATAGAGTAGCGAAACAGAGGAGGTCGTGGCAGGGTTACAAGGTTAGTTTCGAGTAGAATCCTAACCAATTACTACTCGGAGAGTGCTTTCAAGGCAATCCGAGTACTTTACAAGTCATACGACTAACTTCCATATCGAGAAGAGTCCTTGCAGTACTCTACTTTGTTCTTCACGCCTGGTACGACTCTGAGTGCTTGCCAAGCCAATCGAGTGCTTTTTCGAGTTCTTGATCAGTCTTGGACAGGTCTTGGTTGTCACGAGGCCATGAGGTGCTTAAGCCCCGTTGACAGTCCAGCGAGCTTTAGGGTTCTTCAAATCATCTTGGAGATCATCATCCGAGTGGTAATTTGCACCCAGAATTAGTAGTCACATTGAATCATCTTGGAGATCTTCATCCGAGTGGTTTTCTTGTACCCAGCCCCCGAGCATAGGAGCCAGCAGGGATGCATCGAGTAGTATGTAGTCAAAACAGCCACCATCAATAGAGTAGCAAAACAGAGGAGGTCGTGGTTGACTTGTCATGCCGCGATCTCCCCAGAAACAGGAGTCAGGTGCCAATGTAGTCGAAGCCCCATCATTAGTACTTGGCGACTCAAATATGCTGGAGAAAGACAACTAGGTAAGCCTGATGGCAAACCGAGTTGTAATTTTAGCGTCAGCCCCCGAGCCTGGAAGCTGGCGAAGATGTACGTTTCTTTTTACACGGCCAGCAAAGTTTCCTATCAACGTACTCCTTGCATGAAATACACGGCCAGCAAAGTTTCCTTTTACAAGGCCAGCAAAGTTTCCTTTGAATTAGCCCCTTGCATGAAATTACACCTTTCCACAAAAAACATTCACGACTTCGGTTCCTCTTGAGAGGGTCCCTGCCCAGCCTTATATTTACGGCGGGCAGGGTTACAAGTTTGGTTTCGAGTAGAATCCTAACCAATTACTACTCGGAGAGTGCTTTTCAAGGCAATCCGAGTAGTTTACAAGTCATACGACTGATTTCCATATCGAGAAGAGTCCTTGCAGTACTCGGCTCTTGTTCTTCACGCCTGGTACGACTCTGTCTGGAGAGAATCCATGTGTCTCTGTGGGCCCATGGTCGTACCTCCAACAAGCCCCCAAGCGCTTCATCGTCGAGTATCATCAACCGAGTGCTTGCCAAGCCAATCGAGTGCTTTTTCGAGTTCTTGATCAGTCTTGGACAGGTCTTGGTTGTCACGAGGCCATGAGGTGCTTAAGCCCCGTTGACAGTCCAGCGAGCTTTAGGGTTTTTCAAATCATCTTGGAGATCATCATCCGAGTGGTAATTTGCACTCAGAATTAGTAGTCACATCGAATCATCTTGGAGATCTTCATCCGAGTGGTTTTCTTGTACCCAGCCCCCGAGCATAGGAGCCAGCGGGGATGCATCGAGTAGTATGTAGTCAAAATAGCCACCATCAATAGAGTAGCGAAACAGATGAGGTCGTGGCAGGGTTACAAGGTTAGTTTCGAGTAGAATCCTAACCAATTACTACTCGGAGAGTGCCTTTCAAGGCAATCCGAGTACTTTACAAGTCATACGACTAACTTCCATATCGAGAACAGTCCTTGCAGTACTCTACTCTTGTTCTTCACGCCTGGTACGACTCTGAGTGCTTGCCAAGCCAATCGAGTGCTTTTTCGAGTTCTTGATCAGTCTTGGACAGGTCTTGGTTGTCACGAGGCCATGAGGTGCTTAAGCCCCGTTGACAGTCCAGCGAGCTTTAGGGTTCTTCAAATCATCTTGGAGATCATCATCCGAGTGGTAATTTGCACCCAGAATTAGTAGTCACATCGAATCATCTTGGAGATCTTCATCCGAGTGGTTTTCTTGTACCCAGCCCCCGAGCATAGGAGCCAGCAGGGATGCATCGAGTAGTATGTAGTCAAAACAGCCACCATCAATAGAGTAGCGAAACAGAGGAGGTCGTGGTTGACTTGTCATGCCGCGATCTCCCCAGAAACAGGAGTCAGGTGCCAATGTAGTCGAAGCCCCATCATTAGTACTTGGCGACTCAAATATGCTGGAGAAAGACAACTAGGTAAGCCTGATGGCAAACCGAGTTGTAATTTTAGCGTCAGCCCCCGAGCCTGGAAGCTGGCGAAGATGTACGTTTCTTTTTACACGGCCAGCAAAGTTTCCTATCAACGTACTCCTTGCATGAAATACACGGCCAGCAAAGTATCCTTTTACAAGGCCAGCAAAGTTTCCTTTGAATTAGCCCCTTGCATGAAATTACACCTTTCCACAAAAAACATTCACGACTTCGGTTCCTCTTGAGAGGGTCCCTGCCCAGCCTTATATTTACGGCGGGCAGGGTTACAAGGTTGGTTTCGAGTAGAATCCTAACCAATTACTACTCGGAGAGTGCTTTTCAAGGCAATCCGAGTAGTTTACAAGTCATACGACTGATTTCCATATCGAGAAGAGTCCTTGCAGTACTCGGCTCTTGTTCTTCACGCCTGGTACGACTCTGTCTGGAGAGAATCCATGTGTCTCTGTGGGCCCATGGTCGTACCTCCAACAAGCCCCAAGCACTTCATCGTCGAGTATCATCAACCGAGTGCTTGCCAAGCCAATCGAGTGCTTGCCAAGCCAATCGAGTGCTTTTTCGAGTTCTTGATCAGTCTTGGACAGGTCTTGGTTGTCACGAGGCCACTGAGGTGCTTAAGCCCCGTTGACAGTCCAGCGAGCTTTAGGGTTCTTCAAATCATCTTGGAGATTATCATCCGAGTGGTAATTTGCACCCAGAATTAGTAGTCACATCGAATCATCTTGGAGATCTTCATCCGAGTGGTTTTCTTGTACCCAGCCCCCGAGCATAGGAGCCAGCGGGGATGCATCGAGTAGTATGTAGTCAAAATAGCCACCATCAATAGAGTAGCGAAACAGAGGAGGTCGTGGCAGGGTTACAAGGTTAGGTTTCGAGTAGAATCCTAACCAATTACTACTCGGAGAGTGCTTTTCAAGGCAATCCGAGTACTTTACAAGTCATACGACTAACTTTCCATATCGAGAAGAGTCCTTGCAGTACTCTACTCTTGTTCTTCACGCCTGGTACGACTCTGAGTGCTTGCCAAGCCAATCGAGTGCTTTTTCGAGTTCTTGATCAGTCTTGGACAGGTCTTGGTTGTCACGAGACCATGAGGTGCTTAAGCCCCGTTGATAGTCCAGCGAGCTTTAGGGTTCTTCAAATCATCTTGGAGATCATCATTCGAGTGGTAATTTGCACCCAGAATTAGTAGTCACATCGAATCATCTTGGAGATCTTCATCCGAGTGGTTTTCTTGTACCCAGTCCCCGAGCATAGGAGCCAGCGGGGATGCATCGAGTAGTATGTAGTCAAAATAGCCACCATCAATAGAGTAGCGAAACAGAGGAGGTCGTGGCAGGGTTACAAGGTTGGTTTCGAGTAGAATCCTAACCAATTACTACTCGGAGAGTGCTTTTCAAGGCAATCCGAGTACTTTACAAGTCATACGACTAACTTCCATATCGAGAAGAGTCCTTGCAGTACTCTACTCTTGTTCTTCACGCCTGGTACGACTCTGAGTGCTTGCCAAGCCAATCGAGTGCTTTTTCGAGTTCTTGATCAGTCTTGGACAGGTCTTGGTTGTCACGAGGCCATGAGGTGCTTAAGCCCCGTTGACAGTCCAGCGAGCTTTAGGGTTCTTCAAATCATCTTGGAGATCATCATCCGAGTGGTAATTTGCACCCAGAATTAGTAGTCACATCGAATCATCTTGGAGATCTTCATCCGAGTGGTTTTCTTGTACCCAGCCCCCGAGCATAGGAGCCAGCGGGGATGCATCGAGTAGTATGTAGTCAAAATAGCCACCATCAATAGAGTAGCGAAACAGAGGAGGTCGTGGCAGGGTTACAAGGTTGGTTTCGAGTAGAATCCTAACCAATTACTACTCGGAGAGTGCTTTTCAAGGCAATCCGAGTACTTTACAAGTCATACGACTAACTTCCATATCGAGAAGAGTCCTTGCAGTACTCTACTCTTGTTCTTCACGCCTGGTACGACTCTGAGTGCTTGCCAAGCCAATCGAGTGCTTTTTCGAGTTCTTGATCAGTCTTGGACAGGTCTTGGTTGTCACGAGGCCATGAGGTGCTTAAGCCCCGTTGACAGTCCAGCGAGCTTTAGGGTTCTTCAAATCATCTTGGAGATCATCATTCGAGTGGTAATTTGCACCCAGAATTAGTAGTCACATCGAATCATCTTGGAGATCTTCATCCGAGTGGTTTTCTTGTACCCAGCCCCCGAGCATAGGAGCCAGCGGGGATGCATCGAGTAGTATGTAGTCAAAATAGCCACCATCAATAGAGTAGCGAAACAGAGGAGGTCGTGGCAGGGTTACAAGGTTGGTTTCGAGTAGAATCCTAACCAATTACTACTCGGAGAGTGCTTTTCAAGGCAATCCGAGTACTTTACAAGTCATACGACTAACTTCCATATCGAGAAGAGTCCTTGCAGTACTCTACTCTTGTTCTTCACGCCTGGTACGACTCTGAGTGCTTGCCAAGCCAATCGAGTGCTTTTTCGAGTTCTTGATCAGTCTTGGACAGGTCTTGGTTGTCACGAGGCCATGAGGTGCTTAAGCCCCGTTGACAGTCCAGCGAGCTTTAGGGTTCTTCAAATCATCTTGGAGATCATCATCCGAGTGGTAATTTGCACCCAGAATTAGTAGTCACATCGAATCATCTTGGAGATCTTCATCCGAGTGGTTTTCTTGTACCCAGCCCCCGAGCATAGGAGCCAGCGGGGATGCATCGAGTAGTATGTAGTCAAAATAGCCACCATCAATAGAGTAGCGAAACAGAGGAGGTCGTGGCAGGGTTACAAGGTTGGTTTCGAGTAGAATCCTAACCAATTACTACTCGGAGAGTGCTTTTCAAGGCAATCCGAGTACTTTACAAGTCATACGACTAATTTCCATATCGAGAAGAGTCCTTGCAGTACTCTACTCTTGTTCTTCACGCCTGGTACGACTCTGAGTGCTTGCCAAGCCAATCGAGTGCTTTTTCGAGTTCTTGATCAGTCTTGGACAGGTCTTGGTTGTCACGAGGCCATGAGGTGCTTAAGCCCCGTTGACAGTCCAGCGAGCTTTAGGGTTCTTCAAATCATCTTGGAGATCATCATCCGAGTGGTAATTTGCACCCAGAATTAGTAGTCACATCGAATCATCTTGGAGATCTTCATCCGAGTGGTTTTCTTGTACCCAGCCCCCGAGCATAGGAGCCAGCAGGGATGCATCGAGTAGTATGTAGTCAAAACAGCCACCATCAATAGAGTAGCGAAACAGAGGAGGTCGTGGTTGACTTGTCATGCCGCGATCTCCCCAGAAACAGGAGTCAGGTGCCAATGTAGTCGAAGCCCATCATTAGTACTTGGCGACTCAAATATGCTGGAGAAAGACAACTAGGTAAGCCTGATGGCAAACCGAGTTGTAATTTTAGCGTCAGCCCCCGAGCCTGGAAGCTGGCGAAGATGTACGTTTCTTTTTACACGGCCAGCAAAGTTTCCTATCAACGTACTCCATGTATGAAATACACGGCCAGCAAAGTTTCCTTTTACAAGGCCAGCAAAGTTTCCTTTGAATTAGCCCCTTGCATGAAATTACACCTTTCCACAAAAAACATTCACGACTTCGGTTCCTCTTGAGAGGGTCCCTGCCCAGCCTTATATTTACGGCGGGCAGGGTTACAAGGTTGGTTTCGAGTAGAATCCTAACCAATTACTACTCGGAGAGTGCTTTTCAAGGCAATCCGAGTAGTTTACAAGTCATACGACTGATTTCCATATCGAGAAGAGTCCTTGCAGTACTCGGCTATTGTTCTTCACGCCTGGTACGACTCTGTCTGGAGAGAATCCATGTGTCTCTGTGGGCCCATGGTCGTACCTCCAACAAGCCCCCAAGCGCTTCATCGTCGAGTATCATCAACCGAGTGCTTGCCAAGCCAATCGAGTGCTTGCCAAGCCAATCGAGTGCTTTTTCGAGTTCTTGATCAGTCTTGGACAGGTCTTGGTTGTCACGAGGCCATGAGGTGATTAAGCCCCGTTGACAGTCCAGCGAGGTTTAGGGTTCTTCAAATCATCTTGGAGATCATCATCCGAGTTGTAATTTGCACCCATAATTAGTAGTCACATCGAATCATCTTGGAGATATTCATCTGAGTGGTTTTCTTATACCCAGCCCCCGAGCAGGCGCCCGAAAAGTCATCCAAACCACTCTTGCAGTGTATTCAGGAAGCCCCCGGCAAGTTGTACTCATTTGGCGAGTTATACTTTAAAGCACTTGATAACTGGTACTTGAAGATCACTACTCATACTGTGGAGTAGACTCTAGAGTACTTTCAAATAAGTACTCAGAGATTTGAAATCACTACTCGACTCTGTAGTACTTTCAAATAAGTACTCAGAGATTTGAAGTTACTACTCGCCTTGTGGAGTAGACTCTGTAGTACTTTCAAATGAGTACTCAGAGATTTGAAGTTACTACTCGCCTTGTGGAGTAGACTCTGTAGTACTTTCAAATAAGTACTCAGAGGTTTGAAGTTACTACTCGCCTTGTGGAGTAGACTCTGTAGTACTTTCAAATAAGTACTCAGAGATTTTGAAATCACTACTCTTATTATGGAGTAGAAACTGTAGTACTTTCAAATAAGTACTCAGAGATTTTGAAAACACTACTCTTATTATGGAGTAGACTCTGTAGTACTTTCAAATAATTACTCAAAGATTTGAAATCACTACTCTTCTTGCCGAGTAGACTCTGTAGTACATTCAAATAAGTACTCAAAGATTTGAAATTACCACTTGTGGGTAGTTGCTTTATAAGGCTAGCTGGCCTCTACAGGTGTTCAGCCTGGTCTTAGTTACATCTAAGTACTCAGGTATCCTGGAAAGTAGTCATTTGATCTACTCTTCGGACACACGAATGGAGCATCAAACTTGACTTCGCCACACGAATGGAACATCTCAAAACAATCTCCAGTAAACCAATTCCAGAGTTCCAAGGCATCCCTGATAGTTATTCCCCAATGTACTTATATGATTGCATATTCCACGATTCAAGCCTCTCGAAGCCAAAAGTTACAAAAGAAGTTTTAGAACAAGTCTTCGTGTACTTCATATGAGATGTCCTTTATATTTGAGTGAGTTCGAGCTGAATGGAGAAATAGCATACTTTGTTTCTTTTAAAATCAGAGTCTTTAATTCTGTGTTCTTTTTAACACGTGCCTGTGACACGTGCATCCCTACTAGTACAGTTAACTGTTGACCATAATTCGTCCTAATGAAACGTTAGAGATGTCATAATGGGCTTGTTTGCAATGCCCAAATGGCAGCCGATTGCACATTGCACGAGGTAAATCAGAAATAATATGTAACGACAATATTCTGGAATAGATTCTGTTTGCACTTAATAGTACAATACCGGTCATCGTCCACTTCACCCAGAATCGATAAAAAGAGAAAGGGACACATCCATCAAGTGAGATAAGAAAATCATACTATGATTAGTGTTCTTATTGAGAAGTAAAGTCTTCTCACAACAGTATTTTATAGGGGAAAAAGAACATAACGCTAAGACTGTAGTACTGTACACGTCAAAATAGAAGCAACTTCATGGTGAATTACACGCGGAACAAACGAGAACTGCTTGCACAATAAACATATGTGTACCTATCAGCGCTCTCTATGAGGCGGATCAACTTGTGCGAGCCGCATACCGCACTGCTCAGCCGCGGCACTGGTAAATGGCCTGGCAGCCGCGGCTGTAGGCCTGACCGCGAGCGGGACATGGGCCGTAACAAGCGGCCTTACTCGCGGTAAGAGCGGCGTAGTTGATCGACCCGCCGCTGTATAGCGCTCTCCTCCGTGGGTACGCCGCCGCCTCCCCGCCCTCGGCGAAGCTGCTGGCGTCGTCCTCCACGCGCCTCAGTTCGTGCAGGGATGGAGTCGGCTTAGCGCGAGCAGAGAATCCCGCGGCGCAGGTGGCGAGCAGCGCCACAGCAGCGAAGGCGAGGACGAGCAGGACTAGAGTTCGCCGCGCCATTATTGCGAGGCCGCAAGTGCTTGTAGTTGCAGTGCGTGCGGCTGGGACACTGTAGAGCGGCAGGGAGTGCTAGGCCGCTTTTGTATTGGTGCGATCGGAGGGTACGGTGGTTGCTGTGGAGCGCGACAGCAACAGCGCGCCTAACGACACACGTGAAGCTAGACGACGGTGGTGTGTGTCGACGGGGCCTTTCTTGTTCTTGCATGATTAAGGAAGCACCTTTTCCCATCGAAGCATATGGATCAACCAGCATAGTGTACCCAGCTGTGTGTGGTGTAACTACTAAGTTCTGTGCCGTCTTGTCTAGGCATCACGCAATGGTCGTTAGCCAATCCATAACTCAATGAGGGTAGCCAGGCACCGCAATGGCTGTTAGCCAATCTAAACATACTACAATTATTTTTTTCTGATGATCCGTGACCCTTAGATGACTTTCTAATCACTACTAAAAAAACATTAGTAGGACCAGTGTTTTTAGTGGCAGACTAAAAGGCGACGCGTCCTACAGAATCACGCGCTCTGTAGCTAAGAGCCGCTCCTAGAGAACGATTTTCAGGGGCAGTTGACCCATGGTCCGCCCCTGAAAAGTATTAGCAAGGATGGCTCGTCCCATGACCCGCCATAGAAGTGTTGTACTGTACAAAACCAAGACCCCTTCTGCCCCTACCCCCAAGTGTACTCCAAACCGAAAAAAGGGTGAGGTGTGCCCAAATTTCCAAAAAAAAGGTGGAGGACAAGGGGAAGGTTTGTCCACTCAGTGGGAGGTGAGTTGATGATTATCCTATAATTATTCTTAAGCTTATTGAATTGATTATGGCTCGATTAGGGTTTGTGTTACCTCTATCTGGATATAGATCTCTATGGTAGTATATGGCCAGTTAGACCCCAATTTGGCTCAACCTTTTAGATGGAACTAGGTTAGTAAAGTAAGGAAAGAAGATTCTCCCATTTATTTGCCTCAATTTTGACTTTTTAGCCTTATTCATGGATGAGGAAATTTCTAAAGCCATGGAGGACAGAGAAGTAGATTTATCTTTTTCACACTAAGCCTACATTTTTTTTCTTTTTCTTACATTTTCAACTTTAGCCTCATCTAACGTCTAGTATTTTTGTTTATGGATATGTGTTATGTTTTCATGACTTACTTTTTATGATTATTTTTATGGATCTACATGTTTAATTATTTTATGGTTAGAAGATGGATCAGTCATCGATGTACAATATATCGAGGCATGGTACTCATTTTCGTGAACAGCATGACAAGTTTCCTAAAGTCGGAGAGAATCATATAATGGATAAGAGAACCAAAGATATACGTTGTCCCTGCACAACTGACAGAACCATCCGGTTTTGAACGACTTTACAATCCAATCACATGCGATAGTTCATGGTATCATGGAGGAGTACACATTATGAAAATACTATGTGAGAAGGATATTGACGTTGTGGACCTATTACAAGATATGTGTCGAGACCCTAAAGCCGTCAACAGAGATTTTGAGGGTTATCATGAAGATTATGGTTTCGAGGATGACGGAAGTAATTATGGTGTTGACTGTGGAAGTGGTGGTGAGGACATTGCTCGGGATGAAAGTGGTGATGGTATTAGTGGTGATGAATTAGATGACAACGATTTCTTGGGCTAGCTGTTGCACCATACCAAAGGGAATTATTAGTTGACAGAGCGAAAGGCACACAAAATGTTGAGGCATTGAAAAAGGCAGCTCAGAAAACAATGTACGAGCGTTGAAAAGGTTGTCCTAGGTACTGGACATTGCTTTGCTTGATACTCGAGCTATTATTCTAATGATCTCCTGCGTATCTTAGCATGGTCGCTTCCAAAGCATAAAAACTAGCAAATAACACTTACCGAAAAAATAAACTTATCAGTCCCTTTCACCGTGAGTATGGAAAGAATTCATGCTTGTCCAAATTATTGTATCTTGTACCACAGAGACGTATTAAAAAATTTGGACAAACAACCAATATGTGATGCAAAATGGTACAAAAACAATGCTAGCAATTGTGGGGGTGAGGAGAATGTTCAACCAGACGAGAATAAAAGAATGAGGAATGGTGTTTCTTGTCATGAGCAACCCGACACTTGCAGTAGGCGTTGATGATGGGAAGCAGAGAAAGATTCCCGCCATGGTCGTGTGGTAGCTGCTTGTGGCCGATCGCCTGAGGCGTCTGTTCTCAAACTCAAAAGATGATAAACTGATGCACTAGTGGGATTCTAATAAGCGCAAGAAGGGAGACAGAAAGTTTCGCCATCCAGCTGATGCTAGCCAGTGGTAAAAGTTTGACAAGAAGCATAAGGAATTTGCCATAGATCCAAGAATTGTTCGGTTTGCTTTGAGTATGGATGGAATGAACCCATTTGGTGAAAGGAAGAGCACACACAGCACATGTCCAATTGTCATGAGCATGTCCAACCTACCTACATGGTTGTGTGTAAGGACTTGGTGCTCCTATAGCCTAAGAGGGGAGGGGTGAATTAGACACTTCTAAAACCTTAACCTATGGCACAGTCTAGTTTACTCCCTCCGTCCTAAAATGCCACCCCTACTCCATGTTGGATCTCTATGAATGATATGCTCCCGGTCACCAAGATGAGATCTCTCGGTCAAGGTCTTGACTCGCCACAAAGGCTCACGCCAAGGCAGATGAGTCACTTGTCACGAAGACAAGCCTCACCTCTCCTACTATCCTGGTCACCTTCATGACGTTTCCACAAAGGATCTTCTCCACGAAGGAAGGGGGTCTCCACGTCCCCCACACACGAGCGTCATAGCCTCTCTACACCAAGTCGGAGGGTCGAAGACTTGTCAGCGAGTCACCAAGACTCCAAGGCGCCGGCCATCATCTCTTGTACAAAGGGTGTGACAGCATAGGCTTAATACGATTGCTAGAATACTCATATCAACAAGTTGCAACTTCTTTTTCAGAAGCTCATCTCTAAAGAACTCTGAGGTTAAGCGTGCTTGGCCCGAAGTAATTTAGGATGGGTGACCGACCTGGAAGTCTTTCCCGGGTGTGCACGAGTGAGGACAAAGCGTGCAGAAAAGACGTGTGTTGGTCTGTGAGGGAATTCTAGAGATCCTAGAGAACCGTCAAGTGTAAGCGGACCAGGCCTCGGGTAGGCAGGACGTTACAATTGGTATCAGAGCCGACTATCATGGTTTCACAGGCACGTGGGGTCGCAGTTGTGCAGGCATGGTGCGCATGGCTGGTGTGGGCCAAGAGTGGTCACACATTATGGCACATGTGCTAGCACTGGGCCCACAGACGTGGCCGGATGGGTCCTTCCTGGACTGGGGTTGACCGACGAGGGCGTCAGTTGTTGGCGTTTCTTAACGTCACTACTAATTCCTCAGTAGTGTCGCTAGGAATACCGTATGGTAATCTAACAATTGTGAATGAATCCGCAAGCGCACAGATATACCATTGTTGCACTTCACCCATGAGTATTCCCAAGGGTATCGTATTTCCTAAAGGAAGGCGGGGTGGTTGAAGAATACTATTGTGAATCATGAATATAGCAAAGCATGGATAGAGTCACACTCAGGAGGGGGAAAAGATAGATAGATATGGTGGTAGTGTGACACACACACAAGGGATCAACTCAAGGTCATCTAGGCTAGGGAGAAGGACTAAGAGTTAGCATCTAGGTTCTTATGTACTTCCTATATATGGCACAGGTCAATCTAGAACTACGGATCCACACAACTATACAATCTGAGTCTATGCACCCTAGAACGGGGAGATAACCTCCCTCATTGCTTACGCACAACCAGATTGTTACTCATTTCAGAACACCTACAACGACCCCAACGTGGGGGATTTCAGAGAGTCCAATGGGCCTGTCACCACCCGCAGCCTACCACGGCCAAACTGCGGGGAACGCTCATAATCACTCGATGATTCCAACCCAAGCACCATGCTTGCAGTGTTCACAACACATTGACCACCTTGAGCTATTGAGCTATTGATCAATGAGGCTATAAGGATAGCCGGAGAACCTAAACCAAGGCATAACTCATGAAAAGCATATAAAGCATGAATCCATACTCTAATTGAACTAGAGCAAAGTCTAACATGTATGAGGGCACTCAATTCTATACTATCAATGCTAGGGTATAGGACTTCACAAGCATATAAGCCAAGCATCATAAGAGAGTAAGAACTTGAACACAGCTCAACCATGTCATGACAGAGACAAACCATGTAATGAGGAAATGTATAACCAAAGTAGAATAAAGTCTTCCTAGAACTAAGAGATACAAGAGCCATACCCTTGCTCCAAGAGACTGGGAACCTGAATAGAGCTACTCTAGCCTAACTCCACTAAGCCTAGAGCCTAAAGAAGAGAGTGATTGCCCAAGAGTTGTGTGTCTCATTCGGAGACCCCTCCCTCTTATTCATAGACCCCAAGCAGCAGCATCTCAGGCGAATATTCCCTGGAGCACCTCAGAACCGACCTTGGGAGAGCACCAGGAGCACGTGGAAGCAGCAGATGAGACGAGGCAGAGGCGGTTCGGCCGATCCAAGGGTTCGACCGAGTCCTCTCTGGCCTCCCTCGGATTGTGCTTCTTCAGGGTGGCTGGCAAGTTGGTCCCAAGTGTTGTCTGCACGTGTGTACACTGAGTTGAGGCGGTTTGGTCCCCGATGGCCCCCTCTATCCATGTGATGCACACGTGGCGGCGTCTGATTCATCGAGAGGTTGTCACTTGGATCCAAGAGGTGGATTCTTGATGAGGACATGACACACATGAAGGGTGTTAAACACACATGGAAGGCATGGAGGACCAAAGAGGTTGATTGGGGACCAAGTCTAAGTGTTCTCACGTTCTCCACCAGGCTATCACGTCACTTTTGGCCTAAGGAAATAAAGAGATTGAATCCAACACGTTTTGGAAACGCTGGATTCGGACTGCAGGGAATTCCTGAATTTCGACAGCCGCCACGACCTCATCCGGACTCCGTTTGGGGCGTTCAAGTACTTGATGGAAAGCTTATGAAGTCTACTTTCATATGGAATCATACTTATGTCCATATCTGTCCCGAGGCGGCCGCAATTGTCAAATCATTGACCGAAGATGTTTCTGTCCAGGTGCTGCGACACCTTATTTTGGCCCACGGGCTGTGTATCAAGTTGGGTCCATTAGGGATGCGTCCTAGGGTTGGAGCATGACCCCAGCACCCCTTTGGTCGTCCTCCACCTCTCATATACCCCCTAGCTGCCGCCAAGAAGTCTTGAGTTTTGTTTTACATCTAGCTTTAGCTACACCGAACACGCACAAATACGTGCTGTCCTCGTGTGATTCAGAACTCCACCTTCGAGTGATATTAAGATTGCTCGCCTCTTTTTCTTGTTCCTTCTTCGATTGCCTACAGGAATTGATCTTCGTGATCAGGCTGATCTTGCTTCAACAAGGTCGGTAACCACAGGGAGTTGGTTCAGCGATTGCATTGGCGCTTCGGGTTTGCTCGTCGTAGTCGGATCGTGAGGTCTACTTCCACCAAGTCGAAATTATCTCCACTCACCGAAAGACCGGGCACTCCAGCTCTATCAAGTGGTATCAAAAGTCCAGGTTGATCGGTGAGTTTTATCGAGTGTTGTTCCATTACCTACAGTCCACAAAAACCAAAATAAAAATCAGGTTAGATCATTGTCCCAACACCATTCTTCGCCTTGCACTTTCTTTCAATAATTTGCAGTTGTTGAATTTGTGTGCTTCGCGTTCAATTGTTGTTGGTTACTTTGTGCTTCCGCCGCCGCCGCCACCACCACCCGCCGCCGCTGCCACCACCACACGCCGCCGCTGCTGCTCTACATCTTCACCACAAACCCTACAACCCCACGCCGCTCATCCGAGTCCTACTCGGTTCGGCCGCTGCGCGTTCGCAGTTAGGAAAGAGATAGAAAAGAGAAAGGAAAGAAAAAAAGGAAATAAAAAAGGATAGGTTTGAAAAGAAAGAAAAAGGAAAGAATAAAAAAAGGGAATCAGCAGTTCGGTTTTCGTTTGGAAGTTTCTTTTTGGCAGTTTTGAACACCTTCACGAAAACGGCCATAACTTTTCGCTCGGATCTCCGATTTCAGCGTTCTTTTTTTTTCCAGGAAACCTTAAAAATTTCAGCACCGGGTGCGATCGGTTTCGAGGCCAAAAAACGCTGTTTACACAGCGTAACGCGGCCCAGGAGATTTTCCGTTTCTGCATCCCACTTCCTTGTTACCTTTGCTCGATCCACAGCGCGTGGCACTTGTTTCCAGCAGCTTTGTTACGTGTTTAGCACTATAATTCAACTTTGCATTATTGTTAGATTGTGATAATCCTTGACTTGAGTGCAGCCTACCCAGAACTACTCATATTCCTACGACGAGCCGACTTTGTTTCTCCAGGCAATCGCTGCTCCAATCTTTCATCAGGTGCTACTTGTTGCTTGCAGTTCGCCCCTGTTGCTTGGTAAGAACGGATAAGAATTTGATCGCAGCATCTTTGTGAGCATCTCATACACACACATACACACCTTTGCTGTCCTAGGATTTGTTTTTGTGTTTGTGCTAATCATTTCAGGAGACGTCAACGGCATCGTGGCACGATTCGATGCGTGGTCCACGTCGGTCACGGCGTTGCACAAGGACTATGACAGTGACATGGAGCTAGACGATGGAGATCGCCACGGTTGTGCCCGCCGTGTGGTATGTCCTCCACACATTGACTCATTTGCTACGGTTAAGTTTCAAATTCCATCTTATAATGGCAAATATGATCCTGCTACATATCTTGATTGGGAATTAGAGGTTGAACAGAATTTTTTTATGCCATGATATTCCTGCTAGTGCACAAGTTAAAGCTGCTATTAGTGAATTTACTCTTTTTGCTTTAATGTGGTGGCGTGATTATAAGCTAAAACATCCCACGTCTATTCCAACCACTTGGACTCAATTAAAAGCTGCTATGCGCCATCGATTTGTACCTTCATATTATGCCTGAGATTTGCTTAAACAAATGCAGCGATTTCAGCAAGGTCAACAATCTGTTGAGGACTATTACCAGGAGCTACAAAAAGGTATGATTCCTTGTGGTTTGTTTGAGACGGATGACGCTGCTATGGCACGTTTTCGCGGTGGTTTGAACCACGAAATTCTGGACATACTTGATTATAATGATTATGTTGATATGCCCACATTACTTGAGTATGCTTGCAAAGCTGAACGTGAAGTGCAGGGACGCCGCTCGACGACATATACTAACTCTTTTGCAGGACGAAGCCCGGCATCCAGCGCAGATCCTGCTCTCCCTACGCCATCGACGCCTAGCACTACACCGCGTGAGAGGGCGACCACACCTACAACATCGTCGACCACAGGTGCTCCACTCACGGATGGTGAGACCACTTCTACTGTGCTGAACTTTTCCACACCTCATGCTATCATAGAGCAATTGTTAGTGGAACCATCTCTTGATGTATCTTTGTCACATGATGATATGCTTGTTGTTACCTGTGATAAAGATAATTTGTGTGATAATGCTTCTGTTGTACATGTTTTAAAATCACACCCTTGTGCTGAAATTCAACATGATAACATAGAGCAACTATCGAAATAATCCTTACTAATTTTGCCTTTGTCAAAAGATCGTTTGGTTGATGTTCCTTGTGATAGAGAAGAGTGGTGTGATAGTGATTCTTCTATTCCTCTGCCACAATTGCTTCGAAATGATGATACACATGCTTTGGAGCCATATAATTCTGCTGAAAATAAAATGTTTGTTCCAATTACTTGTGCAACTGATGAACAAAAATTGTTATTTTCTTTAAATACCTTAGGTTATATTGAATTTGATATTCTATGTAATCTAAATTGTTTGGAGAAGAGATTTCTTGCATATCCCGAATTGCCATCCTTATCTAGCAATACATATCACTTCATTGGCAAATATAATCACAACGGAGAATATATGGTGCATCGAGTTTATATTTGTTCAAATCTGAAATCTTCTTTGGCTGGACAACAATGTGATAACTTAGAGGGCTGCAATAACAATAATCATGTCACATCCAATTTCTCTAGCTTTGTTTTAAAGAAACATGTTCAATCCAAAGAAGGGGAGCCTTGCTGGTTGCTATCTATGCCTGCTTTGTCTTTTGTTGGTACTCATCTTGTGCAGGATCTTGTTGAAAAACATCGTGTGTCGCCCGATCAAGAATCATACATGCTTGCTAAAAGTTCTATGCGAGCTGACACTTTCGCTAATTGGAAACATAGTGACATCCCTCTCCTTAATATTTTTGATTTCCTTGGTTTCGAAACCCCGTTCTCCTTTGTGTTGTGCAGGATCAATTTCAAGTACAATTGACGCCGAGGACGGCTTTTCGTCAAGAAGGGAAGGATGATGAGGACATGACACACATGAAGGGTGTTAAACACACATGGAAGGCATGGAGGACCAAAGAGGTTGATTGGGGACCAAGTCCAAGTTTTCTCACGTTCTCCACCAGGCTATCACGTCACTTTTGGCCTAAGGAAATAAAGAGATTGAATCCAACACGTTTTGGAAACGCTGGATTCGGACTGCAGGGAAGTCCTGACTTTCGACGGCCGCCACGACTTCATCCGGACTCCGTTTGGGGCGTTCAAGTACTTGATGGAAAGCTTATTAAGTCTACTTTCATATGGATCAGGACTCTATGTCCATATCTGTCCCGAGGCGGCCGCAATCGTCAAATCATTGACCGAAGGTTTTTCTGTCCAGGTGCTGCGACACCTTATTTTGGCCCACGGGTTGTGTATCAAGTTGGGTCCATTAGGGACGCGTCCTAAGGTTGGAGCACGACCCCAGCACCCCTTTGGTCGTCCTCCACCTCTCATATACCCCCTAGCTGCCGCCAAGAAGTCTTGAGTTTTGTTTTACATCTAGGTTTAGCTACACCGAACACGCACAAATACGTGTTGTCCTCGTGTGATTCAGAACTCCACCTTCGAGTGATATTAAGATTGCTCGCCTCTTTTTCTTGTTCGTTCTTCGATTGCGTACAGGAATTGATCTTCGTGATCAGGCTGATCTTGCTTCAACAAGGTCGGTAACCTACAGGGAGTTGGTTCAGCGATTGCATTGGCGCTTCGGGTTTGCTCGTCGTAGTCGGATCGTGAAGGTCTACTTCCACCAAGTCGAAATTATCTCCACTCACCGAAAGATCGGGCACTCCAGCTCTATCAATTCTCCTTCAATTTACTTTATTTTCTGCAGCAAAACACCTACAACCCAATATTCTCCAAGGACATGTGGAACTACATTATTCGAAGGGAAATATGCGTGTTAGCATTGTAAATCCTTCACTTTAGTAGAGAATGTTGGCAGTTATTTCAATACTTAACAGCTGCCAACAACTCCCCAAAGCTAGCCTCTTGCTCGTCCCGAGCAAGCACTTGGACTTAGGTTTATGATTAATCAGGAGTTGCTACGATGTTGTATTCTTAACTTATACCTCTTCTACAACAAAGTAATCTATGAAGGATTAGATAAGTCGGCATTGATCTTACCTTCGCTTGGCTATGGGGCATGTAGCTTCACCTGCCTTGGGCGGTTGAGAGGTGGAACAGTTATATAGAACACCATTCACTCAAATTCATGATCAATAATCAATTCGGAGGGTTTTGCAAATTTTTTGAAAAGAAAAACTAGTTCCTCAAATGATTCTCTCGGATCGCTCAAAAGTGTATGATTTCTCACCAAGGCTTAGAATGCCTTTCTTTCTCAACCTACTCCTAATAGGCTTTTATGTGGAGCTTTAGGTAGGGAAATGAAAGCATGTCTATTTCTCATATGTTGCTAAGTCAAAGATTGGATCCTTTGGAGAAGTCATACACTTTGATCAAGAATGTGCAAGTGTGTGGATGGTGGATGGATATATGTGGAACTCCTTTGCGAATGACCCTTCTCTCTCCTTGTTCCTTTCTTTCAGAGACTTGGGCTATCTTTTTATTTATTCCCCCTTCTCTTTTTTTTTGACATGCTTGTTTAAGGCATGTAGCATACCTTCTTTGGGTATGCATCTTTCTCTCTCTCTCTCTTTCATAGCCCAAGACTCTTCTTTCAAGTGTTTAGAGAGAGAGGAAATGAAACATTGAGGGACTTTCTATGGCGGTGGAATGAATGGATGGAGTGCATCACTTCGAATCGAAGTTTTGCATATATGTGGTGGATGTGTGTGTGTTGGAGGTACGACCATGGGCCCACAGGGACACATGGAGTGTCTCAGACAGAGTCGTACCAGCGTGAAGAACACGAGTAGAGTACTGCAAGGACTCTTCTGATATGGAAACTAGTCATATGACTTGTAAACTACTCGGATTGCCTTGTAAAGCACTCTCCGAGTAGTAATTGGTTAGGATTCTACTCGAAACTGACCTTGTAACCCTGCCCGTTGTGTATATAAGGCTGGGCAGGGACCCTCTCCAAAACACATGATCTCATCAATACCAATCACCACACAGGACGTAGGGTATTACGCCTTCTAAGCGGCCCGAACCTGTCTAAATCCTGAGTCTCTTAGCCTTTGTGTTCCTGATCTCGGTGAAACCCACCTGAAACTCTACTACCTCGGGATACCCCTCGGTAGGATTGACGGTAGAACACCGACATCTGGCGCGCCAGGTAGGGGTTTTCCTCGAAGATCCTGTGGAGAACGCAATGGTGACCTACATTCAAGCTGAAGCGCCTCAGGAGGGCACAACTTTCCACTTTAGCTCGTGGGTCTACGTCACCGACGGCTTGGGTGGTTTCTACAGCTACTTCGAGACACCTATCGAGTTGAAGCAGGAGCAAGCGCCCATCGTGGAAGATTTGGCCGAACAACTCGGTGAGATCACGCTCGCGGACCTCATCCGCGGGCAAGAGTCCGAATCGATCACAACTACGGAGAAGCAAACAACCCTCCCACCCCAATTCCCGTTTGGACTCCGTAATTCGACCCACGCATATTGTGAGACGTTACGGAGCCAGTTCGAGTCCGTCATGGACTCGAAGCGGGACGTCCCAGTTCGAGTTATGGCAGGACACGCCAACTCTCTGAGCCAAGCGGTCCCCGAATGCCACTCGGACTCGGACGAGGAGACACTACAAGACGATGGCGAACACGACCTCGTGATCTACGCCACAACTGAAGGAAGATCAGTGTACCAAAGAGACAGGATCCCACGGGACGTCTACAAGTCCCGCCAGATCTTTGTACTCTTTGGGCCTGAAGCTACTGACGACTTGCCGTTCTAGTACGGCACACCGCTGCTGCCAGAAGAAGAAAGCTCTACGGAGCTCGTCACCCCAAGCTCCAGCGACTCTGTTGAACCCAATCGACAAGTCTTCATGGCTGGCGCAGCAGCAGCTGGTGACGTCGACAACGACCCACGCTACACTTTTGAGCTAGAAGAAGACATCTCTGCGAACGAAGACGCACCCGCTGGCGAATCCGCCCAAGCGGCCATGGACAGAGAAATCCGGAACAACAGGAGGGATCAGCGCCGCCTAAACGCTCGCAATCGCGTCATGGCTGGTTGCAACCTCGCTCAAGAGTTCGCGCGAGTGGCACGCTATGACTCTCCTATGGCTAACGCCATGGAGATTGCCTACCACGTCCGTAGCCTGCCAAGAACCCCAGAGACGGCAGCTGCACTCGAAAGGATCAACGACATGATCCGCACTCTCGACAAGGCCATCGCCGCCGCACCATCGCGCAGCGAAGAAGTCGAAAGCAGCGGACGTCAACCTCCCCGCGACTAAGCATCGTCCCCCAAACCCTAGTCGACTGGGAGAAGCCAACCGCGCAGAAGGCGCACCCCCACACCGACCAGAAGATGATCGTCAACGAGGCGGGCGTACTCATCGCAACGACGCTGCTACATCATCCCACGGGCCGGCACACAGTTTTGACCTCCGGCAAACCATCAACGCCAATCGCGACGCGCGCTCCATCCTTGAATCCAAGAGGCGTGATGAAGCCCGGGGGTACAAGGAAGAAGACGACGAGTACCCAATGTTCTCCAGGGACATCCGGATGGCGGTTTACCCGCAACCATTCAAACCAGTCGGCTTCGAGAAGTACAACGGCAAGACCTCCCCTGAGTCGTGGTTGCGTATCTACTCTACAGCTATTGAGTGCGCGGGTGGCAACAGCGCCATCAAGTGCAGATACTTCCCAATGGCACTTGAGCCCACTCCACTCACATGGTTTGAAAACCTGCCACGACGCTCCATCGACTCCTGGGAACGCCTGAAGAAGATCTTCAGTGTCAAACTTCCAAGGCACATACAGTCGCCCCAAGACTCGACACGACCTCGCCATGTGCAAACAGCACAAAGGAGAAAGCGCGCTCGACTACATGCGCCGTTTCATGGAAATCAAGACTCTGGTGGTGGACGTCTCTGATCGCGACTGCATCGACTTGTTCGAGAACGGCATCACCAACAGGTTCTTTGACAGGCAATTTGGCCTGCATCGACCAAGGACTCTGGACGCCCTGCAGTGACCAAGTTGAGACGTGGTCTGAGCAAGAAGACCTGCAACCTCGAGAAGTATGGCCCTCCCCAGGGCAGGGAGAGGCAAAACGACTAAGGCCAGCAGGGCTCCCAGAACAACAAGCGCAAGCCAGACGACATAGTCGCGACTCTGGAGACTGGCATGCGAAGCCAGAAGAAGAACTATCCCGGCAAGAGCGATGTTGAGAAGATCATGGACAGGCTGTGCCCAATGCACCCAAAGCACAAGCACACCATGGGCCAGTGTTATGATCTCCAACGCATATACGCCGAGAAGGATCGAGAGAACAAGGCCAAGAAGAAGACGGCAAGGGAACCACTCGATCCTGAAGCCAAGAACAAGGATAGGGCCGACGACGAAGAAGAAGACGACGACGAGGACCAGACGCCCAAGTTCCAAAAGCCCCTGAATGTACTCATGGTCATCATGGGTGGCGACTATGGTTTCCCCACTCGGAGGAAGCATAAGCTCGCTCTACGACACATAATGGCAATTGAGCCAGCCGTCCCAAGATACCTAAAGTACTCGGAGGTTCCAATCACCTTTTCCAGGACAGATCAGTGGAACAGCTACGACGAACCAGGGCAATTGCCACTCGTCCTGGACCCCACAGTGGCAGAATCACAATTCACCAAGGTGCTCATCGACGGCAGGGCGGGGCTGAACGTGCTATTCTCTGGCACCCTGAAGAGGATGGAACTCGACATTGAAAAAATGTTGACTCCCACCGATTCCCCGTTCTACGGCATTGTCCCTGGTAATGGCAGTCTTCCCCTTGGCCAAGTCACATTACCAGTCACATTCGACATGCAGGAGAACTATAGGACGGAATACATCAAGTTCGAGGTGGCAGATTTCGAGACTTCGTATCAAGCGATCCTCGGACGTCCGGCTTTGGCCAAGTTCATGGCCATACCACACTATGTCTACCTCGTCCTCAAGATGCCAGGACCCAGAGGCGTCATCTCTATCCGCGGCGACTTGCGACGATCATACAACTGCGACAGAGAGGCTGTGGAGTTTGCAGCTACCACTCAGGTACCCAACGCCATGGCCCAGATCTTTGCAGCAGCTCAGAAGCTGAAGCAGTCAAAGTACGAGGTCCCCAGCATGGAGCCTGGACCACACAAGGCGGCTGTCCCTGAAGACGTGGCGACCAAGGACGCACCACTACTGGAAGGAGACCAGTCGAAGACCACCAAGATCGGGGCCGGCTTAACCCCGAAATAGGAAGGCGAGCTCGTCAGGATTCTGCAAGCCAACCGCAACATCTTTGCGTGGAAACCTGCAGATATGCCAGGAGTGCCAAGGAACCTGATCGACCACAGCCTTAACATCGATCCCAAAGCTACACCCAAGAGGCAATGGTTGCGACGGATCGCAACCGACAAGCGAGAGGCGATCAAGAAGGAGCTGGCGAAACTACTCGCCGCAGGATTCATCAAGGAAGTCTTCCACATGACTGGTTGGCAAATCCAGTCTTGGTGAGAAAGAAGAACAACAACGAGTGGCGCATGTGCATCGACTACACTCGTGTAGAAGTTCCGGAGTTCCCTTTGATACTTGTTGATTCAACAAAATATACATCGGTCAAAATCCGAAGAGTGGATCACATGACTACTTTCCAGGATCCCTGAGTACTTAGATGTAACTAAGACCAGGCTGAACACCTGTAGAGGCCAGCTAGCCTTATAAAGCAACTACCCACAAGTGGTAATTTCAAATCTTTGAGTACTTATTTGAAAGTACTACAGAGTCTACTCGGCAAGACGAGTAGTAATTTCAAATCTTTGAGTACTTATTTGAAAGTACTACAGAGTCTACTCGGCAAGACGAGTAGTAATTTCAAATCTCTGAGTACTTATTTAAAAGTACTACAGAGTCTACTCCACAAGACGAGTAGTAATTTCAAAATCTCTGAGTACTTATTTGAGAGTACTACAGAGTCTACTCCACAAGACGAGTAGTAATTTCAAAATCTCTGATTTCTTATTTGAAAGTACTCCAGAGTCTACTCCACAAGATGAGTAGTAATTTCAAATCTCTGAGTACTTATTTGAAAGTACTCCAGAGTCTACTCCACAAAAAGAGTAGTGATTTTAAATCTCTGAGTACTTATTTGAAAGTACTCTAGAGTCTACTCCACAGTATGAGTAGTGATCTTCAAGTACCAGTTATCAAGTGCTTTGAGTATAACTCGCAAAATGAGTACAACTTGCCGGGGGCTTCCTGAATACACTGCAAGAGTGGTTTGGATGACTCTTCGGGCGCATCATGATCAATGGAATTCATCAATGTGGTGGTCGCCTCAACCCGTTGCAAGTTATCAAGCCAAAGCTCAACTTCAGCTTATGCCGCGGTACTGCCGCATCGCCAATATGCTCGTGATGAACTCAAACTAGTCGAAAAAACTTTGACTAGTCTGCTTCATCGACAAACGACATCAAACAAGCTAAGTTATTTGTTTCAATTATTTTTATTAAATTCTATATCTTGTTCTAACAAGATTGGCCAAGTGCCGACTACTTTGTTTGGATGACAACTCTCTAGGCCGCACAGTGTGCTATCACATCTTCACCAGCTTCCAGGCTCGGGGGCTGACGCTAAAATTACAACTCGGTTCGCCATCAAGCTTACCTAGTTGTCTTTCTCTAGCATATTTGAGTCGCCAAGTACCAATGATGGGGCCTCGACTACATTGGCACCTGACTCCTGTTTCTGGGGAGATCGCGGCGTGACAAGTCAATCACGACCTCCTCTGTTTCACTACTCTATTGATGGTGGCTATTTCGACTACATATTACTCGATGCATCTCCGCTGGCTCCTATGCTCGGGGGCTGGGTACAAGAAAACCACTCGGATGATGATCTCCAAAAAGATTTGATGTGACCACTATTTCTGGGCGCAAATTACCACTCGGATGATGATCTCCAAGATGATTCGATGAACATTACGCTCGCTGGACCCTTGAATTGATCATTCTGAATCGTTTCAAGGCTCGGGGGCTGATAGGCGATATACAGCGATTGTTGATTTCATTTTATCTGAAGACTGAAGACTTAAATCAAGACCCTCGGCTTGATTCTTTGATTCAACCCAAGGCTCGGGGGCTACTTGATATCAAGTGCAATTCCAAATTGCACATTTCAAGAACAAGATGAAGATTTAAGATTCTGTGGACCCTCAACCTGATTATTCGATTCAACTTAAGGCTTGGGGGCTACTCCATATGGAGTGCGATTTTTATCGCACACCATATAATATTTTGAAGACTACTGTTTTGATCAAGATAAACGGGGCTTAAGCACCTCACTGGCCTCGTGACAACCAAGACCTGTCCAAGACTGATCAAGCACTCGAAGAACTCGAAAAAGCACTCGATTGGCTTGGCAAGCACTCGGTTGACGATACTCGACGATGAAGCGCTTGGGGGCTTGCTGGAGGTACGACCATGGGCCCACAGGGACACATGGATTGTCTCCAGACAGAGTCGTACCAGGCGTGAAGAACACGAGTAGAGTATTGCAAGGACTCTTCTCGATATGGAAACTAGTCGTATGACTTGTAAACTACTCGGATTGCCTTGTAAAGCACTCTCCGAGTAGTAATTGGTTAGGATTCTACTCGAAACCGACCTTGTAACCCTGCCCGCTGTGTATATAAGGCTGGGCAGGGACCCTCTCCAAAACACACGATCTCGTCAATACTAATCACCACACAGGACGTAGGGTATTACGCCTTCTAAGCGGCCCGAACCTGTCTAAATCATGAGTCTCTTAGCCTTTGCGTTCCTGATCTCGGTGAAACCCACCTAAAACTCTACTACCTCGGGATACCCCTCGGTAGGATTGACGGTAGAACACCGACAGTGTGTGTGTGATTCTTGATCATGGGAGTATGACAAACTTCTCTCTAAGGGTCACAACAATTTGACAAAGTTCAATGAGATAACAAGTAGCATATGTGGAGGCTATGTAGCATAGGATCAACATATGACTTTGGTGAGGAACTTAGCAGTTTTAAGTTTTGAAAAGAAAAACTCCAGATATCAAGTTTCACATAAACAAGATCTTAGCGCTCTATTCTACCATATCTCACCTCACAACAACCTAGGCATGGATCATGCTATTGCTACTCACAAGTTTCTTGCTAAGGTTTGATCAAACAAGCCAACAAACTTAAGACTTAGGTAGGCTACTGAGTTGTACAAGGGCATACAGAAAGAACAAACAGAGCAACTATTCATCATTTTAGTCATGAAGGAAAAACATTCTAACTGCGCATAGGAAAGCAGTAAATATTTTTGGTCTTTTTTAGTTTTCTTTCATGGTATGTTGGTATTGATCAAGATACAAGTTACCTTGGGCGATCTCCCACAAGCTAGAATCAAGCTACATCAGACTGTGGAGGAGAACTCCATAGTCCTTTGTATTCTATCATCTGCTTGTTGTGGCATCGTTCGGGTTAGCCTTCTCTGCATGGTTAAGTCATTAGGAGATTGTCTAGTCAGGTCATGTTTTAAGTCATGACCCGTCCAGCGATTCTTTCATGACATGAAGAAAGCAAGGGGTAACAAAGTTCCTTGTTTCTTTTTCTCAAGCGAAGACTCAAAGAGAGAATTTTGCGAGCTATACTTTGGTTAGAAGGAATGCTTCTAAGGGAAATTGTTCACACTCAAGTTTGGCAGGTCTGAACAGGGCGGTCTAACCGGGTTGCCAAGGGCAGTTGGACCGGAATTTTCAAGTTGCTCAAAAGGCAAATTGGACTGCACCATCATCTTCCTCTCGTCGAGCTGATAAAAATGCATATATGGATCGCCTAATTTGGAGTCCGAATGAAGGAGATATGACCCGGGAAGATCTACACCTGCCAGGGGCGGTTAGACCAGTTTTGATCTGTGTAATCCGAGTTGAGTTGTATTTTAGCACGAAATTTGTAAGGGTTTCGACTCCTAATGGGGTAAGGCCTCCCCTCCCTATAAATATGAAGGGCCACGGCCGATTGAGGGTATCCAATCGATCAAAAACACTTTTATCTATTATGTTGCAACTTTTACCTTTTCTCCTTGCCCTAGCCTTTCCAACCCATCTGCTGTTTCTCTTTCATCTCTACGGCGTTTGAGGACGTTCTAGGTGGCCTGCCGACCCTAGAACACCCCTCGTGCGCTTGCCCTGACGGGGTCCCTCCCGGGCGAGCGTTCGTCGGTCTACCCGCCGGGCTGTCCGGCAAACCCGGTCCAACCGCCCCTGCATAGAGGTGTGACCGGATTTGGGTAGCTGCACTGCACGGTGTGCTACTTCCTCCCGCGCGATCTAGCGCGATCGTGTGTTGGCCCCGTTTTAGCGCCAACATATTCTGGCGACTCCGCTGGGGACGAAAGAAGTTAAATCGGCTGTCATGGCTGGTTCTAATTCTAAACACGGCGAAGTTGATGAGTCCAATGTCGTCAGGCCAGATCTGAATAAAATTGCGGCCGAGGAACAGAAGGCTCTAGAAGAAGAACTGAAGAAGATCGAAGAAGCCCAAGCACAAGAGACGGAGCGGCGCAAAGAAGAAGCAAAGAAGAAATTCTTGTCGCACTTCGTACAAGATCGTCATGGCAAAATCATCAAGGAAAAGGAGGTCACCTTCGATACTTCACTTCCTGAGGTACAAACTAAAGTGAGCACCTCATCATCACCAACTTTTGTTACTATGGATGATCTTACTACTGTAATAGATGATTTGCGCTTATCAATTAAAAAGAGTATGCAAGACATGGTAGATAAGAGCAATGGTAAACTAGTAGTAGATGATGATGCTGGTATATCTGATATTTTAATACCCAAAATACCTTTACATAGTCCATCGGCTGCATCCACAGGGGAGCCTCATTATGGCATGCCGTTGAACTATTTTCCTGGACAAACATCTCCACCGCAGTCTGGTCAGCACAGACCGGTTAGACCGGATGGTCATACCGGTCCGACCGGCCCAGGTGCAATGGTTACATATTCATCGCCTCCTGAACCCTTAGCTGTTGTGCCTCCCGTAGCAAATGTTTCTTATGGTTCTACAGCTAATACACAATTTAATAGCCGTTTGCAACATAATGTTTCTAGCCCACCTATACAACATAATACGTTGCAATCGAATGCTTCTATGTCACAACCACCTAGACCAACCACAATTCAAGAAGTCATTGATAGATTTAATGCTGGTCTTGCTAAACAACTAAGGGAGGATTATGGAATAGAAGCTAAGCCTAGAGCTCGTACATATCAAAAACTGTATCCTTTGTCTTTTGATTCGTTTCATATCCTTCCGGTTGGCGTTGTCCTGAATTTATAAAATTTAGTGGGGATGATAATAAAACCACTTGGGAGCATATTAGTCAATATCTTGCTCAATTGGGAGAAGTTAGTTCTATAGATGCAATCAAGGTGCGTTTATTCCCTTTATCTTTGACTTGGAACTGCTTTCTCATGGTTTGCTTCATTACCTGCTAATTCTATCTATACTTGGGGACAATTAGAGCAAAAGTTTCATGATCACTTTTATAGCGGAGATAATGAGCTAAGATTGAGTCATTTAACATTGGTTAAGCAACGACATGATGAATCTATTGCTGATTTTATTAGAAGGTTTAGAGATACAAAAAACCGTTGTTATAGTCTTGTTATCTCTGAGAGGGATCTTGCTGAAATAGCTTTTAATGGTTTGCGTTCCCATATTAAAGAAAAGCTAGAAGGTCATGAATTTGCTAATGTTAATCAAGTATTGTTAAAGGCTTTAGTCTATGACAATCGAAGCAAAGATGCTAGGCTTAAATCTGATCGTCCTAATATGCATATGGTTTCTTATGATTCTTCGGACGATGAGAGTAAAAATGTCTATGCTGCTGAATTTATGTGGTCATCTAAGGATGCACCTAGCACTTGCACTTCTCTTAGGCCGGTTCAAAAGAATCGGAAAGATGAGATGAAATTTACTTTCGATGTATCTAAGTGCGATAGGATCTTTGATGAACTAGCAAAGGCTGGGAAAATTAAGTTTACTCATACTATACCCCCGCTTGATGAGTTAAAGAAACGTGCTTATTGTAAATATCATCATTCTTTTTCTCATGCTACAAATGATTGCAATGTTTTTCGAAGACAAGTGCAGTCGGCCCTTAATGAAGGACGACTGAACTTCATACAATGCAAGTTGATGATAATCCTTTTCCTGCAAATGCATTTATAAACACCGTTGAAGTGCAGGGTCCCAAAGTGCTACTTCGGCCACATCAAGCCGAAAAAGCTAAAGGAAAAAATGTAATCATCAGTGAGGAAAGGGTTGAGAAGAAATTGCCAATTCAAAAGGATCCTCCATTGAAGACTTCAACGCTCGGGGGGCAAAGCAAAGGTCAAAAGACCGACTCTGCAAAAGTCGGTCTAACCGGTCCTAAAACCGGTCCAACCGGTCCTTCGAGTAGGTGTGAAAATGCTTCCCGATCCAAGAACAAGGTAAAGCTGAGTTTTGAAGAACTTTTGGCCAAATACAAGAAGAAAGGAGCTGCCCAAAAGAAAAAGAGTCGGCTAAATAATTCAAAATCATCACCAAGACATGAAAAACAGCAAGGTATGCACCAACAAAGAGATAATTCTGTTTCTACATTATATCCTTTTGTTGGATCGTTTATGCCATGGTCTTGGTCTTATCCTTGTTATTATTCACCTGCTGATTATAGTAGTATGTACATGCAACCATACATGATTCAATATTCTAGTTCATATTCAAATTATGGTGCATTACAAAGGCCGGTCACTTGCAAAAGTAATCTGGTCAAAAGCAATGTATGTGCTGCTATTAAAAAGTGTGAGAAGGACAACGAACAACATTCAAATTATACACAGCCGAGGTGGTGTCCCTCAGGCTTGTCTCACACCCAGAAAAGGAAATTGCAGCGGAAGCGAAAGCAAGAGTTGATGAAGCGACAAACTGAAGAAAAGCCAGCAAGATTAGCAACAATCAAGCAGGTATGGCGACTAAAGCAAAGTGCTCCATCATCAACTTGAGTTGAAGCAAGTTTTATGGCCGGCAATATGTTGTCGCCCTTAGAAAAGTATATATGGCCGATGTACTGTTTATCATCGTCCTTGGGCAAATTCAGACCAGAGGAATGTTTTCTAGCATGCACGCTTTGCTAGAAAACAGGGAGGCATATGTTCACACTCAAATTTGGCAGGTCTGAACAGGGCGGTCTAACCGAGTTGCCAAGGGCGATTGGACCGGAATTTTCAAGTTGCTCAAAAGGCAAATTGGACTGCACCATCATCTTCCTCTCGTCGAGCTGATAAAAATGCATATATGGATCGCCTAATTTGGAGTCCGGATGAAGGAGATATGACCCCGGGAAGATCTACACCTACCAGGGGCGGTTAGACCGGTTTCCAGGGGCGGTTAGACCGGTTTTGGTCTGTGTAATCCGAGTTGAGTTGTATTTTAGCATGAAATTTGTAAGGGTTTCGACTCCTAATGGGGTAAGGCCTCCCCTCCCTATAAATATGAAGGGCCACAGCCGATTGAGAGTATCCAATCGATCAAAACACTTTTATCTATTATTTTGCATCTTTTACCTTTTCTCCTTGCCCTAGCTTTTCCAACCCATCTGCTGTTTCTCTTTCATCTCTACGGCGTTTGAGGACGTTCTAGGTGGCCTGCCGACCCTAGAACACCCCTGCGTGCGCTTGCCCTGACGGGGTCCCTCCCGGGCGAGCGTTCGTCGGTCTACCCGCCGGGCTGTCCGGCAAACCCGGTCCAACCGCCCCTGCATAGAGGTGTGACCGGGTTTGGGTAGCTACACTGCAAGGTGTGCTACTGCCTCCCGCGCGATCTAGCGCGATCATGTGTTGGCCCCGTTTTAGCGCCAACAGAAATCCTTCGACTCCTCCGAACTCCTTGAGAGCCTGGGAGATGAGCGATGTGGGGAGTTGTGACTAAAAGTTACTTAGCATTGTGAGACTCAGGAGTGATGAGATTAGTCGAATGTGAATTCGGCTACACAAAATGAGTCTCATAGCTGCTCCCACCATGGTACAAACATTCTTGCACTCATGTGAGGTCATGCAAGGGAGTCGTACCAGTTTCCAAAGCTGAGGCTCAGTTAAACACTATCTTTGAAGACTCTTGATTTATCAAGATCATATTATTGAAAGCGGGGAAAGGGGATAACTACTGATTTTACCTTTCAGCAAAAGGGCTCACCGTTTGAAGTCTGACGAGCCAGACTCTTCTCCAGTGTTCAACGTGTTGTTGATTCGTCTATTGTTGGAGAAGTAGAAGGGGGTGATCGTTCTCCATACCTCCACTGTTCCTCAGTCCCAAGTGATTGGGGTGTAGATGATGGTTTTCTGGACTTCCATGGTCGTGTGGCATGTTGCTAACCGCTTCTTATACTCATCCGTTTTGTTCAATATTCATAAAGTTCTTCATGAATGAGATGAGACTATCCATACCTGAAGGCCTCGTTTCAACTTGGTTGGCGGCGGTGCCTTCTTTCTGCAAGTCTTGGATTATGGAGCAACGCTCCTTCCTTGGTTGAAATTCAAACTTCTACTCCTTCCTATTGATGTGGAGTCGGATTTCTCCAGCACCAACATCGATGTGTGCGTCTGCGGTGTTAAGGAATGGCCGTCCCAAGATGAGAGGCGACTCCTTATCGACATCCATATCGAGTATCATGAAGTCGATGTAGATGAAGCAATCCCAGATTCGCACCGGAATGTCCTCAGCGATCCCCGCCGTGTATCTTACGGATCAATTGGCTAACTGTAGCTGCATTAGGAGTTGGGAACAAGTCTGTATAGTTAAGGCAATCCAAAACTACCTTGGGCATGACGCTAACACTAGCCCCGCGGTCGTAGAGAGCATGCTCGAAGCGGTGTGCTTCGATTGTGCAGGTGATGGTGGGGCACCCTGGGTCCTTCTTTTTCTCAAGAAGTCCTGTTGAGTATAGCTGCGCTACACTCCTCTGTGAGCTTGACCACTTCTGTAGTGGGCATTGGCCTCTTGTTGCTCAGGATGTCCTTAAGATATCTTGTGTATGTGGGCACCTGCATAGCCTCAAGCAACGGAACATGGATTTGTACCTTTTGGATCATTTCCACGAAGCGAGCTAACTGCTCATCTACTGTTGGCTTCCTTCTACGTTGGGGAAATGGGAGGATATCTGGCTTGAACATATCACTCAGTGGTACGTCTTCTCCCGATGCATCTTTTTCCCGGGGCTCTCTCCTCGCCTGCGTAGGCTCTTCTGAGTCTCCGTCCCTAGCTCCTTCATTTTCCTTGGTGGGTGCCTTGCCCCTGCTTGTCTGGGTAGGATGTGGTGGGTCGTGGGTAGCCTTACCTCCCCTCGCGAGTAGCCTTACCAAAGAAGGCGGGATGGTTGAAGAATACTATTACGAATCATGAATATAGCAAAGCATGTGTGTACATTGAGTTGAGGCGGTTTGGTCCCTGGTGGGTCCCTCAATCCATGTGATGCACACGTGGCGGCGTTTGATTCGTTGAGAGGTCATCACTTGGATCCATGAGGTGGATTCTCATTCAATTTACTTTATTTTCTGCAGCTAAACACCTACAACCAAATATTCTCTAAGGACATTTAGAACTACATTATTTGATGGGAAATATGCGTGTTGGCATTGCAAATCCTTCACTTTAGTAGAGAATGTTGGCGATTATTTCTGTACTTAACAACCGCCAACATCAGTGTCCTAAAGGGGTAAGATTGTGACAACCCAGGGCTTAATAGGATTGATAGAATACTCATATCAACAAGTTGCAACTTTTTTCCAGAAGCTCATCTTTAAAGAACTCTGGGGTTAAGCGTGCTTGGCCCGGTGTAATTTAGGGATGGGTGATCGACCGAAAGTCCTTCCTTGGTGCGCACGAGTGAGGACAAAGTGCACAAAAAAGACGTGTGTTGGTCTGTGAGGGAATTGTAGAGGTCCTAGAGAGTTGCCAGGTGTAAGCGGGCCCGACCTTGGGGACGCGAGATGTTACAAAGGGTTCACTCTAAAACCTCACACAAATGGTAGCAACACCTTGCTCTCTTTTGATGATGTTTTTTGACACGTGTTAGAGCCGGCGCTTGACAAATATAATGAGAATTGAGCCAGAATCAAGAGGTAGAATTCGAGTTAAAATCGGTTCGAGATGAAATCGGAGACGGATTCGAGGCTTCAGAATCAGACTCGGAGGACCGATTGAAGGCGTCGTAAGCTTTGGGCTGAATTGGGCCGCAGATGGGCCAGATCGTCTAGAGTCTTAGGTTAAATAGTTTCTTTCTTTCGCCGTCAAGTTTATTTGAAGTCGTGATCAATTCAGGAGTCTATAATTCCAGGGTATAAATATAAACCCTAGGGGTCGTGAAAGGTTTACTGAACACATCAATACAAAAACCTTTAGTACCTTGCATTTACTACTCGCAATTTATTTACAAGTCGGCGACCTTCGCCAAGCTTTTCCTCTTTCAACGAGTTCTCCTGGGCTAGTCGAGGCGATCCAGATCTCCAAGGCTTGCTCGTGAGTTCCGCTTCTACTGAGTAATATCTAAGCTTTAGCATCGGGCGCATCGCTGTTGCTCCATTTAGATTTATTCGACAGTTATCGGTACTTGCTAGATCTACAAGTCTCTTCTTGTTGTTTTAGCTTTTACTACCATCTATCTAGCTTAGAATTCTATCCAATCGGCTCTATCAAAGGCGTAATCTTGAGATTTGTCCGATAGCTGATTAATATTGTTCTAAGTGTTGCTTTACTAAGCTATATCGGATTGCTTTACGGTTATCTTGTATTGCTTAGTCATCAATCGGCTCTTTGCTGTTTGATCTATCAGGAATCGGCTCTTTGTGCTGTTTCATTATATATCAGAATTGGTCCTATCATATTCGATTTCACTAACAAGAGAATCGGCTCTTCAGCTGTTTCTTAACGTCCGATTTTATCCTTGTCAATCAACAGGTCAGATTGACTGGCACGCCCCGGATTTCAAGGCCACGCCTTCGTTCGTGTGTTAGCGCATTTGTCACCGCCCAATTTTTGTGTCAACACTCTCTCTCAATCCTAGCTTAACCTAGCACTAACACTCACACACTTTTGGCACGCCCAGTGGGACACGAAAATTCAAGACCCATGAATTCACATCAGATGTTACGATATCCATTTCAAGCATCTGTGTCATCCTGTGTTCTCACAATCGATGTACCAATATCAAGGGAATTTCCCAGTACAATGTCCTCCTCTAGCGTTTTGGCCAGCGAATTGCCAAATCCAGCTATCATATTGGCCACAACACATGGACAATTATCAAATTCAGCAAACTCCTCAGGCCTTATGGTCGATGAGTTCTTATTTGGATCAATCGTGCCAGGGACGACATTGGGAAAATTATCAGCAATATGTTCCTCGTCAAGTTATACAACCGATAGATCCGACTGCTCAGATATCGATTCAGAATTTGCAAATAGAAGATTGTCAGCCGCAACATGCTCCAGCATCGGTTCAAGATCAATTGGAACTAACAGAAGATAACCTTGATCAAGATGAAAAGAAGCCTTGGAAAAAGCTATCGAGGAATATAGATTGCCATGCCTCAAAACATTTAGTTTTAATAAGGAGGGAGGTGTGGCCCAAGTATGTGATTTTTCGAGGCCAGAAGAATTCATAATTAAAGGTCAATGTGAAAGCATGGCTAATGATCTGATCTCTAATAACGAAGTCAGGCAAAAGGATCCTGCAGGAAAGCCGATTCGTGATCGATAGCTTTCCCATAAATTCAAGGAACCGCAACCGCAATGGTGTCTAGAAGGATTAATCAAATCGCAGAAGTGGCATGTCCAGAGGTTGAGGCAAATTGAATTGGAAGAGCAACGCCAAACCAATGGAAGTAGCAACAATCAGGTGTGGCAAGTGAAAACCAAAGGTCGTGATCGGGATGTTGCTCCAGCAGTCGATGTGCTTATGGCATTTATTTCATTAAAGGAATTTATAGCATCGAATGAGGCAGTTGAATCAGACATCAAAGAAGAAATTGCTCAATCAACAATTGCTACCTTTGAGAAACTAGAAGAAATTGATGCAGAAGATGATGGAAAATTAGGTTATGGATTTACGTCGGCTGACAAATTGGAAGAAGTAGATTTGGGTGATGGTAGTAAGCCTAGGCCGACGTATATAAGTTCTAAGTTAAATCCTGAGTTTAAAGCTAAGTTAATAGCTCTGTTATGAGAGTATATAGATTGTTTTGCTTGGGACTATTCTGAAATGCCTGGTTTAGACCGATCGGTTGTTGAACATCGGTTACCAATCAAAAAAGGGTTTCGGGCGTATCAGCAGCTGTCTCGTCGTTCTAATCCGAAAATTCTGGATGATATCAAAGCTGAAATTACTCGGCTTATAGATGCTAAATTTATTAGACAATGTCGATATGCCGAGTGGATTTCAAACATTGTTCCAGTATACAAGAAAAACGGAAAGCTTCGGGTTTGCATAGATTTCAGAGATCTTAACAAAGCAACTCCGATGGATGGATATTCGATGCCTGTAGCCGATTTGCAATTGATGCAGCAGGACACAAAGTCTTTAGTTTTATGGATGGAAATGCAGGACATAATCGAATCTTGATGGTAGTCGAAGATATTCATAAGACTGCGTTCCGTTGTCCTGCTCATCTTGGATTGTATGAGTGGGTTGTTGATAGAGCTGGAGTGCCCGATCTTTCGGTGAGTGGAGGATAATTTTGATTTGGTGGAAGTCGACCCTCACGATCCGACTACGACGAGCGAACCCGAAGCGCCAATGCAATCGCTGAACCAACTCCCTGTGGTTACCGACCCTGTTGCAATCAAGATCAGAACTTCCTGTACGCAATCAAAGAACGAACAAGAAAAAGAAGGCGAGCAATCTTAATATCACTCGAAGGTGGGGTTCTGAATCACACGAGGACAGCACGTGTTTGTGCGTGTTCGGTGTAGCTAAAGCTAGATGTAAAACAAAACCCAAGTGTTTTTGGCGGCGGCTAGGGGGTATATGATAGGGGGAGGACGTCCACAGGGGTGCTGGGGTCGTGCTCCAACCCTAGGACGCGTCCCTAATGGACCCAACTTGATACACGGCCCGTGGGCCAAAATAAGGTGTCGCAGCACCTGGACAGAAAAACCTTCGGTCAATGATTTGACGATTGCGGCCGCCTCGGGACAGATATGGACATGAGTCCGGATCCATATGAAAGTAGACTTCATAAGCTTTCCATCAAGTACTTGAACGCCCCAAACGGAGTCCGGATGAAGTCGTGGCGGCCGTTGAAAGTCAGGACTTTCCTGCAGTCCGAATCCAGCGTTTCCAAAACGTGTTGGATTCAATCTCTTTATTTCCTTAGACCAAAAGTGACGTGATAGCGTGGTGTAAAACGTGGGAATACTTTGACTTGGTCCCCAATCGACCTCTTTGGTCCTCCATGCCTTCCATGTGTGTTTAACACGCTTCATGTATTTCATGTCCTCATCATCCTCCCCTTCTTGACGAAAAGCCGTCCTCGGCGTCAATTGTACTTGAAACTGATCCTGCATAACGCAAAGGAGAACGGGGTTGCGAAAACAAAAGAAACCAAATGTATTGGGAGGAGAAGGGTCACCATGCTTCAAATTGTCAAATGTGTCATCTCGCATAGACATTTCAGCAGGAATATAGACTTCTGGATCGGACGACACAATATGGTTGTCAACATGATCCTGCACAAGATTAGTACCAACAAAAGACAAAGCAGGCATAGGGAGCAACCAGCAAGGCTCCCCTTCTTTATAGTAAACTTGTTTCATGAAAATAGAACTAGAGGAATGTAAATTAGGATGTGTAGTATGGCTGTCCTCTAATTGATCATAATCTGTCACAACAAAAGGAGTACTCATATCGCAACCAATGTAGACTCTTTGTATCATATACTGTCCTTTGTTGTCATATTTGCCAATAACATGATAAGTGTGTTTAGCAAACCAAGGCAAATCAGCATTGTGAAAAAGTCTCTCTTGCAAACAATCTAGATTACACAAATCATCAAATTCAATGTAACCCAAAGTATGTAAAGAAGTCAACAATCTTAGTTCATCATTTGCGCTCGCAATATGCATAACATGTTTATTTTCAGTACAAATGGTTGGTGCCAAAACATATAGAACTGAAGCATGATCAACCAATTCATCTTTATCACAAGGAACAACAAGCTCATCATCATGTGACAAAGATTCGTCAAGAGATGGTTCCACTAACAATTGCTCTATAATAGCATGAGGTGTGGAAAAATTCAGCACAGGAGAAGTGGTCTCACCATCCGTGAGTGGAACACCTGTGATCGTGGGCGCTGTAGGTGTGACCGTCCTCTCGCACGGTGTAGTGCTAGGCGTGGATGGCGCAGGGAGAGTAAGATCTATACTGGATGCCGGGCTTCGTCCTGCAAAAGAGTTAGTATATGTCGTCGAGCGGCGTCCCTGCACTTCACGTTCAGCTTTGCAAGCATATTCAAGCAATGTGGGCATATCAACACAATCTATATAATCAAGTATGTCCTGAATTTCGCGGTTCAAACCACCCCGAAAACGTGCCATAGCAGCGTCATCCGTCTCAAACAAACCACAACGAATCATACCTTTTTGTAGCTCCTGGTAATAGTCCTCAACAGATTGTTGACCTTGCTGAAATTGCTGCATTTGTTTAAGCAAATCTCGGGCATAATATGAAGGTACAAAGCGATGTCGCATAGCAGTTTTTAATTGGGCCCAAGTGGTTGGAATAGCAGTGGGATGTCGTTGTTTATAATCACGCCACCACATTAAAGCAAAAAGAGTAAATGCACTAATAGCAGCTTTAACTTGTGCACTAGCAGGAATATCATGGCATGAAAAATTCTGTTCAACCTCTAATTCCCAATCAAGATATGCAGCAGGATCATATTTGCCATTATAAGATGGAATTTGAAATTTAACCGTAGCAAATGAGTCAATGTGTGGAGGACATACCACACGGCGGGCACAACCGTGGCGATCTCCATCGTCTAGCTCCATGTCACTGTCATAGTCCTTGTGCAACGCCGTGACCGACGTGGACCACGCATCGAATCGTGCCACGATGCCGTTGACGTCTCCTGACATGATTAGCGCAAACACAAAAACAAATCCTAGGACAGCAAAGGTGTGTATGTGTGTGTATGAGATGCTCACAAAGATGCTGCGATCAAATTCTTATCAGTTCTTACCAAGCAACAGGGGTGACCTGCAAGCAACAAGTAGCACCTGCGAAAGATTGGAGCAGCGATTGCCTGGAGAAACAAAGTCGGCTCGTCGTAGGAATATGTGTAGTTCTGGGTAGGCTGCACTCAAGTCAAGGATTAGCACAATCAAACAATAATGCAAAGCTGAATTATAGTGCTAAACACGTAACAAAGCTGCTGGTAACAAGTGCCACCCGCGATGGATCAAGGGAAGGCAACAAGGAAGTGGGCTGCAGAAACGGAAAATCTCTCGGGCCGCGTTACGCTGTGTAAACGGCGTTTTTTGGCCTTGAAACCGGCTTCACCTGGCGTAGCGCCAGGTGCCCTGTATAGGAAATTTTGTAAGCTTTCCGGAAAAAAAAAGAACGCTGAAATCGGAGATCCGAGCGAAAAGTTATGGCCGTTACAAAACGGGTGTTCGTAACGACACAAAACTGCCAAACGAAAAACCGAACTTTCCAAAAACGAACTGCTCTTTCCTTTTTTTTAATTCTTTCCTTTGTCTTTCTTCTCAGAACTTTCCTTTTTTTTTCCTTTTTTTCTTTCCTTTCTATTTTTCTTTCCTTTTTTTTCTCTTTCCTCAAACAGAAACACGAAACCGAGTAGGGTTCGGTTGGATCGGCGGCGCGTGGAGTGCGGCTTGGGGAAGGAAAACGAAACCGAGTAGGGTTCGGTTGGAGGGGGTAACGGCGCTGGTGGTGATGATGATTGCGGCGGCGGTGGTGCTGGTGGCGAGGTAGGACAGCGGCGGCGGCGGCGGTGGTGGAGATGGAAAGCGGCGGAAGCACAAAGTGACCAGCAACAAATTAACGCGAAGCACACAAATTCAACAACGCAAATTATTGAAAGAAAGTGCAAGGCGAAGAAAGGTTTTGGGACAATGGTCTAACCTGAATTTTTTTTTGGGTTTTTGTGGACTGTAGGTATGGAACAACACTCGATAAAAACTCACCGATCAACCTGGACTTTTGATACCACTTGATAGAGCTGGAGTGCCCGATCTTTCGGTGAGTGGAGGATAATTTTGATTTGGTGGAAGTCGACCCTCACGATCCGACTACGACGAGCGAACCCGAAGCGCCAATGCAATCGCTGAACCAACTCCCTGTGGTTACCGACCCTGTTGCAATCAAGATCAGAACTTCCTGTACGCAATCAAAGAACGAACAAGAAAAAGAAGGCGAGCAATCTTAATATCACTCGAAGGTGGGGTTCTGAATCACACGAGGACAGCACGTGTTTGTGCGTGTTCGGTGTAGCTAAAGCTAGATGTAAAACAAAACCCAAGTGTTTTTGGCGGCGGCTAGGGGGTATATGATAGGGGGAGGACGTCCACAGGGGTGCTGGGGTCGTGCTCCAACCCTAGGACGCGTCCCTAATGGACCCAACTTGATACACGGCCCGTGGGCCAAAATAAGGTGTCGCAGCACCTGGACAGAAAAACCTTCGGTCAATGATTTGACGATTGCGGCCGCCTCGGGACAGATATGGACATGAGTCCGGATCCATATGAAAGTAGACTTCATAAGCTTTCCATCAAGTACTTGAACGCCCCAAACGGAGTCCGGATGAAGTCGTGGCGGCCGTTGAAAGTCAGGACTTTCCTGCAGTCCGAATCCAGCGTTTCCAAAACGTGTTGGATTCAATCTCTTTATTTCCTTAGACCAAAAGTGACGTGATAGCGTGGTGTAAAACGTGGGAATACTTTGACTTGGTCCCCAATCGACCTCTTTGGTCCTCCATGCCTTCCATGTGTGTTTAACACGCTTCATGTATTTCATGTCCTCATCAGTTGTGATGACTTTTGGGCTTAAAATGCTGGTGCTACATATCAGAGGGCTATGAATTATATTTTTCATGAGACCATTGGAAAGATTGTTGAAATATACATCGATGATGTTGTAGTTAAATCGGAAAGTTATGATGATCATTTGTCTGATTTACGTTGTACGCTAGAGTGCACAAGGAAACATGGTCTCAAAATGAATCCTCTCAAATGTGCTTTTGGAGTATCGGCTGGTCAATTTTTGGGATTTATGGTTCATGAGAGAGGGATTGAGATTAGCCAGAAAAGCATTAGTTCGATCAATAAAGTTGTTGCTCCAGAAAATAAGAAAGAACTTCAATCTTTGATCGGGAAGATAAATTTTATCAGAAGATTCATATCAAATCTGTCTGGTAAGATTAAGCCGTTCACTCCATTATTAAAACTCAACGCCGATCAAAAGTTCGTTTGGGGGAGAGAACAACAAGAAGCTTTAGACAGAATCAAGGAATACTTAACCTCCCCTCCAATTTCGGTTCCTCCACAGAAAGGTAAGCCGTTTAAATTATATTTATCGGCTAAGGAGTCTGCAATTGGATCTGCCTTGGTTCAAGAGTTTGAAAGAAAAGAGCGGGTTGTTTATTTTGTTAGTAGAAGTTTATTGGATGCTGAAACAAGATATTCCCCTGTCGAAAAGTTGTGCCTATGCCTATATTTCTCTTGTACTAAGTTAAGGCATTATTTATTATCGGCTCAATGCATTGTTGTTAGCAAAGATGATGTGGTCCAATATATGTTGTCATTACCGATTTTAAATGGGAGAATCGGTAAATGCACATTGGCTCTTTCAGAGTTTGATTTACGGTATGAATTGGCTAAAGCCATTAAGGGTCAGGTATTGGCTGATTTTGTTGCCCAACATTGTGGATCGGATGTGTCTATGGTGGAGCCAGTTCCTTGGTCCTTATTCTTTGATGGATCAGCTTGTGGAGTTGGATCTGGAATCAGTGTTGTGCTCATCTCGCCTCGGGGGGCAAGTTTCGATTTTGCCATACCGATTGAGAAGACTGCTACTAACAATCAGGCTGAGTATCGAGCTGTTCTCAAGGGCCTACAATTGTTGAGAGAAGTTAAAGCCGATGCCGTTGAAATATTTGGAGATTCAATGTTGGTTGTAAAACAGTTATCTAAGGAATATTAATGCAACGATGATGTTCTCTTAGGATACCGAGATGAATGTCTCCAATTGTTAAGAGAATTTAAGATGGTGACAATTGAACATATACCAAAACTCCATAATCATGAGGCTAATCGATTGGCTCAGAGTGCTTTAGGGTACCGACCGATTCAAGACATATTAGAATCGGATTTAGCTGATGATGATTGGAGAAAAGAAATATTCGAATATTTGAAAGATCCATCTAAAAGAACCGATAGACGAGTGAGATTACAAGCTACCAAATATGTTTTGATGGAGGATAGGTTATACTATCGAACTCTTGATGGAGTGTTACTTCGATGTATCAGTTCTGAGGAAGCTAAAGTGCTGATGGGAGAAATTCATGAAGGCGTCTGCAGAGCGCATCAGTCGGCCTTTAAGATGAAATGGATGATCAGACAAAATGGATATTTCTGACCAACTATTCTTGAGGATTCTTTCAGATATTATAAAGGCTGCCAAGATTGTCAGAAATTTGGTAATGTTCAAAGAGCTCCAGCTTCGGTTATGAATCCGATTATTAAGCCGTGGCCGTTTAGAGGGTGGGGAATCGATTTGATCGGACAGATTAATCCACCGTCTAGCAAAAATCACAAGTTTATAGTGGTGGCGACCGATTACTTCACCAAATGGGTTGAAGCTATTCCTTTAAAGAATGTGACATCGGTTGATATGATTGAATTTGTTAAAGAGCATATTATATACCGATTTGGAATTCCCCAAACTATAACAACTGATCAAGGGACTATGTTTATTCTGGGGATTTCGAAGAATTTGCATCGAACATGGCGATCAAGTTATTGAAGTCTTCTCCATATTATGCGCAGGCCAATGGTCAGGCTGAATCTTCGAATAAAGGGATAATTAAATTGATCAAGAGGAAGATTGAAGAAAATCCGAGGAAGTGGCATAATTTATTAAGCGAATCTTTGTGGGCGTATCGGATGGCTTGTCATGGTGCTACTAAATTATCTCCTTATCAGTTGGTTTATGGTCATGATGCTATTTTGCCTTGGGAAATTAAGACTGGATCTCGGCGTATTGACCTACATGATGATTTAACGGTTGAAAACTATGATATTCTGATGAAAGAAGAATTGGAGGATTTGGTTGGGCATCGTTTGAGAGCTTTGAGCAATATAGAGGACAAGGCACGAGTAGCTCGATGGTACGATAAGAAAGTAAAAGTGAAAAGTTTTGTTGAAGGAGATCTCGTTTGGAAACTAGTGTTGCCAATCGGATCGAAGGATTCCAAATTCGGGAAGTGGTCTCCGACTTGGGAAGGACCATATCATATTCATCGGTGCGCCTCAGGTAATGCATACATCTTAGAGACACTTGAAGGGGAAGTATTTACAAGAACTCTAAATGGAAACTACTTGAAGCAATATTACCGTAGCATTTGGGTCAGTTCGTGAACCGAGTACTTATTTGGGAAATGAAGGACAGCATATGAGGATTAACGAATCGGATACTTGTCCGTTTCAAAAAATTCCTAATTCGATTTGGGTGTAAATCGGATGATAGATGGCCGATATGACATATATTGTCCTTAGTGCAAAAAATGAGGAAAAATAAAATCGCATGAGAGTTAAAGTAGAAGACAAGAGTCAAATCTACGAGAAATAATATTCATTATAAATGCAGTAGCCGAATTACAAGTCATCACAGCAAAGATCGAATCATGTTCAAGGCATGCAGGCGTATCTGATCTACCTCATCTATGACACGCTGATAAGCTTCAATCGGACCTTTTGGCGTTGGGATGCTTCTATGAAGTTTAAGCGCCTCGGATGCTTGAGCTTTGAGGGTCGTGTTCAGCTTTGCGATTGTGGTCGGAAGCTCCTGCAGTTTTTTCTCCTCTTCCTTGAGCTTTTGACTGACCGATTATAAATGCATGAGAGTAAAAATGAGGAAAAATAAAATCGCATGAGAGTTAAAGTAGAAGACAAGAGTCAAATCTACGAGAAATAATATTCATTATAAATGCAGTAGCCGAATTACAAGTCATCACAGCAAAGATCGAATCATGTTCAAGGCATGCAGGCGTATCTGATCTACCTCATCTATGACACGCTGATAAGCTTCAATCGGACCTTTTGGCGTTGGGATGCTTCTATGAAGTTTAAGCGCCTCGGATGCTTGAGCTTTGAGGGTCGTGTTCAGCTTTGCGATTGTGGTCGGAAGCTCCTGCAGTTTTTTCTCCTCTTCCTTGAGCTTTTGACTGACCGATTGAAGCTCATTCGTTAAATCTATTTTGCGAGCTTTCAACTCGTCAATGATGGCTATTATAGAAGGAAGACTTGATTCAAGGGATTTGATCATGTCCTTAGTAGCATTGACTATGTTCCTTTTCTGCTCCGATTCCCTGATCAATGATTCCCGATTTTGTTGATCGGACATCTTCTGTTGAGCTTCAGTGAATTCGATCTGACGGCCTTCTATGTAAGCTGCAGGGATGATGGCAGCTTGAGCTGCGTGGTTAAGATGGGGCCGTAACTGGTGAAAGATCGATCAGATCGGACCAGCATCTTGAACCAATTCAAAAGTGTCCTGTTCCAACAAAAACAGAAGATCCGATAACTTGTTTTTGATATCTTCTGGGAATGATGAAGCATTGATCTCCGATGGTTGTGTAATTACGCTTGATGGATTTTTATCAAACAATTGTACTTCATCTTCGTCCAAAAGATCTCCGATTGGGAAATCAAAGAAGCTATTATCGATTGAATCTTGAGCCTGAAAGAAAAAGTTTAATTAGATCAGAAAAGAGAGGAAGTCGATGATCAAATAAAAGGATAAGTGGATGACCTGTTTCAGATTAATTTCATCAAATTGAGTAGGTCGCATTAAGGAATTGGAATCGGTTCTGTAACAGGTTCAGGAATTTCAGCCGATTTGTCTTGAAGATGCTCCACCGGTTTTTCTGGAAAAAATCGGTTATGAGGTTGAGATAAAAGATTTCTTGATAAATAATGAGAGTTGAGTTTTGATGTTACCGATCGAATCGGGTGCAGACGCCGACAAAGCAGGAGAGTTTGGATGAGAAACATAAGGGGAATTTAGTTCTGCGATATCTTCAATAATTTGCTCTGCGGAATATACCAAGGTTAAGTAAAGAAAAGTAAAAGGTAAAAAGAATCAGGATCAAAGTTGATACCTGTTTCTGGTTGGGACTCTGGTATTGTCTTTTGGATCACTTTAGCTGGCATGGTGGCTGCTGTTGAAGCATCAATCAGTATCATTTTGGGTTTCTTCGAAGATCTTTTCAGAGTGGGGCCGATTATACGTTTTGCCGATTTCCCTTTGATGAAGTCTTTTATTGATGGTGCGTCACCACCGATGTAGGGATCCTCTGATGGAGGAGCGTATTCAATCGGCTTATTGCTTTTGCTTTTGGTCGGAGGTGCTAGATCTTCGTCCTGTCAAGGTAAAAGACCGGGATTATAACCGATTACAAAACAGAGGCAGAAATAAGATTAATACCTGAGGATCGATGTTGAAATCGGGGTCGAAGATACAGCAGTAATAATTTGCCGATTTACAAAAGAGGTGCTTGGACCATTCTTTCCACCATGACTTGAATGATGGAGACATTGCTAGAGCCGGTTTCCATGTCTTGAAATCGGCTATATTTATATGGGGGATCCGATTTAACAATCGGTCGAAATCTGAATCGGATTCGATTGTCTCTCGAGGTCTGAATTGGTCAGCGAAGTGTAATTTAGGGATGGCTTGACCAAATTCCAATTGCCTTGCTATCACAGAAGGATAGTAGAATTCGTAAGAGAACGTGTTGCGAGACAAGATGGGAAGGATATTTGGAAGAATCATTTCTTTGAGGATTGGTTCTGAATCATCGGAAGTGGCTGAATCAAATCGGAAGTTAGTTGGCTTTTCAAAATGATGATCAGGATCATTGTATGGGAACCAGATCAAGGTGTCGTCGTTAAAGCCATGATAGAAACATTTGAAGTATAGCGCTGTTCGACCAGGATTGGCTTTGTCACCGCCGATTGAGGAGGCAGCTTCGCCGAAAGATAGACATTGGCGAAAGACGATTTCTTCTTCATCCATCTGATCCGATGGGAATTGGCTGCTAAAAATATCGGCTTGAAATGTGTTTTGCATATAAAGATTTAGCCACAGGTTTAGAAACCACCAAGGTCCTCCGAGAGAAGTAATCGGTTCATCGTTCCTTAAGCGGACAGATACCTCATGCATGAGATTATATGTTGCCCCAAGGAGAAGGCTTCCCCAGAGGAAAATGATTCCCTGCTGCCAGATATTCTGCTAACCGATTGAATTTGGAAGAAGGGTCGATTGTCTTTCCACCGAAAATATATTTCTCTAGCCACATCATGAGGAAAGCGGTGTGTTCTTTTTCGTCTATAGCCTCGGAAGACTCGGAGAAAGTAGTGATGTACTCTTTCCAGCCTTTGATTTAGGATGTGTGAATCTTGTGGGTACCTTTAGGGAGGCTATCCAAAATAATCGGAGAAGTGATGTTAACATAACCACATCGGCCAGAGATGGAGACATCGGACCATGGCCAAATAAAAAGGCGTTTAGAGCATCGGACCAAAAGTATGAAGCAGAAATCAGGAGAGGATCATTCTGTTTCATGTCTGCTAAAGAAAGAGTAATGCAATGTCCGATGTTCTGAGAATCCCAAGTAGGGCGTTTACTGCTGTTCATTATCATGTACCACTTCTTCCAACCAGGGACCAAGGTGGGCCAAGATCTGAATGGGTTTTGCCAATCAGGAGAATTTTCCGATAATGATTTAAAAGGAATGCGATGCGTTTCTAAGTTGATGAAGTCAAGAGGATCTTTGTTTCCTATGGGCCCTAAGAAGAAAAATCCTGAAGAAACCTTTGAAGGAATGATGATATCAATCTGGTTCGCCTAAAATAAAAAGGGGAAAATGTCTGAGAAATTCGAATCTATGAGCGGATAATTAAGGATGTGAAGTTGGTGATTTCTCTTACCTAGGGGCAGATGAACTGGAAGCCATTTTTAGCCTGCGCAAAGAAAGATTTGGAGGTCACCAGATGTACGCCGTCGAAAAAGTTTGCCGGGGAGAACTCGTTCAAGAAAACTGCGATGGAAGATACGAGCGGCGGATGAAGACGGAGATTGTGAGAGGCTTTTTATTTATAGTCTTACCCTAAGGGGGTAAAAGTGGAATTTTGCGTAGTCAAGAGGGAATCAGGGTTTCGTGCGGAACGGTAACAAATCAAAAGGGTCAAGAATTTCGGGACAATATGGACATCTTATCCCGAAACTGGGGGGCATGTGTTGATGACGTTATTTGACACGTGTTAGAGCCGGCGCCTGACGAGATATAATGAGAATTGAGCCAGAATCAAGAGGTAGAGTTCGAAGTTAAAATCGGTTCGAGATGAAATCAGAGACGGATTCGAGGCTTCAGAATCGGACTCAGAGGACCGATTGAAGGCGTCGTAAGCTTTGGGCTGAATTGGGCCGCAGATGGGCCAGATCGTCTAGAGTTTTGGTTAAATAGTTTCTTTCTTTCGCGTCAAGTTTATTTGAAGTCGTGATCAATTCAGAGTCTGTAATTCCAGGGTATAAATATAAACCCTAGGGTTCGTGAAATGTTTACGAACACATCAATACAAAAACCTTTGCTACCTTGCATTTACTACACGCAATTTATTTACAAGTCGGCGACTTCGCCAAGCTTTTTCTCTTTCAACGAGTTCTCCTGGGCTAGTCGAGGCGATCCAGATCTCCAAGGCTTGCTCAGTGAGTTCCGCTTCTACTGAGTAATATCTAAGCTTTAGCATCGGGCGCATAGTTGTTGCTCCATTTAGATTTATTCGACAGTTATCGGTACTTGCTAGATCTACAAGTCTTTTCTTGTTGTTTTAGCTTTTACCACCATCTATCCAGCTTAGAATTTTATCCAATCAGCTCTATCAAAGGCGTAATCTTGAGATTTATCTGATAGCTGATTAATATTGTTCTAAGTGTTGCTTTACTAAGCTATATCAGATTGCTTTACGGTTATCTTGTATTGCTTAGTCATCAATCGGCTCTTTGCTGTTTGATCTATCAGGAATCGGCTCTTTGTGCTGTTTCATTATATATCGGAATCGGTCCTATCATATTCGATTTCAGTAACAAGAGAATCGGCTCTTCAGCTGTTTCTAAACGTCCGATTTTATCCTTGTCAATCAACAGGTCAGATTGACTGGCACGCCCCGGATTTCAAGGCCACGCCTTCGTTCGTGTGTTAGCGCATTTGTCACCGCCCAATTTTTGTGTCAACACTCTCTCTCAATCCAAGCTTAACCTAGCACTAACACTCACAAACTTGTGCTAAAGGCCTTTGATTTGAGGAAAAAATGGATCTGTGACACCAAAAGATGCACGTTATAGAAATTTACCACTGAAGCGTCTCGGTACACATTAATACCAGCATGTCGGTGATATTATCTCCGGCAGTCTTCCACGGGGTAGCCCACGGAAGTGATTTGTAATGCAGGGAAGATCGCAAAGATCGGAAGCAGGATGGTTAGGATGGACAGACACAAGGGTTTATACAGATTCGGGCCGTCGACTCGACGTAATACCCTACGTCCTGTTTTGGGATGTTGTATTGCGTGTTTTGGTGATTCGAGTTGGCTCGAGTCGTGGTTGGTTGCTGTCTCGTTAGTCGAGTTGTTTTGGAGGGGGTCCCTGCCCGCCTTATATATCGGGGGGCAGGGTTACAAGTCGGTTTGTATCCGATCCTATCTCTAAGAATCCTTTCCTTCTTTACAATAATTCCTATTCCAACTAGGACTTCTCCTTCCAGATCCTTCCTCCGTGCGCCGACTTGTCCCGCACGTCTTCAGGTCCAGAACGATGAGGTGGGCCGCCCCCCTTTTGGTGGGCTGCTAAGCTTGCTCGTGAGGCACCCGGGTACTATATCCCCACAGTAGCCCCCGAGCACTTCTTGACCGATCGTTGGCTGTAATTGTTCCGTCTTTTCTTGCATGATTCGAGTGCTCCAAGTTGTCTAAGATCTCATCCGAGTGGTTTCGAAGAAGATCCGAGTGGTTTCGAGGAAGATCCGAGTGCATGCTCAGACGTTCCTGAAAACAATTCTTCAATTATAGCATAGTGAGGGGAAGGAGTGCTCTTTTTCACGACGCGACAGCGAAGTGAATACACTTAGCCCCCGGGCTTTGGGCAATTTTAGTATGAAATTGGCCAAAGGTCTTCAATTTTTACCCATCTGTATCTTGATCTTCAATGGTGTGCACCTCCAGGTGCACCCATTGGGTGTAGCCCCCGAGCCTTGAGCAGAATAGAATATTCTGGTCGAGGGTCAAAAAGCAAAATATTATGAATCTCTTTTAAACTTAATCCATCAATGGTGTGCACCTCCAGGTGCACCCATTGGGTGTAGCCCCCGAGTCTTGTTACGACTCAGCATGATCGTGTCAAGACTCTGAAAGCCATGAATTCTGACTGATTTTTTTTTTCAGCCCCCATGCCTCTGGACATGGGTTTTAGATAATCTTTTCCTTCAGAGGCTTTTTTATTTCCCCTTTATAAGGATTTTGTCCTCAAGTTCTTTGAACTCGGCATGACTTCCGAGTCGTGTCCCACGACTCAGCTTGACCATATGGTAAGCCATCTTCTCACAAGATTTATACTTGTCAGCGTTTGACCCAGATTTCTGAGTCAATTTTAGCGATAGTATCGCATGCCTTACATAAAAAATCAATTGCAAGGATGCAATATTAATTGCAAAATCAAGTCTGGTCGTCGACTAATTTTAGCATCACGACCGAGTGGTTTCTGCCCCTGAACCCTAGCTCAGGAACCCACAAATTTATTATCGTAACAGAACCGAAAGGTCGTGCTATATTTCAACCCATTTAGGCCCATTACTCCGCAAAGTCCGTTGCGTCCCTAACGGTTGCTTTACGGAAGGCGAAATATCGCGAGATACGGCGACTCCTTACCACATCTTTGAATTCAAAGCGACGGGACGTGCCTGCGTCGGTTGAGTTCCCGAGACACGCGCCGCGCCGCGTGCGGGAGGAACGGTTCATTCCTTTATAAGCCATCCCGTCGCATTCTTCTTCCTTTACTTGCCATTTGCCTTCCCCAACGCTCCAGTTATTCTCTTCGCGCAAGAGCAAACCCTAGATCCGCTCCCGCAGCTTTCTTCCTCGCTCTTCAGCCCCGCTCGTCGCCATGGCACCCAAGAGGAAGGAAGGCCCAAAGCGGAAGGAGAGGTCGCCTGCAAGAGCCCGGTCGTCCAAGGCCAAGGCCACCGCCGAGGTCGCCGTGGATCGCGCCGCCGAGTGGAGGGAGTCCATCACCACCACCAGGCGCCTCGAGCAACACGTCATCGACGGCATCCTCCCCGATCAGCAAACCGCCGAGTGGCGCGCCGCCGCCGGTGAGTCTTTCCCCACCCCAAACTCTTCTGATTTGGTGGTGTTCGAATCTTTCTTTCTCCGTGGCTTTGGCGTGCCCGCGCATTCTTTCCTCCGCGGGCTGCTGCATTACTATGGGATCAGTCTCTGCGCACTGAATCCCAACTCCATCCTTCACATCGCCATTTTCATCAATCTCTGTGAGGCCTATCTTGGGATAGAGCCTCACTTCAATCTTTTCTTCATCTTTTTCTTCTTAAACCTTATCCCCGAACCGACTGCCCACAAGTAGTCAGGGGCGCCGGACTCCAACTCCGCGAGGGTCGAACTCGGGAGTATTTTGACATCCCTTTCCTTACCTCCAATAAAGGGTGGCAGTCCGAGTGGTTTTACGTAGGAAACCACTCGCCTGCCATCTCTCCAGAGATTGATTCTCGTCCTGTTCCCTCCCAATCCTGGACCGCTCTTCCCAAGGAGAGCGAAATGGATCAGGTTCGGGAACTCCTGGGTCTTATTTCCCAGTTGAAGGACAATGGGTTGTCTGCCGTCGGAGTGGCAGCCAACTTCGTTCTGCGCCCGGGTCCAGCCACTCAAGCAGCGGGCTCACCGGCGTATGAGTATTACGCCGAGGGGGACAACACGCGCGAAGCCCTTGAGCTGTCTACAAAGTCCAAAGCCGCCCTCTTCACATCCATTTGTACAATTTGAACCCTTAGCAACTGCAAATCTAGACGAGCCGAATTGCCTCCAAACGGGCAACAGGAGCAAATGTCTCCTCATAATCTATCCCCTCCTGCTGCAGAAACCCCTGAGCAACCACCTCGCTTTGTTCTCACAATCTCACCACTCTCATCCCTCTTGTTCTTGACACCCACTTGTTCCTATGGGATGGCAATTTGGAGGTGGTTCTACTAACTTCCACACCTGATTTCTCTCAAAGTTTTTCAAGCTCTTCATGCATGGCATTGACCCAATCGGAATCAGATAAAGCGTGTCCAACATTTTTGGGCTCAAAAGACGCGACAAAAGCAGAATGAGCATAATGAGAGATGTTCGGTGACCTCGACCGTGTAGTGCGTTCATCCATGTTCCCGATGATCTTCGAAGGTGGATGATCCCTCTGTACCAGCCGGGGAGCTTCTCGCCTCGAGATTGCCTCCCCCTCAACATCAGCTTCCACTTGAACTCGATCTGGTAGCGCGACTCGACGAAGGTGTAGCAGAAGGGGCCGTCGTCGAACGTCGTGGTAGTAGTGGAAGTAGAAGGTACACGATCTCCACACGGTGCCTGAAATTCCTCATCATCTTCATCATCAGGCTGTTCTTCCTCAAAGATGGCTGTCCCAAGTCATCATCACCTGCACACTCAAAAGCAGAAGAGCTACACGGAATGGTCTCGTCGAAGGTGACTTCGCAAGTCTCCATGATTTGGTTAGTTTCAAGATTGAGCACACGATATGCTCGAGAATGATTAGCATAACCAAGAAAAATTCCATCCATCGAACGAGACTCAAACTTGTCCAAATTTCCTTTCTTCAAGATGAAACACTTGCAACCAAAACCCGAAAGTGACTCACACGGGGGGAACGACCATGGAAAAGCTCATAGCAAGTTTTCTTCTTGAAAGCACGAAGGAAAATCCGATTCGAAACATAGCAAGCTGTGTTCACCGCTTCTGCCAATACTTCCTAGGAGTCCTATGCTCATCTAGCATCGTCCTAGCCATCTCACAAAGTGTTCTGTTCTTTCTCTCAACAACACCATTCTGACAAGCAACATATGGCGACGAGTATTGATGTTCAAGACCAAGATCACGACAGAAGGCATCAAAACGAGTGTTCTTAAATTCCGTACCATTGTCGCTACGAATAGCTCTCATGGCACCACCATTACTCTCGTTTTCACCTCAAAATCAGATCTCGAACAAAATCAAAAGTCTCATCCTTCGACGCCAGAAAGAACACCCACGCATACCGAGAAAAGTCATCAACAACCACAAGAACATACCACTTCCCACAACTGAACGAACTCGAGCGGGGCCAACCAAATCCATGTGCAAAAGCTCCCCTGGACGCTCAGTCATAACATCTGTCAAAGGTGGGTGAGAAGCAGCAACCATTTTTCCATGCCTACAAGGTGCACAAACCAAATCTTTCTCGAACTTGAGCTTGGGCAATCCTCGGATAAGGTCAAGAGCACTCAAGCGTGTGAGTAAATCAAAGCTCACATGACCCAATCTCCTATGCCACTTCCAAAGCTCAGAAGAAGTACCAGCGATCAAACACCGTGAAGGACCAAAAGATCGAGAAAAATCAGCACGAAAAATCTGTCCCTCAGGAATGATCATACACACAAGGTCACCTCGAGAATCAAGAATTTTCGAATCACCACGTTTAAAGCGAACCTCATAACCCTCATCAAGAAGCTGAGAAACTGAGAGCAAATTGAAACCAAGATTCTTGACAAGAGCAACTCGCTTCAACATGAAAGTGTCGCTCACCTGAATAGCACCCTCTGACAAAACTCTACCTCTACCCTTATCCCCGAAAGTGATGTACTGCCTGGACACCACCGGGGTGAGACTGGAGAACCACTTACCATTACCTGTCATGTGTTCCGAAGCAGCCAGAATCCATCAACCAAAGTTCTCCAAGCCTCCCACCTCATCCTCGGAGTCGGAGTCGGAGTCGTCCTTGCTCCTTCACGGAGTCGTGCGCCATGGTGCAGTAGTCGACGGCGGCGAAGGAGATGCCGTTGAAGTTGCGGTTCAAGCTCTTCTTCTCCTTGCGGCGGCCGCGGTCTTCATCTTCACTGCTTGAGCTTGACGACGTGTTGGTGGAGCTTGTGTCGATGTCGCTCGCATCAGCCACCATCGCTCGAGATCTGTGCTTCTTGTGTCCACCGTGCTTGTTCTTGGATCTTCTCTCGTCCTTGTTCTTGTTCTTGGCGCGGTACTCGTCCTTGGGACGGTGCTTGTGGTCGTCTCGCGGGCGGTGCTTGCGGTTGTAGTCGTTCTTGATCTCCTCGGGGCACTCGGCGATGAAGTGGCCCATCTTCCCGCATCTGTAGCACGTACTCCCGGCACGCCTCGAACCCTTGCGGTTCTGGTACATCCGCTCGAACCTCCTCGTGAGCAACGCGAGATCCTCCTCGCTCAGCACCTCATACTCTTCATCTGGAAGGGACACAAGAGAAGACAAAGCAAAGTGTCTAGGAGTGTTAGCATGTCCATATCCAGAGCCACCGACTAGAGCCAGACTATGGGGATCAGTCGGACTCTTAGCCTTGGCAAGCAACTGCCTGTCAACCTCAGAAGACTTCAACTTCGAGAAAAGCTCATCAACAGAAAGAGTCTCATAGTTTGCCGACTCCATGATCGCCTCAACCTTGGCACCCCACACGGATCTATCAAGTGCTTGCAGGAGCTTGATAGCTCGGTCATGATCCGAGTATGGGAGCACGGTAATGTTGGCTTTCATGTTGTTGACAATCGAAGTGAAACGCTGAAACAAAGCATCAACAGACTCTCCAGGCAAATGAGCAAAGTTCTCATACTCTCTCCTGTACATCGAGAAAAGCCTAGCCTTGACATGGCTATCACCACCGTGGGCTACCTTGAGCTTCTGCCAGATCTGGCAAGCTAGGTCCTCGCCCAAAACACGCTCAAACTCCTCGGCAGACAAAGCACGGAACAAGTAGTCAACAGCTCGGCATTCGCCTCAAATCTATCCTTTGCATCCTGGGCATCTAAGTTGGTGGGATTGACATAGTTTTCATCTTTCGTCACATCCCACAGCAACTTTCCTTTGCCTCGCAAGAAAGCGCCCATACGCGCAACCCAGTTCGGGTAGTTCTTCCCATCGAAGTGCGGAGGCCCGGAACCCCGATCTTGGTACGCCATCTTTGGATCTTAGACTGGTTAGAGTCGCAAAGACCCGTAACCGGCTCTGATACCAATTGAAGGACCGAAACGGCGACCAGAGAGGGGGGGAGTGAATGGGAGCCGATAAAAAATCTTTCCAAACAATCCGGCTATCTCCCAAATCAACTCCGAAACCTCCGAGAGCAATCTTGCCAAGATCACGTAGCCACTGTCAAGCTACTGACCCTAGGAACAAGAAACGAGCAGCGGAACTCGAACCAATCGAAACGAACACCAAAACGACCCGAAACTCGGCTCGATCTAACACACCAGGGGGGGCGGTTAAACCGGCCAGGGGGGCGGTTAACCGCCCGGGCCTGGGAGCCTCGGGTAAAAGTCAAAACAAAAGTGGATCTCCAAACCGCTTGAGCTCTTGAGGCGAGATTTGGTCAGATGATCTAGACCTCCAGTGGAGTGTTTTCCCAAAAGATCTCGGCCTCTAACTCAGTACAACTCCCGGAATCGCAGATCTCGCGAAGAACACCATGACCTCGAGTTCATCCCGAAAATCTCAAATCCAGAGCGATTCTCGGCGTTTGGGGGCAAAGGATCACCAGCAAAAGAGGCACAAGGCACTCATACGTGAATCCCCCAAAGAAATCCGAGAGAAAACGCTCGGGAACAAGAAGAACGAAAATCCCCCAAAAATAGCTCCGAAAATACCCACGAAAATAGAAAAAGAAAGGGAGCTCGGGAAATCAAATCATGGCACAAAGATGAGCAGCACAAACTCAATCACATAACCATGAATTCACCTATACAAACTAGGAATGATTCGAAGTAGTTCTAGGTGGAGGGGATGAAGGGGAAAACAAGTTCAAAGTAAAACCTAAAGAGATAACTAGAGAGATGACAGCCACCAGCCCTGAAGGGGCCTATTAGTAGTCCAAGTGGTGGTGTCCTAAAGACTAAACTACCCCTAAGTGATACATACCCCTCAGGGGCAAATTTGACATTTGGTCTTCAGATATTTTCCGGCTCGGGCACCTTCCACTGCAAGCTAGCTTCCCTCCGACGCAAGCCTTGCAGTCACGCCGCGTGTCCTCCGGATCGAAGCTCCTCGACGCCGTTCTTGGGCCAGCCCAGGGGGGGCGGTTAAACCGGCCCTGGGGGGCGGTTAAACCGCCCCTGACAGCCCAGCCAGGCCCAGCTGCCCAAGTCCGCCTCGTCGAGTCCTCGGTCCTTGGTTTTGAGGCCCAAACCAAGGGAAACCGTCCACCGATGATTTTGTGGCCAAATCACCAAACCCCGCGCGCAAACTTCGGTTGTTAGCCGCCACCTTGCGCCGGCTTCTCGTCCGCGTACGAGCTTCGGTTGTGAGCCGCTACCTCGCACCGGAACCACGTCCCCTTGCTCGTTCTTGCCAGCATGTGAACCGCACTTGATCCACCGGCCATCGGGTCCCTCGAACCAAGCCTACTTGTCTCTCCGCTCCTCGGAGGCCGCCATGGCTAAGACCTTTCGCGCCTGTTCTTCACCTGCACCAATGCAACCAAGCCGCATTCTACACCTGCAATACTTGAGCCAAGGGAAACGTCAATCCACACCACGTTGTCAATCACTCATCACACCAGGAAGCGACCATCCACCGGTCCTCGGACACACTGGGTCCTCATGGGACATGCTGCACCACTTTGGATACAAGAAGCGTCCAGAATATATTGGACGAGAGTATATGGCAGCAGGAGGCATACAACGTTGTGACATGAAAATAAAAGTTTCGGCCTCTCCACTGTTTCCTGATTGGGGCCCATGGGAAGTTGTTGCCGATGGTACCTACTTGGCTGACACCTGGCAGAAGGCTGCTCATCGTGCTCTTACAACTTTTTGTGAGAAGCATCCCACCTCTGTGGCCTCAGCCCAGCTAAAATGTTTCCCCTCATGAATCAAACAACCGGACCTTGGGCAGAGCGTTTGCCCCTTTTTTTGGATTTAACAAGGCTTTATCACGACCCAGATATAGCCACCACAATTCAGTACTCCACCGGTTTGTTCCAGATTTATCAAAGTGTCTGTGGAGAGAATTCCATTTACAGGCATCAAGTTAGAGACCTGGAAGCAACCAAGCACTCCTTAAATGAAGCCCACGCTCAGATCGAAGCACTCAAGAAGAAGAATCGAAAGGACAAGAAGGAAGTTCGTGAGCTCCGTAATGAACTACGGATCAAGATGAACGATTATCTAAGAACATATTCTGCAAACGCCCAGCTGCACATATGGGACCTAAAAATCAGTTGGATGAAATGGCCGCCCAACAACATGTGCCAGCTATCCTGGAACCCGAAGGGGAAGATGACCCCTTGAGGAGATACAAGGAGAATCTGGGATTGAGTCTGGACCCGAGTAGTCATGAGCCGAGCCAGCGCTCTCGATAAGAGAAGCTTCCACAAATAAAGACCAGCCGTGCATCCCTCCTTAGTGGTGTTAATGATGTAATAGGCTATCTTAGATTTAGTTGAATGGATCCGTGGAGCATCATGGAAAGGTGTTATCACTTAGGTAGGAGTTGACCCAAAAGTCTGCCATTATGCTGGTTGTAGCAGCTAAACTATGCAGCTGCGTCTGATTTGAATTGTAATGCGTGCATACTTCATTTCGGGGGTGGATGATGAATACCAAAGTTGGTAAGGAGTTCATAATGGTAATGCTCGCAAAATTTCAGCTCAATTGGTTAAGAATTGAGAAAGTTATGCACGTTTTGGTGAGCCTCGGCCATTCTGAAAACAGCAGACATAGAGACACCAACTTTGAATTTTTTGCCCTAGCTAGAGTCTGAATCTGACTTGGAGTTATAAACGAAATTGTAGCTCGCTAAAATTCCCTAGCTGCTGGCCAAAATTCACAAAGTTTGAACATGTGAACCAGGAGTTACGAAATTTCCTTTTTGTAACAACTTGCTGTCGAGAACAAACTTCCTGCGATTGATTCTTATTGCCTTCACGCCTGAATTCCTTGTTTACCTTATAAACGAGTTTAAGAATCGTGCGGCAATAAAGTGAATTATATTGCAAGGAATGGAAGCAACGCACCGATCCAAATTGGTTCCGAGCAATAACCATGAAAGAAGCTGGATCTTGAGGATCATATAGTTCGAATGAGTTAAAGAATGTTACGACCAGGGATACCTCACCAGATTGAGTCCTTCTAGCGAAGTGTTTTATTTCGGATGTTAGCTTGAGAGATATGGGACGTCAAGTGCTGCCCCAAAGCTTTGGAATGTTTACCAAAGACGTTCTGTTACACTGTACGCTCTCGAGCTAGCTAGGTGACCGTTAGCAGTTTCCTTGACAAATTCTACGCATTGGATGGTCTTTTTAGTAGTATGGGAAGCATAGATAAATTCCTTTCATGCACCTCAATACACCTACCCTATTCGATCGAGCTAGGTGTACTCACTCCTTTTGCAATGGCCAGTTGATTCTTCCTTGCCATTACACCCTTTCCGTTTGCTCCATATCGTATCCATCGTGCCGTCCATAAGTCCTTGTTTTACCTCCAATGTGACGACCTTTCCACACGGACGAATCCCTTGATTGCAACTTAAAACCCTTGTCTCACCCTTGTTGTTCCCCAAGCATCGGTTAGACATACATGAGCATTGTGGCAACATTCATCATCTGTATCTCATAGTTCGGTATGCACGAACATCTTATTGCATTGTGTGACTGCACCTCTGCTCTGTTGCATACTAGATATCGTGTGTAACCTTGACTTGTCGATGACTCCTTCCACCACCCAGTCTCCCATGATATTTGGGTTGTTGCCTCCACTTTCTCTCGTGAAGAAGTATTCTCTGACCTATGGTGCCGTGACGGAACCTAAGGTTTTTTGTGTGTGCGAACGGCCACATAAATTCCTACTACGAGCGCAATGGTATCTCGGTAAAAGAATGCAACTTCACCAGAACCTATATGATGCAACCTGAATATGTGCCCTTATCTTCGTAACCTCTCCTAACTAGAAACACGTTTAGTGGGTAACATAAGGGCATGCTAACGTGCATCCAAGCATGTGCACGTATATCATCCATCATAAGCATATGCACCATACGCTCATATGGATGTGCATCATGCAGCATACACCTCATCATGGACATAGGTCATATGCACCCATCATTTGTTGCATCATACCATATGCACCATATCACATGCATCAACAAGTTGGCATCATAATGATCATGCCATATGCCACTCATAGATGCATGGATCCTTCACATGTACCTTGCATCATGACAACTACATTACTCCTTGGTGCATTACCCCTTTTCCAACCTGACATGTGCACCTCGAGTCACGACATGCCTCCTTGCTCTCTTGTCATGCAAGCATTCACCTATGAAATCCTTGCATTAAGCAGTTAACCATGTTTTCCCCTAATGGGGTAAACCCTGAACTTTGATGATCGTCGCTTGTACATTGCCTCGAGACCTTCCGTGAGCTTTTCTCACCCACCTTGTTTCCTCCTCAATGCGAACTCCCATTTGCGAACGTTTCGACACCTTGTTCTATCATTACGTGATGAGGACATGACACACATGCATACGACCTTGATTGGGTCACGCATTAGTGAAAGAGGAGTCCAACAAGGTTGTCAAGTCATGAGGAGGCCCAAGGCTAATCCAATTCGAGTCACCAAGGTGGAGGCCCAAGGAACTCAAGTTTCGAGTCCACTTCGTAGTCCAGGAACAGTGCGTACTAAAATTGACGCCCAGGCCGCATACGGAGTCCGTTTTAGACGTTCTATATACAGATGGAACGAGATTTTCATAGAGCTTCCAATGGCACCAGTTTCAGGTCCAAATGCCATTTGAGTCGACGGCAATAGCAGAAACAAGTGGACATTCAGAATCTGTCAAAGTGCTGCGGGCTAAGTTGGCTCTGTATCGTGTCGGGCCTTAAGCCCAAGTTGTGGCCGACCCCATGGATGGTCGCCCACAACCCCAGGAGGACGTATTCCTAGCTCATATATTCAGTAGCCACTGGTACATTAGGGCTTGAGTTTTGTTTACATCTAGCTTTAGCTACATTCGACGCCGCACAAATACGTGCTGTCCTCGTGTGATTCAGAACTCCACCTTCGAGTGATATTAAGATTGCTCGCTTTCTTTTTCTTGTTCATTCTTCGACTGCATACAAGAAGTTGCTGATCTTGATTGCAACAGGTTCGGCAACCAGGGACTTGGTTCAGCGATTGCATTGGCGCTTCGGGTTCGCTCGTCGTAGTCGGATCGTGAGGGTCGACTTCCACAAATCGAAATTACCTCCACTCACCGAAAGATCGGCCACTTTAGCTCTATCAAGTGGTATCAAAAGTCCAGGTTGATCGGTGAGTTTTATCAAGTGTTGTTCCTTTACCTATAGTCCACAAAAACCCTACAAAAAAACTATTCCGCTGTCCTATAACCCCTTTTGTGCCCCCACAATTTTCATTCAGATTGTTTTTTCTGAATTTCAGTCCCTCGCAGTGTCATCGTGTTCGTTGGTTTACTCGAGTCTAGGTCCTGTTTTGGTCTGTGATGTGTATCGAGTATAACCTGTTGGCGCAAGTGTAGATCGGTTTTCAAAGTTGATCTGCGCCTGGAGCAGTTCTGTCTTGTTTCCTTAATTGTTGCACTAGGATTTTTTATCCCATGCTGCTGGATTTTTTTTCTGCAGAAAAGGAAAGAGCCAAGCGCCTAATATATATCTGGTTGCCTTATCAGTTCTTGCCTGCTCCCGAGAGTTTCTATTTTTGCGGCAGCTTTTCATCAACTGACGGGAGACAGAGACATATTGCCAAGTTTGCCAGCCGCATAAATTTGTCTATCTTCAACCTGCCTTTTTTTAATCGACCTAAGGGTTGTTTTTCGGAAGGTATAAGCTGGTCTTTGCTTAGCGCAATTTCTTCTAGACTAGTTTTGTGCCGAAGTGCATGGTTGTTTGCCATATTTTTTGCCGCACTTTCTGGTATAAAAAATCAGCAAAGAAAGAAAGAAAGAAAGAAAGAAAGAAAGAAAGAAAGAAAGAAAGAAAGAAAGAAAGAAAAATAAGAAGTGCTTGCATCCTTTGAGTCCATGTGCAGGGTTGTATGAATGCTTGCTTGAACTAGGTCCGAGACAAGTTTAGACCAGCGACATAGACTAGCTTGAGACTAATTTTCAGTTTTGCAATTTCTGAATTGAATTATTGTTATTCCTTGCTACCATATTGAGCCTGCCCACAGCTCCACATATTTCTACGACGAGCCGACTTTGTTTCTCCAGGCAATCGCTGCTCCAACCTTTCGCAGGTGCTACTTGTTGCTTGCAGGTCGCCCCTGTTGCTTGGTAAGAACGGATAAGAACTTGATCGCAGCATCTTTGTGAGCATTCCATCCACACCTTTGTTGCCGTCGGATTTGTTTTTGTGTTTGCGTCAATCATGTCAGGAGACGTCAACGGCTTCGTGGCACGATTCGATGCGTGGTCTACGTCGGTCACGGCGTTGCACAAGGACTATGACAGTGACATGGAGCTAGACGATGGAGATCGCCACGGTTGTACCCGCCGTGTGGTATGTCATCCACACATTGACTCATTTGCTACGATTAAATTTAATATACCCTCTTATAATGGCAAATATGATCCTGCTGCATATCTTGATTGGGAATTAGAGGTCCAACAGAATTTTTCATGCCATGATATTCCTGCTAGTGCACAAGTTACAGCTGCTATTAGTGCATTTACTGATATTGCTTTAATTTGGTGGCGTGATTATAAACAAAGACACCCCACTGCCATTCCCACCACTTGGGCTCAATTAAAAACTGCTATGCGACATAGATTTGTTCCTTCCTATTATGCCCATGATTTGCTCAATAAACTTAAGCGTTGTCAGCAAGGTTCACAATCTGTTGAGGAATATTATCAGGAATTACAAAAGGGTATGATTCATTGTGGTTTATTTGAGACGGACGATGCTGCTATGGCACGTTTTCGTGGTGGTTTGAACCGCGAAATTCAGGACATACTTGATTATAGAAGTTATGCTGATATGACCACATTGTTTGAATATGCTTGGCGAGCTGAACGTGAAGTGCAGGGACGCCGCTCGAAGACATATGCTAACTCTTTTGCAGGACGAACCCCGGCATCCATCGCAGCTCCTACTCTCCCCGCGCCATCCACGGCTAGCACTACACTGCACGAGAGGACGACCAAACCTGCAGCACCCTCGATCACAGGCAGTGCTTCTTCCATAACCTCATGTGCAAATTCAGAACCATCACTTCACAATGCACCTATTTCTCTTATTGAAATTGAGAGCAAAGGTACTGCTCAAGGTGTTCCACTCACGGCTGGTGAGACTTCTTCTGATGTGCTGAATTTTTCCGCAACCCATGCTATCATGGAGCAATTGTTAGTGGAACCATCTCTTGATTTATCTTTGTCGCATGATGTGCTTGTTGTTTCTTATGATAAAGATGAATCGTTTGATAATGCAGCAGTGTTACATTTTTTGAACCAAATATTTCTGCTGCACATAAACATGTTATGCATATTGCTAGTGCCAATGATGAGCTAAAACTGTTGTCTTCTTTACATACTTTGGGTTACATTGAATTTCATGATTTGTGTAATCTAGATTGTTTAGAAGCGAGACTTTTTAAATATGCTGATTTGCCATGCTTTTCCAGACATACATATCATATTATTTGCAAATATAGCAACAAGGGAGCATATATGATACATCGAGTGTACATTTGCGCAAATCTGAATTATCCTTTCGTTGTGCAAAATTTTAATCCACTAGAGGGCAGCAATACTACAAATATTCTTCCATATTCCTTTAGCTCTATTTTGGTGCACCAAGTTTACTCCCAAGAAGGGGAGCATTGCTGGTCACAAACTGTGCCTGCTTTGTCTTTTGTTGGTACTAATCTTGAGCAGGATCATGTTGACAAACATTGTGTGTCGTCCGATCATGAAACCTACATGCATGCTAAAATGTCTATGCGAGATGACACATTCGCCAATCGAAACGTGGTGACAATCCTCCTCTCAATACTTTTGGTTTCCTTTGTTTTTGCAACCCCGTTCTCCTTTGTGTTGTGCAGGATCGGTTTCATGTACAATCGACGCCGAGGACGGCTTTTCGTCAAGAAGGGGAGGATGATGAGGACATGACACACATGCATACGACAATGATTGGGTCACGCATTAGTGAAAGAAGAGTCCAACAAGGTTGTCCAAGTCATGAGGGAGGCCCAAGGCTAATCCAATTCGAGTCACCAAGGTGGAGGCCCAAAGGAACTCAAGTTTCGAGTCCACTTCAGAGTCCAGGAACAGCGCGTACTAAAATTGACGCCCAGGCCACATACGGAGTCCGTTTTGGATGTTCTATATATGGATGGAACGAGATTTTCATAGAGCTTCCAATGGCACCGGTTTCAGGTCCAACTTCTATCTGAGTCGACGGCAATCGCAGAAACAACTGGACATTCAGAATCTGTCAAAGTGCTGCGGGCTAAGTTGGCTCTGTATCGTGTCGGGCCTTAAGCCCAAGTTGTGGCCGACCCCATGGTCGCCCCCAACCCTAGGAGGACGTCCTCCTAGCTCATATATTCAGTAGCCGCTGCCACATTAGGGCTTGAGTTTTGTTTTACATCTAGCTTTAGCTACATTCGACACCGCACAAATACGTGCTTGTCCTCGTGTGATTCAGAACTCCACCATCGAGTGATATTAAGATTGCTCGCTTTCTTTTTCTTGTTCATTCTTCGATTGCGTACAGGAAGTTGTTGATCTTGATTGCAACAGGTTCGACAACCTAGGGAGTTGGTTCAGCGATTGCATTGGCGCTTCGGGTTCGCTCGTCGTAGTCGGATCGTGAGGGTCAACTTCCACCAAATCGAAATTACCTCCACTCACCGAAAGATTGGGCACTTCAGCTCTATCATTACGTATCTACCATGTTCCACCTCGTTTACCTTATCTTGGAGGTATCTGACTTGGTGTAATCTCGCTGCAAACCCACCGGCCTATAGGTTGCTCGGTATCCTTTTGCCTACAAATTTCGGGGGTTGCACTAGTTTTAGTACAACGAAAAGATGAAGAACGATAAAGGATATTGAAAGGTTCCAAACGAGTTTTAAGCCTAAACAGATCGCTCAAGCAAGAACGATTCACTCCATGACAGAATTAAGGAAATAAAGGCTCTCCACCCTCAGTCAAACAGGAGAGACTAGCTTCAGTGCTTCCTTCAGGACTGTGATGATGTTGGACCAGTTATGGACTTTTTATAGAGCAAATGACCTCATACACTCGAAGCAAGTCATCTCGAGGAACTCTTCAGTCCCACACCCTTACTTGTTCTTTTGGTTGGTTAAGCTAAATTTTCGATTCCAAGGGAAGATGCAAAAGTTTGAGGAAGTTCCCTACAGGTTATTAACACTTATGGAAGTACCTAGCTAGGTAGTTAAAGGGAAGCCAAGAATCAAAACCGCGACCGAATTCCCTTGTGTTGCAACTCTCTCTTGTTGTGTTTCATCTGTATGACTCCTTACAGTTTGCAATCTAGAATCATATCTATGTGCCTAATCGGAACGTATCTACAGGACGATGACTTCCACTGGTGGAGACTCGAAGACTCCCGAGCCTTATAGTCATGACCCAACCCACTCATCCACAGCGGCTGACGAAGTGGCTACGACAATCAAGTTAATGGAAGAACAAAGCGTGACGCTAAATCAGATAGTGCAAAATGTTATCTGAGATCATCAACAGGAGATATCCTCAACCAGCCTGATTACCAGCCTCTCTCAAGCAATAACCAATTCTATAGCTGACCAGGCCCGTCTACTCAACCTTTTGGCAACTGCCACACTCTCGGATCAACAATGTTTGGATCCCTCCCAACTCGACTACGCATCCCTTCTACCGCCGTGAAACGTCAGAATCCTAGGAAAGTGTTACCAAGTATGGACTTGAGCGAATGGGAAATAACATACAATGAGTGTTGTCCACGCAAAGGAAAACGGGATGCAGAGACCCACGAGACCTGCCCCCGCCCATGCCGCCGACCCTGTTTCATGTGTGGGGAATACGGTCATTTCTTTTCGAACTGCCCTTCAACCGCATCACCCCTAAGAACGAGGATGGAGCACGACCCAAACCATCTATGCTATCAAGAGAAACCCAAGAAGCAGGATGACTGTTTCAGATGCGGACAGCTAGGCCATATTGCTCATGACTGGCCCAGCGCTGAAAGAATGCAACGAGTACCTAACAACCAACGCAAGTACACCTGGCACCAACAAGCTCGAGCAAATGCAAGTCATAAAAGGTGCATATACTTTTCCCTAGCCTTAATCTACCTTAATCTTGGGACGAGATTCTTTTTAAGAGGGGTAGGTTGTGACATCTCTGATGTCTAATCACCTCATTAAGCCTCTAAGGACAATTAAACTTGTGGTTATGAGCAAAGTCATCACATGAAATAATGGTTTAAAAATTCCATGCACCGAACCTTTAGAGCTTGAACTGTTTTGAATTCAAAATTTCGCTTAATAACTTCAAAATCTGTCAATATGAGAGTTGTCCCAAATTTTATAAGGAACAACTTTGCAAATTGGTGGTTTTCCAAATTTTGAGTGGAAGATGCTCTAAATCATGGTCAAACAGCAGTCACACCTGTTTTTCAGCTTACACATAAATTTTTCTAAGCCTGGGCAGCAGCAGCAGTTCTTCCCAAAAGTTGAGGCTTGCCATTTGGAATTCCATGTATAACATTTCATGAACTTTTCCCTAAATTGAATCATTGATGCTTGGATTTGCCCTTGGTGATATTCTCCCTCAAGTATTCACACCCTAAGCATTTTAAAATTGCTTGGGAAGAGGGTTAAGTCGAATGAAACCATGTGCAGCCCGGTGAACTTTCACCTTTCTCGGTTGGCATGCTTCAAATTTGAATTTTGACTTAAGAACTCAAAAATGCGCCAATACAAAAGTTGTTCACATTTTCATGGGACACGACTTTGTCAATTGGAGCTCGATGAGATTTTAAGTGTAACATGCCTAAAAACTCAGTCAAAGCCAGTCAAACCCCAGAAGTTCACCCAGGGTGACACCAAGTTCACGCTGTTTTCTCCTCAAATTTCTTGTTGATTTAAAGACATTTTCTATGGTCAACCTTTACAAAAGTTGTAGCCTGTACTATAGGACACAACTCTGCTTTTGGAGATTTTGAACTTTGATTCAAAATTTTTGAGAACCACACGTTTGAAACTACGCACGCCAACTGTTCGACAAAATGCCGGCGCTCTTGGGCGCTCGCGCGTTCCCGCCGTGCCGCCTGCCACTTGGCATCCGCCGCCTGACACGCGTGCCGAGGCCGACCGGGGAGTTATTACGATGCGTGTCCATGACCCTGAGCTAGCCCACTCACGTCTTAACCCCGCCTTGTCCACCGCGCCGTCCCGACCGGACACGACGCGCGGACCGCGCGCGCGCCACGTGGCACGCCGCCACCTGCGCCACTACGCTACCAGCCAGCCCGCGTGCTCGCTTCTCCTGCACCCGCGACCGCCTTCCGACGACGGGCAAGCCGCCGCTCGCATGGTGCCACGCGACACGCCGCCGTCCGCCGCTGCCCGACCAGCCGCATCCGACCGCGATGCGACGTGCATCACCCTTGCGTGGACGCCCTATCGCGCGCGCTTGCTTCGCAACCGCCGCCCGACCAACTCCGCCTCGCCGCGACAGGCCGCCGACCGGGGCCCCCTGTCCGCCGTGGCCGCCAAGCCAGCTCACCGTCCGAGCCTCCACGTGGAACACTGCCCCTCCCAACCCGCTGCCCGAACCTCCCTCCGGTCGCCTATAAAAGTACCCCCCCCCTCTCGCGAGCCCCCCTGCTTTGCCACCGTTACCGCCGCCAGGATGCCGCCGTCGACCCCCACCTTTCCCAGCCTCACCGTCCACGTGTTCCTCCACCACCACACCACCCAGCCTCCACGTGAGCTAACTCAAGCCCCCATTGAGCTGCTCTGCCGCCACCATCGCCGGCTTTGAGGACGACTGAGTGCCGCCGCCCCTGCTCTGCCGCCGGCTGCCACCAGTCCTCCTCCGCCCGCGATTCTTTTACAAGATCGATCCTAGGTCACCCTCTGAGTAATCCTAAGATGATCTCGTCCAACCCCGTGGCCCCGGCCAAACTGCCGCCGACCGTGGCTTGAGAACCACATTGCGAGTACCCAAGTCTTTTAGGGGTTGTTTCTATAAAATGTCAGGGGCCTAGGTGTAAATAGATTCTTCATATCTAGGTTTAAAAGCTGAGATATTTTAAAATCGATTAAAAATCACAGAACAATCAGAAAAATGCAAACTCAATTTTGTTGAACTCTTGGTGACGAGATCTACCTTTTATAGAAAGCATATATAGGTGTTTCCTGCTTAGATTATAATCTAGGTTCACATCAGTTCAAACATGAGTTTGCACATAGTTTGAAATCTACTACTTTGTTTGTGCTAATTTTTGGATATGTTATGCTCTGAGTAGTTTCTAGCTTGCCGTAAAATTTTGGCACAAAGATACATAATAGATTTTGAGTTATGATTTATTTAGCTTGTTCTCACACAGCTAGGTCTATGAATTTTAGTATTTAATCTGTACAGTATATAAATCTCAACTTTTTGCAGTGGCTTGTGTATCTAATTTTGCATTTGTGATAAATGTTAGAACTCAATTTTACTTGGCAAATTTGCTCTTTTAATTTATAACAATTTTAACATGGTTAATTCAAACAGCAAGATCCTTTGATCTTTTGGACCTACCCTTTGGCATGTCGACTTGTTTAGACTAGGGTAGGCTCTTGTAGTTTTCTAAGGATCAATTGTTGATAGTGTGATTTATTAGGATTTATTCTTGATGTTCGTGTGTTGTTCTTGTTTAATTTATCATGGTAATGGTAAACATGATCTTGGCCTGGTTCTTGTCAGTAAATCAAATAACCTACCAAGAGCACACAATAATTTTCTCACATGAAAAGCAGACACCAAACTGCTAGAATAAATTGTTGAATTTAAATTGCTTAAAAAGGCTAAATAAAAATAAGTCACCCATTTAAGCTATTTAAATAAATTAAACAAGTCACTTCACACACCCATGCTGTTTATGCTGAAATCAAATCAAATAATGTTAGATGTGTGCACAATCACCATCAACAAACCCCAAGTACTTTATTGAGTAACTACAAACTTACTTAAAGAAAGGGAAGGTTAGACAAAGTTTGTCTAGGTGGAGACGATGATGATCAGAATCAACCAATTATCAGGAATCGATGATCCATTAGAAGGGATCGGCAAGACGATCAGAATCGGCGTATACCCGTTCATGAAAGGCTTGGTCGCAAAATCAATGTAATGGATTGGTTGGGGAGAAGGCCTTATATGAGCCAGGAAATTGAAGATATGGCTAATGATCGAATTCCTGATGAAGAAATCATGGGTAGAGATCCTAAAAGAGAACCAATTCGTGATCGGTAGCCGTTTCACCGATTTAAGGAACCCTAGCCTCAATGGTGTCCTAAAAGATTAACTAAATCACAAAAGAGGCGTGTTCAGGTTGAGGCAGATTGAGTTGGAAGAACAACGCCAAGCTAACAGTAATGCAAATGGTAATCGGGTTTGGCGTGTGAAGGCTAAAGATAGTGATCAAGATGGATGCCCCAGCTGCTGATGTTCTTATGGCATTATTTTGCCAAGGGAATTTATGGCATCAAACAATGATGCAGAACCGGACATCGATGAGAGTATTGCTAAATTGGCTTTGGATCCGGCACCTGCTACTTTTGAGAAACCTGAGGAAGAAGCTCGGCAGCATTTAAAGCCTTTATTCCTGAAGGGTTATATTAATGGAACTCCGATGACTAGGATGCTAGTTGATGGTGGCACTTCAATTAATCTCATGCCATATGCCGTGTTGAGAAAACTCGGTAAGGGAGAGTCCGATTTGATGAAAACTGATGTGATGCTTAGAGACTTCAAAGGGAAGACTTCTCCAGCCCAGCGGGCACTTTGTTGTTGATCTGACGATCAGAAGTAAGACCTTGCCTACTACTTTCTTCATTATTAATGGCAAATGTTCATATAATATGCTCTTGGGTCGGGATTGGATTCATGCCAATTGTTGCATTCCTTCTACGATGCATCAATGTGTGATTCAATGGATCAAAGATTCGGTGGAGGTTGTGAAAGCTGATGCTCCATTCAACATTGCGACAACTGAAGCCTGTCCTTGGAGTTATGAAGTGACTTGCATATCAGGACAAGCTATTGATTCCGATTTCCTCAAGATCTCCGATTTTGGCTTACAATTGATCCAAGCAGTCGGTCCCGAAGATTTGTCCTAATGGATGAAGAAGATGAAGGAAAATTGGGTTACAGATTTACGTCGACTGATAAACTAGAAGAAGTTCATTTAGGAGATGGTAGTAAACCTAGGCCGACGTATGTAGGTGCTAAATTAGATCCTGAGTTTAAGACTAAGTTAGTAGCTTTGTTAAGAGAATATAAAGATTGTTTTGCTTGGGATTATTCTAAGATGTCTGGTCTAGACCGTTCTGTCATCGAACATCGGTTGCCAATTAAACAAGGATTGCGGCCATATCAACAACCAGCACGTCGGTGCGATCCTCAGATTCTCAATGATGTTAAGGCTGAAATTTCACGATTGATAGATGCCAAATTCATTAGACAATGCCGATATGCAGAGTGGATTTCTAACATCGTTCCTGTATACAAGAAAAATGGAAAATTTTGGGTTTGCATTGATTTCAGAGATCTTAACAAAGCAACTCCGATGGATGGATATCCGATACCGATTGCCGATATACAAATAGATGCAGCAGCAGGGCACAAAGCTATTAGTTTCATGGATGGTAATGCTGGATATAATCAAATTCTGATGGGTATTGAGGATATTCATAAAACTGCTTTCCGATGCCCTGGTCATATCGGATTGTATGAGTGGGTCGTGATGACTTTTGGGCTAAAAATGCTGGTGCTGCTTATCAGAGAGCTATGAATTATATTTTCCACGAGATCATTGGAAAAATTGTTGAAATTTACATTGATTATGTGGTAGTGAAATCAAAGGATTATGATGAGCACTTATCCGATTTACAGCAGACACTGGATTGTACGAGAAAACATGGTCTCAAGATGAACCCACTCAAATGTGCTTTTGGTGTATCGGCTGGGCAATTTTTGGGATTTATCGTTCATGAAAGAGAGATTGAAATCAATTAGAAAAGCATTAGTTCGATAAATAAGGTTGTTGCTCCAGAGAATAAGACTGAACTTCAATCTTTAATTGACAAGATTAATTTTATCAGAAGGTTTATATCTAACCTTTCTGGCAAGATTCAGCCGTTTATGCCTTTGTTAAAGTTAAAAGCCGATCCGAAATTTGTTTGGGGAAAAGAATAGCAGAAAGCTTTGGATAGAATCAAGAAATATTTAATTTCTCCTTCGATTTTGGTTCCTCCTCAGAAAGGTAAGCCATTTAAATTATATTTATTGATTGGTGATACTGCTATCGGGTCAGCTTTGATTCAAGAGTTCGAAGGAAAAGAACAAGTTGTTTATTTTGTCAGTAGAAGACTCTTGGATGTTGAAACACGATATTCTCCTATGGAAAAGTTATGCTTGTGCCTGTATTTTGCTTTCACTAAATTGAGGCATTATTTATTATCGACTGAATGCATTGTTGTTATCAATGATGACGTAGTCCGATATATGTTATCTTTACTGATTTTAAATAGAAGAATCGGGAAGTGGATTTTGGCTCTTTCAGAGTTTGATTTGTGATTTGAATCTGCTAAAGCTGTTAAAGGCCAAGTGTTGGCTGATTTTGTTGCTCAGCATTTTGGATCGGATGAGATCATGATCAAACCCGTTTCTTGGACTTTTTTTTTATTGATCGGCATGTGGAGTCGGATCGGGCATCGGTATCGTACTCATCTCGCCTCGGGGGGCAACCTTCGATTTTGCTTTACTCATTGAGAAGACTACTACAAATAATCAAGCAGAGTATATAGCTGTTCTTAAGGGTCTACAGTTGTTGAGAGAAATCAAGGTCGATGCTGTCGAAATATTTGGGGACTCAATGCTTGTCGTAAAGCAATTAATAGGAGAATATGAGTGTAATGATGATATTCTTTTAGGTTATCGTGAAGAGTGTCTCCAATTATTTAAAGAATTTAGAATGGTGAAAATCGAGCATATTCCTAAACTCCACAATCATGAAGCTAATCGGTTGGCTCAGAGTGCTTCGGGATATCGACCGATTCAGAAGATATTAGAATTGGATTTGGATAATGATGATTGGAGGAAGGAGATATTTGAATATTTGAGAGATCCATCCAAAAAGACTGAAAGGCGAATAAGGCTTCAGGCAATCAAATATGTAGTGATGGATGATAAGTTGTTTTATCGGAATCTTGATGGCATATTGCTTAGATGTATCGGTTCTGAGGAAACTAAAGTGTTGATTGGAGAGATTCATGAAGGTGCATGTGGAGCTCATCAATTTCTCCCACATGCATTTCATTTTCCCCTATTAAAACTATGTCTTTTTCTTAATTTGATAGTTACCAAATTTGTTCTCATAATTTATATACTCATTTATTTGTAGGCTTACGCCTTACGGTGTATGGATTCCTAAAGATATCTCCCTAGTGTCTCCTTTTTTATGTACATCACTGATAACCATGTATAGTTCCTATGATTTCAACGAATACTCTCTTTGGGTGTTCTGTGATATGGATAAGGCTGTGTAAGCATGGTCTGCTTTGGTTGATGGCCGCCTCAAGAATGGAGCCCCTTCGACTATTGTTGGCTTGTTCAGATCAATGTTTCAGACAAATTGTAGGTCAGATGCTAATAAGCTCTTCATGACTACGAAGTTGTTTTTATTAAACGTAATTTAATGCTGGTGCTTAATTTCATGGCATTTTTATTTTATTATGCGATCAATGTTCTTTTAGTATAAAATTTTGTTATCCCGTAGCAACGCACGAGCATCATGCTAGTCTAGATAAAAAGAATGCGGTTGGAGCTATGAGTGATCGTGCGATCGAAAAAAAAATTCAGGTTGAAGGTCAGACTTAGAAGATCTGATGGAGGTGTAGGAGATCCGAGAGACTGTATAGGATTTTCAGAAGAAGATAAGTTTAGATCGAAACATGTTCTGAGGACATCCGATCCACTTGTGGGACATCCGAGTCATCATCGGATCATCCGACTAGAATAGTGAATTTAGGTAAAGATGACTTCAAGTTGAGACTTTTAATAGAGTCGGTGTATGGACATATAAGATACTTGTCTCAAAATGATCAGCAACATTCAACACATAACCATGATCATTTGAGGCAAGTGTTGACCCAATGAGCCAACTCCAAAATTTTTGAAAAACTCCCGAAATAAAAGCAAATAAAACAAGTTTTTCCTAGTCTAGGCATCAAACAAAGTGTATGCAATATGTCAAGCCAAGTAACGAGAATCCAAGATGTTTAGCTCACTTCTCAATGAACAAAACCTTTGCTAATCGAGCGGCATTGTGAAGATATCGGCTAGTTGTTGTTCGTTGCCTACACGACTTAGAGCGATATCTCCTTTGCCTTCATGATCTCTAAGGAAATGATGTCTAATGTCAATGTGCTTGGTTCTTGAGTGTTGGACGGGGTTGTTGGCTAATTTGATGGCACTCTCATTGTCACACGAGAGAGGGATATTTTTGTACTCACAACTGTACTCACAACCAAGTCACTCAAGGCTTGCCTCATCCATAGGAGCTGGGCACAACAAGCACCGGCCGCAACATACTCGGCCTCGGCAGTGGATAGCGCAACATAATTTTGTTTCTTAGAGCTCCAAGACAACAAGGACCGACCAAGAAATTGGCAAGTCCCTGCTATACTCATTTGATCCACATTGCAACCGGCATAATCCGAATCAGAATAGCCAAGCTAATCGAAAGTGGTGCCTTGGGGTACCACAAGCCAAGGTTTGGAGTACGCACTAAATATCTAAAGATTCCTTTTATGGCCATCAAATGACATTCCTTATGATTTGCTTGAAATCTTGCACACATGCACACACTAAGCATTATATTCGGCCTAGATGCACAAAGATAAAGCAATGAACAAATCATAGAGCGATATACCTTTTGGTCAACCGGTTTTCCATCCTTAGTGAGAATTGAGAACAAGATGTCTATTCACGGGCATAGGATTCTTGATAGCTTTGGCATTGGTCATGTCAAATTTCTTGAGCATATCACTTGTGCACTTGGTTTGACATATGAAAGTTTCATTCTTCAATTGTTTGATTTGAAATCTAAGAAAGAACTTTAATTCACCCATCATAAACATCTCAAATCTGTTGGTCATGATCCTACTAAACTCTTCCCAAAACTTTTCATTAGTAGACCCAAAGATGATATCATCAACATAAATTTGACAAACAAATAAGTCCTTGTCTACTTTTTGAGTGAAGAGAGTAGAATCGGCCTTGCCCATTACAAAGCCGTTCTTGAGAAGAAATTCCTTAAGGCATTCGTACCATGCTCTAGGAGCTTGCTTCAGCCCATAGAGCGCCTTATGGAGCTTGTACACATAATCAGGGTGGTCAATGTCTTCAAAGCCCGGCGGTTGCTCCACATACACTAACTCAGATAACAGACCATTCAAGAAGGCACTCTTTACATCCATTTGATATAACTTGAAGTCATGATAAGCGGCATAGGAGTTGGCACTCCTTAGCGTCACTTTTTAGCAACACTCGAGAGCGCTATGATTTATCATCTAGCTAGTAGAATATTATTCTGCAAGCGTACAGAATAGATCGATGTAGCATTTCACCTTGGAGTAAACCAGGGTATCGTATTTATATTTCCACAGGAAAGCAATATGGTTAAAGAAGATTGATGAACAAAATGATAAATCTTGTTAGAAATACCAAGGCACTAATCTTAGGCAAAATACACCTGAGTGTAGGGGTAATGGTCAAATGAATGACCGAATAGAAGGTCTAAAAGACCAGCGACACAGGAGACTCAAATCTATAGAAAAGGAAAGGCGTTGGGAGAGACCGGACCTAGGACAGTTCTACTCAGAGAAAAGCCGCTACAACCTTAACATAGACTCTAGCTTAGATATCGGGGCAGAGCTCGCTTCGGCGGCTAGAATGGGAGAACCACATAATAAGGTGAGAAAGGAGGGAATTTGTGGCAGATCCTGCTCAAATTAATCCGGCTTAAGTGCGCTAACCTTCCCATGGTCATCACGCAATTAAAACGGAGTAACCTGACAGTCTGTCGGGTCAAGCCCGATGCAACCACGGACAGTTACCTCGATCGCAACCAGTCATACAAAAACCCACTCAAAGGTGGATCCCAGAGATTACAACACATCCACAATTTAATCAGGTCCCACTTGAGGTAAAATTATCAGGTCCCATTTAATCAGAGCATAAAGTACCGATATCACAGAGTTTTGAAAACAGCGGAAGACAACTAATTATTCGAAGTCGTAGCAACATCACGTGAAGTCGTCGTGACGTCACTCTGAAGCATTCTCGTCCCAAACAACAGACCAGCCCGGAGGAAGAGTGGTTGGCCAAGTAAGACCGGCAACCATCTCCTTGAGAGCGCTACCTGAAAAGTAATTCCACAAGCAAGGCTGAGTATGCTAATACTCAGCAAGACTTAACCGCCGGGTGACAGCTACATCACCAACGTCTAGACATGCAAGGCTTTTGGCTGGTGGGTTTGTTTTGCCAAAGAGCAGCTAAGAGTGGATCCTTACTTTCAGTCTTTTAGCATCCAGTTCTAGTTGAGTTAAGCATTCTAGGTAAGCAACCTGTACTAGTCAAGCAAGTGGAGCAAGCAATTAAGTAAACATCAAGATTCTTTCCATCATCATGTTTCACTTCTTACTCAATGCAGCAGCGGGATTAAGCAGTCTCATTAGCTGCGAGAAACAGACAGTTCGAACTGATTTCAACCTTGCAAGGGGGAACCCAAACACTCGGATCATCGCACTCAGCCAAAGGATAGCGCTACCAGGTAGTTCCCACCAATCTTCCAGTCGCGTCCAGGACCAAATTCCCCCTGGCATACGAGGTCTAAGGCTTGGCCGAACCAACACTTACGCCCCTCATACCCACATGTTCGAAGCATGGGGAAAACGTTCCCGGAAGGAGTCGGAAAAAGTCCGCACCCTGGAGTCATGTAGGTACTAAACTTACCGACCCCATAGAATGGACAAGCGCTTGGTACTTTCAAAAGCTTAACCGTCGGTACCACACCATTCGGCCTTAACCAACATTAGCATACACGGACGGGGCATCTACATGACAAAAATCCCCGCCCATCATCCTTATGATTCCAACATAAGCAGAGCAGTCGATTCCTATATCTCGCGAGTGACAGGAAATCACTCGGACTTTTACCGGATCCTTATAGCGAAGCAGCTATCGACCTATCATGCTAGTATTTCCAAAGCATGGGTACCTAGGATCATGTAACTAGGGTTTCAATTCAACTCCTGAACGTAAATGCACAAACATAAACATAGCCAAACATAATTGCATGTAATTGAAACATAGGACATGCTCCGGGGCTTGCCTTCGGGCAAAAAGTTAGCTTGGGAGTCCTCTGCAACCGTGTTCGGGTCTTGCTCGACCTGGACAGCGTTCACCTCGCCTTCTGCTGGGCCTCCTCCTTCAGTGGGGATCAGCTCGTAGTCTCCGTCGGCGAGGGCAGGTTCTACACGGATCCAGATGCAAATGAGAGTATGATCTTTGGTCGAGTTATCACAGTTGCACAATGATGAACCCGAGTGTATTTAGTGACACATTCACCTGGACAAAATTTGTCTGATCTTCCCTTTCTTTAACAAAGGTTGTAATTACTCATTAAAGTGTTAGGGTTGGCTGATGGTGATTGTGTACACATATAACAATTAGCTTTGATTTTACCACAAAACAGTGAGAGTGTGTGTGATGATTTTAGTTTGGTTAACCAATAAAATTTGAGAGAGTTACTGAGTGCTCTTTGTGAGTTACTTGATTGCTGACCAAGATTCAAGCCAAGGTCAAGCATTCATTAGCTTCAACAACAAAAACAAGACAGCACACTAACATCAAGATTAAGTTCTAAGAAATCACACTATCATCCAAGGGTCCTTAAATTTGACCAGGGACTAAACTAGCCTAAGCAATCTCACATGCCTAGGCAACAGAGTACTACAAGGCTCCTGCGAACAGAAAGCACTTGGGAGCTTTGCCGACTGGTTATTAACAAGGGGGGGGGGGGGAACCAGTCGTGGAGGCTCGGAGATGCACATCGCCTTACCTCGAGTGGATCACGAGTGGATCGGTGACCGGAGGTGGCGCGACGGTGGCGGATGGTGGAGCTGTGTGGCTGCGGCTTTGCCCGAGTGGTTTGGGAAAGCGCCCGGGTGGTTTGGGCTGAAGGGCTCGAGTGGTTTTGCTGAGCCGAGTGGTTTGCAGCACTCGAGTGGTTCGGCTGGGTGGCTGCGGAGCGGCTGTAAGAAAAAGGACTCGGCGATGGAGCTGTGAGTGGCAGCTAGGTTTCTGGGAAGCTAGGGCAAGCGCGAGGTGAGTGCGGGTGGCGAGGAACTGCGGCGGAGCAGTGCGCACGGTGAGGAGCGGCGGAGTAGCAGCCTGGCGGCAACAAGGGCGAGCGGTGGCAAAGGCAAGCGGCGGAGGGGCAAGCTTGCGTGCGGGGTGCGGGGCCTTTTATAGCCGGTCGAGACGAGGCTCGGACTGCGGCTTGGAGCAACGAAGCGGACCCGCGGAGCATCGGGCGGCGCATCGATGGCTACCGCGGCGGACATGGCTCGCCGGTCGGCGGCCTGTCGCGGCGGGGCGGCGCGGGGCTGGGTGGTCGGCGGCCGGTCGGGGGAAGCTCGCGCGCGGGTTGGCGAGAGGTTGGGGCCCACGGCGATTTGCTTGCCGGCCCTAGTCGGGGCAGCGGCGCTGCGGCTCGCCGGCGGGTCGCCGATGACCACGTGGCGCTCGCCGGGCGCACGTCGCATCTGGTCTGAGGGGGCGCGGGGGACAAAGCGTTTTGTCGGGGACGACCGCGGAGACAGCACGTGGCGTATTTAAGGCACGGGCATGACCTCGACGTCCGTGTCAGAAGCTAGCCGCCGCGTGGCGATGCTGTCGGGCGCGTGACTTGCGCAGCGCCGGAGAGCGCTGGCAATTCGTCGAACACCTGCCGTGCGTCCCTACAAACCAACTTTTCTCCGAAATTTTGAACTGAAGTTCAAAATCTCCAAAAAGCAAAGTTGTGTTCCAGGTTACCAGCTACAACTTTTGTAAAGGTTGACCTATGGAAAAGTGAGCAGATTTGAGAGAAAACTGAGCAGAAAACTGCATAGACTCGGGTACCAGTCTGCAGTGAACTTCCGGGTTTTGACTGACTTTGACTGGGATTTAGGGTGCCTTCCACTCAAAATCTCGAATTGAGCCAATTGACAAAAATGTGTCCTGTTAAGAACTGAACAATTTTTGTATTGGTCGACTTTCAAGTTCTTAAGTGAAATCCCGAATTTGAACCATGCCAACCGTGAAAGGTCAAAAGTTCACCGAGGTGCAAGGGAATTTTCGGTAGGATTCCGTAAGTGAAAAATCTAGGTGGGGCCAAATTAAACTTAATTAGGCTAAGACAAAAGGTTTAGCAGGTGATTAAGTTAATGAACACCTAGATTGTCACGGCCTACCCCCCTTAAACAGAATCTCGACCCGAGATTCGAGTGTAGAAAGAACTAGTGTGTGCAAGAATGCTTACGATCATGTAGAAGAAGAAAACCCGAGAACTTATTGTTCAGGTAATCCTCCGTCTCCCATGTGGCTTCTTCCTCTGTGTGATGATTCCACTGTATCTTGTACATTTTAACTATCTTCCTTCTTGTTCCTCTTTCCTTGCGGTCGAGAATCCGGAGAGGGTGTTCCACGAGAGTCAGGTCTGGCTCTACCCATGCCAAGTCTTGATCGACAATCTCGACTTCAGGAACTCGAACACATCTCTTAAGTTGAGATACGTGGAAAACATTGTGGACACCTGACAGCTTCTCGGGGAGTTGGACTCGGTATGCTACCGGTCCACAGGTTTCTATGATCTCATAGGGTCCAATGTAACGGGGTGCCAATTTTCCTTTTACTCCAAATCTTAGCACTCCCTTAGTGGGTGAGACTCGAAGATAGACGTTTTCTCCCACAGAGAACTGTAGGGGCTTCCTTCTCTTATCAAAATAACTCTTCTGTCGGGATTGGGCAGCCTTTAAGTTAGCCTGAATCACTTTCACTTTCTCCTCTGCCTCGGCGACTAAGTCCGTGCCAAAAACTTGTCTTTCACCCGGCTGTGACCAATTCAACGGGGTTCGACATCTTCTGCCGTAAAGCGCCTCAAACGGTGCCATCTTCAAGCTGGCTTGGTAGCTATTATTGTAAGAAAACTCAGCGAGTGGCAAACACTTATCCCAATTCTTATCATAGTGTATGACACAAGCTCTTAACATGTCCTCAACTATCTGATTAATCCTTTCGGTTTGGCCATCTGTTTGGGGGTGGTATGCGGAACTGTGGATTAACTTGGTTCCTAAGGAGTCTTGCAATCTTTGCCAAAATTGTGACATAAACTGGGGTCCTCTGTCTGATATGATGGTTTTGGGGGTTCCGTGCAAACGAAGGATTTGCTCGAAGTAGATGTCGGCATACTGGTTAGCACGGTAAGTAGTGCGTACCAGAATGAAATGAGCGGTTTTCGTGAGTCGGTCCACGATAACCCAAATGAAATCATGTTTTTGAGAAGTAATGGGCAATCCAACGATGAAATCCATGCTTACGTCATCCCACTTCCAGGATAGTATCGGAAGAGGTTGTAATGTCCCAGCTACCTTAAGGTGACTGGCCTTAACCTTCTGGCAAGTATCGCACTCTGAGACGTACGTGGCAATGTCCCTCTTCATTCTTGTCCACCAGAAATTTTGCTTCAAATCTTGGTACATTTTGCAGCTCCCAGGGTGAATGGAAAATTTAGAGAGGTGAGCCTCATCCGAAATTTCCTTTTGGAGCTCTGGGGTTCTAGGTACTACTAGACATTTCCCAAAATGTACGACTTCTTTTTGATCCAATCTGAAACAACGATACTTCTCACCTCCGGCAGAGAGCCTTTCCTTAATGATCTTGATGCATTTATCCTGAGATTGAGCGGCAGCGATCTTATCGTAGAGAGTCGGTTCTAAGGAGATGTTATTGAGTGAGCCATGAGGAACAATTTCCAAGCTAAGCTTCCTCATCTCAGCACATAGGCTCTGGCTGTAGGTGTTTGCGGTGAGACAGTTGCAATGTGCCTTTCGACTCAACGCATCCGCTACAACGTTGGCCTTTCCCGGATGATAAAGTATTTCCAAGTCATAATCTTTAACCAATTCCAACCATCTACATTGCCTCATATTCAGATCTGTCTGTGTAAGGATGTACTTGAGACTTTTGTGATCGGTGTACACTTTACACCGTGCTCCCATGAGGTGGTGTCTCCAAGGTTTTAGAGCATGAATCACCGCTGCTAGCTCAAGATCATGAGTAGGGTAATTCACCTCATGTGGGCAAAGTGCTCGAGAAGCATAAGCAATAACTCTGTTATCTTGCATGAGAATACATCCCAACCCGGTGCCTGAAGCATCGCAGTAGATGTCATACGGCTTCGTATCGTCGGGCTGTGCTAGAACGGGGGCTGAAGTAAGGAGTCGTCTCAAGGTGTGAAAAGCCTCTTCACATTTCTCCGTCCAATGGAACTTAGCTCCCTTCTTGAGTAGTTCTGTCATAGGCTTGGCTATCTTGGAGAAGTCGGGAATGAAACGACGGTAGTATCCTGCTAGTCCAAGGAAACTACGGATTTGGTGAACAGACTTGGGAGTTTCCCAATCCATGACCTCTTGTACTTTTCCGGGGTCCACGAAAATACCTTCATCAGAGATTGTGTGCCCGAGAAATTTGACACTGTTGAGCCAAAATTCACATTTAGAGAATTTAGCATAAAGCTGATGATCTCTAAGGGTTTGCAGAACAATGCGAAGATGTTCAGCATGTTCTTCCTCATTTTTGGAGTAGATCACGACGAACTTGTCAAGATAAGGCATGAAGACCGAATTCATGAGATACATGAAGTAAGCCGGTGAGTTGGTGAGTCCAAAAGACATGACTAGGTACTCATACAGACCGTACCTAGTAGAGAAAGCAGTCTTTGGAATGTCACAAGGACGGATCTTAATCTGATGATACCCAGAACGAAGATCAATCTTAGAGAAGACTTTGGCACCAGCTAGCTGATCGAAGAGAATGTCAATGCGGGGTAAGGGGTACTTGTTCTTGACAGTCACTGCATTGAGAGGGCGATAATCCACGCATAACCTCAAGCTTTTGTCCTTCTTTTTAGCAAAGAGGGCCGAACATCCCCAAGGTGATGTGCTGGGTCGGATAAAGCCTTTGTCAAGCAACTCTTGCAATTGCGTTTTCAATTCAGCCAGCTCTACGGGTGATATCCTATATGGTCGTTTGGATACCGGAGCAGTACCCGGTTGCAGTTCAATGACGAACTCGATGTCCCGGTCAGGGGGCATACCTGGCAAGTCCTCTGGAAAGACATCAGGGAACTCGCAAACCACGGGAATGTCCTCTATCTAGAGCTCGGCCATAGAAAGGATATGGGAGCTCGTGTAGACCTTGTGTGGCAGATATAGATCGGTGCGGCCTAGGAGTGGTGAGTGAATCTCAACTACCCTTTCGGGAATATCAAGTATGACCCGGTGTTTAGTCATCCAATCCATTCCCAAGATTATATCCATTTCATCCAATCCCATGCTAATAAGGTCATTTTCAAACAATTTACTGCCCATGACTAGCGGTACTCGGTTGGACCTCTGATTGGTTGAGACCTTCCCACCCGGGGTAGTGATTAGGTAGGGGGTGGCTGTTTGGGTGGAGATTCAGTCCACTCTTGGTGCAAAACCTTGTGCTGATAAAGCTATGTGTTGCACCAGAATCAAACAGTATAACAGCGGGGTAATTGTGGACATAGAAAGTACCCGTCATAACTGGCGTTCCTTCGGGTAGTTTGCAAGGGTGGTGAAGTTGATCCTCCCTTGACGGACTTGCACCGTCTGCTTCCTTCCCTTGCCTTGGTTCTGCGCCCGTCCTGGGTTTCGCTGCTTGTTCTGGGGGCAGTCCTTGTAATAGTGACCTGTCTGTCCACACTTGAAGCAAGCACTCCCATTGCTTGGACGAGTGGGAACTTGATAGTTGGGGCGTGGGGCTGCGGACTGCTGGGAAGTAGGGACATGACTCTGATTCTGCTGGGGTGGCCTGATAGTCCAGCGTCCTTGTTGTCCTGGCCTCTGGGGGTTGGAGGTAGGAGTGTTCTGAACAATCCGGAACCTCTGATTTGATGGAGCAGCCTGCGTCATAGGAGCCTTCCTCTTCTTTTCGGCCTTGAGAGCAGTAATGGCGTCTTCTTGAGTAATGGCCCGGTTGACCAGCTCATTGTAGGTGGCCGTACGGATGGGGTTCAAACGTTCCTTGAGCTTTGCACTGAGGCCTCTGCGAAAGCGGTCCATCTTCTTTTGATCTGTGTCAGCATGGGTACCAGCATACTGGCAAAGGTTGTTGAAAGCCTGGGCATACTGGGACACAGTCCGAGTGCCTTGGGTCAATGCCAGGAACTCATTCAACTTCCTCTCAATTAAACCTTCCGGGATATGGTGGGCTCGGAAGGCGGTCTTGAAGTCGGCCCAAGTTATCACCGTGTTCTCTGGAAGGGTGGCCAGGTGATTCTCCCACCAGATGAGGGCGGGCCCTCTAAGTAACTGAGCAGCAAACCTAGCCTTGCTCTCCTCAGAGCATGGTAGGGCAAGCACTGAGAACTTTGACTCCACTGCGCGAATCCAAGCGTCAGCATTTAGTGGTTCAGTTGCTTCATGGAAGGTCGGTGGTTGAGTGCTCAGGAAGTGTTCATAGCGAGCAACATGGGGTTGAGCATCCTGATGTCCCCTTGGGCGTTGCTGCATTAGCTGTCGCTGTATATCGAGCATCTCCCGCATCATCGCAGTTTGGGTGACGAAAAACGCCTCCATTGGATTTTGCGGGGGCTGCGGCAACGGTTGCTGGTTAGCCTGGGCGCCACTGGCTTGCCCGGCGGTGAAGTTGGTGCGGCAGGTCGAGTCAACCATCTGCAAGAATCATTTACCATCAGCCACATGATTTCGAAACTCGTATACAAGGTAGACAAGGCAATCATGCGCGAAAAACAGTAAACATCCATTGCAGAAATTTTCTGATCAGCAAGGCTGTCAGGGGAGAAAATTCATATCTCCCAGGTTACACGCCCAAAATTATGAACTCTAGCCTGCAACTAGAGAATTTAAAGAGCTACCACTTTCGTGTTTCGCTCCAGGTCTGATTCGTACTCTAGCTGGGGCGAAAAATTCGAAGTTCACGTTTTTGCTTTTGCGGTTTTCAAAAATGGCCGAGGCTCGCCAAAACGTACATAACTCTCACATTTCTTAGCCAAAAAGGGCTGAAATTTTGCGAGCATCTTCCTTAAGAAATTCCTCGCTACATTGGTATCCATTATTTAGCCCAGAAATGAGAAATTCATGCATTAAAAATTCGAACTAGATTCAGCTGCAGAGTTACGTGGTTACAACCACATTGGAGCTACAAACTTCAGGGTCACCTCTACCCTAAGCTACATCATGGCTAAGCTGCCCAAAAGACATACTCAACTCAAAGCTAGCCTATTACATCACTGTCCAAAAGTAGGCTATGCTGAGGAGTAACACTGCCAATCATTTAGAAATCATCGAGGTTGTTGACCGAGGCCTCACTCTCGGCGGGTGAGCCGGGTGTCGTGGGCAGTGGGGGCAAGTCACTAAGTGTATCCGTGCCAGACATGCCCTGAACCTCCTCGGGGTCAATCTCTATTTCCATAGGCTCCTCCTCCTCCTCATCGATGATCTCAACGTCCTGCTCAAGAGGAACCTGCTGCTGGAGGATCCCGATATGCTGGTGAGCGTCCTCAACGTCAAGGTTCAGGTCGTGAACCTGGTCCTCTAGCTCTCCAATACGCTCATTAAGCCCAGCTCGCTCGTTATGCAGCGAGACCATCTGCGCCTACATCTCGGCCATCTGTGCCAAGTGAGTCTCTCGCTCCTGCTGAAGAGTGGTGATCTGTCCAAGTAAGTCACTAATCTGAGCCTGAAAGTTGGCCATAGCCGTGTCCGAGTCGGCTGCCTCCAAGGCCTGAGTGGTGTAGTCATGCTGTAGCTGTCGGCAAGATTGGTAGGAAGCCATGCCGTACTCGACCGAGTCGGCTAGTCCTCCCTGAAGTAGTGTAAGAAGTCTGGAAAACGTGTTCACATACCGCGCTAGTCTTTCAGCGGTAGGAACAGCACCAGTCCACTCAACAACTGCCTTCACATGAGCTCGGCGCTCCACCCAAGCTAGGTCGTCAGGCTGTGCGGTAGGAAGCAACCTAAGCGGGGAAGTCATCACCTCCATGGGGCGGAAGTCACAAAAGACGTTCAGCACCCGCAAGGCAGCGAGTTCCACGGTGTCAGTGAATCTGTGGCCTATCACCTCAGCGTCGAACAAAGGCCACTCGGGGTGGTGAGGGTGTAGTGGCACGTAGACCCTGGTGATGCAATGAAGCACACCATCCTGAAGGTACTCACGGCACGAGTAAAGAGGTGGTGAGGCGAAACCGGCGGTACTCAGAGCGTGCCACAAGATAGAGGGAAAGCCCTCCCAAGCGAGGCAATCCGAGTGGAGGAAACCGTCGGTGCCAAACACAAAGTGAGCCGCGTCTGCCATCTGTAGAAAGGAACCAAGGGAACCGAGTAAGAACTGTGCAAGAGTAGAACGAAGATCGGAACAGCGATGGGAAAACAAGTGCAACTCTGAAACTACCCAACCAAAAACTCCCAACTAGCTGTCGGCCAGATTTTTCCAGCAAACAGACAGCTCTGGTTTTGGTCAAAACTCCAGTTTTACTTAACCAAAAATTCTGAAATTTTGACAGAAGCTTGCTTATGAAATTAGGAACGACTTTTATTCAAGGTGCCCAGCCAGCCGAGTAATTTTTAATGACCCGAAAAATTCAGATTGAAAGAACTTTGACTGGGATTTAGGGTGCCTTCCACTCAAAATCTCGAATTGAGCCAATTGACAAAAATGTGTCCTGTTAAGAACTGAACAACTTTTGTATTGGTCAACTTTCAAGTTCTTAAGTGAAATCCCGAATTCGAACCATGCCAACCGTGAAAGGTCAAAAGTTCACCGAGGTGCAAGGGAATTTTCGGTAGGATTCCGTAAGTGAAAAATCTGGGTGGGGCCAAATTAAACTTAATTAGGCTAAGACAAAAGGTTTAGCAGGTGATTAAGTTAATGAACACCTAGATTGTCACAGAATTCCTCAGGCTCAGCACTACTGTTATGAATACACCCGAACGTGGTGGAGTACAAAGGACAGACAGGGCTGTCACCACCTGCCGCCTATCACTGTTGTTCTGTGGGGTGCAACACACTTCCTAGCTAACACCAAGCCAGACACCACGTCTGTACCTGAGTGTTAGGATTTCCCCTGAGGCCTTCCAAAGAAAATCCCTGTCCTTCCAGAGGTGCCTTACGGCCCTGGTCGAGGCGAGAAAACCCGCGAGATGGATCTTGGTAGAGCTAAACCAAACTCTAAACTAAAGCTAAGGGAAAACTTCTATCTCACAGAGGAGGCAGAGAAAGGCGAATACTTATACTCTAAGAGTAAAGAAGTAAATATATTTAAATATACTATAAAAGATACAAGAGCTTTACCAGAACTCCGAAGACTCTGGACTTCCGAGATAACCTCGACTCGACTAGATCCTACTCCCAACTATAATCCTAATCTAAGAAATCGAAAAGGTGGAAGAGCTCCTTCAAGTGCTTCACTTGAATGTTGTGGTCTGTCTTGGAGTGAAGAAAAGGGGGGCTTTTATAGCCTCCCAAGGTCAGTAGCCAGCGTAACTTTCATGCTACCAACCTGATTAACCGCCACGCCAAATCCCGTCGCGTGAGGACGCAACAAAGGGCCGGCCGACCTATGGGAGGCTGATCGGCCTCCACCTGGCACCCCTTGCGACCGCCTTCGCAGTGGACGTCTGTGATTTGCTTCCTGAGGTCAGTAGAAGTTGGATCCGTGGCAGTTGGAGCAGTTAAGGGCCCGTTGGCCTAGGGGAGGCGATCGACTCCCTTTGGCTCGTGTCGCCCCTTCATTGTACCGACGTACTCCTTGGACGGTGGGATGAATGTACGGCTTTGAGTTCACACGGATCGTGCCCAAGATTTGCATGCAAGTTGGCCCTTTGATCCGTAGTTAGGCATGTTAGGCCTCTCGGGTCCTCTGATCAAACCGTCTTTGGATTCAACGTGCATGATCATCTTCTTTGGTTTAGTCGTGCTCTGAAGAAGTGGCTCGATCATCTGGGACATACCTAGACTGCCCGGCCTAGGCTAGGCCGGTCGGCCTGGGTTTGTGCCCAATTTGGCGCCTTTTCACCTGTTTTCACCTGCAAGCACAACTCATCCAAAACTTGTGGAATTTGTGAGAAATAAACATTTTATGCATAGAACTTAGTGTGAACCTCTATTTATTCCCGAAGAGTTGACGGTCATCAAATGGTTCTAATAGCCGTCAACAATAGGCTAGAAGAATGCGAATGGATTCTAGCCTTGCCACCGGAGCATAAGTTTCAGCAAAGTCTAGACCTTCAATTTGAGGGTAAGCTTGAACAACTAATCTAGCCTTCTTTCTTGTGACAATGTCATGCTCGTCTTGCTTGTTCCGGAAAACCCACTTGGTGCCAATCACATTTTGCTAGGCCTTGGAACTAATTTTCACACTTCGTTTCTTGTGAAATTATTCAATTCTTCTTCCATTGCCACAATCCAATCCGCATCCCCAAGAGTGTCTTCTACCTTGAGAGGTTCTAAACAGGAAACAAATGAGTAACATGCACAAAAAATTGCTAAACATGAACGAGTGGTTACTTCTCTTTGGAAGCTCCCAAGAATATTATCAACAGGATGATCCTGTTGCACACTTTGATGAACTCTTGGGGTGAGAAAATGTTGATTGATGTTGAATAGGTTCATCATCATCATCTTCATCATGAGAGACATTAACTTGAGCTTCCTCACCATGAACTCCCCCCTTGATCATTGCCATGATCATGATCGTCACCACGAGCTTGATCTTGACCTGGAGAAGAGTTTAGCTTTTCAACTCTTGTTGATGATGATGGATCAACCTTAGAATTATCCGAAGCATGAGCTTCATCTTGAGCTTCTTGTGGTCTCACTTCACCTATACCCATTCTCATGATAGATTGACTTGGGAGCCATTTTTAACTTGCCCTACTCGAGAGCCATTTGATTCATCAAATTTCACATCTACCATGACCTCAGCACAACCTGTGGTTAGGTTGAAGACACGATAGGCATGGTCGTTAGTACCATAACCATGTAGAAAACTTCATCAACCTTAAGTGCAAACTTGGAGCTTTTGGTTTTCTTATTAAGAATGTAACATTTGCAACCAAAGACTCTAAAGTAATACACCTTGGGTTTGTTTCCGGTGAATGCTTCAAATGGAGTCCTGCTCAAGTACTTTTGAAGATAGAGATGGTTAGAGGCATGGCAAGCCGTGTTAACCGCATTGGCCCAAAATATATCTGGAGTCTTGTATTCATCAAGCATTGTTCTTGCCATTTCAATCAATGTCATATTCTTCATTTCAACAATGCCATTTTGTTGAGGTGTATATGGAGCGGAGAGCTCATGCTTGATCCCTTTTTCATCAAGTAGTTCTTCAACATTTGTATTTCTAAACTCCGAACCATTGTCACTTCTCATATGCTTGATCTTCAATTCAAACACATTTTGGGCTTTTCTAATGAATTTCTTGATAATGCCTTGAGCTTCACTCTTATGTTTCAAGAAGAATACCTAAGTAAATCTTGAATAATCATCAACAATCACAAGTCCATACTTGTTTGCACCAATACTAACATATGCAATAGGCCCAAATAAATCCATGTGAATTAGCTTTAGTGGCCTTGAGCTTGACAATATGTTCTTCGGTGGATGAGGAGCACCAACTTGTTTCCTGGCTTGACATGCACTACAAAACCTATCTTTCTCAAAAACAACATTTGTTAGTCCTATGATCTGTTCATTCTTTTGAAGTTTGACCAAGTTCCTCATGCCAACCTGGGCTAACCGGCGATGCCAAAGCCAATCCAAGCTAGATTTTGCCACTAAACAAGTTTTCGGTTCCACTTTAGTGGTTGTGAAATCAACCAAACAAAGCTTTCCCTTAAGTTTACCTGTAAAAGCAATGGAGGAATCCTTCCTTCTAAGAATGTTCACACCCTCATTAGTAAAGAGATAATTGTAGTCTTTCTCACAAAGTTGTGAAACCGACAACAAGTTGTACCCCCAAAGAATCAACCAAATAAACATTGGAAAGAGATGAATCATTTGAGATAGCAATTTCACCTTGACCTACAACATCACCATGATTATTGTCACCAAATGTAATTCTTTCAATGGCTAAGTCATATACTTGTAACTTGGTAAACATACTCTTCTCTGTGGTCATATCATTTGAACAACCACTATCAAGCAACCATGAAGGACCACCGGAGGAATATGCCTACAAAACAAGTTAAGCCTTGTATTTAGGTACCCACGAATTTGGGTCCTTGACTGTTAGAACTTGGCAGCTTTGGCACCCAAACACTTCTCAACATCTTCTTGGCAAGAACACCAACATACTTGACCTACCATCTTCCCATTGTGATCCCACATGACCGAATAATCAATGGTGTAGTTGGGAGATGGCTTGTGCTCAATGATCTTCTCAGTTGTCTTCTCCATAGTTGAGCACCCTTGCTAGGAGTCTCAACTATTGACTTGGCTTGAGTGGTGGTCTCCCTTGATGCACCATGAGCAATGTTCATCAAATCACCAAGATTAGCACCTTGCTTGAACAATGACACCTCACGGCCTTTTACCATCTTGGTGCCATTTGCTTTTCCACCTCTAGTGAATCCAAGTCCATCCATGATACTAGGATATCTCTCAACGTGATATGCCAGATGGGACTCAAAAACACTTTTCTCCTTAGCTTTGCCCTTGCTAATGATCTTGTTCAACTCTTTGAGTTGGACATTCTTTGCATTGATCTCCTTCTCTAGCTTGGTAAAGTTAGTAATACAAGCATTTACATCAACTTTATAACACGTTGAGCAAACTTTGCTAGTGAAGGCATCTGAGTTAAGTGGCCTTGGAGTCGATCTTGGTGCTTTTCCAAAGAGTACCATAGTTAACTTCAAGGTCTTTAAATTTGACCTCAATGCTTGAATGCCTTTGTTGAAGCTCACTATGTGCATTCTTTACACTAGCTAGAGAGTCATTTGCCGAGGACATTTCCTTAGACATCCTCTCATGTGAGTCATTGGCAAGTGACAAATCAAGTGCCAACTTCTCATCCTTAACTTTTTCATCAACTAGCGCCTTCTCAAGAGCAAGGTTTCTCTCAATTTTAAGGATAAGCAAGTCATCTCGCCTATCAAGAGACGCCTTTCTCTTTTCTAGTTTCTTCAATAGCTTTCTAATTTGTTTAGTTCCTTTCTTGCCAAACTCCTTTATCATGTTTCTATCAAGTTCGGCTTCCTCATCATCCATGTTATTTTCTATGTCATTAGATGTTGAGAGAGTGGATGATGGAGGGATGGATGTGTCTAGTACCTTAGTTCCTTGAGCCATGAGGCACATGGGGGTATCATCTTTATCATCACTATCATAATTGTTGAAGAGTCTTGGTGTTGGTGAAGAGACTTGGATGGCAAGAGTTGTCACTCCTTCCTTGTCGGAGTCATCACTAGAGTCCCAACCTTCACCAACATGAGCATGGCCATTCTTCTTCTTGTACTCCTTGCCCTTCTCCTTGTACCTCTTCTCTTTGTCGTAATTCTTGTCATTGGACTTCTTGTCCTCCTTGCCTTCCTTCTTGTTAGAGCAATCGACAATGTAATGCCCTTTCTCACCACATTCAAAGCACCTTCTTTGAGAAACCAACTTCTTGTAAATTCTTCTCTTCATGAAGTTCTTGAGGTTTCTCACAACCATTGCAGTTTCTTCATCGGTACTACCATCATTACTTGAGTCTTCTTTCTTGTTGGACTTTGAAGGTTTGTCCCTTGACTGATTCTTCTTGCTTGGCTCGGCCTTGAAAGCAATGGCTTTGACTTCTTGTGGCTCGCTTGACTTGGGCTTTGACTTCATAACTGTTGGCACTCCTTAGCCTAACTAAATCTGCAAGCGCACGGAGTACGATGTAGCCTTTCACCAGGGGAGTAAGAACCTGGATATCGAATCCAAGGAACGGTAGACGCGACTAGCCTAGAACTTTTCTAACCGGACCCACCAGGGAGCACAAGGTAAGCGGGTAGAGAGCTTGACTTTAGTTAGCTACTCGTTACCACAGACAAACTATCTATATCTAATCTGATCTGCTTTGACGGCTAGAACGGGAAGAACTCAGAACGGGGTGAGAGAGGGGTTCTTTCGGGCTCAACACTAGTGTTATGAGTACACCCGAACGTGGTGGAGTACAAAGGATGGACAGGATTGTCACCACCTGCCACCTATCACTGCAGTTCCGTGGGGTGCAACACAACCTGAGGTGGCTAGCCAGCACAGGCACCAAGCCTAAGCTTTTAGCCACTGACCTCCACCCAACGCGAAGGGCTATAGAGGAAACCCCAAACAAGAGTCGCTATCACTCGCGCAGACTCAAGAACCCACAGATCAAATATAAATAAAATAGATTGCTGGAAGTAATTCGTAAACTAGCGAGGTACTAAAGGCAAGAGACCGAGGACTTACCGAAGATAACTCCTGAAGTATATTCCTATGGGGCGAAAATGTTGAGATAAGACCGAGAGGAAATCCCGGACTCTCTCTACAAAGCTTGGTAGTCACCCAAGCAACTCACCCACTCTCTCCCTAATCTAACTCTAAAGATGAGAGCAAAATCACTAAGTTACTTTTCTCTCCTTTGGATGGTGTGTTCTCAAGGTGGAAGGAGGTCCCTTTTATAGTCTTCAGAGGCGGTTGCCGGCGTCAAGCTTAAGCTAAGCTTGTGCTTAACTGGCACGCGAAGGGGGGCACGTAGCGGCCTCAGGGGGAGGCCGGCCGGCCTAGGCCAGGCCGATCGGCCTGGTCTGGCTACCCCGTGGCACCGCCTTCTTCAGGGATGCTCTGGATTGATCCCTGAGGTCGGTAACGGTTGCTTCAGATCAAAGCTGTCCAAGAATCCAAGGTTGGTGGGCCCTTCAATCCATGCAAGTGTAGCTTAGGCCTTTCAGATCCTTGGATCAAACTGACATTGATCGCACATCTCAGGATCATTGGTGTTGTGTTTGTGATCTTCCGGATCAGAGATGTGGCAAGGGGCCACAGAAGGGGGCCGGTCGGCCTGGCCTTGTGCCCAAAGTGGCTCCTCTTTTGCTAGATTGCTCCTGCACTCACAAATTATACAAAACTTGTGGAACTCATTAGAAATAATCAATTTTACTTTGTTGTGAGCAGGATGAGCCTGAGATATGACGGAATGTTGGTGGTGAAATCGTATTGTAACGACCACCAACAATAACTTTGTTCATAGTCTTGAACTTTCTCTTGTCTCTAATCATGGTAGCAAGCATTGGGTTCATTGGGGCATATGCTCTAAGCATCTTCTTGGTGACTTTGTGCTCATCCGAATCATCACTACCAAGGAGTCTTATCTCGGTCACAAGAAGCTTCAAGCGATTATACATCTCCTATAGAGTTTAATCGTCCTTCATTACAAATGCCTCTAGCTCCCCTTGAAGCACATCAATCTTGCCTTCCATGATCACATCATCTCCTTCATGAGATCATTTGAGGTCATCCCAAATCTCTTTCGCAATCTCAACCCCTCTAATCTCCTTTGCAATCTCCTTCATGAGATCACGGCTTGTGCATTTCGGAAGTTGTCAAGCTCTTGCTCCTTGGTGAGAGGTGGCTTGGCCTTCTTCTCGGCTTTTCCTTAAGAAGCTTTAGAGCATTCTTCTCGGCTTTCTCATCAATTTTCTTTCTCATCTTCTATTTACTCTTCTTCTTCTCCAACTCATCACAGCTCTCATCAACATCACTTATCTCAAACTCTTCATCAGTTGAGATATCATGCTCATGTGTGTTATGTTTGCCGGAACCACAAACTCTGGAACCATCTCCAGATTAAGCCATAGTGTTTTTCTTAGGTCGTTAAGACTTAATCAAGAGACCTTGCTCTGATACCAATTGAAAGGACCAACACTGGGCCTACCGGGGGGGTTGAATCGGCCCTGCTAAAAATCTGCAATTCTTTCACGAAATGTGTCAGGGATCAAATGATCCGACACTATCTCAGATCTCCTATGGGTCCAAGAGATACAACACAGAGCAGGATAATCCGGCCATCGGTGAAAAACTAGTACGAGATTCAAATTTGACTTTTTTTATGATGCCCTTTGAATACAAAGTTGACAAATGAAGTAACCAACCCATTGAATATGATCTACACAAGAGTATATCAACTAACAAGTAGATCAGGTCAAACCAAGCTAAAAAATATGAACAACAATAAGAACAAGAGACACAAAATTTATCCTAAAGTTCACTCCATAAAGTAGCTACGTCTCCGTTGAGATGCTCACAAAGAGCCGGCCTGTCACTAGCCCCTTGTCTCCCTTAATCAACCACAAAGGAGGATCGAGTCACTTACTATTGCTCTCACAAAGAGAGGGGAAATACAAATGTTCCGGTGCTCAAACCACAAAGGAATGGGAGCTACTGGTGATGCCTAACCGTCTAGGAGCAAAGATCTAAGAGTAACAAAGGCAAATAAATCAACCAAGCTTGCTTCAAAGGCTTCTTGAGATGAACAAGTGATGAACTCACAAAGTGCTCTTGTCACACTCTGCAAATCTTTCTCTTACTCAAACCCTAGATGAATCCTTGCTAGAGTCAAGCTCTTCGGAGGAGTAGAGAGGTGAAATGGATGCTATGGAGGCGTCGTTGGTCGGGGGGAGCAAGAGAAAGAGGTTAAGGGGGTGAAGGGGCATTTATAGCCCACCCCCAAAATATAACCGTTGGAGCTCTTGATCCACTTATCGGATCTTCCGACGTACCATCGGATCTTCTGAGTAGGCAAGGAAGAGTATACGAAATTCAAAATATAATCGCTTCAAACACAACTTGATAGAGCTGAAGTTCCCGATCTTTCGGTGAGTGGAGATAACTTTTGATCTGGTGGAAGATGACCCTCACAATCCAACTACGACGAGCTAGCCCGAAGCGCTAATGCAATCACTGAACCAACTCCCTGTGGTTACGGACCTTGTTGAAGCAAGATCGGCCTGATCACAAAGATCGTTTCCCGTACGCAATCGAAGAACGAACAAGAAAAACAGGTGAGCAATCTTAATATCACTCGAAGGTGGAGTTTTGAATCACATGAGGACAACGCGTATTTGTGCGTGTTCGCGAGTAGCTAAAGCTTGATGTAAAAAAAAACTCAAGTCTGAAATACAATGGAGTCTCCACTAAATAGAGAGGAAGGAGGGGGCGCAACCCCTAGGGCTGAACAGGAGGGGGCCGGCCAGGAAAGGGGGAGCGCATCCCCTGGTGGCGCCCACCCTAGGGCGCCCCACTCTGATGGGCCTCAGCTGGGCCAGTGTCTAATCTTATGGGCCTTCATTCTTCAGTAGCATGACGAAGTTCGGCTCTCTTGCACGGGCCCGAGTGATGGGTCCAGCTGAATGTGGCGCCTAGAGTGGAGGTGGCGCCTGGGGTGAAGGTGTTGCTAGTGTAGTTGTACTCGTGTGGTCATTGATGTCCTCATCATCCTCCCCTTCTAGAACTGAAGTCGTCCTCGACGGCAACTCATCCTCGCCCGCGTACGGTTTCAAATCTGCAACATTAAAACTAGTGGAAACACCAAACTCCGCAGCCAAGTCAAGAACATAAGCATTATCATTAATCATGGTTAGCACTTTAAAAGGACCAGCAGCACGAGGCATCAATTTAGAACGGCGCAAAGTAGGGAAACAATCCTTTCTCAAATGCAACCAAACGTTGCTCCCGCTGAGCCACGATTACCACCTACACTGTTGTGCGCCTGGCCAAACCGTGCGCACGTCTGCCACCTATACTATTGTGCGCCTGGCCAAACCGCGCCCAAGGATGTCCTTATCACTCCCACCCCCTTAAACGAAGGCCCAACTCTAATACCACTTGATAGAGCTGAAGTGCCCGATCTTTCGGTGAGTGGAGATAACTTTCGATCTGGTGGAAGATGACCCTCACGATCCGACTACAACGAACAAACCTAAAGCGCCAATGCAATCGCTGAACCAACTCCCTATGGTTACCGACCTTGTTGAAGCAAGATCAGCGTGGTCATGAAGATTGTTTCCTGTGTGCAACCGAAGAACGAACAAGAAAAAGAGGCGAGCAATCCTAATATCACTCGAAGGTGGAGTTCTAATCACATGAGGACAGCGCGTATTTGCGCGTGTTCGTGAGTAGCTAAAGCTAGATGTAAAACAAAACTCAAGTCTAAAAATACAATGGAGTCTCTACTAAAGAGAGAGGAAGAAGGGGCGCAGCCCTAGGGCCCGCCAGGTGGCGGCCGGCCAGGTTCGGGGGGGGGGGGGGGGGGGCGCATCCCCTAGTGGCGACCACCCTAGGGCGCTCCACTCTGATGGGCCTCAGTTGGGCCGGTGTCTAATCTTCTAGCCTTCATTCTTCAGTAGCATGACGAATTTCAGCTCTCTTGAATGGGCCCGAGTGATGGGTCCAGCTGAAGGTAGCGCCTGGAGTGGAGGTGGTGCCTGGGGTGAAGGTGTTGCTGGTGTAGATGTACTCGTGTGGTTGTTGATGTCCTCATCACAACTCCTCAAGACATCTGACACAGGGTTGGTTGATCTGGCCTTAGGTGGGATGTCCTGTCAAGAACATCCAACATAATTCTCTAATCTTCTTGGGCTGATATGTACTTCATCGAAACATCCGACATAGGGTCGTATGATCTTACCCCTGGTCGGATGTCCTGAGAAGAACATCCGACAGAACCCACGTAGATCACTTGGAGGACTCGGATCTTCCGACCAAAGATCTTTCAGTGAGAAACTTCAAGTGTTTGTGCATGACTCGTGTACTTCTCATGAAAAGGTTTCATCTCAAGATCTATTCCTTGACAAGCTCAGTTGTTTAAAACATGCCCCCCTTGATAGTACGGCATTTCCTATACTCAATTTCAAACCAAAAATTAAGTTTAAATCTTCAATAAGCTAATCCACCATACATAATCGAATTGGGGGCCTTCCTTTATTCTTTTAGCTCCTCTTTTGTTTAATCCCTGCACATAACTCATTCGCAAGCATTATATCCAAATTGTGATTGTCATCACCACCATAATCTTTAGGATCCTAGATGCACTTTCAGCTTGCTACAGTAAATTAGCTAAGCAAACAAAAAGGTTGGCTAACTGTGCGCCCAGCAGGGGGCTCCTATATGCCTACTGAAAAATGGTTAACTAATTCATCTATAATGTACATCGAAGCCCAGCTCAAAGTCAGGATGACGCCCATTCAACATTTCATTTGAAAAAATACTGGATAAAAAATGTAGACACAATATTTTTTAAAAAAATGAGTCCAATATTTTATAAGATGCTGAGCAAATATTTTACTGAAAATATAAAATTAAAAATATTGGACCAATATATATTTTTAAAAAGTTGAATCAAACTTTTTAACCTTTTCATCTAGGCTTATTAAAAAGTTGACCAACATTTCATAACATATGTTCTCATCATTGTTTCTTAAAAAGGTTGCATTCAAGATTTTGGAAAAAACATACTTCTTTTCTGGCTCCAACACGCGGTGCTGTGGGCAGTGGTAGACTGCGCGGGCGCGCCCCTGCTTGGTGTCGTGCTGGCTCGGTGTGGCGGAGGGCCGTTGAGGTGCGATGGCGACAGCGTGGTGACCATATTGGCGATAAAACCAAACGATCGTAGGGATCGCCACCGACGGTCTCAAGACAGTGGTGGTGAATGCCCTTGTCCTCAACCCTGACTCCGTGGAGTTCCGTCGTTCAAGCCGCGACCACAACTACATCATGTTTGTCGAAGATGAAGCTACAATCACAAGGCTCACCAACCCTAAACCCTACAATCACATATCTTCAGCTGCACTACCGACGTTGGACCCGCCAAACATTCGCAGAGGGCGTTGCCCTTCCTGTTTTGGCCAATGTTGAGCTATGTGGGATCCTTGAACATGCATGGGAGATGTCAACAGCAGAGAGCTTGCTCATCCCCTATGGTTGGCCTCACATCCTTCAGCTAGCCACACAGAACAGGGAGGACTATTCTGCGTTTTGTTTCTCTGCTTGGTGCTTCAATCCAAGTGAGGTTCCTATTGCGCATGATTTGCACATAGTTGAGTCGTCCATTGGTGAAATTGTAGCCCCACCAGGAAAATCATCTTTGAAGTACATAGTTGCGATTTGTATCACTGAGATCCGTTCGCCGGTGGCTACTAATTCTAACGAGGCTTTCTCCAGAACAGATGGGGAGGATGGAGTTGGTAGTCAATAAGGGCAGCAGAGAAGAGCGGCCTCGCAGAGCTCCCATGGTGGGGCTGCCTCCATTGCTATGTCTGGAAGGCCATCGGTCTGGGACAGGTTGGGACCGAACGCCTCCAGGGCACACCACGTGGAGCGCTCGGTTGAGGCAGATGGATCCTCTTCCTAGTCGACGAGCCTCGATCTCCCTCCCGAGGAGCCAACGCCCATCTTCAATTGCAACAAAAGCTAACTTGGGCTCTGCGGAGGGCGATCTAGGCCTGGCTGAATCTCAACCTTTGGATTTCAATTTGAGCGAACCGGCTTTTCAAGATTACGAGATAGCCTCACTCCCTTCAATGGAGTCCCCAACCTTAGTGTTCTTTGCAGTTCCCAACTCGGCTTCACAAGTACAGGCGGCGGAATAGCAAGAAAGTAAACTGGTCGAATTGCATGGCATGATTCCAACACCATGTGAAGCCAAGAACACCACAACAAGCCCAACACCATGTGAAGCCAAGAATCACAACAACCACTGCCTCCAAGCGTGGTCTGTGAGGACGCTGCAGAAACTCTGGTGGAACCACCAGTGCTGTCAGCCACCTCACCGTCCACTTGGCGGCCGTCGAAGGAAGTCCCGTCTGCTGAATTTTCTGTGGGACCTGATGCATTCATGACACCTTGTACAAGGGAGGTGTCTAAGGTCTATGTCAAGCAGCCCAAAGCAATTGTGATAGAACTGGAGTGCCCGATCTTTCGGTGAGTGGAGATAATTTCGATTTGGTGGAAGTCGACCCTCACGATCCGACTACGACGAGCGAACCCGAAGCGCCAATGCAATCGCTGAACCAACTCCCTGTGGTTACCGACCTTGTTGAAGCAAGATCAGCCTGATCACGAAGATCAATTCCTGTGCGCAATCGAAGAACGAACAAGAACGAGAGGCGAGCAATCTTATTATCACTCGAAGGTGGAGTTCTGAATCACGAGGACAGCACGTACTTGTGCGGTCGTGAATGTAGCTAAAAGCTAGATGTAAAACAAAACTCAAGTGTTTTTGGCGGCGGTTAGGGGGTATATGATAGGGGAAGGACGTCCACAGGGGTGCTGGGGTCGTGCTCCAACCCTAGGACGCGTCCCTAATGGACCCAACTTGATACACGGCCCGTGGGCCAAAATAAGGTGTCGCAGCACCTGGACAGAAAAACCTTCGGTCAATGATTTGACGATTGCGGCCGCCTCGGAAAAGATATGGACATGAGTCTGGATCCATATGAAAGTAGACTTCATAAGCTTTCCATCAAGTGCTAGAACGCCCCAAACGGAGTCCGGATGAGGTCGTGGCAGCCGTCGAAAGTCAGGACTTCCCTGCAGTCCGAATCCAGCGTTTCCAAAACGTGTTGGATTCAATCTCTTTATTTCCTTAGACCAAAAGTGACGTGATAGCTTGGTGTAAAACGTGGGAACACTTGGACTTGGTCCCCAATCAACCTCTTTGGTCCTCCATGCCTTCCTTGTATGTTTAACACTCTTCCTGTGTGTCATGTCCTCATCATCCTCCCCTTCTTGACGAAAAGCCGTCCTCGGCGTCAATTGTACGTGAAACCAATCCTGCATAACACAAAGGAGAACGGGGTTTCGAAAACATAGGAAACCAAAAGTATTGAGACGAGGATTGTGACCACGTTTCCGATTGGCGAATGTGTCATCTCGCATAGACATTTTAGCAAGCATGTAGGTTTCATGATCAGACGACACACAATGTTTATCAACAAGATCCTGCATAAGATTAGTACCAACAAAAGACAAAGCAGGCATAGGGAGCAACCAGCAAGGCTCCCCTTCTTTATAGTAAACTTGTTTCATGAAAATAGAACTAGAGGAATGTAAATTAGGATGTGTAGTATGGCTGTCCTCTAATTGATCATAATCTGTCACAACAAAAGGAGTACTCATATCGCAACCAATGTAGACTCTTTGTATCATATACTGTCCTTTGTTGTCATATTTGCCAATAACATGATAAGTGTGTTTAGCAAACCAAGGCAAATCAGCATTGTGAAAAAGTCTCTCTTGCAAACAATCTAGATTACACAAATCATCAAATTCAATGTAACCCAAAGTATGTAAAGAAGTCAACAATCTTAGTTCATCATTTGCGCTAGCAATATGCATAACATGTTTATTTTCAGTACAAATGGTTGGTTCCAAAACATATAGAACTGAAGCATGATCAACCAATTCATCTTTATCACAAGGAACAACAAGCTCATCATCATGTGACAAAGATTCGTCAAGAGATGGTTCCACTAACAATTGCTCTATAATAGCATGAGGTGTGGAAAAATTCAGCACAAGAGAAGTGGTCTCACCATCCGTGAGTGGAACACCTGTGATCATGGGCGCTGTAGGTGTGACCGTCCTCTCGCACGGTGTAGTGCTAGGCGTGGATGGCGTAGGGAGAGCAAGATCTATACTGGATGCCGGGCTTCGTCCTGCAAAAGAGTTAGTATATGTCGTCGAGCGGCGTCCCTGCACTTCACGTTCAGCTTTGCAAGCATATTCAAGCAATGTGGGCATATCAACACAATCTTTATAATCAAGTATGTCCTGAATTTCGCGGTTCAAACCACCGCGAAAACGTGCCATAGCAGCGTCATCCGTCTCAAACAAACCACAACGAATCATACCTTTTTGTAGCTCCTGGTAATAGTCCTCAACAGATTGTTGACCTTGCTGAAATTGCTGCATTTGTTTAAGCAAATCTCGGGCATAATATGAAGGTACAAAGCGATGTCGCATAGCAGTTTTTAATTGAGCCCAAGTGGTTGGAATAGCAGTGGGATGTCGTTGTTTATAATCACGCCACCACATAAAAGCAAAAAGTGTAAATGCACTAATAGCAGCTTTAACTTGTGCGCTAGCAGGAATATCATGGCATGAAAAATTCTGTTCAACCTCTAATTCCCAATCAAGATATGCAGCAGGATCATATTTGCCATTATAAGAGGGTATATTAAATTTAATCGTAGCAAATGAGTCAATGTGTGGAGGACATACCACACGGCGGGCACAACCGTGGCGATCTCCATCATCTAGCTCCATGTCCCTGTCATAGTTCTTGTGCAACGCCGTGACCGACGTGGACCACGCATCGAATCGTGCCACGATGCCGTTGACGTCTCCTGACATGATTAGCGCAAACACAAAAACAAAAATCCTAGGACAGCAAAGGTGTGTATGTGTGTGTATGAGATGCTCACAAAGATGCTGCGATCAAATTCTTATCCGTTCTTACCAAGCAACAGGGGCGACCTGTAAGCAACAAGTAGCACCTGCGAAAGATTGGAGCAGCGATTGCCTGGAGAAACAAAGTCGGCTCGTCGTAGGAATATGTGTAGTTCTGGGTAGGCTGCACTCAAGTCAAGGATTAGCACAATCAAACAATAATGCAAAGCTGAATTATAGTGCTAAACACGTAACAAAGCTGCTGGAAACAAGTGCAACGCGCTATGGAGCAAGCAAAGGGAACAAGGAAGTGGGTATGCAGAAACGGAAAATCTCCCAGGCCACGTTACGCTGTGTAAACGGCGTTTTTTGGCCTCAAAACTGGCCGCACCCGGCACTGAAATTTCGTAAGGTTTCCAGAAAAAAAAAGAACGCTGAAATCGGAGATCCGAGCGAAACGTTATGGCCGTTTTCGTGAAGGTGTTCGAAACTGCCAAAAAGAAACTTCCAAACGAAAACCGAACTGCTGATTCCTTTTTCTTTCTTTTCAAAACTTTCTTTTTTTTATTTCCTTTTTTTCTTTCCTTTTTTTCTTTCCTTTTTCTTTTCTATGTCTTTCCAAACTGCGAACACGCGGCGGCCGAACCGAGTAGGACTCGGATGAGCGGCGTGGGGTTGTAGGGTGTGTGGTGAAGACGTAGAGCGGCGGCGGCGACGTGTGGTGGTGGCAGCGGCGGCGGGTGGTGGTGGAGGCGGCGGCGGAAGCACAAAGTAACCAGCAACAATTGAACGCGAAGCACACAAATTCAACAATGCAAATTATTGAAAGAAAGTGCAAGGCGAAGAATGGTGTTGGGACAATGATCTAACCAGAATTTTTTTTTGGTTTTTGTGGACTGTAGGTAATGGAAAAACACTCGATAAAACTCACCGATCAACCTGGACTTTTGATACCACTTGATAGAACTGGAGTGCCCGATCTTTCGGTGAGTGGAGATAATTTCGATTTGGTGGAAGTCGACCCTCACGATCCGACTACGACGAGCGAACCCGAAGCGCCAATGCAATCGCTGAACCAACTCCCTGTGGTTACCGACCTTGTTGAAGCAAGATCAGCCTGATCACGAAGATCAATTCCTGTGCGCAATCGAAGAACGAACAAGAACGAGAGGCGAGCAATCTTATTATCACTCGAAGGTGGAGTTCTGAATCACGAGGACAGCACGTACTTGTGCGGTCGTGAATGTAGCTAAAAGCTAGATGTAAAACAAAACTCAAGTGTTTTTGGCGGCGGTTAGGGGGTATATGATAGGGGAAGGACGTCCACAGGGGTGCTGGGGTCGTGCTCCAACCCTAGGACGCGTCCCTAATGGACCCAACTTGATACACGGCCCGTGGGCCAAAATAAGGTGTCGCAGCACCTGGACAGAAAAACCTTCGGTCAATGATTTGACGATTGCGGCCGCCTCGGAAAAGATATGGACATGAGTCCGGATCCATATGAAAGTAGACTTCATAAGCTTTCCATCAAGTGCTAGAACGCCCCAAACGGAGTCCGGATGAGGTCGTGGCAGCCGTCGAAAGTCAGGACTTCCCTGCAGTCCGAATCCAGCGTTTCCAAAACGTGTTGGATTCAATCTCTTTATTTCCTTAGACCAAAAGTGACGTGATAGCTTGGTGTAAAACGTGGGAACACTTGGACTTGGTCCCCAATCAACCTCTTTGGTCCTCCATGCCTTCCTTGTATGTTTAACACTCTTCCTGTGTGTCATGTCCTCATCAAATTGTGCAGCAAGCAACACAACCACCAAAATCCTCACCAAGAACACCGCCTCCTGCAACTGCGAGCTCTACTTTCATAGGGAAGGTGATAAAGCCACTAGATATTGCCCTTCCCATACCAACTGTGAAGCAACAACGTCGTCATCAGAACTTTGTGGGGACTAAACATCCAACGAGGAGCCGCCGCATCGCTAATATCCCGCCAAAAAATCATAATCCTGTTGCCACCTCAGTATGTCGGGAGCTGGGATTCACAGAGGTGGGTTCAAAAGTGTCAGCAGCCATGGTGGAGAAGTATCAGGTTTTCTTTAACACGCCACTTAAAACGAATGATGTGAAAGTGATGGCAGCCATGCTACACAAAGAGCTGTCAGAAGAACTCCCAGCGAAGGCATCTGGTGCTATTGTTGTGGCCTACTCTGGTGTGTTTTTGTCTAGGTCGAGTTCTTTATTGTTTTTCCAACGGATAGTGTCAATTTTCTCATTTGGAATGCATGGGGTTTAATGTCCGTGGACGTCGGGATTCAGTTAGAAAAGTGGTGGACTCTTGTAAGCTGACTCTTGTCTATATCCAAGAAACTAAATTGGAGGTTATCTCTGACAGAGACGTTATCTCTCTACTTGGTTGAGAATTTCAAGATTTTGTTTACTTGGCAGCCCAAGGCACTCGAGGTGGAATTCTAGTTGCTTGGTGGCAGGGGATTCTTATCTCGGATTACCATAGGGTGCATTGTCATTCTGTTTCTATAAGATTTATGATTGATGATGAGCCAGATTGGTTGTTTACAGGGGTATATGGGCCACACCAAGATGTAGAGAAGGTTGGCTTCCCTGATAAGCTTCAGGAGGTCAGAAGCCAGTGCACCAGTCCATGGGTTTTGGGTGGTGATTTCAACATGATTTATTCAGCTGAGGATAAGAACAATGAGAATTTGAACTGGGCTATGATGGGTTGATTCCGACGCTTTCTAAATGATGTTGAGTTAAAGGAGATACTGTTGATAGGTTAGAGATATACATGGTCGAATGAAAGAGAAGCACCAACTCTGGTTAAACTTGATCGAGTGCTCTACACCTCAGATTGGGAGGATAGTTTCCCAGATTGTATTCTTCAGAGTCAGGCTTCACAAATATCAGATCAATCTCAATTGCTTCTTCGCCTCAGAGAAGGGCACCATGGTAAGCGAAGATTTCATTTTGATAACTTTTGGACTAAGTTCCCGGATTTTCAAGAAATTGTAGCACAATCATAGGAACAACCAGTCTCAGCCTCTTGTCCCATGGAGCAGATTGACATCAAGTTGAAAAGGCTTACCAAGGCTTTACAATCCTGGAGCCAAAAACATGTGGGGCATTGTTGGCACTCCTTAGCGTCACGTTTTTAGCAACGCTCAAGAGCACGAAGATATATGTCGTTGTATGCAAAATGAATTCTGCAAGCGCACAAAATATATCTCGTTGTAGCACTTCACCTCGGGAGTTATCCTAGGGTATCGTATTTATATTTCCACAGGGAAGCAGATGGATAAAGTGTATTGGAGGATGATATGATAAATCTTGCCAGAAATATCAAGCCAAAAACCCAACGGTACAAACTCTAGGTTTGAGGGATAATGGTCAAATGAATGACCGGATAGAAAGTCTGAAAGACCAGCGACACACAGGAGCTCCTAATTCTATAGAAAAGGAAAGATGTTGGGAGAGCCGGACTTAGATACTTCCTAACTCAGAGCGAAAGACACTCTAGCCTTAGCCTAGACTCTAGCTTAGATACCAGGAACAGAGCTCGCTTCGACGGCTAGAACGGGAGAACCTCAGAACGGGGTGAGAGAGGGGGTTCTCCGGGCTCAGCACTACTGTTATGAATACACCCGAACTGTGGTGGACTATGAAGGACGGACAAGGCAGTCACCACCTGCCGCCTACCACTGCAGTTCCGTGGGGTGCAACACACTTCCTAGTTAATCAACAAGCCAGACACCACGTCTGCACTCGAAGAATAAGATTTCTCTTCAGGCCTGTCAAGAGAAATCCCCGTCTTCCCTAAGGCGTCTTATGGCCTGGTCAAGGTGAGCAAACCCCGTGAGATAAAACCTGGTAGAGCTAAAACTAAACCCTACACTAGAACTAAAGGGGGACAAAACTTAACTCTGAAAAGAGCTAAGAACTTTACTCTAAGAGAAGAGCAAGAGATAAATGTGCAAGATAACTTAAGCTCTGAATAAGGTAGTATTGTTTTGATAAACTCTTCAAAAGAAGAAAAGGATACAAGAGTTTTACCAGAACTCCGAAGACTCCGAAGATCCGAGCTAAGCTCGACTCGACTCTACTCCCAACTCTAATCCTAGTCTAAGAAATGGAAAAGATACAAGAGCTCCCTTCAAGTGAAGACTTGAGAAGTGTGGTGTGTGTCTTGGATGGAAGAGAAGTCAGCCTTTTATAGCCTCCCAAGGTCGGTAGCACCTGTAACCGTCACGCCACCGGCCTGCTTAACCTCTACGCGAAAGATGGTCGCGTGAAGAGGCAGCAGCAGGCCGGCTGGCCTGGTGTAGGCCGATCGGCCTACACCTAGCGCCCCTGGCCACCACCTTCGTCGTGGATGCTCCTGATTGCTTCCTGAGGTCGGTAACGGTTGCGTCTAGTTGAGGCTGTCCAAGTGAAGGACCGAAACGGCGACCAGAGAGGGGAGGAGTGAATGGGAGCCGATAAAAATTCTTTCCAATCAATCCGGCTATTCTCCCAAGACAACTCCGAAACCTCCGAGAGCAATCTTGCCAAGATCACGTAGCCACTGTCAAGCCACTGACCCTAGGAACAAGAAACGAGCAGCGGAACTCGAACCAATCGAAACGAACACCAAAACGACCCGAAACACGGCTCGATCTAACACACCCAGAGGGGGGCGGTTAAACCGGCCAGGGGGGCGGTTAAACCGCCCGGGCCTGGGTGGCTCGGGAAAAAGTCAAAACAAAAGTGAATCTCCCAAACCGCTTGAGCTCTTGAGGCGAGATTTTGGTCAGATGATCTAGACCTCCAGTGGAGTGTTTTCCCAAAAGATCTCGGCCTCTAACTCAGCACAACTCCCGGAATCGCAGATCTCGCGAAGAACACCATGACCTTGAGTTCATCCCGAAAATCTCAAATCCAGAGCGATTCTCGGCGTTTGGGGGCAAAGGATCACCAGCAAAAGAGGCACAAGGCACTCATACGTGAATCCCCCAAAGAAATCCGAGAAAAAACGCCTTAGAACAAGAAGAACGAAAATCCCCCAAAAATAGCTTCGAAAATAACCACGAAAATAGAAAAAGGAAAGGGAGCTCGGGAAATCAAATCATGGCACAAAGATGAGCAGCACAAACTCAATCACATAACCATGAATTCACCTATACAAACTAGGAATGATTCGAAGTAGTTCTAGGTGGAGGGGATGAAGGGGAAAACAAGTTCAAAGTAAAACCTAAAGAGATAACTAGAAGAAGATAGCAGCCACCAGCCCTGAAGGGGCCTATTAGTAGTCCAAGTGGTGGTGCTCTAAAGACTAAACTACCCCTAAGAGATACATACCCCTCAGGGGCAAATTTGACATTTGATCTTCAGATATTTTCCGGCTCGGGCACCTTCCACTGCAAGCTAGCTTCCCTCCGACGCAAGCCTTGCAGTCACGCCGCGTGTCCTCCGGATCGAAGCTTCTCGACGCCGTTCTTGGGCCAGCCCAGGGGGGCGGTTAAACCGGCCCTGGGGGGCGGTTAAACCGCCCCTGTCAGCCCACTCGGCCCAGCTGCCCAAGTTCGCCTCGTCGAGTCATCGGTCCTTGGTTTTGATGCCCAAACCAAGGGAAACCGTCCACCGATGATTTTGTGGCCAAAACACCAAACCCTGCGCACAAACTTCGGTTGTTAGCCGCTACCTTGCGCCGGCTTCACGTCCGCGTACGAGCTTCGGTTGTGAGCCGCTACCTCGCACCGGAACCACGTCCCCTTGCTCGTTCTTGCCAGCATGTGAACCGCACTTGATCCACCGGCCACCGGGTCCCTCGAACCAAGCCTACTTGTCTCTCCACTCCTCGGAGTCCGCCATGGCTAAGACCTTTCGCGCCTGTTCTTCACCTGCACCAATGCAACCAAGCCGCATTCTACACCTGCAATACTTGAGCCAAGGGAAACGTCAATCCACACCACGTTGTCAATCACTCATCACACCGGGAAGCGACCATCCACCGGTCCTCGGACACACCGGGTCCTCAATCTCCCCCTTGATGAGTGCATTGACAACACACACATAGTAACCAATTGATATGAAGAAAATGTAAAAGAGATTGAAAAAAAGACTCAAGCAGGTGACTAAAAGCAAGAACAAGCCGAGAACAAAGTCACTCTGCAAGAGAAAGCTCCAGAAACGCCGACCCTTCAAGAAGAAGCGAAAGGGCTCAACACCATCGGCAAAAGAGCAAAAACACAAAGCACAAATCACAAACTTCAAATCCTCCAACTCACTTTTCACGACTCTCAAAGCACTCCCCCTGCAAAGATGCAACTCCCCCTGAACAAGTGAACTTGTGCGTGCGAAAATCACTCGAAAATGGCTCAAATCTCCACAAAACTTGTGCACACAGCACAGGGGCGGTTAAACCGCCCAGGGGGGACGGTTAAACCGCCCCTGGCAGATGACCAAAGTGAAAAGAGCCAAAATTTCACAAACCAACTCGCAACGATGCCGTTCCAACTTGAAAACCTTCCACATATGCCCAGCAAGATTTTCCAATGATCAAACTCTCAGAAACTTCACAAATTTTCAGAAAACCACATTTGGGCAAAACTTTCAATCTCTCACACAAATCCGGCAAAATCTAGAGCAAAAGCTTTCCTACAAATTCTGCAAAGTCTCCCCCTTGCAAAATGCTCCAGAAATTCTCCCCCTTGTTGACAATGCACACATCAAGGCAAAAATGTACAAAATGCAACTACAAGCTTCTCAAATATACAATGAGCAATACAAAATGCTACAAGTTAGAGAGGAGGCAAACTAGATAGTTCATCGTGTCACACGGGCATTGCCATCAAGAAGGTGAAGACATATATCCAATTGACAAAGTCATGAGCAAATTGTGGATTTTTATCAAAAATGTCACCACATGAGCAAAGTCCTAACCATGGATTGTTCAAGCAAAAATGAACTTCATCTCACCAAAATCATGAAAGGACAAGCATTCTTGACAAAAGATCATCATAAATTCCCAAGTTCTACCTCATGTCATGTCAAAGCACGGAGCCATGTGTTCACTTCTCATGGGAGACTTCTCCGGCAAACAACATGCAACCGCTTAGCACCCATGTGTGCAAGTGTGTGCAATGGTGAAAGCATAGAGACATGAGCATAATTTTCTGCAAGTATATCTTTTTCTCAATTTTCTTCTTTCATGCATAGACATCTCATTTTTCAAGTTTTTCAAATTAAGCATGGTACATGAAATGTCTTTGCGACAGAAAGAAGCTTATGCTCCTCCACAAGATAAAGCATGGGCTAAACATTTACAATGACAAAGATCTTTGACCCAATTGAAAAGAATATCATACCCTAACATGATCTTAAGCAAGAAATAGCCATTTCGGCTCAAACAAGACATGCAAAGGCATTTACTCATGGGTGAAAGATTTTAGTTCAGTTTATCATTTTAATTCAAAAAGAGACTATCTCAATAGAATATATATCAAAACCATCAAGAGCATAGCCATCCATACAAGCAATCCCTAGCCAGCCTGCCTAAACTCTAAAATGTAGCAAGTTATACCAATCACTGCATATAGGAGAAGCTCATCCTAAAATATGATACAAAAGATGAAAACAAGATCCAAAAGCAAGAAAAATGTACATCAAGATACAAAGATGGTACAATAGTACACATATGCTACAAGAGAAGCCTCCAAAACTCAGCTCAGTAAACCGCACACACACCAAGTTCTCCTCGCAAGCGGGTGAAGGTAACTTGGTCAAGTGGCTTAGTGAAAATGTCTGCAAGCTAGTTTTGGGTAGAAACATGGGCAAGCTCAATATCTCCTTTCTTCACATGATCTCTCAGAAAGTGGTACCTCACTTCTATGTGTTTGGTTTTGGAATGAAGCACGGGATTTTTGGCTACGCTTATGGCACTGGTGCTATCACAAAGAAGTGGAACATGAGACATGTCTAAGCCAAAATCTCTCAAGGTGTATGTGATCCAAAGCAACTGAGAACAGCAACTAGCAGCAGCAACATATTCGGCTTCAGTGGTGGATTGGGCTACACTAGACTACTTGCGAGAAGACCAAGACACAAGAGACGAACCAAGAAACTGACACTGACCAGAAGTAGACTTACTATCAACACGACATCCAGCAAAATCCGCATCAGAAAAACCTTGAAGTGCAAGAGTGGAATCGGCAGAATACCAAAGACCCAGCTCAGGAGTAAACTTGAGATACCTGAAAATCCTCTTGACGGCCTGATGATGTGAAGTCCTCGGTGAAGCCTGAAAACGAGCGCACAGACACACGCTGAACTGTATGTCCGGCCTCGTCGCCGTCAAGTAGAGGAGGGAGCCGATCATGCTCCGGTACTCCTTCTGGTCCACTGGTTCTCCGTCCTCATCCGCATCCAAAGCTGTAGTCGTACTCATCGGCGTAGTCATCGGCTTGGAGTCGCTCATGTCAAATTTCTTGAGAATGTCCTTGGTGTACTTGCTTTGGTGCACGAACGTCCCATCCTTGGTTTGCTTGATCTGCAGCCCGAGAAAGAACTGCAACTCTCCCATCATCGACATCTCAAATTCCCTGCTCATATCATCTGCAAACTTGGCAACAAGATCATGAGAAGAGCCACCAAAAATGATATCATCCACGTAAATCTGAACGATTAAAAGATCATTGCCATTTCTCAGCAAGAAGAGCGTCTTATCAACCTTCCCCATCACAAACCCCTTGCTAAGCAAGAACCCTCTCAACCTACCATACCACGCTCTGGGTGCTTGCTTTAGGCCATATAAAGCTCGGTGGAGTTTGTACACTTGGTGTGGGTATCTCTCACTCTCAAAACCCGGGGGCTGCCTCACATACACTTCTTCCTCGATCACCCCATTCAAGAAGGCACTCTTCACGTCCATTTGGTACAATTTGAACCCTTTAGCAACTGCAAATGCTAGAAGGATTCGATTTGCCTCCAAACGGGCAACAGGAGCAAATGTCTCCTCATAATCTATACCCTCCTGCTGCAAAAACCCCTGAGCAACCAACCTCGCTTTGTTTCTCACAATCTCACCACTCTCATCCCTCTTGTTCTTGAAAACCCACTTGGTTCCTATGGGATGGCAATTTGGAGGTGGTTCTACTAACTTCCACACCTGATTTCTCTCAAAATTTTCAAGCTCTTCATGCATGGCATTGACCCAATCAGAATCAGATAAAGCGTGTCCAACATTTTTGGGCTCAAAAGACGCGACAAAAGCAGAATGAGCATAATGAGAGATGTTCTGTGACCTCGACCGTGTAGTGCGTTCATCCATGTTCCCGATGATCTTCGAAGGTGGATGATCCCTCTGTACCAGCCGGGGAGCTTCTCGCCTCGAGATTGCCTCCCCCTCAAGATCAGCTTCCACTTGAACTCGATCTGGAACGCGACTCGACGAAGGTGTAGCAGAGGGGCCATCGTCGAACGTCGTGGTAGTAGTGGAAGTAGAAGGTACACGATCTCCACACGGTGCCTGGAACTCTTCATCATCTTCATCATCAGGCTGTTCTTCCTCAAAGATGGGCTGTCCCAAATCATCATTACCTGCACACTCAAAAGCAGAAGAGCTACACGGAATGGTCTCGTCGAAGGTGACTTCGCAAGTCTCCATGATTTGGTTAGTTTCAAGATTGAGCACACGATATGCTCGAGAGTGATTAGCATAACCAAGAAAAATTCATCCATCGAACGAGACTCAAACTTGTCCAAATTTCCTTTCTTCAAGATGAAACACTTGCAACCAAAACCCGAAAGTGACTCACACGGGGGGAACGACCATGGAAAAGCTCATAGCAAGTTTTCTTCTTGAAAGCACGAAGGAAAATCCGATTTGAAACATAGCAAGCTGTGTTCACCGCTTCTGCCCAATACTTCCTAGGAGTCCTATGCTCATCTAGCATCGTCCTAGCCATCTCACAAAGTGTTCTATTCTTTCTTTCAACAACACCATTCTGACAAGCAACATATGGCGAAGAGTATTGATGTTCGAGACCAAGATCACGACAGAAGGCATCAAAACGAGTGTTCTTAAATTCCGTACCATTGTCGCTACGTATAGCTCTCATGGCACCACCATTACTCTCGTTTTTCAACCTCAAAATCAGATCTCGAACAAAATCAAATGTCTCATCCTTCGACGCCAGAAAGAACACCCAAGCATACCGAGAAAAGTCATCCACAACCACAAGAACATACCACTTCCCACCAACTGAACGAACACGAGCGGGGCCAATTAAGTCCATGTGCAAAAGCTCCCCTGGACGCTCAGTCATAACATCTGTCAAAGGTGGATAGGGAAGCAGCAACCATTTTTCCATGCCTACAAGGTGCACAAACCAAATCTTTCTCGAACTTGAGCTTGGGCAATCCTCGGATAAGGTCAAGAGCACTCAAGCGTGTGAGTAAATCAAAGCTCACATGACCCAATCTCCTATGCCACTTCCAAAGCTCAGAAGAAGTACCAGCGATCAAACACCGTGAAGGACCAAAAGATCGAGAAAAATCAGCACGAAAAATCTGTCCCTCAGGAATGATCATACACACAAGGTCACCTCGAGAATCAAGAATTTTCGAATCACCACGCTTAAAACGAACCTCATAACCCTCATCAAGAAGCCGAGAAACTGAGCGCAAATTGAAACCAAGATTCTTGACAAGAGCAACCCGCTTCAACATGAAATTGTCGCTCACCTGAATAGCACCCTCAGACAACACTCTACCTCTACCCTTGGCCCCGAAAGTGATGTACTACCTGGACACCACCGGGGTGAGACTGGAGAACCACTTACCATTACCTTTCATATGTCTCGAGCAGCCAGAATCCATCAACCAAAAGTTCTCCAAGACTCCCACCTGCACAATCAAAAGCGAGAACGAGAATGAGCGAATGACTCGACACTGGGGTTAGCACAAAACGAGTCAAACCAGTGTCGGGCCATCTGCTCAAAAGAGGGGTTAGCAAAATCAACTCTACCACGTGAAACCCTCTCGTCTCTCACCATCGGACCTCTAGCACCACGCGGGAAAAAACGTGGCCTGGACTCTCTCCTAGCCTCAAAGCTACGGTCGAACCTCCCTGAACTAAACTGACCACGAAACGGAGGCCGCCTAGCAAACTCACGAACAGCTGAAACACCACGACTGGCAACCACAGGAACCGTGCGCACAAAGGCGTCGCCTCTCGGCCAGGGTGAACGAGACACAGGCACACTACGAGAAGAGTAGTACATGTCCCTGTTCCCCACCTCCTTCTTTCTTCTCACCTCCCTCTTCTTCCTCCAACAAAACTCCTCAAGATGTCCATCCCTTCCACAATGCTCACAATGGAAGCGGACTGGCTTTGGCTTTGGGGTTTCTCTCGGCTGTGCCCTCTCTCTCGGCTGGTAAACACCACTCCTCACAAAGGTCACTCTCCTCTGAAAGTTTTCTGACTTAGGTGGAAACTTGGGAGGATCTGGAGTGGTGTCAAGCTTGTTTAGCAGGTGGTTTGGTTTGGGTGTGAAGGTGTTCTTGAGAATGGCTTTTGGTGGGTTTGTGGGAATGTTTGCGGTGGAGCTCTCTGGATCTCTCTCTCTCACACCACTACTCTCACCAACCTTCTCAGAACTAAGACCACAACCATGAGCTCTCTTAAAACTAGCAATCAACATCTTAAGTTGAGGCTCACGACCCGACAACCAACCCAAACACTGTCTCAGCTCATCATTCTCATCTTGCAAGCGATTCACACACTGCTCTAACTCAACATTCTTCAATGCAACAACATCACAAGCAGAGCATGAATTCGCAATGGGAGATTTAAGTTGTGCTTCAAGTGAACTAATCATGGTGCGTGATTCAAGTAACTGAGCATGCAAAGCAGGACAAGAAGTACAAGCACCTAGCAAAGATGACCTAGACTTCAACTCAGCAAGCTCAACCCTAGCACCCTCTAGTTCATCCAAGCAAGTCATGTGTTTCTCCTTAAGCACAACAAGATCAGCAATATGCACATCACAAAACGAGCATTCAACCTCATCAGACACAAGAGGAGCATCTTTCAGCATGGCAATCTCAGACTCAAGCTTAGCTGCTCTCTCCCTAGACTCGCAAAGCAAAGACTCAAACTCCATAGCCTTCTTTCCAGTCTCAGAAAGCAAGGTCTCAAGCTCAGCCACTCTATCCTTGGACTCTCCTAGCAAAGACCTAAACTCCCTCTTCTCTTTGTTGGTCTTCCTAAGCACATCATCACAGTTATCGACCAACTGCTCTAATCTAGCAATCTCCTGACGCAAAGAGGTGGGATCGGTCAATACCTCATCCTCGGAGTCGGAGTCGGAGTCATCCTTGCTCTTCACGGAGTCGTGCGCCATGGTGCAGTAGTCGACGGCGGCGAAGGAGATGCCGTTGAAGTTGCGGTTCAAGCTCTTCTTCTCCTTGCAGTGGCCGCGGTCTTCATCTTCACTGCTTGAGCTTGACGACGTGTTGGTGGAGCTTGTGTCGATGTCGCTCGTATCAGCCACCATCGCTCGAGATCTGTCCTTCTTGTGTCCACCGTGCTTGTTCTTGGATCTTCTCTCGTACTTGTTCTTCTGCTTGGAGCGGTACTCGTCCTTGGGATGGTGCTTGTGGTCGTCTCGCGGGCGGTGCTTGCGGTTGTAGTCGTTCTTGATCTCCTCGGGGCACTCGGCGATGAAGTGGCCCATCTTCCCGCATCTGTAGCACGTACTCCCCGCACGCCTCGAACCCTTGCGGTTCTGGTACATCCGCTCGAACCTCCTCGTGAGCAACGCGAGATCCTCCTCGCTCAGCACCTCATACTCTTCATCTGGAAGGGACACAAGAGAAGACAAAGCAAAGTGTCTAGGAGTGTTAGCATGTCCATATCCAGAGCCACCGACTAGAGCCAGACTATGAGGATCAGTCGGACTCTTAGCCTTGGCAAGCAACTGTCTGTCCACCTCGGAAGACTTCAACTTCGAGAAAAGCTCATCAACAGACAAAGTCTCATAGTTTGCCGACTCCATGATCGCCTCAACCTTGGCACCCCACACGGATCTATCAAGTGCTTGCAGGAGCTTGATAGCTCGGTCATGATCCGAGTATGGGAGCACGGTAATGTTGGCTTTCATGTTGTTGACAATCGAAGTGAAACGCTGAAACAAAGCATCAACCGACTCTCCAGGCAAATGAGCGAAATTCTCATATTCTCTCCTGTACATCGAGAAAAGCCTAGCCTTGACATGGCTATCACCACCGTGGGCTACCTTGAGCTTCTGCCAGATCTGGCAAGCTTGGTCCTCGCCCAAAACACGCTCAAACTCCTCGGCAGACAAAGCACGAAACAAGTAGTCAGCAGCTCGGGCATTTGCCTCAAATCTATCCTTTGCATCCTGGGCATCTAAGTTGGTGGGATTGACATAGTTTTCATCTTTCATCACATCCCACAGCAACTTTCCTTTGCCTCGCAAGAAAGCGCCCATACGCGCGACCAAGTTTGGGTAGTTCTTCCCATCGAAGTGCGGAGGCCCGGAACCCCGATCTTGGTACGCCATCTTTGGATCTTAGACTGGTTAGAGTCGCAAAGACCCGTAACCAGCTCTGATACCAATTGAAGGACCGAAACGGCGACCAGAGAGGGGGGGAGGGAATGGGAGCCGATAAAAATTCTTTCCAATCAATCCGGCTATTCTCCCAAGACAACTCCGAAACATCCGAGAGCAATCTTGCCAAGATCACGTAGCCACTGTCAAGCTACTGACCCTAGGAACAAGAAACGAGCAGCGGAACTCGAACCAATCGAAACGAACACCAAAACGACCCGAAACACGGCTCGATCTAACACACCCAGAGGGGGGCGGTTAAACCGGCCAGGGGGGGCGGTTAAACCGCCCGGGCCTGGGTGGCTCGGGAAAAAGTCAAAACAAAAGTGAATCTCCCAAACCGCTTGAGCTCTTGAGGCGAGATTTTGGTCAGATGATCTAGACCTCCAGTGGAGTGTTTTCCCAAAAGATCTCGGCCTCTAACTCAGCACAACTCCCGGAATCGCAGATCTCGCGAAGAACACCATGACCTTGAGTTCATCCCGAAAATCTCAAATCCAGAGCGATTCTCGGCGTTTGGGGGCAAAGGATCACCAGCAAAAGAGGCACAAGGCACTCATACGTGAATCCCCCAAAGAAATCCGAGAGAAAACGCCCTAGAACAAGAAGAACGAAAATCCCCCAAAAATAGCTCCGAAAATACCCACGAAAATAGAAAAAGGAAAGGGAGCTCGGGAAATCAAATCATGGCACAAAGATGAGCAGCACAAACTCAATCACATAACCATGAATTCACCTATACAAACTAGGAATGATTTGAAGTAGTTCTAGGTGGAGGGGATGAAGGGGAAAACAAGTTCAAAGTAAACCTAAAGAGATAACTAGAAGAGATAGCAGCCACCAGCCCTGAAGGGGCCTATTAGTAGTCCAAGTGGTGGTGCTCTAAAGACTAAACTACCCTAAGAGATACATACCCCTCAGGGGCAAATTTGACATTTGATCTTCAGATATTTTCCGGCTCGGGCACCTTCCACTGCAAGCTAGCTTCCCTCCGACGCAAGCCTTGCAGTCATGCCGCGTGTCCTCCGGATCGAAGCTTCTCGACGCCGTTCTTGGGCCAGCCCAGGGGGGGCGGTTAAACCGCCCCTGTCAGCCCACTCGGCCCAGCTGCCCAAGTTCGCCTCGTCGAGTCCTCGGTCCTTGGTTTTGAGGCCCAAACCAAGGGAAACCGACCACCGATGATTTTGTGGCCAAATCACCAAACCCCGCGCGCAAACTTCAGTTGTTAGCCGCTACCTTGCGCCGGCTTCACGTCCGCGTACGAGCTTCGGTTGTGAGCCGCTACCTCGCACCGGAACCACGTCCCCTTGCTCGTTCTTGCCAGCATGTGAACCGCACTTGATCCACCGGCCACCGGGTCCCTCGAACCAAGCCTACTTGTCTCTCCACTCCTTAGAGGCCGCCATGGCTAAGATCTTTCGCGCCTGTTCTTCACCTGCACCAATGCAACCAAGCCGCATTCTACACCTGCAATACTTGAGCCAAGGGAAACGTCAATCCACACCACGTTGTCAATCACTCATCACACCGGGAAGCGACCATCCACCGGTCCTCGAACACACCGGGTCCTCACCAAGAATCCGAGGTAAGTGGGCCCTTCAATCCATGTGTTTCCCACTCTAAGCCTTTCGGGTCCTTGGATCAAACCGACGTTGATTGCACGGTGCTTGATCATCCTGAGTGTTTGCTTGAGCTCCTGGATCAGTGACGTGGCCAGACCTGGCCAGGGGAGGCCAGTCGGCCTAGGCTAGGTCGACCGGCCTGGCTTTGTGCCAGGTTTGGCCCTTGTTTCACCTGTTTCATCCTGCAACCATAACTCATCCAAAACTTGTGGAATTTGTCAGTATAAACACTTTTATGCATGGAACATGGTATGATCATCCTCATTTCACCGAATTGTTGACGGTCAAAACTGGGTTGTAATGGCCGTCAACACGCCCCAAGCTTAGACTCTTGCTCGTCCTCGAGCAAGGCTAAACTCTAGGTTCGGCGGGTCAGGAGTTGCTTCAATGTGTATACTCTCTAAGTACCTTGTACTTAAGCCAAAACTCAACAAATCATTTGAATAAGTTGGCATAAAAGAGAACTCATACCATGATTCAACGTGGGGCTGCACGGTTCACGTCTTGGGCTGTTGAGAGCCTGAACGGTCATTTTCAAAGTATTTCCTGCAACTTTTCAGGTTCCATCTCGGAGATATGAATTTTTTTTCAAAAGATGGTTAAATCACTCCCCGATGGTACTCTCGAGTCACTCAAGGTGTTTAGCCCTCACTTTTGGTCAGTTGTGACCAACTTTCCCTACACTAAGGCTGAAGTGGAGTTATAGGTAGGGTAAGGGTGGCATACCTTGGTTACCTCTGTTGTCGAGTCGAAGAGTGGTTCGCGAGCGATGACACTCGTCAAATTCCGGTCTTTGGAATTCATGGGTTTTCAAGTGGAAAGGGTGAAGGTGTTTGTGCTCAAAGGGTCATTGAACTCCTTGCTCTCTTTCTCTCTTGATTTGAGATGCTTCTTTCTATTTTTTTTGGATGGAGCATTTGTCTCCATCTTTTCTCTCTTTTTTTTCTAATGCATCTCTTTTTCTCCTTTGGTAGCAGAGAGGGTATTCAACTTTGTATGGAGCAGCTGATGACCTTTGGGATGAGCTTGATGGTTGTTGCGAGTGTATGTCAACGACGGTGGACATCAACCCCGGAGCGGGAGATTGATTAGTCGGACATTTGAGGCTATGTGATGGGAAAGACCGGTAAATGACAAGTGTCTTCTGCAAGCGGACTTCACCATTCGACAAGACTCAAAATAACTCAAGATAGCTTATGGTAGCTCGTAAGATATAAATGCTTTGGCTCTGGATAGGACATTTAAACCATCGGGGAAGATTTACCATGTAACATTTTATAAAAACTTCCGAGAGGTTCCTTACTAAGCATACATTTATACTCTAATTTAACCATATCTAAACTCACAACAACTTAGGCAATGAACTTATGCTCTCCTTCCACAGATAAACATGATGGATCCTTAAATGCCAACGAACTCAAATACTTGGAAAGTAAGGGATTAAGCATGAGGCACTTAAAGGGCATAAACAGAGCAACTATTCATCATTCCAAGGTTATCAACCATATTCCATACATAAGGAGCTTTTTATTCAACATTGTTTTTTTCTATTCATAACTATTATGTCATCACGGCAAGGCAAGGCAAGGCAAGTAAGGAGCTTTCGAACATACCTGGGACTCCCCCAAGCTTCGCTGAAGCTCACTGGTAGTACTGATTGGGGTCGTAGTGCATGTAGTCGAAGAAGCCGTGCATGTCGGTCTGGAGGGATGTGGTCATCCCCCAGTTCTGCTGGGTGAGGTCAGTGTTGTGTGCGACTTCATCTCAGAGCTGCTGCTGCTGCAGAGTCACCGTCTCCAACCAGGTACAAAGATCAGCGATCCCCCAGGAGACTGGGTTTTCGTAGTCATACCTGGCGGAGGCAGATGGTCAGACCTGCGGGCTGTATCCTGCCGTCCCTTGATGGTTGTCGAATGCCTCCTCGAAACTCATATGGGCACTAGGGTTCTTGGGCTGCTGCTGGTAGTCGTACTCGGTCTGTTGCTGGTAGTGGTACTCGGGCTGCTGCTGGTGGTGGTACTCAGGCTGAGGTGCGGTAGAAGTTCCGGCTTCACTATCGTGCCTGGCTCACCTACCACGTGTCACTGGGCCTGCAACACTGTGGCGAGCGGGCTCCTTCCTTTTGAGCTGCATGGTTAGACTTTTCGCTGATCTCAGCGACAAAGCCGAGCATGGAAGCTCGACTTCATCGATGAAACTAGGATAACACATAAAAAGAGTTTGGCCAGGGCCCTCGCGCAACAAGTGACCCTGGATAAAATGGTCTATACCAATGCAACTTTGATACTCTTGTGTAGCGGGAAGGAAAGTGACTTGAGCGCCCTGCAAAGCACCAACGTGGGTGGCAATGCGGGTGACTAGCGAGGTTATGTCAATCGTGGCTCGGCCAGTGACTAACCTCTGCCAATCATCAAGCATGCTCATGACAGGCGAGAAACTAATTTTCTTGACCATGGCATAAAGGCACTCCAAATCAGGCAAAAGGCAAAGACGCAAATCAGCTCGTGGGTGAACCACCATAGCGATCCATTTCGCCAGAAAGCGAAGAGTGGGGTTATGGATGGCTGTGATGCTGTTTTTCCCAGAGGACGGCTCACTTGTGATGCTATCCCACCATGTGGTAGGGTTGTACCGGTGGTTAGTCACCAAAAGGTTAGCGTCAATGATGCATCTCTTGTTGAAACCAAGAGCCTCACTAGAGCTGTTTCAGGGTCAAGGTAAAATCCTCGTTGAAAAACCGAAAGCAATTGTTCGTCTCATTGGGAAGAACTTCAATTTTTAAGCTCATGAAAAACTCCATGGTAAGAAAGTGCGAACCTGTTTCCGAGACGAGGTAGAAGTTTTGCCATCCAGCGTTGTTGAAAGCCCGTTCCATGTCTCCTCCGAGACCGGTCCTGATCAGCAACATGGGGTCGAAGTACTTGGCATGCGTGTAGTCGCGGGTCTGGAGCTTGGCAAGCACCGTTCTCTCCTCTTCGTTCCTGGCAATGATGTGCTCAATCCGGGTCATGATCCGGATGCAGAGCCTGTTCCGGGGCACTTCTTGCCTCTCCTCCTCCTGGGACTCTGTGTCTTGTTGAGCAGAGTCAATAGACATAGTGTCTCGGGAGGCAGACGATCCCTGAGAGTGGCGAGAGCTTGAGGAGCTGAGCTTGGTCACGACTCCACATGCTGTCTGACGCGCCCTTGACCACAAGATTCCTGCAAAAGGTTAGTCTCACAATACCCGAAGGAAATCAGGGGTTAGGCAGTCAGAAGTTAGGTGTTCTTTGTGGGACATTAATCACCACAACTTGGTTAGTCGTTCTTGTGGGGTAAGAACCACCACAAACGTTCTCGTTCTACCGGCAGAGGCTTGTTCTCACAAGCTTTCAGGGATAGATTTTAGCAGAATTTTCTTGTGGTTAAAACTCTAACCTTGCTTAGAGATTTTCGAATTTCAAAATGAGAGAGAAGTGAAGTGGTCAAGATGCTTGCATACTTGTGCTTGGGGCGATCTTCTCAAGAGCTGAGCACCAGCTTTTATGGAGGCGAGGCAGGGGGAGGCCGGCTGGCCGGTGTGAGGCCAATCGGCCTGCACATGGTGTCAGTTGTGCCCATCCTTGTGTCGGTGGTCACTCTACTGCTCCTGGTGCTGCTGGTAGGTGGATATGGGACAGCAATGGTGGAGGGAGGCCGGCCGGCCTGCATGGGGCCGCTCGGCCTGGTGCTGGCTCCATTTTCCTCCATCCTTTTGTATCATGCCCATGCACGTTTGCTTCTTGTCCTCGTTGGTGATCTGGCCATAGTCATTCACAAGTGGGGCCGGTCGGCCTGGAATTTGGTCAAAATATATATCTATATATATATATATTTATATGCTGAGTGATGCATAAATAAAATATGAATGCAAGTTTCAAAAATTAAACATGCTGAATTGAAAGAAAGATTTAGAAAAGGAAACCTATTCTATATGCAATGCATGGATACGTACCATATACCTTATGGCGAGGGCTCGAGTTTTACGTCCTGAGCGGAACTCTCCGATTCTTCGTTCGGGGCTGCTTTCACCCGCCATTCCTTTTGGGTTGGACGGGGCATGGTTTCAACTTCCTTGTCGCGCTTTGCTTGCTCTTCCAGCGCTTTGGCTCTTGATATCCTTCGCCGCGCATGATAGCGGTCATGCCTTTTCTTTTCTTTGGCGGCGAGGGCTTCCACCATCTTCATGAGTGTTTCTATAGTTGGCATCCTGGGATTTCTGGGTGTGATTTCTCTGACCATATTGACTTGTTCAGGGGTCTCCTTAGGACGGAAGGAGAAATTCTCGGTTTCTCCATTGATCCTGAGTTGAATAGTCCCTTTTCCCACATCAATGTTTGCATTCGCGGTACTCAAGAATGGTCTCCCAAGAATGAGAGAGTTCTTGGCTTCAGCTTCCATGTCAAGGACGATGAAATCCAAAGGGACGAAGAAATCCTTGATCTTGACTGGGACATTTTCTGCAACTCTGTGTGGGTAGCAGATCGATTGATCCACTAGCTGCAAACACATGGGTGTAGAGACAAGCGAAATATGCTTAAGGTGGTCAAAAACTACCTTTGGCATTACGCTGACGCTCGCCCCCAAGTCACATAGGGCATTGTCGAAATCATGGCCTCCAATTGAGCATGAGATTGTGGGGCAACCAGGATCTTTCTTCTTCTTGAGGCGGGGACCGAGTATGGCAGAGCTGCATTCCTCAGTTAGCTGTACCGTCTCCCTCGTGGGTAGAGTTCTCTTGTTGCTAAGTATGTCTTTGATATACTTGGCATACGTCGGGACCTGCAAAGCATCAAGAAGTGGCATATTGATGTATACCTTCTTGATTACATCGACGAACTTGTCAAATTGTTCGTCGGCCACTGGTCTTCTCCTCCGTTCGGGGAACGGGAGGAAAGTTGGATCATGGTTTTTGCTAGAGGCCTTCGGTGCCTCGTTCCCCTCCTTCGAGACAGGGATGGATTCCTCGTCATCTTCCTCTTCGGCGGCTGGCTCGGTGTTGCTAGCTTCCTTTTGTTGGGTACCTGCATCTTGGGGGTTGTGTGGATCCCGTATGGACTTACCAGCCCGCGTGGTTACCGCACTAACATTTTCCTTAAAAGGGACCTCCGGTTACCCGGGTAACTTCTCCGCATTTGGGTTAGGACAAGATGCGGCCAGCTGAGCTACTTGAGTTTCAATCATCTTATTGAAGCTCAGCTGGTTCTTAACAATAGAATTAAAGGCTTCGATCTGGGAGGCCATCGACTCCATAACTTTATCATTAGCAAGAAATTTCTTACTAATGCTATCGTTAATTTGTTTTTGTCCATACCAGATATCTTTTAACGACGGTTGAAAACCATTGTTAGAGTTATTACCTTGTTGTTGGCCGAAGGGAAAGTGGGGCTTGGAATTCCAACCCTGTTGAGGACGGAAGCCTGAATTGTTGTTGTTTCCAATGAAGCAGGCTTCCTCTTGTGTCATCGGGCAGCTGGTACCCGAGTGTCCTGTTTCTCCACATGTTTCACATGTGATTCGGTCTTCCACAATCCGACTCATCTCCTTTCCGGGAGATTCTATCTTCTTTAAGAGAAGGTCCATCTTAGCGGCCAGCATGTCGACGGAGTCAATCTAGTGAACTCCCTTGGTGCGGGGAGCTTGTCTCTCTCCCACCCAACTTTGGTGAGAGGATATTTTCTCAATTAGTGCCTTCGCAGCGTCTACTTCTAGTGAGAGGAAAGCTCCTCCCGCAGCTCCATCCAAGTGCTCTTGCGATCGGTGGCTCAGGCTGTGGAAGAAGTTTTGAGTGATCAACCAATCTTCCACACCATGGTGGGGGCAGGCTGCAATGTACTCTTGCAGTCGCTCCCAAGCTTCTGGGACTGACTCTCCGTCTAGCTGCTGAAAGCTAGTGATTTTTCCTCGGAGGGCGTTGGTCTTGCCCACCGGAAAATACTTGGTCAGAAATGCGTCGGCGCATGTCTGCCAGCGTCCTTCAAAGGATGCTTTGTTAGCATAGAACCACTCCTTGGCTTTCCCAAGTAAAGAAAATGGGAAGAGTTGTAGGTGGATGTTGTTGATCGGTGTGCCCTTGGGATCAATAGTGCAACACACCTCTAGAAAATTCCGAAGATGAGAGTTGGCATCCTCAATTGCCTTTCCGCAGAAAGGACTGGCCTGGACCATGTTGACTATGCCAGACCTCAGCTCAAATCCTCCTTCCTGTGCGTTCGATAGTCCCGGAAAGTTGCTGCTTGACGGGGCTGAGAACTCACGGAGTGTCTTCTTCGGCTGAGCCATCTCTGGTGATTCTGGGGCCGAAGAATACGATGAACTTGTGTCTTGTTCGGACTTGGAGTCGGATGACGACTCGAAAATGTTGCTTGAGCTGAGTGAAATCTGAGGAGGTATGACTCTTTTGCGCACTACTCTTCCAATGCGTTCTGGATTAGGATCAAAGTTTGGTGGTAGGTTGAAACCAGTCATGCACTACCCTGCAAACACATCAAAAAATAGACGAATTTTGCAGTGGTGAGTTCACTAAGGTTAGTGGTTTGGTAAATCTGTAAAGATTATCAAATAATTCAACAATAACTTTAGCCAATTGCTTCCCCGGCAACGGCGCCAGAAATGCTTGTTGGCACTCCTTAGCGTCACGTTTTTAGCAACGCTCAAGAGCGCGAAGATATATGTCGTTGTATGCAAAATGAATTCTGCAAGCGCACAGAATATATCTCGTTGTAGCACTTCACCTAGGGAGTTATCCCAGGGTATCGTATTTATATTTCCACAGGGAAGCAGATGGTTAAAGTGTATTGGAGAATGATATGATAAATCTTGCCAGAAATATCAAGCCAAAAACCCAAGGGTACAAATTCTAGGTTTGAGGGATAATGGTCAAATGAATGACCGGATAGAAGGACTGAAAGATCAGTGACACATAGGAGCTCCTAATTCTATAGAAAAGGAAAGATGTTGGGAGAGACCGGACTTAGATACTTCCTAACTCAGAGCGAAAGACACTCTAGCCTTAGCCTAGACTCTAGCTTAGATACCAGGACCAGAGCTCGCTTCGACGGCTAGAATGGGAGAACCTCAGAACGGGGTGAGAGAGGGGGTTCTCCGGGCTCAGCACTACTGTTATGAATACAGCTGAACGTGGTGGACTCTGAAGGACGGATAGGGCTGTCACCACCTGCCGCCTACCACTGCTGTTCCGTGGGGTGCAACACACTTCCTAGTTAATCAACAAGCCAGACACCACATCTGCACTCGAAGATTAAGATTTCTCTTGAGGCCTGTCAAGAGAAATCCCTGTCTTCCCTAAGGCGTCTTACGGCCCGGTCAAGGCGAGCAAACCCGCGAGATAAAACCCGGTAGAGCTAAAACTAAACCCTACACTAAAACTAAAGGGGGACAAAACTTAACTCTGAAAAGAGCTAAGAACTTTACTCTAAGAGAAGAGCAAGAGATAAATATTCAAGATAACTTAAGCTCTGAATAAGATAGTACTCTTTTGATAAACTCTTCAAAAGAAGAAAAGGATACAAGAGCTTTACCAGAACTCCGAAGACTCCGAAGATCCGAGTTAAGCTCGACTCGACTCTACTCCCAACTCTAATCCTAGTCTAAGAAATGGAAAAGATACAAGTGCTCCCTTCAAGTAAAGACTTGAGAAGTGTGGTGTGTGTCTTGGATGGAAGAGAAGTCAGCCTTTTATAGCCTCCCAAGGTCGGTAGCACCTGTAACCGTCACGCAACCGGCCTGCTTAACCTCTACGCAAAAGATGGTTGCGTGAAGAGGCAGCAGCCGGCCGGCCGGCCTGGTGTAGCCCGATCGGCCTACACCTGGCGCCCCTGGCCACCGCCTTCGTCGTGGATGCTCCTGATTGCTTCCTAAGGTCGGTAACGGTTGCATCTAGTTGAGGCTGTCCAAGAATCCGAGGTAAGTGGGCCCTTCAATCCATGTGTTTCCCACTCTAAGCCTTTCAGGTCCTTGGATCAAACCGACGTTGATTGCATGGTGCTTGATCATCCTGGGTGTTTGCTTGAGCTCCTAGATTAGTGACGTGGCCAGACCTGGCTAGGGGAGGCCGGTCGGCCTAGGCTAGGCCGGCCGGCCTGGCTCTGTGCCAGGTTTGGCCCTTGTTTCACATGTTTCATCATGTAACCATAACTCATCCAAAACTTGTGAATTTGTCAGTATAAACACTTTTACGCATGGAACATGGTATGATCATCCTCATTTCACCGAATTGTTGACGGTCAAAACTGGGTTGTAATGGCCGTCAACAGGCCAATTAAGACACAACTGGGACTATCCTGGGAGATTTTACATAGACTAGAGATTGCACAAGACAGAGTAACTCCGGAAGAGGACTGGTTGAGATGTAAAGCTAAGAGATATTGCTTGTTCTTGTCTTCCCTTGAAAGAACTATGGCTAGGCTGCGATCCCGGATTAGGTTTCTAAAAGATGGGGATGCCAACACAGCCTTGTTCCATAGTCAAGCTCGATTCAGGAAAAGGAAAAATTTCATCTCCAAAATCATACAAGATGGCCAGGTAGTCACTAGTCAAGAGGATAAAGAGGCAGCATTCTTTGAATACTTTGATGGATTAATTGGTACTCCTCTAGTGAGGACTTCCACTTTGGATCTTGATTTTTTTTTATCGGGAGGGTCTTGATCTTTCAGCTTTGGAGGCTCCTATAACAGAAGATGAGGTCTGGGATACCATCAAAAATCTCTAGGCTAATCAAGCTCCAAGTCCAGATGGGTACACCAGTCGTTTCTACAAGTCCTATTGGCAGATAATCAAGTCAGATATGAAGGCAACCATAATCACCTTACAACAAGGTGATGCAAGGCAATTATGGCTTCTTAATTCGGCATACCTCACATTGATTCCCAAGAAGAAGGAGGCTTTGCTGACCACGGATTATAGACCTATCAGTTTAGTACACAATTTTGCAAAATTGGTTACTAAGATCCTAGCTAATCGTTTGGCACCAATGCTCAAGGAACTAGTGGCCACTAATCAAAATGCTTCTGTGCAAGGAAGGTGTATCCATGACAACTATATGCTTGTCAAACAATCCATTAAGAGGCTACCCAAAAAGAAGGTACCAAGCATTTTCATGAAACTTGATATCTCAAAGGCCCTAGATTTAGTTTTTTGGTCGTTTCTGTTAGAAATCTTGCAATATTTGGGTTTTAGCACTGCTTGGTGTAATTTGGTCTCTCGTCTTCTCACAACGGCATCCTCAAGAATTGTAGTTAATGGAGAACCGGGGGAAGTAATCAAATATCAGCGTGGTCTCCGGCAAGACGATCCTCTATCACCTATGCTTTGTATATTGGTCATGGATGTTTTAAATAGCCTATTCACTAAGGCTAAAGGGATCGGTCTTTTACAACCATTTACAAGAGGTAATAATGGACATCAGATTTCTCTTTACGCAGATGATGTTGCTTTATTCATTCGTCCAATAGAAGAAGAGATGAATTTGACCACATAAATTTTGGAAGCATTTGGAGAAGCGTCAGGACTTCATAGTAATTTTCAGAAGAGTCGCATCATTCCCATAAGATGTGATGAATATGAGACAACAAATATTTCTTCAACGTCCGCCTGCTCTTTTGCTGACTTCCCTTGCACCAACTTGGGTCTGCCAATTTCCGACAAGAAGCTAAGGAAAGCGGACCTTTTGCCTTGGGTGGAAAGGATTGATGATAAATTACCTAGCTAGAAGGCCAATCTGATGAACGTGGTGGGTCATGAAACTTGGGTGAGGTTTGTGCTCTCAGCCCTTCCAATACATGTCCTGATGGCACTAAATGTACCAAAATGGTTCATCAAAGCGATTAAAAAGATTCGGAGAGCTTTTCTATGGAAGGGAAGGAGAGAAATACAGGGTGACTACTGCCTTGTAGCCTGGGAAAAGGTACAGAGACCACTAGAACTGGGAGGTTTGGGGATTCTAAATCTTGAGATCATGGGTTGGGCATTACAGGTGAGATGGCTTTGGCTCTGGAAAACGGATACAAACAAAACTTGGTTGTCCGTGGATATTCCTATACACGCCAATGTGGTTGTACTTTTTCAGATTGTTGTGCAAACAACAATTGGTAGTGGCTCTACTTCTAAATTTTCGACGGACAAATGGGTTCATGGTAAATCGATCAAGGATGTTGCCCCAACAGTAATTGTTGCGGTTCCGACACGTGCTCGCAACACATGCCTAGTATCATATGCTTTGGTCGATCACAGATGGGCACAAGAGATCCAAGGGGGTTTATCTCTTGTCGGGATTTATGAATTGTTTCAGCTGGCGGATACTCTCTCTGATTTTGTGCTATCTCAGGAAGATGACTTGCATATTTGGAGATTGGATGTCTCGGGACAGTATACAGCCAAGTCGGCATACTTGGCCTTTTTCAATGGAGCAATTAAATTTGAACCTTGGCATAGAATTTGGAAAACATGGGCACCAGCAGGGTGCAAAATTTTCTTATGGCTAGCAGTGAGTTTCAGATGTTGGACAACAGATCGATTAGCTAGGAGAAATCTGCCTCACCTGGATCTCTGTCCACTCTGTGATCAGGAATCTGAGGACATTCAACATATACTCGCCATTTGTGTTTTCTCCAAAGATTTTTGGTTTCGCATCCTATCAAGCTTTTGTTGGCAGCATTGTGTTCCCTCAAGTCATGAACTTTCTTTCTCATAATGGTGGAGGAATAGTGTTAAGAAGATCCAACATGACAAACAGAAAGGATTTAATACTTCGGTCGTGTTGTGTGCTTGGCTTCTCTAGAAACACCTAAATGCATGTGTGATTGAGAGTGACAGACCGAGAGTGAATGCAGTGGTTCAGGCCTTCAAGGAGAAACACCATCTGTGGCGCCTTGCAGGTGCTCAGAGTCTTAACTCCTTGAGGGCTGGTCAAGCCATTGATTTAGGATAGGGTCTGGTTCTGTCCTAAGTGGGTCTGGCGGTCAACTGTGTTTCTATTTCCCAAAAACTTAAAAATAGTGTGTATCTCAATCCCTCACAACTCAGCTCGGAGTGTGGGACACTGCTTGTAAGCGGCCGGTTTTTTCTCCCTATTAATACAAAGATACGCAGTTCTCCTGCATATTCGAGAAAAAAATATGTCTATGATAATTATATACTCTTAGATAATTTATATACTAAAAGCATTTGTGATCTATACTAAATGGATATTTTCAAATGCTTTCTATAAGCAAGTGCTTTATCTAAAAGGTTCTCAAAACAATTTGTGATATGTCATAATATTGACCCTTTTTCAGAAATAGTTTTGTTCATAGTTCAAATCATGGCCTATTCATGTATTATGAAAAGATATATAGACTAACAACAAATGGCTGATTTCACTAGATTTGCTGTGAAAAAATACTTTCATCACATATAGTATTCCCTAATTTGAAAGTAGAAAATTTCTATAAAAATTAGTCAACTGTCAAACTGTCGTTTAATAAAGGTCATGAAGATGTCCAAAGTGACATTGGTTCGATTCGGAGGGTGAATATTACGTTGTGAAGCTTTTTCTTTTTGTTCCCATTGTAAAGCATGGGGCAAACAGCTAGTACTTTATTATGACAAGGCAGGCAGGCAGATAAATCGTGACAATATAATGCATCAGCACAGAAAGGCGACATGATTAGTCCTGAACCCATCCTCCCCTTCTCCTACCTTCCAAACCCTAGCCGCCGCCGGACTCCCTCCTCCCCCCCCCCTGCCGCACCGCTGCCTGAACGGGACACCGGAAGCCCGTGCGGCCCGTGGTGAGGGCGCGGCGTGGCCTCTCCCTTGGGCTCCGACGGATCGGGGCGGGCGTACCTGCCGGCGCTCCCCGAAGCTTTCTCGCCGGCGTGGGCCGCTCTCGCGGCTGCCATGGCGAGTGCTCCACAAATCTGGGGACACCCCAGCTGGATCTGTGGGCGACGTGGGGGGGCTGCGGCAGGCGGCCACAGCCACGGCGAACATGGACGGCCGGCACGTGTTCGGCGGCGGGCATGGCTACGCAGCAGCGCACGGTTGCAGGCATGTGCGGTAGCAGTAGCGCTGTGTGTGCGGCTACGTGGCAGCGTGTCTGCAGGCTACCGTGCGGCTGCAAGCTATGCGAGCAGCTACGTGCAAGCACGGCGGCAGGCGGTAGCACGTGCGGGCGCGTTCGCAGCGGGGCTACGCCAGCGGCTACACACAGCTCAGGATGACAGCTGCGGCCGACGCATGGAGCCAGTGGTGGCTGCAGCCGGATGCCGCCGGCTGCACTCTTCGTGGGCCATCAGGGCCCTACGAGGGTGGAGACGAAGGTCGACAGCGCGGGTGAACTGGATTGAGGTGTGATGGCTGCTACGTTTCTTCCCCTCTCCTCGTCGGCGTTCCGATTCGGCACCGCCTTGGTGGTGAGGCTGGAAGGCTGGCGGGTGCATGATTGTGGCGCTGTGGTAGTGTCGGTGTTCGGTATCAGCGGACAAATTATTTCTAGGATTGCACGCTAGCTTCAGATGGTTAGTGGATTTAACACGGGGGTTATACTGGTTCAGGCTACCCGGAGGTATAATACCCTACATCCAGTTCGTGGCTCGTGTTGCTCCACTAGGAGTTTGTAGTAGGGGGTTACAAATGGGCGAGAGAGGAAGAGAGCCTTCCAAGTATCAGTGAGGAATAGGAACTGTGTGTGTGTGTGTGAGCGATCGATCCGAGAGAGGCGAAAGTGTCCAGTTGTTGATGTCATTTTTTGACACGTCTCAAATCGTCATCAAGAAAGGAAAGGAAGAGAAGATTCTAGATCGGAATCCGATGCTGGGGGGCAAGGATCAAAATCGGAGCAAGTAAGCTAGAGGATGTCCGATTCAGATAGTTACTCAACGGGTTTAATTGGGCCGCTTTATGTATCTTTTAAGTAATAGTTTTAGCTCGTGATCTTTAGAGAGTTTCTTTCTTTTGCGTCAAGTGATGAGGACATGACACACATGAAGAGTGTTAAACATACAAGAAAGGCATGGAGGACCAAAGAGGTTGATTGGGGACCAAGTCCAAGTGTTCCCACGTTTTACACCAGGCTATCACATCACTTTTGGTCTAAGGAAATAAAGAGATTGAATCCAACACGTTTTGGAAACGCTGGATTTGGACTGCAGGAAAGTCCTGACTTTCAACGACCACCATGACTTCATCCGGACTCCGTTTGGGGCGTTCAAGTACTTGATGAAAAGCTTATGAAGTCTAATTTCATATGGATCCGGTCTCGTGTCCATCTGTCCTGAGGCGGCCGCAATTGTGAAATCATTGACCGAAGGTTTTTCTGTCCAGGTGCTGCGACACCTTATTTTGGCCCACGGGCCGTGTATCAAGTTGGGTCCATTAGGGACGCGTCCTAGGGTTGGAGCAGGACCCCAGCACCCTTTGGTTGTCCTCCACCTATCATATACCCCCTAGCCGCCGCCAAGAAGTCTTGGGTTTTGTTTTACATCTAGCTTTAGCTACACCGAACACGCACAAACACGTGCTGTCCTCGTGTGATTCAGAACCCCACCTTCGAGTGATATTAAGATTGCTCGCCCTCTTTTTCTAGATCGTTCTTCGATTGCGTACAGGAGGTTGCTGATCTTGATTGCAACAGGTTTGGTAACCTAGGGAGTTGGTTCAGCGATTGCATTGGCGCTTCAGGTTCGCTCGTCATAGTCGGATCGTGAGGGTCGACTTCCACCAAATCGAAATTACCTCCACTCACCGAAAGATTGGGCACTTCAGCTCTATCATCAAGTTTAGCCATATCATACTCGACTAGGGATTTGTAAATCCAGGGTATAAATATAAACCCTGAGGGTCGTGGAAAAAGTTAATACACATTCAATACAACAAACCTTTACTTCTTGCAATTTACTTTCAAGCCGGCGACTTCGCCAAAGCTTTTTCTTTTTCGGGTTCTCTTGCAAGTGGAGGCGATTTCGATCCCCAAGGCTTGTGCGTGGATTCAAGTTCTCCTGGGCAAGTTGAGATGATTTCGATCCCCAAAGATTTTCTCGTGAGTTCTACCCCTACTGAATAACATCCAAGCTTTAGCATCTGGGGGCATCATTGTTGCTTCGTTTAGATTTATTCGACGGTTATCGATATCAACTAGATCGTACAAGTTTCTTGTTATTTTTAGCTTTTATCACCCCTTATCCAGCTTAAAACTCGATCTAATCGACTTTGTTAAAGGCTTTATCACCGATTTCATCTAATAGTTGTTTAACTTGTTCTAAGTGTTGCTACGCTAAGCTTTATCAGATCGCTTTTACAGTTATCTTTTATCGCTTAGTCTTCAATTGGCTCATTGTTGTTTGAAAATCGGAATCGGCTTTCTTAGTTGTTTCTTTGCATATCGGAATCGGTCCTTTCATATCTGATTTCACTGACGAAAGAATCGGCTTCCTAGCTGTTTCTTAACATCCAATTTTGTTCTTGTCAATCAACAGGTCAGATTGACTGGCACGCTCCGGTTTTCAAGGCCATGCCTTTGCTCGTGTGTTTGCGCATCTGTCAAGTCCTGATTTTTGTGTCAACACCAGCCCTCGGATCTGAGAGTCAAGAACCGTGAGAGTGTCGAGAGAGAGAGAGAGAAGGATATGGTGCCTTTCCTTTTATATCTCAAGGGAAGGCACCGTACAATCTAGGTGAAAAAAGAAAAGAAGGGATGCCTCCTGACCCCTCCGCCTGAGGGGGTGTCCTATCCGTCGTACTAATCCTATGGGTCCCGGGCCATCGTGGTGGCTGGGATCGAGGGCGCCGCCTCATCATGCCGTGGCAGTGTACAGGGAACACTGTAATCCCACAGTACCGCATGGTAATCCTACAATAGCGCCGTTAGCTAGCCCCCTCCACCCCCCGCCCCCTCGCTGTTCACCACTGTGGCAGTGAGAGGGGAGGCTACACTGTCGATTGGTGGCGGTAAATCATGCGACGCCTGCAACGTGCAGGCGTGCCCGCAGGTAGCCGCCCCCGGCGGCCACAGCTTTTGACCAAGCGGTGGCTTGCGCCGTAAGGCCAAGCAGAGGCGAGCCCCACAGTATGGCGTCATTTGGATGACGTCACCTAGCCTAAAGGAGGGTCGGTGAGGCGAAAAATGCGCACCCCACCCTTCGTGTCGACCGTGGGTACCCCTAATATTGGTACCCGACAGTAGCCCCCAATAAATCGAATTTATCTCCACTCATCGAAAGATCATGCACTTCTGCTCTATCAAGTGGTATCGGCTTTCCAGGTTGATTGGTGAGTTTTACCGAGTGTCTTTTCATTACCTACAGTCCACAAAAACCAAAAAAAAAATACAAGTTAGATCTTTGTCCTAGAAACCTTCTTCTCCTTGCACTTTTTTTCAATATTTGCATTATTGAATTTGCGTGTTTTCGCGTCGATTGTTGCTGGTCACTTTGTGTTCTCGTTTTTCATTCTTCCCTGCCGCCCGCCATCCGCCGCCAATCGCCACCGCCTTTTTTTTTACCCCCTCCCCCCCCTACAGCTTGCCGCCATTATTTCCCCCTGCAAATCCTCCCCCCCCCCCCCCCCCCCGCCCCCAAAACCGATTCCTCACTTCCCCATCGACGCGCCCCTACCAGACCTTTCCATCTTTCGGTTCCCCCTTTGGCAAGTTTTTTAAAAAGAAAAGCAATCAAAAAAAGGAAAGAAAAAATATATAGAAAAGAGAGAAAGAAACAAAAAAAAGAAGGAAATAGCACCGAAAGCCGAATCTCAATCGACTTCGTTTGGAAAGTTCCTGCCGTTTCAGACGTCCTTCCTTAAAACGGCCATAACTTTTCACTCGAAATGCCTCCTCCTCTTGGCGCTCGACTTCCGCCTCGAACTGCACTCGCTGTGCGTCGAGGCGACGTTGATTTTCGAGGAGCTCTAGTTGATGCTCCCTGAGAAGGTCCAATGGGACATCGTTAGGAGGTGGGGTCAGAACGCAACGCCGCCCGACTGCGCTGGCGACAACAGACCCGCCCCACTCAGGGGGCGCGCCTCCTTCGGGTGCTTCGGCAGCCGACGCCGTGGCGGCGTCTGGGGCTGCTGCCGGGTCCGCTGCCACCGGGGCTGCCGGTGGTAGCACCTGAGCAACCAGTGGGGCCTCCTCGCTGGCACTAATGGACTCAACGCCTGCCAGGTCAGCCATGTTGCACTCCGGGTGCTGGCTCCCTATGGTTGACTGAACGTCGGAGACCTCTTCTACCTCGCTAGAGAGGAGGTCCCATTCGGTTGAGTCGTCCAGAAGTATCCCTGTGACGGATTCAGCCGCATAGCCCGCCATCCCCACGAACTCGATGTTCTTGGGGGAGATGGGCATCCGCTTCTTGATGAAGCGATGGTACGCCTCCGCGGTGTTAGCCATGCCGAAGCGAAACGGTGAAGGACCGACTTCGATGCTGAGCTTCACGTTCGCTGTGTCCCCGCCGAGAGGGACGCAAGTGCTGATGCCGGAGAGCGGCACTGTGTTCAGCTACTCCTGGGTGACCGGAGTGTCTAGGAGGTTGCCGAGCCATTGAAGAGGCGACACTACCTCACAGACAGGGACCGAGGCGCCGGCTGGCTCGTTGTCGTGCCGTGTAACCATAGCCCGGCGAAAGCCTCCGCCGCCTCGTGGGTAGCAGGACTGACAAAAATCCCAGATGATGTCGCGGTGTGAATATGGATGGGAGCGCTGTCCGTGGCGATGCCAAAGTCGGCGCTGCCCAGGATGATGTGCTCGCCGGGCATCCGGAGATCGTCCCGGCGGCCGTGGCACTGAGCGTAGAGATGACAGGAGCGGGGCAGTCGATCCGCTCGAACATGTCCTGCGTGGTGATGATGAAGGCAAGCGTTCCTATACGTACGATCGCACCAGGAACCCAAGACATCGCAAGATCAGCCATCCAAAGCTGAGGAGAACGGACACGCAATCAGCCCCCTACCTAACACGCCGCTGTTGGTGTTCGGTATCACCGGACAAATTTTTTCTGGGATTGCACGCTAGCTTCGGATGGTTAGTGGATTTGACACGGGGGTTATACTGGTTTGGGCTACCCGGAGGTATAATACCGTACGTCCAGTTCGTGGCTCGTGTTGCTCCACTATTAGTTTGTAGTAGGGGTTTACAAACGGGCGGGAGAGGAACAGAGCCTTCCAAGTCTCAGTGAGCGATCGATCTGAGAGAGGCCAAAGTGTCCAGCCCTCGGATCTGAGAGTCGAGAACCGTGAGAGTGTCAAGAGAGAGAAGGATATGGTGCCTTTCCTTTTATATCCCAAGTGAAGGCACAGTACAATCTGGGTGAAAAAAGAAAAGAAGGGATGCCTCCTGACCCCCTCCGCCAGAGCGGGTGTCCTGGTTGTCGTACTGATCTTGTGGGCCCCGGTTTGTCATGGTGGCTGGGATCGAGGGTGGCGCCTCATCATGCCGTGGCAGTGTACAGTGGACATCGTAATCCCGCAGTAAAACATGGTAATCCCACAGTATAGCCGTTAGCTACCCCCCATCCCTCGTCGTTTACCTATGTGGCAGTGAGAGGGGTGGCTACGCTGTCGATAGGTGGCGGTGCATCGTGCGAAGCCTGCAACGTGCAAGCAGGCCCGCAGACGACCGCCCCCGGCGGCCACACTTTTGAACAGGCGGTAGCTTGTGCCGTAAGGCCAAGCAGAGGTGGTCCCCGCAGTATGGTGTCATTCGGATGACGTCACCTGGCCCAGCAGAGGGTCAGGCAAGGCGGAGAATGTGCACCCCACCCTTGGTGGGGTCGGGCGCGCTCGATTACGTCTTTGACAATGTCACCTGACCCCGTGGGCGGTCGGGCGAGGCGAAGAATGTGCGCCCCACCCTTCGTGGTGTTGGGCGCGTTAGATTACGTCTCGATGACGCCACCTGACCTTGCGGGGGTCAGGCGAGGCGGAGAAGGCGCGCCCCACCCTTCGTGGGGCCTTGCGCGCTACATTTCGTCTCGATGACATCACCTGGTCCCATAGTGGGTCAAGCAAGTAGATGTATGAGCATATACCTCTAGTACTTCATCCCCTTTAGTACGCCCATAACCCTAATCTAATGACGACAGCGGGTATCCCTAATATTGGTACCCGATAGGTAGTGCTTTGGGTTGTGCCGAGTTTCTTTCGGATGATGCGATGCAGAAGGGTCGGGGAGCAGGATTGCTGGCTCTGCCAAAAACGTGTGGCTGGCGTGGTGCTTAGTTAGGTGTAAGCCTTCACGTACTTGATGGTCGGTGGCGATGGTGGCGTCGAGCTCCCTATTGGGGGCACCATTGTGAGGCACCATGTTTGTAATGAACGGGGTTCTCTACGGTGCGAACCCTGTCCATCTCTGGACGTGCGACGGCGGCGCCTTTGACGTCGTACCCTTCTTGGAAGCGCCGCATTTTGAGACCTGTTTGGGCTAGCAGTGGTGGTTGGCTGTTGGTGTTAACCGCACGTAACGGTAGAGGAGGTGCGCTTGATTCGTGTTGGCAGGGGGTGCTGGAGGTCTTGACCTTGCGCGCATGGTGTTGTGGTGATCCGGTGACGGTTGATCGGAGGTGTTGCTCTAATAACGGTTTCATATATCTGAGTCATTGGCAGAGAAGTGCAAGGCGGTGGGAGAGGCGAGGCCCCCACGCAGAGTGGTCAAGATCAGTGATATTCCTATGGTGGAGGAGTCTTGAGTGGCCGCTCAGGCTTGCAGCGGGCCGTGGCATTCGCTGTGGCACTAGCGTCGGCGACGACGGCGCAGTTCGCGATGGCTTCTTGTGGTTTCTCTCTCAGATGGTGGTGGTGTAGCTTTTTGTTGTGTGTGTTGTGTTGTGTGGTGGTGGCGTTCGCTTCGACGCATTATATACAATTTCTTTTTGTTCTTATACGATATGACAATGCTCGTACCTTTTATTAAAAGTTTTGTTGGCAATAGCGGGCTATAGAATTTAGCGGAGTGTTTCTAGAAAAGCTATAAAAGCTACAGCGGAAGCTATTGCCTTTAGCGGTATGTAAAACAACAGTAAAATTTAGGCTAAAACTTTATAATTTTAAATATTTCATCTTATATTTCATAAGTATAAGTCTAGGCATGAGTGCAAATATAAGTAAACATATAAAAATAAGTCACAATACACACAATAAATCATCAGTTATTACTCGTAGTTCATAAATTACAAATACATAAGTTCATAACTCAGTCATAGCGGAGTTAGCGGCGCGTTTAACGGCACTATTTCACACTATAGCGGAGTTAGCGGCATTAGCGATAATATTTGCAATATCGTCGCGGCATCTGTCTCAAAAAGCTATAGCGGAGCTATAGCGGACTATTAGCGGGCTATTGGCAACATCGATTGAAACACACACAGAAGCACAGGCTATGACTGGTCATCTACTATTCTACTCTACCAGGTGTTCTGAAAAAGTGACTGGACAAAACGACGAGGCATGGTGTCACAATTTCTGCTAAGCTCTGCTCAAGCTTCAGCCGCATAAGGAAGGCATCTTGAAGAAGGATGACGGCAGGTGCCCTGTCCTCCTGATATAGCTGGCCTTCTCTGACGTCCTCGCTGCACGCTCGTTGAGCTTCGCCTCTGCATTTGCCCGCTTCTCCTCGGCAATCCGCCGCGTCGCGGCCAGCCGGTTGGCCAGCTTCTCTTGAGCCCGGGCTTTCATCTGATCGGCCTTCATCTGCAGACAGAGTTTTCGTCCGACATGTCAGTCAGATAAACGCAACTGAGAGAGTCTAAGATCATGGACAAGCCAGGGGTCACAATTTCAATTGCAATTGCACCAAATAATTCTCACGTCAGCTAGACAAATAAGCGATTTGCATCTTAATCACACGGTAATATTACCTGCATTTTCTTCATCTCCATCTCAGCTTTTCTCTTCTCTTGGTTCTCCCAGGCCTGAATCTTTACCTCTTCACGCTTATACCTGAACGAAACAAGCAAAAGCAAGAATTGCACTTAGCAAGTGGTGTGGAAGATATGCAGAAAGCAAGTTAAAACTAAGTAACATTCACACCTCGCCGTGAACTTGGCCCGTTCCGCCTCGTCCCATGCCGCCGCACGGGACCCCAGCGAGTTCGCGCCCGGCACACGAGCGTCCACGGCGCCCTCCTCACCGGCACCACCACCGATCTCGCCTGCTGCCGCCCGATCGGTCGGCGTTCCTGTAATGGCGGCAGTGGCGCTCACTCCCACGGGCCCTTCCTGGCGCCTCCTCGCCGGGGTGGACGACCTCGAGGATATCGGGCTCCGCGCGACGGGCGTGGAGGCGCGCAGCGGCGTGGCTGTCCTGGACGGCTCCTTGCTGGCGATCGGCGTCATCTCCGTGCCCATGTCCCGGAGACACACGGACCGGATCACCGCTACGGGCGAACCGTGTTGCGGCTGCGGCACCACGAAGTCGATCTTCTTCGTCTCCCCGACGTCGTCGCCCTCGCCAGGCTGCGGCGGCGTCGGCGGCGCCGTCACCACCATGCTGTACTCCAGCGCACCGTCCATGCTGCTGCAGGACACGCGGCCGTTCTGCGAGGCCGAGCCGAGGAGGCGACGGTCGTCGGCGTTGGAGTTCCTGGGCTTGTTGGCCGCGCCGCCGCCGCCGCCGTGGACCCCGTCGACGCGGCCGCCGGACATGCCGACCAGCCATTTCTGTGCGTCGTCCCACTTTGACGGCGTCGGCTTCGGCCGGGACGCCGCCGGATTCTTGCGCTGCGGCCGCCCGCTTGCCGCCGCCCCATCGGTGGTGTAGCTGTAGCACTCCTTGTCGTCCAACGGCCGCATTGCAGCCTAACTATTACCTGCTGAATTCATCAAAGCAAAGCTTGCGCTTCAGATCCGAGATTTACCAGAATCTGAAAACTATGGAACAGGCAGAGAAGCAACATATTTCCTGGTTTTCGCCGAACTGGAATTTCCATATCCTTCTTTACCGTAAGCGATTGCAAAAGGGACTTACAGAGGACTGGAAAAGGTTGTTGCTGTGGAGATCCGATTTGCACCAGCCGCCGGTCCACAAACTCGCAACGAGCCTGGAGGGTGATGATGGGAGGAGAGGACGGCAGAGATCGATCGGCTGCAAAGAGCAAACTGACGGGAGGACTAGTGTGGGTTCGGTTCCCTGATTTTTCGGTAGGCTCTTTCTTGGCGTCGCCAGATTCCTTCAGCGCCGTGCGCAGCGGCGTGCCGGTGTGCACATGGGCTACTGCAGAGATATAGAGACAGGCACCACGTGACAACAGAGTATAATAAACACCGGCCCTCTCTGGCACCAGTGGCCAAGCTGCCGCGCGGACTTCCACTGCGTCTTGCGGCATCCGATTATGCTAAATTCCAAATCATGCGCTCAAAAGATATTAGATCACACGAGACGCCCAATGGTCTAGCGCCTCATATTCAGTTTAAGTTGGGCCGTTGGGGGCGGCTCCAAATTAAAATCAAGGAGCGTTTGGATTAAGTGCTTAAATTCAGTACGTGTCACTGCTAGAATTTTGGGCTTGGCCATGAACAAATTTCAGAATTCCTAATAAATCTCAAAGGTCCATGTGTGCATGAGGAAGTGGTGGAAGTGGTGCAACTCTTTAGTCCCACATTGCTAGTGGAAGAATGGGATGGCCAACATAAATATGGAGGTTGTCTCTACTCCTCCAAGCTATGAGTGTGGGGAGAGAAGGAAAGCTCCACACGCGCGCACTCGCTCGCCTCGCTGGGTAGGGAGATGGGCGAGCGTGCGCGACATCCGCGTGAATGGTCCACCGTAATCCGGCCCCTCGCCTTGCGGGGGCGCAACTTCCTTTTGCAGTTTTAGTTTTTTGTTACTTGGCTTGTAAGTCTGCGAAATATCTGGAATCCTAAACGGTTTAGATCACGATCGCGACCGCCACCACCGTAGTCTACTTCATCCCGAGCGCCGGCGTGCACCAGCGAACGGGAGAGCAGGTCTCCGATTGCTACAAACATTTGAGCCATGGCCAGTGCCACCGGTTTTGCATCTTTATTTTGTTGGGTTTTTACATGGTTTGCATTTCCTATTAGGGCGACCACAATGTTGAGAAAAAACAGTTCACAGTGAATAAATAATTGAGCAGACAGTCCAAATACATTGCGAAAGTAGTCTAAATACCGGTCCAGTCGCCCATATGCTTACCGGCCGCCCATATGGAATAGAAAACGATAATTTCTCCCTCTCCACAGTCCGCCATCTCTCTCCATCCGTGGCAGCTGCCATTGCTTCTCCCTCTGGCCCGCCGCCGACGGAGCTCGACAAAGGCATGCACACCACAAAGACGAAGACGAAGCGAGACACATAGACGATGAAGGAATCATCGGCCAGCATGAGCTCGGGAAGGGCCGCCATGGCTCCTACCAGCTACCACCAGTGCCACAAAATCCACAAAGGGAGCTCCGGCCAAAGGGATAGCTCCTTGTCCTTGGTCTCGAGAGTGCCGATACAAATTCGATTCGGAGTGTAGAAAAAAAATCTTGGAGGCTATTCTGGTCGGAGTCTTGTCGTTGCTATTGGTGTCGATTTTGTTTGGGCCGTCACTACAATGTTTTTCCCTTGGTGCAACAGCACAAAATTGTTGCAATATGTGTAAATTCGTGGCAATAGTGTGGAATTGCGATGACTCAAAATAGTTGCAATACAAAATCTGGTCGTTGCGTAAAACCGCGTTGCAATAGGGTATCGCAACAACTAAGGTTGTCGTTGCCATACGTGCTAGTTGTTGCAACGACGATCGTTGTCGCCATTAGTGGCAATTGCAACGTCCATTGTCGTTGCAGTATTTGTTATTGCAATGATAGGCCTCGTTGCCATAGCGTGGCATTAGGACAACTTTGTGATGTTGCAAAAAAGCGGAATTACAGCGCAAGAACATTGTTGCAACATGCTCACATGATATCACAACGAAATACGACTCGTTGCTATATACGTCATCCATATCCCAACGAACTATGGCGTTGCCACATGCTGGAAGGCTATCCCAACGACATGCCAGTCGTGGCTATATGGGTCAATCATATTACAACACAATATGTCGTTGTGGTACACATACATGGTAGCGCAACAGATGGTGTGCCATTGCTATAGGCGCTATGGATACCGCAACGTCGGGCAAGCGTCGCAATATGCTGCTAAGGTATCGCAACGAGGTATGTGGCGTGGCTATATGGTTCAGTCCTATCGCGACGACACATATTGTGGCTATATGCCTAGAGGGTAGTGCAACGAGTTTGGCGTCGTCGCTGTATGGATTAGTGGTATCGCAACAAAACATGTCGTAGCTATATGCGTACTTGGTATTGCAACACAATCTGTGTCGTGGCTATACGCTAAATGGATATCACAACGGAAAATAAATCGTTGCCATATGCTAATTATTAAATGCAACATATATATTATCATTAATAGCATTAGAACCCATTCACTGACACTAACAAAGTTTGCAGCTATTGAAGCATCTATATTAATCCGTCAAGGTCACCTTCGTCATTGGCCTCCTGTTGTAGCCGCCGTGCCTTGTTTCTAATGGCCTGCCGTGTTGTAGCTCCAAGCTGTTGTGTAGAAATGAATAATCTCTATGCCGAAGCACCTCCTGCACTTCTACCACGAGTCTCATTGAACAGTTTCTTTGCAACTGAAGTACCATTTTTCTTGGTAGGTGCCATATTGCTTTCAATAGTTGTGAGACTGCAGTTTGGAGGGATCTGGATCATAATGAAATTAATAATTGGAACAATATTATCTTCAATTTGATGCCCAAAACGATAATGATTATTGGAATGCTTGACCAAAGTTGTTACCTGATTATGTTTTTCTTGAGTTTCCACTATTGGTGTTGCAGCAACGTGGTGCTCAGTGCGCCCTTCTACATCTTCAGTTCCATTATTGGTGGTTTCAGGGTTATGCTGCATAGTTAAAAAGGGACCATGCAAAGAGATTACCAACATATATTTATTGCGATTCTATCAGAAATCCGCCAGCAAAGCCTCCTAGCCAGAGCTAGGACTATTCCTGGTAAGCCTCATTCCTCTAATATTCCAAAACATCCCTATCATTTGAAACTATTTATAATTTCACTAAATTCTAACTGTCTCACTCTACCAGAGTTATCAGTATCTAAATATGGAAAAATCCTCTGCTATGCTGGGGTCAATGCCTTGTTCCTAGGCCACATTTCTCAGATTATCCTCCTTATGCTTTTCCAAGCAATTGGGGATCCTACAATCATTTCTAAAAGCTATATATATTTAGTTTGATTCACAACCAATTATTTTCGATACCTGGTCACTTGTGCCTTGGCAGAGCTGCCCTGACGGATCTTCAGCTTGAACCTCGATGGGCCTAGCATCGACTGCAACTATACCAATGTTGGTTACCGGGGTAGTCTGCGCATTTGAAATTAAAGAGGGATGGCCAAATATTAGGGATATTATAGAAGTTAATAACAAAACAAGAACATGCATAAATTATGTTCTGGTTACCTCTGTCGTCAACGCCTGACGGTAAGTGTGGGATATTGGTACCTAGGGGCCCCTCACCGACCAGGATAACACTCGGCCCGGGCCCACATCTGACAGCACTGTGGGCCGACTCATGGACGGGCCCACAAGACAGCCCGAGCTTGCAGGACAAGACTGTGAAGACTTAGCCCGCAAGGCGTGCGGTGTGACACCCGGATCAAGCGAGATACGCGCGACCTAGCTGGCAGATTGCGCCCAGATATCTTGGAGATTACACCGCAGCCGACTCGGATTGCCTTCCAAATTGTAAACCGAAAGGATTAGATCTCAACCGACTTGTAACGCCTAGGTCAACCCCCTGAGGGTATCTGCTTCTCGTTCGTTGTAACCGCTCATTGACTCGCCATTGCTCAAGAGCTTTGGCCGGTTCATCAATACAAGACACCACCAAACACAGGACGTAGGGTTTGTGCCTCTCGGCCGCCTGAACCTGTATAAACCTTGCGTCCCCTGTGTTACCTCGAGCTCCCTAGCCTTGCGATCACCCTTGCCTATAAATCTACCACTTGGGTACCCCCTAGTGGATTGCCGGACCCAAAGTTCGACAGTTAGCGCGCCAGGTAGGGGGGATTGCAGGGCATCTATAGCTAGCTCGATGGCAGCTCCTTCCCGCGACGTCATCTTCCCTGAAGCCCTCAAGGAGATTCCTGAGCACCTTGAGGGGATCAGCTTCTTCGCAAAAACCCACAACTGCGACGCCGTCAGCCCCGGCTCGGTGGGCAACGCCGCATCTGACCCGGTGCTTGACGTGTGTTGGCACTCCTTAGCCTAACTAAATCCGCAAGCGCACGGAGTACGATGTAGCCTTTCACCAGGGGAGCAAGAACCTGGATAACGAATCCAAGGAACGGTAGACGCGACTAGCCTAGAACTTTTCTAACCGGACCCACCAGGGAGCACAAGGTAAGCGGGTAGAGAGCTTTACTTTAGTTAGCTACACGTTACCCCAGACAAACTATCTATATCTAATCTGATCTGCTTCGACGGCTAGAACGGGAAGAACTCAAAACGAGATGAGAGAGGGGTTCTTCCGGGCTCAGCACTACTGTTATGAGTACACCCGAACGTGGTGTAGTACAAAGGACGGACAGGACTGTCACCACCTGCCGCCTACCACTGCAGTTCCGTGGGGTGCAACACAACCTGAGGTGGCTAGCCAGCACAGGCACCACACCTAAGCTTTTAGCCACTGACCTCCACCCAACGCGAAGGGCTGTAGAGGAAACCCCAAACAAGAGTCACTGTCACTCGCGCAGACTCAGGTACCCACAGATCAAATAAATAAGATAACTTGCTGAAAAGTAAGTTGTAAACTAGCGAGGTATTAAAGGCAAGAGACCGAGGACTTACTAAAGATAACTCTTGAATATATTCCTCGGGGCGGAAATGTTGAGACAAGACCGAGGAAGAAATCCTGGACTCTCTCTACAAAGCTCGGCTGTCACCCGAGCAACTCACCCACTCTCTCCCTACTCTAACTCTAAAGATGAGAGCAAAATCACTAAGCTACTCTTCTCTCCTTTGGATGGTGTCCTGAATGGGGGTGAAGGGTGCCTTCTATAGCCTCCCAAGGGTAGAAGCCGGCGTAGTTGTCACGCACACCTCCTGCTTAGCATCCACGCGAAGGGGGAAGCGTGGATGTCACGGTGGTAGCCGATCAGCCTCATCTAGGCCGGCCGGCCTGGCCCTGGTGCCATGTGGCACCGACCTTTGCAGGGACAACATGGATGATGTCCTGAAGTCGGTAGTGGTTGCGTTCGATTAAAGCCGACATCGAATCCACAGCTCATGTTCATCCTTGATAAGTTAGTAACCTTGTGGATCAATGACATGGCCAGAAGAGGGGGAAGGGGGCCAGTCGGCCTAGCCTAGGCCGGCCGGCCTGGCCCTATGCCCAATTTGCTTCATCTTTTGCTTGATTGCTCCTGCACTCACAAATTATACAAAACTTGTGGAACTCATTAGAAATAACCAATTTTACTTTGTTGTGAGCAAGATGAGCCTGAAATATGACTGAATGTTGGTGGCGGAATCGTACCGTAACGACCACCAACACGCCCCCCTACCTGAACTTTGCTAGTTCCTTAGCAAAGAATGAATTAAATCATCAGGACTTAGCAAGCTCAGGGTCATGAACTCAAGGCATACACAAGTCATATCTCTGAGTTTTCTTTCATACCTTGGATTCCGGTGGCTAACACCCTCATCTTCATCAATTGAGTCTTAGAACAACTCATTGATTGGTCAAACACTTCATCCTCATGGTATTTGGAGTTTTTGATAATTTTATAAAGAAAGCGAGGCATACCCTTGTTATTTCTCAACATCTCTCGATCACTCATAGTGTTTGGATCCTCACCTTGGCTTAGAATCAAGCCTCTCCTATTTCTATGTTATAAGGTGGAGCTTTTTGGGATTGGTGTTGCTCACTCTTCTTTATTTATTTTGCAAGATCGAAAAGCTTGTCTTATTCATTCATACCACTCATAAATCTTGGCCAAGTGCATGTGTATTTTGGTGCTTGAGTCCTCATTCTAGCATGTTTCATCTTTCCCCTTCTCTTTCTCTCTTTTTTTTTACTGAAGATAAGGAGTGTATCATTCCCTTCTTCATTTTCTTCTTCTCTTTTTTTCCAGGGGGATGAAGAGCTTTGACAACTTGGACTTTATTGATGCACATGTATGTGGATGGCCATGATGAACAAGGTAGCACGAACATGAAGGCAAGTAATTCGAGCAAGCTCAAAATTTAGAAGGTAGCTATGTGGAAAATTCAACTTGAATTTGTTATATGGCTTTAGATAGGACATTTCAAGCTGATGATAACAAGGGTAACCTTAAGTTTTATTTTCAAAAAAACAATCTCCAAAACCTCGAATCGGAAGGTTCAACTCCACAAATCATCATATCATAAGAATCAATTAACAAGAATCAGGCTTTCCTATAAAAGTTCCAAGGCAATGAAATAATTTCTCAAGAAATATCACAGGTATATCCAAGATATCATTCAAAGGGCTTCACTTTCATGAATTTTGATCAAGTTTTAAAATTATTTAGCCAGGAATTTCATATGAATCAAAATCATGCAAGGATCAAAGGTAGGGGTCGCAAACCGTGTCCTGGAGTCGAGCCGGCAGAGTTGGCCACAGGCCTAGGCCGATCAGCCCAGGCCAGGCCGGCCTGGCATTGTGCCAGGTTGCGTCCCGCTTTGTCCAGAGGCCAGAAGACCTTCTGTGCATCTTAGTTTCTGCGTGCTTCACCAGAAATTTAGTCCGAGGGTTTGGTTGGCACACAAGTGTGCACCAACCATTATTTTTTTTATGAGTCACTTCTTTTAAATAAATTTATTTTATTCAAATCAAGGGAAACAAATATGGGGGTGCTGAATACAAGGGAAATTTGAAAGAAATAAATCAAAGGGAAATTAAACTAAGCACCCAAAAACTAAACTAATCTAGCCTATCTACTCCTTCTTCGGGCGATAGAGGTGTTCATTGCCGGTGGCCTTCGCAAGGCGCTTGACCTTAGAGGCCATTGCCTTACGGAAGACCTCGATCTTGTCATCGGCCTCCATCTGCCCGATCACCGTCTCCGCCACGCGCTCGTCCATATTATTGACCTTGAGCTGCAGCGCGGCGAGCTTCCTCCTCAGCTACTCCACGTCCTCCTCCTCCTCCTCATCGGGCCACTCCATCTGCCCGGGAGGTCCTTGGATTGGAGGGGGCACCATGAAGCGCTTCCTCCCTTCATCGGGCTTCATAGGGGCTGAGATGAGCCCCTTCCCAATGCTTGGGCCGCTCCGGCGTGGAGGGCTAGGACTCCGCGGGGTGTACTGCGACGAGTACTCCGGTGAGGTGGAGATGAAGAGCGGCACGATCTCCTTCTTGGACGGGGAGGCGACAAGGCACTTCCCGATGGCCTTCTTTGGGGACAAAAGTCCTGTAGTCGGCCTTCGGGGCGTCTTCGGCAGTGAACTCCCTTTGCCCTCCTTCTTGGGATTCAGGAGGGAGGCTCTGCCCGAAGGGGAGCCAAAACGGCGGCGAGGGGAGGCCGGCCAGCCTGCCATAGGCTGATCAGCCTGGGCAGAGGGCCGCCGGGCCTCCGGCTTCGGGACCATGGCTTCGACAAACGCCGCCCCTTTCGATGATCCTGACGCTGCTGGTGTTGGAGGAGCTCGGCATCCCTTTGAAGGACTTGGATGGAGAATGGCTATCTCTGGACACCGAGTTTGAGTCTTGGTGGCTGGATTGGGAGGCCATGGCTTGGATTCTCAAAGGTGGGAGTGTTTCTGGAGAAGGGAGGCTCGAGAGTTCTAAGGGGGAAGAAGAGAGGGGAGCCTTTCGATTTAAAACGACGCTCCTTTTTCAAAACCCCACAGATTCTCGGAAAGGATAACGGGGAGACCTTTTCAAACAAGGAGCATCTCGGGATGAGCCCAGGCTGGGCCGATCGGCCTGAAGGGGGCCGGTCGGTCTGGACCTGTCCCGGGAGCCCCTGAAAATTTTTGTGTATGCTCCACTTGCTCTTCTTCCAGAGATTTCTTAGGATTTGGCTAGAAAAAGTTTAAGGAAAATAAAATAGAAAGGGAAATCTATCCTAGATAAGGGTCATTTTTAGGTCCCGCCCGGACCTGGACTAGGTATCTCGGCTAGCTCGTAGACGTCCATCTCTTTGAGCCCCGGCATTTCGGATTCGAGAAATATGTTCAAAGTTTGGCCATTGGCCTTGAAAGTATTTCCGTCATTATCCTGGAGGGTTATCGCGCCATGATCAGTGGCATCTAAGACTTTAAAAGGACCTTCCCACTTACTTCTAAGCTTACCATGACCAAACAAACGAATACGGGAGTTAAAGAGCAATACCTAATCTCCCGCTTTGAAATGCTTGATCTTGATGCGCTTGTCATGCCATCTCTTTGTTCTTTCTTTATAAAGCTTGGCATTATAGTAGGCCTTCTCCCTCCATTCATCCAGTTCAGCCAATTGCATTCTTCTTTTGAGTCCGGCTGTCTGGAGATCATATTCCACCTCTTGATCGCCCAATGGGATTTGAATTCGAGCTCAACTGGTAAGTGGCATGTCTTGCCGTATACCAGATGGTAGGGAGTCATCCCTATCGGTGTCTTGAATGCTGTTCTATATGTCCATAGTGCTTCTGGTAGCTTTTGCTTCCACCCTGTTCCCATTGCATTGACCGTCTTTTGCAGAATGTTCTTGATTTGTTTGTTTGATGTTTCTGCTTGCCCGCTGGTCTGGGGGTGATAAGGTGTTGTCGGTGTTCTACCGTCGATCCTACCGAGGGGGTATCCCGAGGTAGTAGAGTTTCAGGTGGGTTTCGCCGAGATCAGGAACGCAAAGGCAAAGAGACTCAGGATTTTAGACAGGTTTGGGCCGCTTAGAAGGCGTAATACCCTACGTCCTGTGTGGTGATTGGTATTGATGAGATCGTGTTTTTGGAGAGGGTCCCTGCCCAGCCTTATATACACGGCGGGCAGGGTTACAAGGTCGGTTTTGGATAGAATCCTAACCAATTACTACTCGGAGATTACTCTACAAGGCAATCCGAGTAGTTTACAAGTCATACGACTGGTTTCCAAATCGAGAAGAGTCCTTGTAGTACTCTACTCGTGTTCTTCACGCCTGGTACGACTCTGTCTGGGGACAATCCATGCGCCCTGTGGGCCCATGGTCGTACCTCCAACAAGCCCCCAAGCGCTTCATCGTCAAGTATCATCAACCGAGTGCTTGCCAAGCCAATCGAGTGCTTCTTCGAGTTCTTCGAGTGCTTGATCAGTCTTGGACAGGTCTTGGTTGTCACGAGGCCATGAGGTGCTTAAGCCCCGTTATTCTGATTAAATCAGTAGTCTTCAAAATATTATATGGTGTGCGATAAGAATCGCACTCCATATGGAGTAGCCCCCGAGCCTTAAGTTGAATCAAAGAATCAGGTTGAGGGTCCATAGAATCTTGAATCTTCATCTTGTGCTTGAAATGTGCAATTTTGGAAAAATTGCACTTGATATCAAGTAGCCCCCGAGCCTTGGGTTGAATCAATGAATCAAGCCGAGGGTCTTGATTTAAGTCTTCAGTCTTCAGAAAAAATAAAATCAGCAGTCGATGTATATCGCCTACCAGCCCCCGAGCCTTGAAACGATTCAGAATGATCAATTCAAGGGTCCAGCGAGCTTTAGGGTTCTTCAAATCATCTTGGAGATCATCATCTGAGTGGTAATTTGCACCCAGAAATAATAGTCACATCCAATCATCTTGGAGATCTTCTTCCGAGTGGTTTTCTTGTACCCAGCCCCCGAGCATAGGAGCCAGCGGAGATGCATCGAGTAGTATGTAGTCGAAATAGCCACCATCAATAGAGTAGCAAAACGGAGGAGGTCGTGGTTGACTTGTCACGCCGCGATCTTCCCCAAAATCAGGAATCAGGAGTCAGGTACCAATGTAGTCGATGTCCCATCATTGGTACTTGGCGACTCAAATATGCTGGAGAAAGACAACTTGGTAAGCCTGATGGCTAACCGAGTTGTGATTTTAGCGTCAGCCCCCGAGCCTGGAAGCTGGCAAAGATATGATAATATGTTGTGCGACCTAGAAAGTTTGTCATCCAAACAAAGTACTCGGCACTTGGCCAATTTTGTTAGAATAAAATAAAAATAATTGAAACAAGTAACTTAGCTTGTTTGATGTCGTTTGTCGATGAAGCCGACTAGTTCAGAGTTGGTTCCGACTAGTTTGAGTTCATCACGAGCATATTGCTGATGCGGCAGTCCCATGGCACAAGCTGAAGTTGAACTTTGACTTGAGAACTCGCAACGGGTTGAGGCGACCACCATATTGATGAATTCCATTGATCATGATGCGCCCGAAAAGTCATCCAAACCACTTTTGCAGTGTATTCGGGAAGCCCCCGGCAAGTTGTACTCATTTGGCGAGTCATACTTCAAAGCACTTGATAACTGGCACTTGAAGATCACTACTCATATTGTGGAGTAGACTCTAGAGTACTTTCAAATAAGAACTCAGAGATTCGAAATCACTACTCTTTTTTTGTGGAGTAGACTCTGAAGTACTTTTAAATAAGTACTCAGAGATTTTAGATTACTACTCATCTTGCCGAGTAGACTCTGTAGTACTTTCAAATATGTACTCAAAGATTTGAGATAACTACTCTTCTTGCCGAGTAGACTCTGTAGTACTTTCAAATAAGTACTCAAAGATTTGAAATTACCACTCGTGGGTAGTTGCTTTATAAGGCTAGCTGGCCTCTACAGGTGTTCAGCCTGGTCTTAGTTAGAACTAAGTACTCAGGGATCCTGGAAAGTAGTCATGTGATCTACTCTTCGGATTTTGACCGACGTATACTTGGTTGAATCAACAAGTATCAAAGGGAACTCCGGAAGTATTAGGAGCTAAGGTAGCCTTATAAGACACCAAAACATGAATGAAGCCAAGAGATTGCGGATCAATTACTGAGAATACTGCACTTTATTGATGAAATTTTCAAAGTATTGTACAGACTCTTGATGTACTCAGACAAAGATCCTAAGCATAGAACTTGTGTAGATACTCGATGTTCCATGAATCTTTCTCTTCGACTCCTTCACTGTTCTTCAAACGATACGACCCGGGTCCTGTCACCTTGTGTACGATGAAAGGTCCTTCCGAGCGGGACATAAGCTTGTGCATACCCGTGGTCTTCTGTATCCTTCGCAATACTAAGTCACCGACGTTGAACGAGCGCTCTTGGACGTTTCTGTCATGATAGCGCCGGACTCCCTGGAGATATCGAGTGGATCTTAACAAAGCTCCACAGCGTTCCTCTTCGATCAAGTCGAGCTCCAGTCGTCTTGTGTCATCAGCAACTCCTTCGTCGTATTGCTCGATTCTTGAGGATTTGTAGATCAGGTCTACTGGCAGGATAGCCTCGGATCCATACACCAGAAAATATGGCGAGTGGCCGGTTGGCTTGCAAGGCTGAGTTCGAAGCCCCCAGACTACTTGTGGCAACTCGTAGATCCACTTGCCGCCATATTTCTTGTCGTGCTCGTACAGTCGCTTCTTCAGGCCATCAAGGATCAAACCATTGGCTCTCTCGACTTGTCCATTGGCCTTGGGGTGAGCTACTGATGCGTGAATTACTTCAATGCCGTTCCTCTCACAGTGGTCCTTGAACTCGTAGCTGTTGAAATTGGAACCCAAATCTGTGATGATACGATGAGGACAGCCATACCTGACCATCAGATCACTGATGAACCCCTTAGCCTTAGCCGTAGATATGTCCGTGACTGGTTTGACTTCTATTCACTTTTTAAACTTGTCGATCGCAACTAGCACATGTGTGAAGTTGCCTGGAGCAGTCGTAAGCTTACCAATCATGTCGAGTCCCCAGCATGCGAACAGCCAAGAGGGAGGAATAGCAATAAGCTTGTGAGCAGGCACGTGTTGCTGCCTGGCGAAGAATTGGCACCCGGGGCACTTGCGAACGATCTCTTCCGCGTCTTGCAGAGCTGTGGGCCAATAATAAGCTGCTCTGAATGCCCTTCCCACCATTGTTCTTGATCCTGCGTGATTCCCGCACGCGCCTTCATGAATCTCTGGGCCTGTTACTCTCGGGACACACTTCATGGCAATATCAGTGTAGAGTCCTCGCCTGTAGAGCTGATCGCCGATGAGTAGATAGTTCTTTGATCTCCGGACGACTTGTTCAGCTTCCGTCTTGTCCAAAGGCAGGGTCTTGTTCTTGATGTACTCGATGAACGGGACACGCCAGTCTTCTTCAATCATCTACACCTCTAGATTGGTCCATGTCCGTCATGTGACGGTGTGGACTTCTCGAAGTCGATGGTTCTTTTGTGGAGCTCCTGGACGAAGACTCCTGCTGGAACTTCTGCACGAGTGGATCCGAGCTTGGAGAGTACGTCAGCAGCGACGTTATCATCACGGACCACCCAATGGTACTCAAGCCCTGGGAATTTGTTCTCTAGCTTGCGCACAGCTTCGCAGTAAGCATCCATGTTTTCCTTCTGGCGATCCCAATCCTTGTTGCAGTGGTTAATGACGACAGAGGAGTCGCCGTACACCATCAGCCTCTTGATTCCCAGAGAAATTGCGAGTCGTAAGCCATGTAGTAAGGCCTCGTACTCAGCTTCATTGTTGGACACCTTCCAGAAGATTTGTAGAATGTATTTAAGTTGATCACCCTTGGGCGAGATAAAAAGTACTCCCGCGCCAGCGCCTTCAAGCTTCAGGGAGCCATCGAAGTACATGATCCAGTGCTCTGGTCTGCCGACGGGGATGTCCACTTGATTCTCGCGCCACTCTGCCATGAAGTCTGCCAGCACCTGCGACTTGATGGCCTTCTTGGATTTGAACTCGATGCTGAGGGCGCCAAGCTCGATGGCCCACTTTGGAATTCGCCCGGTCGCGTCCGGGTTATGTAGAATATCGCCCAAGCCAAACTCTGTCACCACCGTGATGGTGTACGTGTCAAAGTAATGGCGCAGCTTCCTGGATGTGATGAGTATGGCGTAGAGTAGTTTTTGCACTGCTGGGTATCGGACCTTGGACTCCGTGAGTACTTCACTGACGAAGTAAACCGGCCTCTGCACAGGATATGCAAGATTGTCCTCGGCGCGCTCGACCACCAACACAGTGCTCACCACATGAGTCGTTGCTGCGATGTAGAGCAGCAATTCCTTGTCGTCGTCTTGCGGAGCAGTCAGGATTGGCGGTTTTTGAAGATGCTGCTGGAGATCCGCCAATGCTGCTGCCGCTTCTTCGTTCCACTAGAACTTGTCGCCTTTCTTGAGTAGCTTGAAGAAGGGGAGGCCCCTCTCTCCAAGTCGTGAGATGAATCGATGTAGCACCGCCATGCACCCAGTAAGCTTCTGGATGTCTTTGATCGTCTTTGGAGCTTCCATTGCTGTGATAGCATTGATCTTCTCGGGGTTGGCCTCGATGCCGCGGTGGCTGATGATGAACCCGAGTAGTTTCCCAGAGGGTACTCCAAAGACACACTTGGTTGGATTAAGCTTCCATTGCCACTTCCGCAAAGATGCGAAAGTCTCCTCCAGATCAGCGATAAGGTCTTCTGGATTTCTGGTTTTACGACCACGTCATTGACATAGGCTTCCACGTTGCGATGAAGTTGCTTCTCGAGGCAGAGTTGGATCGCGCGCTGATAAGTCGCACCAGCGTTCTTCAGCCCAAATGACATCGTGGTGTAAGCATAAGCACCGTAAGGGGTGATGAACGCCGTTTTGATTTGATCCTCCTCTTTTAGAGATATCTGGTGATAACCCGAGTAGCAATCAAGAAAGCAAAGTAAGGCACAGCCAGCCGTGGAATCAATAACCTGGTCGATGCGCGGTAACCCGAAGGGATCCTTGGGGCAATGCTTGTTGAGATCAGTGTAGTCGACGCACATGCGCCACTCGTTGTTGTTATTCTTTCTCACCAAGACTGGATTTGCCAACCAGTCGGGGTGGAAGACTTCCTTGATGAATCCTGCAGCGAGTAGTTTCGCCAGCTCCTTCTTGATCGCCTCTCGCTTGTCGGTTGCAAATCGTCGCAACCGTTGCCTCTTGGGTGTAGCTTTGGGATCAACATTAAGGCTGTGCTCGATAGGTTCCTTGGCACTCCTGGCATATCTGCAGGTTTCCACGCGAAGATGTCGCGGTTGGCTTGCAGGAACCTGACGAGCTCGCCTTCCTATTTTGGGGTTAGGCCGGCCCCGATCTTCGTGGTCTTCGACTGGTCTCCTTCCAGTAGTGGTGCATCCTTGGTCGCCACGTCTTCAGGGATGGCCGCCTTGAGTGGTCCGGGCTCCTTGCTTGGGACCTCATACTCCGTCTGCTTCAGCTTTTGAGCCACTACGAAGATCTGGACCATGGCGTTGGGTACCTGAGTGGTAGCCGCAAACTCCACAGCCTCTCTGTCGCAGTTGTATGACTGTCGCAAGTCGCCGCGGATGGAGATGACGCCTTTAGGTCCTGGCATCTTGAGGACAAGGTAGACATAGTGCGGGATAGCCATGAACTTGGCCAACGCAGGACGTCCCAGGATCGCTTGATACGAAGTCTCGAAGTCCGCCACCTCGAACTTGATGTATTCCGTCCTGTAGTTCTCCTGCGTGCCAAATGTGACTGGTAATGTGACTTGACCGAGGGGAAGACTGCCATTACCAGGGACAATGCCGTAGAACGGGGAGTCGGTGGGAGTCAACATTTTTTCAATGTCGAGTCCCATCCTCTTCAGGGTGCCAGAGAATAGCACGTTCAGCCCCGCCCCGCCGTCGATCAGCACCTTGGTGAGTTGTGATCCTGCCACCGTGGGGTCCAGGACGAGTGGCAATTGCCCTGGTTCGTCGTAGCTGTTCCATTGGTCTGCCCTGGAGAAGGTGATTGGGACCTCCGAGTACTTTAGGTATCTGGGGACGGCTGGCTCAATTGCCATTATGTGCCGCAGAGCGAGCTTATGCTTCCTCCGAGTGGGGAATCCATAGTCGCCCCCCATGATTACCATGAGTACGTTCATGGGCTTCTGGAACTTGTTCGTCTGGTCCTCCTCGTCTTCGTCATCTTCGTCTTCAGCCCTGTCCTTGTTCTTCGCTTCGGGATCGAGTGGTTCCCTTGCCGTCTTCTTCTTGGCCTTGGTCTCTCGATCCTTCTCGGCGTATATGCGTTGGAGATCGTAGCACTGGCCCATGGTGTGCTTGTGCTTCGGGTGCATTGGGCACGGCCTGTCCATGATCTTCTCAACGTCGCTCTTGCCGGCGTAGTTCTTCTTCTGGCTTCGCATGCCAGTCTCCAGAGCCGCGACTGTGTCGTCTGGCTTGCGCTTGTTGTTCTGGGAGCCCTGCTGACCTTTGTTGTTGTGCCTCTCCCTACCCTGGGGAGGGCCATACTTCTCGAGGTCGTGGTCTTCTTGCTCAGACCATGTCTCGACTTGATCACGCAGGGCGTCCAGAGTCCTTGGTCGATGCAGGCCAAATTGCCTGTCAAAGAACCTGTTGGTGATGCTGTTCTGGAACAAGTCGATGCGGTCGCGATCAGAGACGTCCACCACCAGAGTCTTGATTTCCATGAAGCGGCGCATGTAGTCGCGCGCGCTTCCTCCTTTGTGCTGCTTGCACATGGCGAGGTCGTGTCGAGTCTTGGGGCGACTGTATGTGCCTTGGAAGTTCGACACGAAGATCTTCTTCATGCGTTTCCAGGAGTCGATGGAGCATCGTGGCAGGTTTTCAAACCATATGAGTGGCGCGGGCTCGAGTGCCATTGGGAAGTATCTGCACTTGATGGCGCTGTTGCCACCCACGCACTCAATTGCTGTAGAGTAGATACTCAACCACGACTCGGGGGAGGTCTTGCCGTTATACTTCTCGAAGCCGACTGGTTTGAATGGTTGCGGGTAAACCGCCATCCGGATGTCCCTGGAGAACATTGGGTACTCGTCGTCCTCTTCCTTGTACCCCTGGGCTTAATCACGCCTCTTGGATTCAAGGATGGAGCGGGCGTCGCGATTGGCGTTGATAGTGTGCCGGAGGTCGACACTGTGTGCCGGCCCGTGAGATGATGTAGCCGGGTCGTTGCGGTGAGTGCGTCCGCCTCGTTGACGATCATCCTCTGGTCGGTGTGGGGGTGCGCCTTCTGCGCGGTTGCCTTCTCCCAGTCGGCTTGGGGTTTGGGGGACAACTCCTGTCGCGGGGAAGTTGGCGTCCGCTGCTCTCGACTTCTTCGCTGCGCGATGGTGCGCCGGCGATGGCCTTGTCGAGAGTGCGGATCTTGTCGTTGATCCTTTCGAGTGCAGCTGCCGTCTCTAGGGTTCTTGGCAGGCTGCGGACGTGGTAGGCAATCTCCACGGCGTTGGCCATAGGAGAGTCGTAGCGTGCCACTCGCGCGAACTCTTGAGCGAGGTTGCGACCAGCCATGACGCGATTGCGAGCGTTTAGGCGGCGCTGAGCCCTCCTGTTGTTTCGGATTTCTCTGTCCACGGCCGCTTGAGTGGATTCGCCAGCGGGTGGGTCTTCATTCTCGGAGATATCTCCTTCGAGCTCGAATGCGTAGCAGTGGGTCGTTGTCGACGTCACTAGCCGCTGCAGCACCAGCCATGAAGACTTGTCGATTGGGCTCGACAGAGTCGCTGGAGCTTGGAGTGATGAGCTCAGTAGAGCTTTCCTCTTCTGGCAGCAGTGGTGTGCCGTGCTGGAACGGCAGGTCTTCAGTAGCGTCAGACCCAAAGAGTACAAATATCTGGCGGGACTCGTAGACGTCCCGTGGGATCCTGTCTCTTTGATAGACTGATCTTCCTTCAGGCGTGGCGAAGATCACGAGGTCGTGTCCGCCATCGTCTTGTAGTGACTCCTCGTCCGAGTCCGAGTGGCATTCGGGGACCGCTTGGCTCAGAGAGTTGGCGTGTCCTGCCATGACTCGGACTGGAACGTCCCTCTCCGAGTCCATAAAGGACTCGAACTGGCTCCGTAACGCCTCACAATATGCGTGGGTCGAATTACGGAATCCGAACGGGAATTGGGGTGGGAGGGTTGTCTTCTTCTCCGTAGTCGTAGTCGACTCGGACTCTTGCCCGCGGATGAGGTCCGCGAGTGTGATCTCGCTGAGTTGCTCGGCCAAATCTTCCATGATGGGCGCTTGTTCCTGCTTCAACTCGACAGGCGTCTCGTGGTAGCTGTAGAAACCACCCGAGCCGTCGGCGACGTAAGCCCACGAGCCGAAGCGGAACGTTGTGCCCTCCTGAGGCGCTTCAGCTTGATTGTAGGTCACCATTACGTTCTCCACGGGATCTTCGAGGAAAACCCCTACCTGGCGCGCCAGATGTCGGTGTTCTACCGTCGATCCTACCGAGGGGTATCCCGAGGTAGTAGAGTTTCAGGTGGGTTTCGCCGAGATCAGGAATGCAAAGGCAAAGAGACTCAGGATTTTAGACAGGTTCGGGCCGCTTAGAAGGCGTAATACCCTACGTCCTGTGTGGTGATTGGTATTGATGAGATCGTGTTTTTGGAGAGAGTCCCTGCCTAGCCTTATATACACGGCGGGCAGGGTTACAAGGTCAGTTTTGGATAGAATCCTAACCAATTACTACTCGAAGATTACTCTACAAGGCAATCCGAGTAGTTTACAAGTCATACGACTGGTTTCCAAATCGAGAAGAGTCCTTGTAGTACTCTACTCGTGTTCTTCACGCCTGGTACGACTCTGTCTGGGGACAATCCATGCGCCCTGTGGGCCCATGGTCGTACCTCCAACAGGTGTAGCCACTCGATGGTTTACTCCTATGTCGCTTAGGCACTTCCGGAACGTCTTATCGATGAAGTGTGATCCTCCATCACTGATCATGACTCGGGGTACTCCAAAACGGGGAAAGATGACTTCTTCGAAGATCTTTCTTGAATTCTTCGAGTCGGCTGCCGTGCAAGGAAGTGCCTCCACCCATTTGGAAACATAGTTGACTGCCACCAGGATATATTCGCACTGCTCGGATGCAGGGAAAGGACCCATAAAGTCTATTCCCCACATGTCGAAAATCTCCAATTGGAGGTTATTTTGCAGTCGCATAGCATCACGGGTGTTGATATTCCCGTGTTTCTGACACCTGGCACATCTCCGTACGAATTCCTTAGCGTCTCCATACATAGTCGGCCAGAAGAATCCACTTTGCCAGACCTTTGCATGGGTTCGGAAAATTCCGTAGTGTCCTCCGTACGGTGATGAGTGGAAGCAATCAAGGATCTTGTGTGTTTCCTCGTGAGGGATGCATCGTCGAAGTAATCCATCAGCACAAACCTTGAACAGATAGGGGTCATCCCATAAGTGAAATCTGCTGAGGTAGATCAGTTTCTACTTGTCTTCTCCTGGAGGCACATACCCAGTCACCATGAAATTTACCAAATTTGCATACCACGGGCTGGATGTGGTGACCTTGAGGAGAGTATCATCTCTGAGATAATCATTGATCGGAAGGTCCGTCCCTTGAACTTGCATTCTTGAGAGATGATCTACCACACAATTATCTATCCCCTTCTTGTCTCGTATTTCTAAATCAAACTCTTGAAGGAGCAGAATCCAACGGATGAGTCATGGCTTAGCATCTTTCTTGGTCAAGAGGTACTTCAGTGCAGCATGGTCTGTGTATACTATTACCTTAGCACCAACCAAGTAAGATCTGAACTTATCCATGGCAAACACCACTGCCAGGAGTTCCTTCTCCGTTGTTGCGTAGTTCAACTGAGCTCCGGTCAATGTCTTGCTTGCATAAGATATGGCGTAATGCTGTTTATCCTTGCATTGACCGAGAACTGCCCCGACTGCATAGTCGCTAGCGTCGCACATTATCTCGAATGGAAGATTCCAGTCGGGTGGTTGTATGATGGGAGCTGAGATAAGTGCCTTCTTGAGGGTTTAGAAGGCGAGAAGGCAATCATCGTCGAAGTTGAAGGGTACTTCTTTAGCCAGAAGGCTTGTAAGAGGTCTGGCTACCCGAGAGAAATCTTTGATGAATCTTCGGTAGAAGCCAGCATGGCCCAGAAAACTTCGCACACCCTTGACATTTGTCGGGGGTGGTAGTTGCTCGATAACTTCTATTTTTGCCTTGTCAACTTCTATTCCTCTTTCCGACACTTTGTGTCCTAGCACAATTCCTTCTCTGACCATGAAGTGGCACTTCTCCCAATTTAGGATGAGGTGATGCTCTTCGCACCTCTCGAGGACCCTTCCCAATTCTCGAGACAGTTGTCGAAGGTTTTACCATAGACGGTAAAATCATCCATGAATACTTCCATGATCTTTTCGATCAAGTCAGAGAATATCGCCATCATACACCGTTGGAATGAAGCAGGTGCGTTGCATAGGCCGAAAGACATTCGCCGATAGGCGAACGTTCCGTATGGGCAAGTGAAGGTAGTCTTGCTCTGGTCATCGGGGTAGATAGGAATTTGGTGATAACCATAGTACCCGTCAAGGAAGCAGAAAAATGAGTGGTTTGCCAACCGCTCAAGCATCTCGTCAATGAAGGGGAGAGGAAAGTGATGTTTACGGGTTGCTTTGTTGACCTTCCTGTAATCGATACACATCCTCCATCCAGTAACGGTCCTCTGAGGAATAAGCTCGTTCTTCTCGTTCTGGATAACTATCATTCCACCCTTCTTTGGCACAACTTGAACTGGGCTGACCCATTCACTGTCTTGCACGGGATAGATTATACCCACGTGCAGAAGCTTCAACACTTCTTTCTTGACTACCTCCCTCATCACATCATTCAGCCGTCTTTGATGTTCTCTAGACGGCGTATGGGCCGGATCCATAGGTATGCGATGGGTGCATAAACTAGGGTTGATCCCCTTCAAGTCCTGTAGAGAATACCCGAAGACAGACCAGTGTTTCTCTAGGACTGTGATAAGCTGCCGAGTCTCATTCTCTGTCAGTTTGTCACTGATGACGACTGGCGAGCGTCGGTCGTTGTGGAGGAAAGCGTATCTGAGTCCAGGAGGCAGCGGCTTCAACTCAGGAGGGGGTGTTGTGGCTTTTCTTCCTCGTTGAGTTTCATAAAGCCGTCCGTTTCTGCCTCTTGGATGAAATGGTTAGCATCTTCAGCCTGTGATGCCTGAGCTTGCTCTGCTTGAGTCGAGCTAACTGCTTCTTCTATTGGGTCTGTCTCGGATCGAGCCTCTGCGATGGTGTTAACCGCTCGCACAAGACTGACCGGGATGATCTCTATACCAAATTTGAACTGTATCGTTGCTCGATCGTGGTTCGGGTTGGCAAGGGGCTCTATTGGCTGTCCAATCAGGAAGAAGTTCTCACCTCTAGGGACATCGAAAATATGGAAGTCTAGGAAAATCCTGTTGTGTCCCATGTGTACGGGCACAACACGGATGATTCCTTTACATTCCATCATTTGGTCGTCGATCCACTTGAGGTACTTACGGGAGAAGGACCGAGGTTCGTCTGGTTGCACTCGTGCTGCGAATGCACTTGATATAATATTACTCCCAACCTTCGAGTCGTAGGCAACATCCTGAGTGTCAGTTCCCTCAATAGCGCAATGGAGTACTCTGAAGTTGCGGGTGGTTCGGATGATGTCTTCGCAACTTTCAATTTCCTCCGTCCATTCATTGCTCATGATCGCAGATAAACCCTCGATCTGCGGCACGACTTCTGGAATGAACGCCTTAGGCCTTGAACTTGCGCACACTTGTTCCATAGGCATACGTGATGTATTGCCAATCTCCAAGTACTCTTCTTCTGTAAAGAGCTCGGGAATGAAGTGCGGCAGATCATCAAGAATAGTTTCTAGGTCTGAGGACTTGTGGTGCTCGAACACTTCCTCTATGATAGGAGGAGGCGGATCGAATGTGAGGGCGAGGAGTGGCTATTTGTCTGTGGGGGTTGTTGGTGGTGTTGGTGGTGTTGGTGGGTCATCGAAAACGCCAGTGTACTCGGTAGATTTGAGAACCTTTTCCAAGATCTCTCGTACCTCATCCACTGTCTTGTATAGCACTGACCCTGCACACTTTCCGGCTTGAATCCACCAACAAAATGCTGCATAAGCATTTTCTCTGGAATGTTATGCGGTGGCCCTGAGTTGGCCAATTTTATGAACCGCTCCCATGTGGCTCCAAGTGACTCATCGCCTTGCTGATATGTCATCAGCTCAACTCTGAGCTTCAAGATCTTGGAGACAGGGTAAAAGAACAGACAAAACTCGTCCTTCAATTTGATCCAATCTCCGCTAAATCTCCTTGTAGTACGGTCGTACTGAAGATTTTGCATTTCTCATCAGAGAAAATGGGAAAAGTTTCCATCGTATGGTGTCTTGGTTGACGCCGGGTATAATAAGAAGAGAGCAATTCTCTTCAAAAACCTGCAAGTGAGCATAGGAACTTTCGTCTTTCGTTCCACCGAAAGACTGTGCACGAACCATGGCAACGAGACTGTGACGGATCTCGAAGCCATGACGGGGTATGGGGTGGCAAGATGAAGGCGGTTCCAAATACTCGCTAGATGGAACCGTCGGATAACTAGGAGAAGACTCCATGTGGTAGATGGTTATGGGGGTAAAGTGTACGGCTACAAAGATCCTACACTAGTGTTGCTACCATTCCCCGGCAACGGCGCCAGAAAAGTTGTTGGCACTCCTTAGCCTAACTAAATCTGCAAGCGCACGAAGTACGATGTAGCCTTTCACAAGGGGAGTAAGAACCTAGTTATCGAATCCAAGGAACGGTAGACGCGACTAGCCTAGAACTTTTCTAACCGGACCCACCAGGGAGCACAAGGTAAGCGGGTAGAGAGCTTGGCTTTAGTTAGCTACTCGTTACCCCAGACAAACTATCTATATCTAATCTGATCTGCTTCGACGGCTAGAACGGGAAGAACTCAGAACGGGATGAGAGAGGGGTTCTTCCGGGCTCAGCACTACTGTTATGAGTACACCCGAACGTGGTGGAGTACAAAGGACGGACAGGACTGTCACCACCTGCCGCCTACCACTGCAGTTCCGTGGGGTGCAACACAACCTGAGGTGGCTAGCCAGCACAGGCACCACGCCTAAGCTTTCAGCCACTGACCTCCACCCAACGTGAAGGGCTATAGAGGAAACCCCAAACAAGAGTCGCTGTCACTCGCGCAGACTCAGGTACCCGCAGATCAAATAAATAAGATAACTTGCTGAAAAGTAAGTTGTAAACTAGCGAGGTACTAAAGGCAAGAGACCGAGGACTTACTGAAGATAACTCTTGAATATATTCCTCGGGGGCGGAAATGTTGAGACAAGACCGAGGAAGAAATCCCGGACTCTCTCTACAAAACTCGGCTGTCACCCGAGCAACTCACCCACTCTCTCCCTACTCTAACTCTAAAGATGAGAGCAAAATCACTAAGCTACTCTTCTCTCATTTGGATGGTGTCTTGAATGGGGGTGAAGGGTGCCTTTTATAGCCTCCCAAGGGTAGAAGCCGTTGTAGTTTTCACGCACACCTCCTGCTTAGCATCCACGCGAAGGGGGAAGCGTGGATGTCACGGTGGTAGGCTGGTCGGCCTCATCTAGGCCGGCCGGCCTGGCCCTGGTGCCATGTGGCACCGACCTTTGCAGGGACGGCCTGGATGATGTCCTGAAGTTGGTAGTTGTTGCGTTCGGTTAAAGCTATCCAAGAATCCTAGGTTGTGGGCCCTTCAATCCATGTTAATCCCACTCGAGGCCTCGCGGGTCTTTTGATCAAATCGACATCAAATCCATGGCTCATGTTCATCCTTGATAAGTTAGTAACCTTGTGGATCAATGAATGACCAGAAGAGGGGAATGGGGCCGGTCGGCCTAGCCTTGGCCGGCTGGCTTGGCCCTGTGCCCAATTTGCTTCATCTTTTGCTTGATTGCTCCTGCACTCACAAATTATACAAAACTTGTGGAACTCATTAGAAATAACCAATTTTACTTTGTTGTGAGCAAGATGAGCCTGAAATATGACGGAATGTTGGTGGCGAAATCGTATCGTAACGACCACCAACAACGTGCTCCCCGATCCGATCGGATCCGACGAAGAGGTCCCGGAGGTACGTCCCCGGATCGTCATCCCGCTCTTCCACCGCCCGGGTGTGCTGGCCTTGAGGGACAGGGTCCCGGACCTGCTGCCCCGGCGCAGATTTCCGTCACCCGGCGAGATCGTCGCCGGGTTAGATCGCATCTACGATACCCTCTCTGACTGCGTCGCCATGTCAGAGGAGGCCCTGCGTGGGTCAGCCGCTCGGTTTCCGTTCGGTCTGAAGAACGCTGCCGCTACATACTCGGACAGCCCGTGCAGGTTGCCGGCACAGGCCCCATCTGAAAACCCAGCCCACCCCACCCAGTTTCCAGATGGCGGCGAGTTCTAGGTCGCGGTCCGCACCCTTACAGCGGACCAGGCCACAGTGGAAAACTACGATACTTCTCCACGACGAGAAGTGTTCGTCTCTGAAGACAAGTCCACCCAAGATGGTGGGACCGACTCCTTGGGGGATCGGCGGAGACAGCGCAACCAGGAGAAGGCGCGCCAGCGCGCGCGAGATGCTGAAGCAGCGACAGCCGCCGCCGTGGCCGTTCCTCAAAGGCGACAACCCCCCGTAGGCGACGTTGCCAATGACAACGCGGCAAACAACGATCAGCGTCATGACAATGCTGACAATGACTATTATCAGCGCTACGACAACGACGTCGACGAGGACGACCGACGCAACGGTGGTCGGCAGGACCCCCGCAGACGCCGCGACGCTCGCATCGCGCCCAGGAATCTCGAAGCCGACTTCCGGAGGGCATACAGAACTCCCCAAGCTAATGTCGCCGCCGCTCTAGCAGAGCTGGTGCATGTCGACGATGATCCAGCGATCCGCCGCGCAAGATAACGACTTGAGGCTTCTCAGGAGCAAGTCGAGAGGTCGTATCAATCTGGACGCGGGTACTCTGGCAGGGCCGGTAGCAACCGCTTGGGACACAGTCGGTCGGGTCAACACAGACGCCGACAGGACGAACCCTGCTCCAGCGCATTAACGAAGAGGTTGACCAGCACAACCCCGAAGTAGAAGACAATGAGCTTGGTGATGGGTGCAACCCTCGCAACAGGCGCGACCCCCAAGATCAACCCCGCCAGCCGGGCGACCGGCGGGTAGATCGGAACCAACAGGTCGCAGGAGATCTCCACGGCCGACTCGAACAACGTGCCCGCGATCTTCTACCAGGCCTCGAAGACCGCCACGCCACGCGCGATGTGGCAGAGCTGGCACGGCGCACTCGGTACGATGAGGACTACGGCCCCCCCACACCGGCGGGGGCGCGGCGCGAACGGCAATGACGCCAAAGCAGCAAAGGAGGAGCAACGTGCCTTCAATGAGCTCATGGAGCGTGATCGCTACGATCAAGAGTTTGGTGCTCCATGTGACGAAAACCGATCCAACCCAGAACCAAGGCGCATAGAGCATGTTCGACTCGGAGTCGAAGCCAGTCGGCTCCCACTCTACGAGAGATTCCAGGGTGACGACGACAATTTTGATGGATTCGTCGCCTTCACGCCACGCCTACGAGCTGTCGTCTACCCAGATGGTTTCTGTGACAATCTAAGTGTTTAATTAGCTTAATCACCTATTAACCACTTGGCTTAGCCTTAATTAGGTGTACCCTGGTCCCACCTAGATTTTTGCTTAAGAAAACCTCCCTAAAAACCCTAAGCACCATAGTGAACTCCTAACCCTTCTCGGTTGGCATGACCCTAATTCGAATTTTCACTTAAACACTTGAAAATCTACCAATGTAAAAGTTGTTCACATTTTGTTGCGACACCACTTTATCAATAGGCAGACTTCGAGATTTTGAGAGTTTCATGCCTAAAAACTTAGTCAAAGCCAGTCAAACCCAGAAGTTCACCCTGAAGTTCAGCCGAAGTTCACCTAACTTCTGCTCGCGTTCACCGTCAATCCATGCACTTTTTCTATGGTCACCCTTTGTGAAAGTTGTAGCTAGGGAGTCTAGAACACAAGTTTGCTTTTTGGAGAATTTGAACTTTAGTTCAAATTTTGGGAGTTACGTCCGTTCAAACTCACGCGCGTCAGGTGTTCAACAGAATGTCCCGCGCACGCTGGCACTCCCGAGCGCGCCGTGTTCGCGCCGCCGCGGCCGCCGCCACACGTCGCCGGTCCTCTGACCCAGACATCGAGGCCCGAGGACCATCATGGCGATGGGATAGGGCTTGCCTTGACCCAGCGCACCCAGGCCTCGCTCCCCGAGCGCGCGTCGCGTCCCGCGCCGCGCTCATGCGCCCGGCCGCCACGCGGCACTCACCCGTCGCGCCACGCTCCGTGCTCGAGGCTGGCTGTCTGCTGCCCAACCACCCGGCAGCGCTTCGCCCGGCCAACCGCGCCGCGCTCCCGCCTCGACCCCCCTCCCCGCCGTGCAGACCGCCCCGCCACTCCCCGGCGCTGTCCGCCTGCTCCGCCTCGCCTGCCGCGTTACCGCCCAAGCAAGTGGGCGTGACAACACGCTCGGCGCGCCCCGAGCCGCGTCAACTCCACGCCGGCGGCCGCCACGCATTCGCCGCTCGGCGACCGGCACCGCACGTCTGCCCGCACTCCCTGCCCGGACGCGTGCCCGGCTGCCCGCCTTCTGGCTTCGCCTCGACGCCACGCCCCTCCCCACGCCTATAAATAGCCCCGCCAGTGCCGCTGTCGAGCCCCACCGCTACAGCCATCACCGCCGCCAGGCTGCCGCAGCGAGCTCCCATCTCCGTGTCGCGCCATAGCCTTTCAGCGCCGCCGCCGCACTCCACCGCCACCCCTCGAGCTCCCTAAACCCCTAGCCGAGCTTCTCCCCCGCCGCCGCCGCCGGCATTGGGGAAGAAGCAGAGCACCGCCGCCCGCTCGCCGTTCGCCGCCGTCGAGCCTCCTCGAGCCTCACTTCCTGCACGAGATTAAGCCTAGGTAAGGCGGTAAGCCTCCCTGGCATGATCCCCACGAACCCCGTGGTCCCACATCGCCGGAATCGCGCCGCCCGATCGCCGGCCGGCCACGAGGGCACCCTTGTTAGATTTAGGTTTTCCCAGGGTCTTTAGCGTAAAAGCCAGGGACCTATCTGTAGAAGTTAGAAAGTTCCTGGGGATTAAGTTGAAGTAGATTCTTCAGATTTGGATTCAAAAGCTGAGAAATTTGAAAATCGATTAAAAATCACAGAAAAATCGAAAAAATGCAAATCCAATTTTGTTGAGCTCTCTGTGTTATGCTCTACCTTTTATAGAAAGCATGTATGAGAGTTTTCTGCTTAGATTTCAAGCTAGATTCAAATCTGTTCAAATACGAGTTTGTGCACAGTTTGAAATCTATAGGTTAGTTTGTACTGATTTTTAGATATGTTGTTGCCAGAGGTTCGACAGTTCCAAAACACTTGTTTTACAATAAAACTTGACCAACTAGTGCTGTTGCGAAAACTTGTTGGATCGCTAAGGATTGTCATAGACCGTGAAGCCTTAGAGGGTATTTTGGGATGTTTTAGGTGGCTTGCTATCTATGGTATATTTGACTAACTTGCCCAGCACATCTTGCCCACGTGTTTTATACGTGCGCTGGTTTCCGTGCCCCGCGTGCACGAAGGATGATAGGACCTCCATTCTAAGGAACCTATCATTACGGTTGGGTATGAGTCACCCACATGTTTTATATGTGAGCAAGGTCTTGATGGTATGGTTGTAATTCCAATGAGCCTATCATCCTGGTTGTTCGCCACATTCGAGACGTGTGTATGATGCCGCATCACGAGTTATGCGAAGGGCTGTGTGCTCTATTCAAAATGAGCATACGGCCTAGACTAGATGCACTGTCCATGCAGTGTTGAACGCATGGATACCGTTTCTATAAGGAGAACGGTAATGAATGGGGACACTTCCGTGGCGTGCTGGCGCGGAAGGTTCATGGTTTTCTTGCAGGTACACTAACGCCGTTCGTTACGTTTCGACTAGTTGAGAGACGACTAGCTACTATAGGGAGAGACGTATATTGTGCCTCGCCACCGGCAACTAATTACGTACGCCAAGGCTTCTTGGTATTCGTGAGAACGTTTTAGCTCCTTTGCATCATGTAAACAACCATAAAAATCAAGGAATAAATTTTGGAGCAAGGGAAGATGGAAAGTGAACTATCCTAATGCACTTCAAATCTGTCAAATTGTAACTTCCTGCTGGTCCGAATTTTTCGGGTCATTAAAATCTCTCAGCTGGAGTTCCACCCAAAATGAAAGTTGCTCATAATTTCATAGCTAATCTGCTCTAAAAATTTCATGATTTTTGGTTGAGTAAAACTTGAGTTATGTTTAAAACAAGAGCTGGCTGTTCGCGGAAAATTCTGGCAGACAGTAAGTTGGAAATCGAGTGTTTTACCCACCTTAACTTCAAAACCAATTCTACCTCTGAATACCAAACTTGTGACTGACAACCTAATGTGTAACCTGGAAAAATTTGGGGGTTTTTAGTTTGGTAGTTTGAGAGTTACGCCCGTTCCTTCTCCGCTGTCCAGAGATTCAGTTTTTCCTTCACAAGTCACTTACCGAGATTCATTTATGATTTCTTTTCTACAGATGGCTGCCCCGGCTCAGTTTGTGCTTGGTGACGACGGTCTGCTCCACTCAGAGTGTCTTGCTGGGGAGGGCTTCCCTTCCATTTTGTGGGACACTTTGAGCGCCATCGGATTCACGACACCACCACACTACGCGTGCCGTGAGTACGTTGAGCGTGGGATGCACCGTTGTACCGCCCGGGTTACAGTGGCTCCCCACCCGTACCACCCGGAGTGGCCCGCCTTCATCACAGAGGTTACCGGATCCCAATTGGACGATGCTACTGAGATAGCCGCCTTAAGGATGCTAAACATCTTTGTCTGTAGTGACTTTTGTCCTATGGATGTTGCGACCCATCCGGTGGGATTGCTTCGTACCCTTCACCTGGATGACCCGAGGTGGCTACCTCGTCTGCTCCACTGGACCACCACTGTCGCTCTCTCTGGAGAGTCAGAGACAGTGCGGGTGCTGACACAGATGGTGAGGGCTTTGTACCGGATTCAGGCTTATCAGCAGAGTACCATGACTGAGATGGCACTGGATGAGACGACGACCCGTGAGGAGCTTAACCAGCTCAGGGTGGACTACACTGGCCTTACCATTGAGGCTGCTGATCTGGATACGGACAAGGCCAACCTACAGGCACAAGTGGGAGCACTGGAGGGACAGATGGCCAACTTTCAGGCCGAAAGGGAGGCACACCTTACCTTGATCGCCACCCTGCAGCAGGAGCGTGTTGGACACCTTGAGGAGCTTGCTAACCTGCAGGAGGATCAGATTGAGCACCTTGAGCAGATAGAGGAGATGCGTGAGGAGATAGACTCCTTACACAACCAGCAGATGGGACACCTTGACCGTATTGGAGAGCTGGAGATCTCCAGCCTGACGTAGAGAATGCCCATGAGCACATTGGGATCCTACAGCAGCAGATTCCTCTGGAGCAGGATGTGGAGATGCATGATGAGGAGGAGCCCATGGAGGTAGAGGAGGATCCCGACCAGGTTCAGGGTATGTCCGGAGTCGACACACTGAGCGGCATGGCACCTCTACCCGCCACTCCCGACTCTCCCGTGGAGAGTGAGGATTCGGTCAACAACCTCGACGATTTTTAGATAGTGGCAGTATCACTCCTCAGCATAGCCTACTTTTGGACAGTGGTGTAATAGGCTAGCTTTGAGTTGAGTGTGTCTTTTGTGAGGATTATCCATGGTGTAACTTAGGGTAGATGTTAACCCTAATGTTAGTGATTCGATGTGGTTGTAACAGCTAAACTATGCAGCTGAATCTGGTTTGAATTTTTAAGGCTTGAATCTTTTATTTCTCGGCTGAGAGCTGGATACAAAAGTTGTGAGGAATTTCATATTGTGGATGCCTGCAAAATTTCAGCCTCATCGGTTAAGCGCAGCCCGAGTTATGCATGTTTTGGTAAACCTCGGCCGTTCTGAAAACAGCACGAACAGAGACGCGAAGTCTCAATTTTTCGCCCTAGTTAGCTTGCGAATTTGACCGGGAGTGTTAAACGAAAGTTGAAGATCACTAAATTTTCTAGCTACTGGCGAAATTTCAAAAATTTTGGGTGTGTGACCAAGGAGATACGAATTTTCTCCTCTGACAGCCTTGCTGATCAGGAATTCTGCAATGTCATCCTATTGTTTTTCGCACATGATTTCCTTGTCTTACCTTGTAAACAAGCTTTGTGAGTCATGGAGCTGACGAGTAAATGATTTTGCAGATGGTTGACTCGACCCGCTGCACCAACTTCACCGCTGGGCAAAACAGCGGCGCTCAAGCCAACCAGCAGTTGCCCCAGGCACCCCCGCTAAGTCCAATGGATGCGTTTTTCGCCACCCAAACTGAGATGATGCGGGAGATGCTCAATGGACAGCGGCAACTGATGCAGCAATGCCAAGGGGGACATCATGATGGTCAGCCTCAGGTTGCCCGCTATGAGCACTTCCTGAGTACCCAGCCACCCACCTTCAGTGAAGCCGCTGACCTGCTCAACACTGACGCTTGGATCCGCTCTGTGGAGTCCAAGTTCTCTGTGCTCGCACTGCCATGCTCAGAAGAGAGAAAGGCCAAGTTTGCAGCCCAGTTACTCAAGAGACCGAGTCGATCACGACTCCGGAGTAGCAAACAACCCTCCCGCCCCAATTCCCGTTCGGATTCCGCAATTCGACCCGCGCATACTGTGAGGCGTTGCGGAGCCAGATCGAGCCCGTCACGGACTCGAAGCGGGACGTCCCAGTCCGAGTCATGGCAGGACACGCCAACTCTTTGAGCCAAGCGGTCCCTGAATGCCACTCGGACTCGGACGAAGAGATTCTACAAGACGATGGCGAGCACAGCCTGGTGATCTACACCACGCTTGAAGGAAGATCCGTGTACCCCAGAGACAGTATCCCGCGGGACGTCTACGAGTCCCGCCATATTTTTGTACTCTTTGGGTCTGAAGTTACTGACGACCTGCCATTCCAACACAGCACACCGCTGCTGCCAGAAGAGGAGAGCTCTACGGAACTCGTCACTCCAAGCTCCAGAGACTCTGTCGAACCCAATCGACAAGTCTTCATGGCTGGCGCAGCGGCAGCTGGTGACGTCTACAACGGCCCGCGCTATGCCTTCGAGCTGGAAGCTGATGTCTCTGCGAACGAGGAACCACCCGCTAGTGAATCCACCCAAGCGGCCATGGAGAGAGAAATCCGGAACAATAGGAGGGCTCAGCGCCGCCTAAATGCTCGCAATCGCGTCATGGCTGGTCGCAACCTCGCTCAAGAGTTCGCACGAGTGGCACGGTACGACTCTCCTATGGCTAATGCCATGGAGATTGCTTACCACGTCCGCAGCCTGCCAGGAACCCTAGAAACGCAGCTGCGCTTGAACGGATCAATGACATGGTCCGCACTCTTGACAAGGCCATCGCTGCCGCCCCATCGCGCAGCGGTCGGGCTGCTCCAAGCGAAGAAGTCGGAAGCAGCGGACGTCAACCTCCTCACAGACAAGCATCGTGCGCCGAATCCAAGCCGACTGGGGGAAGCCAACTGCGGAGAAGTCGTGCCCCCACGTCGACCAGAGGATGATCGCCAACGAGGTGGACGTGCCAATGCCAGTCGCAACGACGGTGCCACGTCATCCCATAGGCCAGCACATAGTGGCGACCTCCAGCAAACCATCAACGCCAGCCACGATGCGCGCTCCATCCTCGAATCCAAGAAGCGTGATGAAGCCTGGGGATACAGAGAAGAAGATGATGAGTACCCGATGTTCTCCAGGGACATCCGGATGGCGGTATACCCGCAGCCTTTCAAACCAGTCGGCTTCGAGAAGTACGACGGCAAGACCTCCCCTGAGTCGTGGCTACGCATATACTCTACGGCTATAGAGTGCGCGGGTGGCAACAACGTCATCAAGTGCAGATACTTCCCAATGGCACTCGAGCCCGCTCCACTCACATGGTTCGAAAACCTGCCGCGACGCTCCATCGAGTCCTGGGAACGCCTCAAGAAGATCTTCGTGTCGAACTTCCAAGGCACATACAGTCGCCCCAAGACTCGACATGACCTCGCCATGTGCAAGCAGCACAAAGGAGAAAGCGCACGCGACTACATGCGTCGCTTCATGGAAATCAAGACTCTGGTGGTGGACATTTCTGACCGCGACTGCATCGACATGTTCCAGAACGGCATCACCAACAGATTCTTTGACAGACAATTTGGTCTGCATCGACCAAGGACTCTGGATGCCCTGTGCGACCAGGTTGAAGCGTGGTCTGAGCAAGAAGACCGCGACCTTGAAAAATACGGCCCTTCCCAGGGCAGGGAGAGGCAAAACAACAAAGGCCAGCAGGGCTCCCAGCACAACAAGCGCAAGCCAGACGACACCGTTGCGACTCTGGAGACTGGCATGCGAAGCCAGAAAAAGAACTACCACGGCAAAAGCGACGTCGAGAAGATCATGGATAGGCCGTGTCCAATGCACCCAAAGCATAAGCACACCATGGGCCAATGCTATGATCTCCAACGTGTGTACGTCGAGAAGGACCGTGAGAGCAAAGCCAAGAAGAAGCCAGCAAGGGAACCACTCGATCCTGAAGCCAAGAACAAGGAAAAGGCTGACGACGAAGAAGAAGAGGATGACGAGGACCAGACGAACAAGTTCCAGAAGCCCAGGAATGTACTCATGGTCATCATGGGTGGCGACTATGGCTTTCCCACTCGGAGGAAACACAAGCTCGCTCTGCGGCACAGTCATGACAGTCGAGCCAGCCGTCCCAAGATACCTAAGTTACTCGGAGGTCCCAATCACTTTCTCCAGGGCGGATCAGTGGAACACCTATGATGAAACAGGGCAATTACCACTCGTCCTGGACCCTACGGTGGCTGGATCACAACTCACTAAGGTGCTCATCGACGGCGGGGCGGGGCTGAACGTGCTATTCTCTGGCACCCTGAAGAGGATGGGACTCGACATCGAGAAGATGCTGACTCCCACCGAATCCCCGTTCTACGGTATTGTCCCTGGAAACGGCAGTCTCCCTCTCGGCCAGGTCACACTACCAGTCACATTTGGCACGCAAGAGAACTTCAGGACGGAGTACATCAAGTTCGAGGTGGCGGACTTCGAAACCTCCTATCAAGTGATCCTCGGACGTCCTGCTTTGGCCAAGTTCATGGCCATCTCTCATTATGTCTACCTTGTCCTCAAGATGCCAGGACCCAGATGCGTCATCTCTATCCGCGGTGACTTGAGACGATCGTACAACTGTGACAGAGAGGCTGTGGAGTTTGCGGCTACCACTCAGGTGCCCAACGCTATGGCCCAGATCTTCGCGGCGGCTCAGAAGCTGAAGCAGTCCGAGTTTGAGGTTCCCAGCAAGGAGCCCAGGCCACACAAAGCGACCATCCCTGAAGACGTGGCGACCAAGGATGCACCACTACTGGAAGGAGACCAGTCGAAGACCACCAAGATCGGGGCTGGTTTGACCCCGAAATAGGAAGGCGAGCTCGCCAGGTTCCTACAAGCTAACCGCGACATCTTTGCATGGAAACCTGCAGATATGCCAGGGGTGCCAAGGAACCTGATCGAGCACAGCCTTAACGTTGACCCTAAAGCTATGCCCAAGAGGCAACGGTTGCGACGATTCGCAACCGACAAGCGAGAGGCGATCAAGAATGAGCTGGCGAAGTTACTCGCCGCAGGATTCATCAAGGAGGTCTTTCACCCCGACTGGTTAGCAAATCCAGTCCTGGTGAAAAAGAAGAACAACAACGAGTGGCGCATGTGCGTCGACTACACTGACCTCAACAAGCACTGCCCCAAGGACCCCTTCGGGCTAGTGCACATTGACCAGGTTATCGACTCCACGGCTGGTTGCGCCTTACTTTGTTTTCTTGATTGCTACTCGGGTTATCACCAGATATCTCTGAAAGAGGAGGATCAGATCAAGACGGCGTTCATCACCCCATATGGTGCATATGCTTACACCACGATGTCCTTCGGGTTGAAGAACGCTGGAGCGACTTACCAACGCGCGATCCAACTCTGCCTTGAGAAGCAACTCCATCGCAACGTGGAAGCTTACGTCGATGATGTGGTCGTAAAGACCAGAAATCCAGAAGACCTCATCGCTGATCTGGAGGAGACTTTCGCATCCCTGCGGAAGTGGCAATGGAAGCTAAACCCAACCAAGTGTGCCTTTTTAGTACCCTCTGGGAAATTTCTCGGGTTCATCATCAGCCACCGTGGCATCGAGGCCAACCCTGAGAAGATCAACGCCATCACAGCAATAGAAGCTCCGAAGACTATCAAGGACATCCAGAAGCTCACTGGGTGCATGGCGGCGCTGCACCGATTCATCTCGTGACTTGGAGAGAGGGGTCTCCCTTTCTTCAAGCTACTCAAGAAAGGCGACAAGTTCCAATGGAACGAAGAAGCAGCAGCAGCATTGGCGGATCTCCGGCAACATCTTAAAAAACCGCCAATCCTCACTGCTCCGCAACACGATGACAAGGAATTGCTGCTCTACATTGCAGCCTCGACTCATGTGGTGAGCACCGCACTGGTGGTCGAGCGCGCTGAGGACAATCATGCATATCCTGTGCAGAGGCCGGTATACTTCGTCAGTGAAGTACTCACGGAGTCCAAAGCTCGATACCCTGCGGTGCAAAAACTACTCTACGAAATACTCATCACATCCAGGAAGTTGCGCCACTACTTCGACACATTCACCATTACGGTGTTGACAGAGTTTGGTTTGGACGACATCTTACACAACCCGGACGCGACTAGGCGAATTCCAAAATGGGCTGTCAAGCTTGGCGCCCTCAGCATCGAGTTCAAGTCTAAGAAGGCCATCAAGTCGCAGGTGCTGGCAGACTTCATGGCAGAGTGGCGCGAGAATCAAGTTGATATCCCCGTCGGCAGACCAGAGCACTGGACCATGTACTTCAATGGCTCTCTAGAACTCGAAGGCGCCGGCACAGGAGTGCTTTTTATCTCGCCCAAGGGCGACCAACTCAAATATGTTCTACAAATTTTCTGCAAGGTGTCCAACAATGAGGCAGAGTACGAGGCCTTGCTACATGGCCTACGACTCGCAATTTCTATAGGAGTCAAGCGGCTGATGGTGTATGGCGACTCTTCTGTCGTCATCAACCACTGCAACAAGGATTGGGACCGCCAGAAGGAGAACATGGATGCTTACTGCGAAGCTGTGCGCAAGTTAGAGAACAATTTGCAGGACTCGAGTACCATTGGGTGGTCCGTGATGACAACGTCGCTGTTGATGTGCTTTCCAAGCTCGGATCCACTCGTGCAGAAGTTCCAGAAGGAGTCTTCGTCCAGGAGCTCCGCAAACAAACTATTGACTTCGAGAAATCCGCACCGTCCCACAATGGTGAACCCGGACCAGACAGAGAGGTCTTGGTAATTGAAGAAGACTGGCGTGTCCCTTTCATCGAGTACATCAAGAACAAGACCCTGCCTTTGAACAAGACTGAAGCTGAGCAAGTCGTGCGGAGATCGAAGAATTATCTACTCATCGACGATCAGCTCTACAGGAGAGGAATCTACACTGATATTGCTATGAAGTGTGTCCCGAGAGCAACAGGCAAGGGCGTCCTAGAAGAAATTCATGAAGGCGCGTGCGGGAATCATGCAGGATCACGCACGATGGTGGGCAAGGCATTCAGAGCAGCTTATTATTGGCCCACGGCTCTGCAAGACGCAGAAGAGATTGTCCACAAGTGTCCCAGGTGCCAATTCTTCGCTAGACAGCAACACGTGCCTGCCCACAAGCTTATTGCTATTCCTCCATCTTGGCCGTTCGCATGCTGGGGGCTCGACTTGATTGGGAAGCTTACGACTGCTCCAGGAAATTTCACACATGTGTTGGTCGCCATCGACAAGTTTACCAAGTGGATAGAAGTCAAACCAGTCACGGACATATCTGTGGCCAAGGGGTTCATTAGTGATCTGATGATCAGGTATGGCTGTCCTCATCGTATCATCACAGATTTGGGTTCCATTCAACAACTACGAGTTCAAGGACCACTGTGAGAGGAACGGTATCGAAGTAATTCACGCATCAGTAGCTCATCCCAAGGCCAATGGACAAGTCGAGAGAGCCAATGGTTTGATCCTGGATGGCCTGAAGAAGCGACTGTACGAGCACGACAAGAAGTATGGAGGCAAGTGGATCTACGAGTTGCCGCATGTAGTCTGGGGGCTTCGAACCCAGCCTTGCAAGCCAACTGGTCACTCGCCATATTTTTTGGTGTACGGATCTGAAGCTATCCTGCCAGTAGACCTGATGTACAAGTCCTCACGACTAGAGCAGTATGATGAAGGAGTTGCTGATGAAACAAGACGACTGGAGCTTGATCTGATTGAGGAGGAACGCTGTGCAGCTTTGTTGAATTCCACTCAATATCTCCAGGGGGTCCGGCGCTATCATGACAGGAACATCCAAGAGCGATCGTTCAACATCGGCGACTTAGTATTGCGCAGAATTCAGAAGTCCACGGGTATGCACAAGCTTATGTCCCGCTGGGAAGGACCTTTCATCGTGCACAAGGTGACAGGACCCGGGTCGTACCGATTGAAGAATAGTGAAGGAGTCGAGGAGAGAGACTCATGGAACATTGAGCATCTACACAAGTTCTATGCTTAGGGTCCTTTTCTGAGTTCGTCAAGAGTCTGTACAATATTTTGAAGATCTATGATTAAGCTATCAATAAAGTGCAGTTTGTGTTCTCAGTATTTGATCTGTGATCTCTCGGCTTCATTTATGCTTTGGTTGTCTTATAAGACTACTCTAGCTTCTAATAATTCCGGAGTTCCTTTTGATACTTGTTGATTCAACAAGTATACATTAGTCAAAATCCGAAGAGTAGCTCACATGACTACTTTCCAGGATCCCTGAGTACTTAGTTTTAACTAAGACCAGGCTGAACACCTGTAGAGGCCAGCTAGCCTTATAAAGCGACTACCCACGAGTAGTAATTTCAAATCTCTGAGTACTTATTTGCAAGTATTTTTGAGTCTACTTCGAAAGACGAGTAGTAATTTCAAATCTCTGAGTACTTATTGGAAAGTATTTTAGAGTCAACTTTGAAAGACGAGTAGTAATTTAAAATCTCTGTGTACTTATTTGAAAGTATTTTAGAGTCTACTTCATAAAATGAGTAGTGATTTTAAATCTTCGAGTACTAATTTGTAAGTACTTCGAAGTCTAACTCACAAAATGAGTAACAATTTCATGGCACAACCATGCCAACACAACACAAAGCAGTCGTAATTCATACAATACTATGCATATACATATAGATATATTTATATCATAAATATGTTGCAATACATCTTGTTTTCTACAGGATTACAAAGTCAGAACAACTTTAAGTTCTCTACAACTTCTGCTGCTATGGGCTCAAAGTGCTTCAAGTGTTCCTCGAAATGGGTCTTTTCATAGTCCTCCGCTCTACCAGTCGGGACATCATCTATCTCCGCTTCTGGGTAGAAGGACTGGACGACTGCCCGCACATGATCCGCCACATAGCAGCAGGTCTTCTTCAAATAGGCAGTGAACTTGCCGGGGGCTTCCTGGATACGCTGCAAGAGTGGTTTTGTTGACTCCTCTGGCGCATCATGATCAATGGAGTTCGCCAATGTGGTGGCCGCTTCGACAAGTTCAGCATGTTCTGTCTTCAACGCTTGAAATTCCTCTCCGACTGCCTTGCCTTTATCTAAGGCGTCTTTGAGGGTGGCGTCTGACGGCTCCAGCATCTTCATGGCTTGATTATACTCTGTCATAAACTCATTATGAGTTTCAAACAGAGAGGCATAGTCACGGGAGAGTTTTTCCTTCTACTCGGTGCATCGATAAATACCATTCTTACATGAAGTGCACTCGGATTGGAGCGTCATGTATGCCGTCATATGCTCTGCAAGAGAAAATCCTTTAAGTCAGATCATTAAATTACAAGTCGGGGAAGTTTTCTCAAGACAGATGCACTCACCATTGTTACTCTGTGATAAGGTGAGATTCCTTTTCTTGAGCCGTTCCTCCTCGGCCTTCCACTCTTTTTCCCGGGCAGCAAGTTTCTGGCGTTCCTTGTCCAGTTCTTCCCGAGTGGTGCGTTTCTCAGCTTGAACAGCATCAAAACGCTGAGATAATTTGGCCAGCTGTGCCTTGGCCTTGGTCAACTCGTCTTCCAATTTCTGGGCTCGTATGGATGCATCAGACATCGCATACAGAGCCTCAGACTTTTTCTTCGAGCGGGCGGCTAATTCCTGCAAGGAATTCATCATTAACGGTCTTCAAAAGACTGGTAATTGAACAAGCTAAGATAAAGAGGGCATTACTTCTACATATTCGATGGAGCCCTGCTCCATCTTGATTATCCTGTTCTGCGACTCAACGTATGTGGCTATAGCATCTGACTGCAGCAATGGATCCTCAAATAGCTCTGCGGCGCCTGGTAGAGCTGTGCTTACTACGCCTGCAGAAGCCTCCTCTGTCAAGTCTACTCGACTGGATGTCGGCATGTATTTCATCCCAATTGATCTTGACAGAGGTGGAGGGATATTTGACTGCACCATCAGCTTTGGGTTTTCAGCCTCTTTGCTCATTAGTAAGGGCAAGTCGGGAACAGGCTCTTTGGTGATCTATGATGACTCTGGTTGGGCAGGAACAGCCTCTGAGTCGTCCGCAGCACGATCTTGAGGAATTTCTTTGGCTGTGGGCAGACTGGTTTCTTGCACAATTTCTGCACGTTTTTCTTGCTCGCCAGGAATAGGCTGGACTTGTTCAGTACGAGGCTCTTCGGTTGAAACCTTGGCCTTCTTCTTTGGCGGCAAGGGAGCAGATTTCCTACACAGACAACGGCTTGAGTTATCAAAATTGCTACTCTAATATATCAAGAACTGTATCAGGAGTATGGTTATTACCTCTTTGACTTCTTATCTAGGATTTGGGGCTCGCCACATACCAGTGCGGGTTTAACAATCGCATTGGCACCTGACTCGGGTCCCTGCTTCGGCTGCGCGGCTGATGAATCGACCACGGCTTAAGTACGGGCACCTTGAATTTCAACTGTGTCCTTGGCTGTTTCAGCCTCAACAGTCGCCTTGAGTGGTTCTTCTGCCACTAGTGTCTGGCTTGGGGGCTCCGATTGCTCTTCAGCTGGATTATCTGGAGCACTAATGTCCTCCAGACTGCTAATTTATGTATGATTATCAGTAACGAGTGGTTATTTCAAGGAGATCACGAGTATACGAGAACTTCAAATACCTGGGATTGTCACTTTCAGTGTGACTGGTGGAAGTTTTGTCTCCAAACACTTTCTTCTTGCGGGTGGCCCTCCGTTGCCGCCTAGGAGGTGTGAAGACAGCTTCTTTCACAATGTCTATCGGCGGGGCACTGGATGTGCCTTGTCCATCACTTTTCGGGTGGTGTACCATTCGAAAGTCTTCTGGGTCGTCTGACTGGTCTGACGATTTGTCATCATCAAGATAGTCCAGAGGAGGTCTCCTCAAATGAGACGGAATCTGAAATTTTGGATCTGCTCCCTCTGGAACTTGGTCTGGCATGATGGGCTAGGAATAGAACAAGTCGATGTCCTCCTGCATTACATCAGAGATTCGTTAGACTGGTGATTTGGGAGAACTTTGGCTAAAATACTCAAGAAATTGATACTTACTTGCTTAGGAGGATGGTCTGCGTCGAAGAGTTGTGGCTCGAATGGCACGCAATGTACTCCGGGCATCAGCATTTGCACTCTTTGCATGATTTCTGCTTCACTCAACTCATCACGGGTCATTCGAGCCGGGTCATTTCTGCCCTTGTACTCGAAACCCCATCCCTCCTTCTGGGCGAGTGGTTGCACTCAGCGTTTGATCCAGCTATAGACGACAGAAGCACCTGTGACTCCCTGATCTGTCAATGCTTTAATCCTGATGAGCAGTTGATTCACTTGTGCAGTCTCTGCAATACTGGGTTGCTCCTTCCACTCAGGGAAATCGACGGGGGCTACTCCAGTCCATTCAGGCAGCTTGGGATCATAGTTACCTGATGTACCACCATAAGTTTTTCCACTCAGAGTTGTTGCTGTGCATCTCATACTCCAGATATGATGAGCGCATTCCTTGGCGCATCTGGATTCTGGCTCCTCCGATTGGAGAAGTTGCATCTTTCTTCAGCTGTGGCTTCACAAAGAACAGGCGTCGCCACAAATTGAAGTGCGGGCGAATTCCAAGGAAAGCCTTGCAGAAATGCACGTAGATCGAGATTTGAAATAACCCATTCGGAGTCAGATTGGGTAGTTCAATACCGTAGTAGAAGAGCAACCTGCGCAAGAAGTCGCAGGTTGGAATGCCTAATCCCATCTGGATGAAGTGACTGAACATCAAGATCTTATCCACAGGCACAAATGGCCATTTTTCTTGTTTCTCTGGCACTTGCCACAATAGCTCTTACTGCTCCTTCAGGAATCCATCTTTTACCAACTTCTCCAACTGTTGGGGACCGCCAAAACGAAACCCACCTCGAGCCCCCTCTGGAGGGCCCGGCGATGCCCTAAGAGCATTCCCCACGAGAGGCGTGGAGCCCCTGACGGCGGCTCCGCGGCGGCTAACCCGGTTTTCCTTTCAGGCATCGAAGCCCCAAGACGGCCGCAGCCTAGACGCATGGCTCCAACCAGGCCCCCAGCGAAGCCCAGCAAGCCACCAGGACCGCAGACCACTAACCCTTATTCTATTTCAGGCATCGAAGCCCCAAGACAGCCGCAACCTGGAGGCATGGCTCCGACCAGGCCCCCAGCGAAGCCCGGCAAGCCACCAAGACCGCAGACCACTAACCCTGATTCTACTTCAGGTATCAAAGCCCCGGGACGGCCGCAGCCCGGGAGCGGGGCTCCGCCCAGGGCCCCAGCGAAGCCCGGCGAACGGTCGGGGCTGCGGCGGTCGATCGGAACGAAGGCCGGGCGCCCCGCCAGAGCCGCTCCCAGGGACGTGAGGCGGACGGCATCAGAGGCGGGCTTTCGGGAAGGCGCCTTAGGTAGGCTGACCAAACACGGCAGCGCTGTAGGTATACAAGTTGGATTTGCCGGGGTGGTTGAACCCGGTGGTAAATGTACGAAGATAGGCCTGCGTGCCTGTGAAGTTGTAATGTAAACTAGGGGCATTACCGTCCTTCCAGGGCGCAGCGGTGGGGGTATAAAAGGTGCCCTCCACCGCGTGTAAAAAGGTTGGCATTTTGGATGAATACAAGGACCCCTTGGCTTCTGGTTTTGTTCACCGCTCTCCGTTTTGTCTGGACATCTAGGGGGCCCACGGAACCCTAGACCCAACATTTGGCGCCCACCGTTTGTGCTTGGCACGAAGTAAGATCCACGAGAACCATGGTAGTCCCGAAGAAAAAGAGGGCAACCGCCCCGTCGACCTCTACAGCCGAGGCCCAGGGGGCTCCGCAGGAGGCGGACGCCCAGCTCGCCCTGTACAACTCAGATGATGATGTCCACCCCAGGACCAGGAAAACAGGGAACCCCCGAACCAGGTCGGAAACCAGGGGAACCCAAAACGAGGGGGTCCGATTCCTGATACCACAATACCGGCCCAGACAGCCGAGGATCACGACCCCATAACGCGGGAGCTGGCGGAGGTCCTCGCCAAGCTCAAGAGGGCCTCCGAAGCCAGGGACAAGATCAGCTTCGAAACGCATCAGCAGGCTGAAAAGGAGAGAAAGGCCAGAATGCTGGCGGAGGCCAAGCAAAAATTGCTAGACTTGGAAACTGAGCTAGAGGGGCTCCGCACCATGCAGAGCGGGAGGGTCGAGCAACCACCGCCCGTCCCGGAGGTCACGCTCTCACTTGGTCGTTCGCACGCCGAACCCGGACCCTCGAGGCAGCCCCACGTAGTCCACGTGACCCCAAGACCCGGAGCCGTAGACGACACGGCACCGCTCTCGCGCAGGCTGCAAGCCATGCCTTGGCCCCAGGCATACAAGCCAGTGCCCCTACCCAAGTACGACGGATCCTACGACCCCTGCAAATTCCTCATGAGCTACGAGGCGGCCATAGCCTCGGCCGGGGGAGACGACACAGTGCTTGCTGAAGTCGCTGATAATAGCCTGTGAGGGTGCGGCCCTGAACTGGTATTCCCTTCTGCCCCCTGTCAATTTACAGCTAAGAAAACCTCAAGAACAAGCTCACCGAAAACTTCCGGGGTTTCCAAAAAGCCTCTGTCACAGAAAAGGACCTGCAAAACTGCAAGCAGAGGGACAAAGAGCCCCTGGTCGACTACTTCAGAAGGTTCGTGTAGCTCAAAGCCCAAGCACCCCACATCCCAGATGACAAGGCCATCAAAGCGTGCATCGCAGGACTCAACCCAGGTCCCACGGCTGGCCACCTCTGCAGGGAGGAGCCCAAGACCCTCACTGAGCTCTACGCCGAGCTAGAAAAGTACTGCAAGTCAGATGAAGATCACCGCTGGAGGGTGGCAGAGCACAGCAGAGACAGACAGTCGGGCGGAGGCCAACCCAAAGGGCCTCCGCACTGGGACCTGCCCAAGCAGCAGTTCCAGCAGAACCCACCCGCGCAATACCAGCAAACGCGGGTCTGTAATATTCAGCAGGGGGAGACTCCCACACCCCCTCAATCCCGACCCCAGGACCGCCCTTACAGCGCACCACAGGGGCAGGGCCGACAGGGCAAAGGCAGGAAGCACAACCATAGAGGCGGAGCTCCCAGAGACCAGAGGCCTCAAGACAAGAAAATGTTTTTCTGCACTTTCCACATGGAAAACGATGATCACAGCACGATGAAGTGTCCAGAAAGAGCGCGGACTCTTGAACGCATAGAGTGGGAAAGAAAGCAACAGGAGCAAGCGGCCGCACACACGCGCCCGAGCCCACACTGGCAACTCCCCTTCAATCCCGCACCTCCGCAGACACAGTACCCGCAGCCCCCTACGGCCTTCCATCCACCCTGCCAAGAATGGAGAGCTCCGGGCCAGGGACAGTATCATCAGGCTCCGACTACCTCCCAACCTGTCCCATACCAACAGATCGGCTCGGCACCGGCACACTTCGCCGCAGGCTCAACCAGCGAGCATCATGGGGAGGAACTCCCCCCCCACCCCCGCACCCGCCTAAACAGGAGCCGGTCGCGGCTCAAACTATAAGCCAACCAGCGGCTTTCCCAACCAGGGGCTTCGTCATGCCCATTGCTGGTGGCTCCTCCCGCGAGTTTGAGACCAAGAGAGCCAGAGCTGACTATTTCAGGAGAGTGCACGCAGTACAGTTCAGTGGGGGGGGGCCCATCAGGAGGGACGCCTGGTCTCACGTCCCCATTTCCTTCACCGAGGACGACCTGGACCTAGCTTGCCACCCCAACGAGGACGCCATGGTGATAGAAGCCAACGTAGCGGGGTGGGTCCTGGAGGACATACTGGTCGACACTGGCAGCTCTGCGGACATTCTGTTCGCAAACACCTTCGACTCGATGAAACTAGACCAAAGACTACTGCAGCCAGCCAGCATTCCGCTCATCGGCTTCGGAGGCACCACGGTCAAAGCCCTAGGTAAAATCACTCTGCCCGTCTCCCTGGGGGACCTCCGCAACCCAAGAACCGAAGATGTGACATTCGATGTAGTGGAAATGTTTTACCCCTACAAGGCCATATTCGGCAGGGGCTCCATCAATAAGTTTGACGCCATCATACGGAGCTCCTACCTGCTCATGAAACTGCGCGGACCTTGCGGAGTCATCTTCGTGAAGGGGAATCAGGAATGAGCTCAGTCAATAGAGAGGGGCACAGCCCCCGGGTGGAGGACGATCCATCACCTGGCCATCGCCGAAGCCCTCCTCAAAGGGAGCATCACGTTGGCAGATCTCCCAGAAAGGAAGGAACCTTGGCGCGAACCACCCAAAGACAAGGACGAGATCAGCATCACACCGGCTTCGGATTCAAAGCGAGTGCAGCTCGACAACATGCGGCCCGACAGGGAGGTCGTTTTGGGCACCGACCTGACCGCCGAGGAGGAGGCCCGGCTTAGGGAGTTCCTACTCATTAACATGGACATCTTCGCGTGGTCCACCTCGGACCTGCACAGAGTGGACCGCAGCATCATAGAACACAAGCTGGACGTGGCTGACGGGGCGAAGCCCAAGAAGCAGAAGCTCTGCAAGATGTCAGAAGAAAAGGCCTTGGCCATCAGGGCGGAGGTCCAACGCCTGCTCGACGCCGGTATCATCCGCGAGGTCAAATACACAGAGTGGCTCGCAAACACGGTACTCGTCAGGAAAAAGAACGGCAAGATTCGCATGTGCATAGACTTCACAGATCTGAACAAGGCCTGCCCCAAGGATGATTTCCCACTGGAGAGAATCGACACCGTGGTAGACGACGCAGCTAACAGCGAAATGTTGTCGCTCCTCGATATGTTCTCTGGGTATCATCAAATTTGGATCAAGGAGGAGGACCAGGAGAAAACGGCTTTCATCACTCCTTTCGGCACCTACTGCTTCCTGAAAAAGCCAGAGGGGCTCCGCAACGCAGGCACGACCTTCACAAGAATGACCTATGGCACATCTGGCAGCCAGATCAGGCGCAACCTTTTGGCCTATGTAGACGACATCGTCGTCAAGAGCTCAGAAAGAGGCAGCCATCTAGGGGACCTTGCAGAAACTTTCGGTAACCTCCGCAAGGCGAACCTCAAGTTGAACCCTGAAAAGTGCGTATTCAGAGTCCAGAGGGGCAAGGTCCTGGGCTGCATCGTGTCCACCAAGGGAATCGAGGCCAACCCGGACAAAATCGAGGCAATTAGGAGAATGGAAGAGCCAAAGTGCATTAAGGACATGCAAAAGCTCACCGGCAGAATAGCAGCCCTCAGCCGCTTCATCCCAAGGGCAGCTGAACGTAGCCTTCCATTTTTCAAAGTCCTGGGAGGAGCAGGTAGCTTCGAATGGGGCCAAGAACAAAGCAAGGCGTTTGCGGAGCTCAAGGAATAGCTCATGGGCACCATAAAGCTCACACCCCAGGAGCCCAAAGCCACGCTCATGCTATACTTGTCAGCCTCGCGGTCAGCCGTCTCCGCCGTCCTGGTGCAGGAAAGGCTGGTGGAAGGCCGCAGCACCCAGCGCCCGGTCTACTATGTATCCGAAGCCCTAGCAAACTCACAATTTCTTTATTCTGAGCTCGAGAAAATAGCTTACGCACTCATCATGGCCAAGAGAAAAATCAAGCACTACTTCGAGGGCTTCAGGATACTAGTGGTAACCGATCAGCCCCTCCGGGACCTGTTCGCAAACAGGGAGGCATCACCCTGCATCCGAAAATGGGCCCCGGAGCTCTCAGAGTACGTAGTGGACTTCGAGAGGCGCAGCGCCATAAAATCTCAGGTGCTGCCGGATTTCATAGCAGAATGGACATCACCAACGAGCGAGCCCGAACAGCCCGCTGACATACCTTGGATAGTCAACTGTGACGGAGCCTGGTGCAATCTGGGGGCAGGCATTGCCGCGGTCATCATCTCCCCGTCTGGAAACACAACAAAATTCGCAGCAAGACTCGAGTTCCCCTGCACCAACAATTCCACCGAGTACGAAGCCCTGCTGCTTGGGCTTCGCAAGATGAAGGCGCTAGGCCACCAAAGCTTTGTGGTCAGGACTGACTCCAAGGTCATTAGGGACCACATCGAAAAGGAAAGCGAAGCCAGGAATTTGAGCCTCGTGCACTACCTCGTAGCAGTCCGCGCAATGGAGAGGCACTTTAGGGGCTTCACCGTGGTGCACGTTCCAAGGTCAGAGAACGCGGAAGCAGACAGGCTAGCTAAGGCGGCGGCTCAGGGAACCCCCCTAGAGGCCGAGGTCATGTACGAGGTCCTAAAATCGCCAGCAGCAAGGGAGCTGGAGCCCAACAACTCCGCCCAGGTCCTTTGCATCCAAAAGCAGGACTGGCGCAAAGAAATCAAGGATTACATCTGCGGTAGGTTCACCACCGAGGACAAAAAAGCGAACGAAAGGCTCAGGTACAGAACCAGAGGCTACGTGCTCATGGGCAACGACTTGTTCAAAGCCGGAATGCAGCAACCCCCCTCCGCTGCGTGTCACTAGAGGAGGGCAGGGAGCTACTGGCAGCAGTGCACTCCGGCATGTGTGAGGCTCATATAGGCTCCAGAGCGCTGGCCAAGAAAGCAATCCGGCAGGGCTTCTTCTGGCCCACTGCACTCTCCGACGCCCAGAAGATCGTCAGCGAGTGCGAGGCCTGTCTAAAAACAGCTCACATCCAGCATGCGCCCGGAGCCCCCTCACAGCTCATAATCCCCGCATGGCCACTGCAGAGGTGGGGCATTGACGTGGTGGGGCCCTTGCCGGCCGCGCAAGGGAACCGAAGGTTCGCAGCAGTGGCAGTGGACTACTACTCTAAATGGATAGAAGCCAAGTCACTGGCCTCAATCACGGCTCTCACAATACAGAAATTTTTTTGGCAGAACATCGTGTGTAGGTTCGGGGTGCCTGCGGAAGTGACTGTCGACAACGGCAAACAGTTCGACTGTACCCTTTTCAAAGACACATGCCACAAGTTAGGGACCTCCGTCCGCTTCGCATCCGTCTACCAACCCCCATCCAATGGAGCCGTCGAAAGAGCCAACGGCATCATATTCTCAAACATCAGGAAGTGCCTCCTGAACCTTCCAAAAGGCAAGTGGGCAGATGAGCTCCCAAGGGCGGTCTGGGCACACAACTCCACCGAGTCGAGGGCCACGGGTTTCTCACCATTCCGGCTCCTGTTCGGAGCCGAGGCCATGTCCCCCGAGGAGCTCAAGCTGGGGAGCCTCCGAGTCAGCCACAGCGAAGCCGCCGAATCAAGCGTGCTTACAAAAAAAATGTGATGGAGCTGGACACGCTCAGAGCCGCCGAGAACTTGGAAAAATACCAGGAGGAAACCCGAAGATGGCGCGACAAAAAAGTCAAGCCGAAAGACATCACACCGGGAGACCTCGTGCTCAGGCTGAGGCCAAACCACGAAAACCTTAGCAAGTTACACGAGAAATGGGAAGGCCCCTTCATTGTCACCAAAAGCTCCAGGCCGGGCTCCTTCCACCTTGCATACAGCGAAGGCAACGAGCTCCCGCACACATGGAACATCGACTGCCTAAAGAAATTCTACCCCTAACAAGGGGGTACACCTCTGCAACAAGGCTCAGCACTGTAAGCCCGTAAAGCACCTTGCGGAACTATAAGCAAGAGGCCAGGCATTTCGTTTTTCTTTCTCTTCCTTTCATTTCTCGGGCTGCACTCTTTTCCTCACGGGGAGACTCCTTTCGGAGGTGAGGTTTTTAACGAGGCGGAACCTGCATCCCATGTAATCATCTCCCCACATGAAAAACATAAATGAACCAAGCGTCCCCGCCGTCCGACTCACGCTACGGGAGGCTCCGGGTCGAACAGGCCGCTAGGCCAATCATCAACCCGGAGCCCCCCAACAGGGCTCGGGGCCACATTGGCCGTCGCACACAGAGCGCACACGGCCAAATAAGCCCCCTCCCCCCAAAAGTCCCGCTAAGGCAGGCAAGGGGCTCCGTGAAAAGCACGCGGAGCCGCCTTACTCTTGAGGTCCCGCTAAGGCGGGCAAGGGGCTCCGTGAAAAGCGCGCGGAGCTACCTTTATCTCGAAGTCCCGCTAAGGCGGGCAAGGGGCTCCGCGAACAGCGCGCGGAGCCGCCTTTCTCTCCAAGTCCCGCTAAGGCTTCTCTCGAAGTCCCGCTAAGGCGGGCAAGGGGCTCCACGAACAGCGCGCGGAGCCGCCTTTCTCTCCAAGTCCTGCTAAGGCTTCTCTCGAAGTCCCGCTAAGGCGGGCAAGGGGCTTCGCGCAGAACACACGGAGCCACAATTTCCACCCTGCACACCTCTAAGTCACCCAGCAAGCACGGATCGGCCAAAAGCAAATGACACCAATCGTGTCAGACAAATCAATATTAAGAACACTGCTTACAAAGCCAGCCATTCAGGCCAAAAATTTAAGCTCGTACGCGAGCATAAAAAAGTGCAAACACTTTGCACCGCCTCGGCGACGGTGCATACACAGACCCGCGCCAACATCCCCGCCACGCTTGCAAGGCCGACTTGTGCCGTCACGTCGCGAGCATTCTCATAGCTTCCGGGCAACTGGGGGGAAGCGCGGGCCAGGGGCTTCACACCATGACCGAGCAAAGCTGGGGGGAGTCCCCCAAAACATGCAGTCATGTGGCTGCCAGCCCCTGAGTTGCCTCCGCCAGGGAGCAAGGGTCCCGGTAGCGTCGTGGCCTCCCTGCCACGGAGTCAAGATAGGCCACGATCCCGCAGCCTCCGACTGCCTGACGGATCGCGAGCATCCTCATGGCCTCCAAGACTTCAAGAACACCACCGAGCATCGGGAGGACGGCCGAGAACTGACACCGTCAAGGAAAACTGTGCCATCACCATAGCGCAAGAACAACGCCCGGAACCACGCAGCGCTTTCCTCCCCTTTTATAGGCGAGCAAGCGCCACTATGCGCCCGTGACTCCGCCACTGTGCGCCCGTGACTCTGCCACTGTGCGCCCGTGATTCCGCCACTACGCGCCCGTGATCCCACCAGTGCGCCCGTGGCCCCGCCGCAATGCGCTCGCGAGCGAGCTCCGACCGTCGCTCGCTCCTTAGCCCCCACTCAAGCCTCGCACGAAAGATCACTGCAGGGCCATGCGAGGGCATCCCCCCAGGGCTTAGGCGGGGGTGGCGTTTTTCCAAAAAGCCAAAGCCCCAGTGCGACACCGCGCTCAGCTTACCTGACGAAGCCCAGGCCTCGCTGACAGCCAGGCGGGGGGTGGCGTTTTTTGCAAAAACGTCGAGGGCTGTCACCGAGGCCCAGCACCCCAAGATCCAAGAGATGCGGACGCAGATCAATTTACTTAAAATACTTCAGAATGGTTACAAGAGCATGAAGGACTCAAAACAGCTCCACAATGTGACCGCGCAATCGCGCAGCTCCCACGGGCGCGTCACAGGCATAGGCAAAAAGCTCGCAGCCCGCAAAGTCCTTGGGCTCCACCTTCGCGTTAGCCTCCCCCGGAGCCGGGGAGCGCTGTCGGCGAGTCCCACTCCAGCCATCAAACACTAGGCTACCACAACGGCTACCGCAACCATAGTGGTCTCGAACGTACTCCCAGAAGTGGTGAAACTCCCGGTACGGGTAGCAGCGCTCAAAGTACCAAAGTGCGTAGCCGCTAACAATAATCCCATCCCTCTCCATACGCAGAGGCATAACCTCGTCATCAAAGTCATCTGGCGCAACCTGCGCACCCATGGGCCATTCCAATTAAATACATCGCTGTGGCAAAAGTTTACAAGCAAAATGAGGGCTTAACATGCCCAAAAGAGAAAAAGCTCAGTCCCTCACATCTCCCACGGAGCTCGGGCCCGGATCCGGCTCGGAGCCCTTGGGGAAGACTCCAGCTCCCCCTCAACGGAGCCCAGGGCTTCCTCCCCTCCGTCCTCCGAGCTCTCCTCGTCAGAGGCCTCAGCTTCGTCTCCCGCCTCCATCTCGCCCTCTTCGAGCTCCGCCTTAGCCCTCATCTGCGCACGAGAAAACGACGCCTCAGCACGCCACTCAGGCGACGCCGTTCGTAAAGCAGACTGCTTGAACCAGACCAGAGCTAAGCACGTATCTCCGCCAGCCGAGCGTGCGCCGTCGTATGCGCCAGGAGTCGCCCGTCGGTGTTCCACCAGCCTCGGATGCAGGCTCGGCGCAGGTCCTTCACGGCTTCGGAAGAACGCGCAAAGGTGGCCCTGCGGAAGGCCATCGATTTTGTGCCCACCTTGGGGAGGTGGTCACATCCGGCGTTCTCCAGCGCCTCCCCCACGGTCTCCGCAGTCAAGGCCGCCGCGTAGTCGCTGGTACCCTCGAAGACCGATGGGAGCGACTGGAACTCAGCCTCGAGCCACTTCAAGTAGGCCAGGCTGTCTACCGTTGCGGGGGACGGAGCGGGTCAGGAGCCGAACTCCTCAAGGTCCGCCTCATAAGCGCACTCCGCCTTGCGACACTAAGACAGGAGCTCGGCCTCGCGATCAGCCGAGCGCCGCTTCGCGTCGGCCAGCTGTTCCCGAAGCCTCTCAATCTGCTTGGCCTGTCCGGCCACCTCGGAGCGGAGCCCATTGATATGCCGCGTCTTCTCCGAAACTTGGGCTTCAAGACCCACAACTTGCTGGGCCCGCTCCTCCAGCGACGCAGCGACTCCCTTTCTATCCTCCTCGGCCATGGCTCGGAGACTTGTCTCAGCCTCCACCAAGTCGCGGAGCCTAGCGACAACCTCCTCGCTCCTACGTAGCTCCACCTTTAGCTTCGCTATCTCGTTAACCATCTCCGTGCAAGCAACCTTCAGGTGAGTATTTTGCATAGCAAGCTCAAATTCGACTCCTTAAGCAGCCCTCTCAGGGTCTCCAAGCAACTAACCTCCTCCCAAAGGCTGTCCGCCTCCAGCTTTTCCCGCCCCTGACGCTGAGCCTCCATTTCCCCAAGGACGCGCCCTATAACACAGCTCTACGAAGGCCACAAGACGCAATCAGTGGACAGCCACTACAAACTCTAATTACGACCAACCGCGCGGAGGCGAAGAAAAGCGGCTTACCCTCTGGCCGTACTCCACAGCCAGTGCGGCTAGATCTCTCACCACGTAGCCCTTAACCATCTGCTCGAATTCTAAAAAGAAAAACAAGGAAAGCGCGCATTAAAGGAACCACCACTGCGGGCTCAAGGAAACCAATTCGGGAAACCCCTACCTGACGCGTCAAGGGATCGAGAACTCCCTCGAGCTCCGGCGGCCCCCACCACGGCAGACTCCTTGCCCGGAGCCCGGGTCTGAGGCTCCCCCTCGGCTCCGCCTGCCCCAGCGACCGCAGCCTCGCTCGGTGGCGACGCCACGGGAGCATCACCTTTCAACATCAGCACACCATAGGTTAAGGAAGAGATGCGGGACCCCAAACGAACGCTCATGTCAAAAGCCCTCCCGTATTCATCCCTTTCATGGTTCACTAAGCCGTAACGCGTCAACAAACCTGCAAAGCTCAGCCGCGGCTCCACCAGCCCCTCCCCAGGCAAAGCCGACACTCGGCGAAGATCCTCCAAGAAGCCGGGGGAGGCACCGCAGGTAGCAAAAGGCGGATATCCAGGGATCAGTGCCTCACCTGGGCCACAGCGCACAGCCTTGGAGCGAACAGCAGCGGCTGCTTCAACCATCTCTAGGGATGAGACGGGCCCCCCGGAGCCGCCAGCGCCTTCACTGCATCCGCCGCCAGCTCCGCCTCCGCGGTCGGGGAGATGGGCCCCGGAGGCGTCTGGTCCTCTTCGTCGTCTGAGTCAACGGGGGCCACGCACAGCACGGTCCAGCCCTTAGGCCTCTTGCTAATCACCTTTGAGCTCAGCCGGGACCTTCCCGGCACCGAGGCATACTCGCCAGCAACCTGCCGGCCCTGCGTCTCGAGACGACGCCGTTTCTTCCGCTCGGACTCCTTCGTTCTCTGGGAGTCTCCTGCCCACACTTGCCCCGGTGGCGGACGGTTCCTGAGCTCCTTTCCGCTTCTGAGGGACCACCGCTTTCATCTTGGCCCCAGCCTTGGCCGGGGCGATAGCCCCTTTGCGGGCACGCGAAGCCCCCTTCGGAAGAAAGGCCCTTGACGGCACCTCTACCCCCATCTCAGCGAGGCACCGGTTAAGCCTCTAATCATGCTTGACGAAAGCCGTCCGGGAGTCCACCTCCGGGGCAGTAACATAGCCAAGCAGGTCGACGACGTCGCGGTCGACCTTCTCCACTATCTGGCCATCTGACAGAACGGGGAACCTCCAAAAATCCCAGAACTCAAGGGACACCGGCCTCCACGACGACCTCAGGGGCTAGATCCCCGCCGTCACGAACTCATCCACCACATCCCGACCTCCGAGCTGCAGGGTGGCTTGCGTGAAGCGAGTCATGCACTCTTTGAACCTGGAGGTGCTGTCGTAGTACGGAAGGCACTTCACCTTCAAAGAGGCGGAGACGCCCCCAGCAAGCGGAAACGCCGGGGGCTCCGCCTCGTTGGCCTGGACTGACCCTCCTGCCGGAGCTCCCATGTAGAACCAGTACTAGAGCCACTCGTCGTCCAGCTTCCCCTTTTGAGCCTTGGACAGCTCCACCTTCATCACACTGGGGTTCAGCTCCCTGCGCGGGATGAAGGTGCCAAACCCAAACTGGTTGGTGTATGCGACGCCATCAGCAAGCGTCACCTTCTTGTACTGAGTATGCAGCTCATAGAGCCGCACAAACGCGTCCACATCGGGCTCCGCTCCGAAGGTCTTCACAGCCCAGAAGAACTTACTGAGCTGGATAAAGGAGGTCGGGGTCAGGTGGTGAAGCTGCACCCGATACCGCCTCAAAATATCCACCAGCTGAGGCTGGCACGGAAACCGAAGCCCCGCGTTGAAGAAGTCCCGAAACACCACGGCTTCTCCGGGACGGGGAGTTGGCTCCGACTCGGGTCCGGGCGCACGGCCCCATCCCGCAGGGAAGAAGCCTTTCTCCTCGTAGAACATGATTGTGGACTCCCCAACACAGGAGGGTCCAAAGTAGACGGTCGGGCGCGGCTTCGATTTCCGCGCGCGGCCGGCAGCCTCCGACTCGTCACCCGACGGGCCATCACTTCCCTCCCCGGTGGAGGCCGCGGCCGGGCTAAGCGCCACCTCAGCTTGAACCTCGGCTTGAACCTCAACGTCAGCCACCTCCCCAGCTGGAACGTCGTCGCGCGCAGGGCTCGCCATGGCCAAGTCGATCAGCCGGGCAGTCTGCTTGGTCCGAGCCAGCCTAGAAACAAAAACCCGCGCTAAGGTCGCGAAGAGACAGAGGACCCTCACCGCAAGGGGCATAACCTAAGCCATAAACCGAAGCCCCTAACAGAGGGGAATCCAACAAACCTGAACAACGAGGAACGTAGGATACAGCAAGCGCAAATCTCGAGGCGGCGTGAATTAGGGCAAACGAGAGGGTGCGGCGCGGTGAAAAGTGGATTTCACCGCGCCCTCCCCCCCTTATATAGGGTCACCCGGGATAGCCGACAAAACCGCCTCGGAACGCGAACAGGCGGCCAATCGGCACGTGACGCGTGTCCATTCCGTATAGCGTCTGTCGGCTCTGCCCAAGGCGCCCCACAGCCAACAGTCTCAGAGGGACATCTCCGGAGCCGGCCCCTTCCTCCGGCGCTCGGGGTGCGTTTTGGGGCTGTCAAAGGGTTCGAGGGCCTTGGGCGCCGAAGTCAAAGCCCGGCCCGCGAGGGGCTACTTTGGGGACCACCAAAACGAAACCCACCTCGAGCCCCCTCTGGAGGGCCCGGCGATGCCCTAAGAGCATTCCCCACGAGAGGCGTGGAGCCCCTGACGGCGGCTCCGCGGCGGCTAACCCGGTTTTCCTTTCAGGCATCGAAGCCCCAAGACGGCCGCAGCCTGGAGGCATGGCTCCGACCAGGCCCCCAGCGAAGCCCAGCAAGCCACCAGGACCGCGGACCACTAACCCTGATTCTATTTCGGGCATCGAAGCCCCAAGACGGCCGCAGCCTGGAGGCATGGCTCCGACCAGGCCCCCAGTGAAGCCCGACAAGCCACCAGGACCGCGGACCACCAACCCTGATTCTACTTCAGGTATCGAAGCCCCGGGACGGCCGCAGCCCGGGAGCGGGGCTCCGCCCAGGGCCCCAGCGAAGCCCGGCGAACGGTCGGGGCTGCGGCGGTCGATCGGAACGAAGGTCGGGTGCCCCGCCAGAGCCGCTCCTAGGGACGTGAGGCGGACGGCATCAGAGGCGGGTTTTCGGGAAGGCGCCTTAGGTAGGCTGACCAAACACGGCAGCGCTGTAGGTATACAAGTACGTGCTGTCCTCGTGATTCAGAACTCCACCTTCGAGTGATAATAAGATTGCTCGCCTCTCGTTCTTGTTCGTTCTTCGATTGCGCACAGGAATTGATCTTCGTGATCAGGCTGATCTTGCTTCAACAAGGTCGGTAACCACAGGGAGTTGGTTCAGCGATTGCATTGGCGCTTCGGGTTCGCTCGTCGTAGTCGGATCGTGAGGGTCGACTTCCACCAAATCGAAATTATCTCCACTCACCGAAAGATCGGGCACTCCAGCTCTATCACACCCTCTAAGAATTCTCGACCACAAGGAGAGGGGAACCAGACGAAAGATCATCAAGATGTACAAGATACAGTGGAATCATCACACTGAAGAAGAAGCGACATGGGAAATGGAGAATTATCTGAACACCAAGTTTCCGAGCTTCCTTCTAATACACAATCGTAAGTACCATCTCCACACTAGGCTTTTCTACACTTGAATCTCGGGTCGAGATTCTGTTTAAGGGTGGTAGGCTGTGACAATCTAGGTGCTTAATTAGCTTAATCGCCTGTTAACCACTTGGCTTAGCCTTAATTAGGTGTACACTAGTCCCACCTAGATTTTCGCTTAAGAAAACCTCCCTAAAAACCCTAAGCACCCTGGTGAACTCCTAACCCTTCTCGGTTGGCATGACACTAATTCGAATTTTCACATAAACACTTGAAAATCTACCAATGTAAAAGTTGTTCACATTTTGTTGGGACACCACTTTGTCAATAGGCAGACTTCGAGATTTTGAGAGTTTCATGCCTAAAAACTTAGTCAAAGCCAGTCAGACCCAGAAGTTCACCATGAAGTTCAGCCGAAGTTCACCCAAATTCTCCTCGCATTCATCGTCAATCAATGCACTTTATCTATGGTCACCCTTTGTGAAAGTTGTAGCTGGGAGTCTGGAACACAAGTTTGCTTTTTGGAGAATTTGAACTTTAGTTCAAATTTTTGGAGTTACGGCCGTTCAAACACACGCGCGTCAGGTGTTCGACAGAATGTCCCGCGCACGCTGGCACTCCCGAGCGCACCGTGTTCGCGCCGCCGTGGCCGCCGCCACGCGTCGTCGGTCCTCTGACCCGGACACCGAGGCCCAAGGACCATCATGGCGATGGGACAGGGCGTGCATTGACCCAGCGCGCCCAGGCCTCGCTCCCCGAGCGCGTGTCGCGTCCCGCGCCGCGCTCAGCGCCCGGCCGCCACGCAGCACTCACCCGTCGCGCCGCGCTCCGCGCCCGAGGCTGGCTGCATGCAGCCCAACCACCCGGCGCGCTTCACCCAAACCGCGCGCGCGATCCCCCGCGCCCGCGACACGATCTCGCCCGGCCAACCGCGCCGCGCGCTCGCCACGACCCCCTCCCCGCCGTGCAGACCGCCCCGCCACTCCCCGGCGCTGTCCACCTGCTCCGCCTCGCCTGCCGCGTCACAGCCCAGGCAAGTGGGCGTGACAACATGCTCAGCGCGCCCCAAGCCGCGTCAGCTCCACGCCGACGGCCGCCACGCGTTCGCCGCTCGGCGACCGGCGCCGCACGGCTGCCCGCACCCCCTGCCCCGCCCGCGTGCCCGTGCTGCCCGCCTTCTGGCTTCGCCTTGACGCCACGCCCCTCCCCACGCCTATAAATAGCCCCGCCAGTGCCGCCGTCGAGCCCCACCGCCACCGCCATCACCGCCGCCAGGCTGCCGCAGCGAGCTCCCATCTCCGCGTCGCGCCGTAGCCTTCCAGCGCCGCCGCCGCACTCCACTGCTACCCCTCGAGCTCCCTAAACCCCTAGCCGAGCTTCTCCCCCGCCGCCGCCGCCGGCATTGGGGAAGAAGCAGAACACCGCCGCCCGCTCGCCGTTCGCCGCTGTCGAGCCTCCTCAAGCCTCACTTCCTGCACGAGATCAAGGCTAGGTAAGGCGGTAGGCCTCCCTGGCATGATCCCCGCGAACCCCGTGGTCCCACATCGCCGGAATCGCGCCGCCCGATCGCCGGCCGGCCAAGAGGGCACCCCTGTTAGATTTAGGTTTTCCCAGGGTCTTTAGCATAAAAGCCAGGGACCTATCTGTACAAGTTAGAAAGTTCCAGGGGTTAAGTTGAAGTAGATTCTTCATATTTGGATTCAAAAGCTGAGAACTTTAAAAATCGATTAAAAATCACAGAAAAATCGCAAAAATGCAAATCCAATTTTGTTGAGCTCCCTGTGTTATGCTCTACCTTTTAAAGAAGCATGTATAGGAGTTTTCTGCTTAGATTTCAAGTTAGATTCAAATCTGTTCAAATACGAGTTTGTGCACAGTTTGAAATCTATTGGTTAGTTTGTACTGATTTTTCGATATGTTGTTGCCTGAGTAGTTTGTGGTTTGCTGTAAAAAGTTGGCACACAGAACTGCTCTAGATTTTGAGTTATGATTTATCTAGCTTATCTGTTCTGTTTTTGTTTCTGATTTGTTTAAATTAATCTGTTAAGCACTTAAAACTAGTCTTTTTGCAGTAGCTCTAGAGTGGTGTGATACATCTATGTTAAATAGTAGAGCTTAGTTCGGCATGGCTAACTTGCTCATTTAATTTGATCAGTGCTTAAATCAAATAAATTAATCAGCATGTTCCTGAAATCTTTTTAAGCTCATCTTTGGCATGGCAGCTTGTTTCAACTAAATGTAGCTCTGGTAAAAAGTTTAGGATCAATTGCTGAGAGTGTGATTTTCTAGGATTTATTATTCATGCTAGTGTGCTGAACTTGTGTGATATTTCCTGGTGTTTCTGTTCACGTTTTTTATCTCAATTTTGGATAGTAAATCAGGGATCAAACCAAGAGCACCCTGTAATTTTCTCACACACAAAACATACACCAAACTGCCACAATAAATTATCAAGTTTCAATGCTTAAATAGGGTAAATAAAAAGCAAATCACCTTTAAGTGTTTTAAATAAATAAATCACCCATCAACACTACACTTGCTGTTTTATGCTGAAAGCAAATTAAATAATCTTAGATGTGTACACAATCACCATCAAACACCCCAAGTTCTTTTATGAGTAAATATAAACTTAATTAAAGAAAGGGAAGGTCAGACCAATTTTGTCCAGGTGAATGTGTCATTTCATACACTACGGGTCTATCATTATGGAAGTATGATGACTCGATATAAGATCACCTCTTATGCATGTGCATCTCATGTAGAACAAGCACTCGCAGACGGTGACTACGAATTGGTGCCGACCGGAGAAGAAGGACGGGCCTCGGGAAACGTGAACGTGATCCAGGTGGAGGACGAACCGAACCACGCCGCCGAGAACCCCCAAGCTAACCACGTTGCCCAAAGGCAAGCCCCGGAGCGTGTCCTACGTTTCTAAACTATGCAACTATGTTTTGTTAAGTTATGCTTGTGCACTTACGTTCAGGAGTTGAATTGAAACCTTAGTTGCATGATCCTAGGTACCTATGCTTTGCAATACTAGTATGCTAGGTCGATAGTTGCTGTGCTATAAGGACCCGGTAAAAGTCGAGTGATTTCCTGTCACTCGCGAGATAATAGGAATTGCCTGCTTTACTTATGTTGGAATCATAAGGATGACGGGCGGGGATTTTTGTCATGTAGATGCCCCGTCCGTGTAAGCTAAAATTTGGTTAAGGCCGAATGGTGTGGTACCGATGGTTAAGTGTTTGAAAGCACTAAGCACTTGTTTGGGCATGGGACCGGTAAGTTTAGTACCTGTTCGGAACGGGGAGTGGCCTCGCCCTGCTTTCCCTGGGATTTACCTCCCCATGCGGTACACATGTGGCTCAAGACCGAATCCGGCCGGCGTGGCCGCGAAGTATCAACTGGATAGGCTTGTGTCCAAGGGGAGTAGGCTCGGATTAACGAACCGGGATGACATGGGAACGGCCTGGTTAGCGTCGACCTTGGTGGTCGGTGCTTTTCCGTGTGTTTAGTGTCCACCTTGCAAGGTTATAAAATCGGTTCGAACTATTTGTTTCTCGCAGCTAACGAGACTACTTAACCCCGCTGCCGCATTGAGTAAGAAAGTGGAACATGACGATGATAAACTTGATGTTTGCTTAATCGCTTGCTCAACTTGCTTGACTAGTATAGGTTGGCTTACTTAGAATGGTTAACTCAAACTAGAATTTGATGCTAAAATTTTGAAAGTAAGGACCCACTCTTAGTCGCTCTTTGGCAAAACAAACCCACCAGCCAAAAAGCCTTGCATGTCTAGGAGTCGGTGACGTAGTTTTCACCCGACGGGTAAGTCTTGCTGAGTATTAGTATACTCAGCCTTGCTTGTGGAATTGTTTTTCAGGTAGCTCTCTTGAGGAGATGGTTGCCGGTTTGACTTGGCCAACCACTCTGCCTCCGGGATGGACCGTTGTCTGGGACGAGGATGCTTCTGAGTGATGTCACGACGGCTTCACGTGACGTCACTACCTTTCCGAATAAATAGTTTATTTCTGCTGCATTTTAAACTCTGAATTATCTCTACTTTACGCATGAACTGAGTTGTAATAAAGTATTCCAAGTGGGGCCTTTAATTATTGTGGATTGTTGTAATCTGTGGTACTCTCCTTCGGGTGAGTAAATGCATGACTCGTTTCGATCTCGGTAACCATGAGTGGTTGTATCGGGCTTGACCCGACAGACTGTCATTTTAGTTCAGTTGAAGTGTCTAATCGCGTCTAATGCGATGTTTAGCACACTAAGCTGGATTAATTTGAGCTGTTCTGCAACAGCTTCAAGCCCACCTAGGTGGAGAAGTACAACGGGCGATCCGACCCAAAGCTGTGGCTCAAGCAGTACCACACAGCCGTCCGAGTCGCACACGGGTCCAACGACCAGGCAGCCGCCTACTTCCCAGTAATGCTCGGACCAGAAGCCTTGCTTTGGTTCGAGGGCTTACCCCGCAATTCCATCGACAGCTGGCAAGATCTTTGCGCAGTGTTCTCCAAGAACTACCAGGCCAGTTACACACCCCCTGGTTCACGCTACGATCTTGACAATGTCAAGCAAAAGAAGGGTGAAAGCCTTGGGGACTATGCCAACCACTTCTTCGACAGTTGTAACAAGCTTACGGACGTCACAGATCGGGAGGTAATCGACGCCTTTTGCCGCGGGCTCGCACAGCCGGGGCTCTTTCGCACCCTGTTCAAGATTGACCCTAGCGACGTAGGAGAGCTCATGGACGTCGTGAACCTCGAAGCACGCATTGACGAAGCTGAGCAAGCCCAGTTCAAGAACAAGGGCAAACACGTCGATGAAGATGACCGCCCCGACCATGCCAAGAAGCATGAGTCAGCTAGATTCAGAAGACAGGGTCCTGAACCCGTGGTGGCCGTAGCCGAAGGAGAAGACAAGACGGCTTCCCGATTCCTGCCGGAGGAGTTCCACGACACCCTCAACGACTTCTGCCCCTTCCACAAAAACGCCACGCATTCCCTCCATGAATTCCGCAACCTCCTGCAAGAACTCGGCGTCACCCAGCCAGTAAAGAAGCAGCGCATCCAAGCTGGGCCGCGCTACAACGACAACGCCCAGCCGTTCAATGGTCGTCGAGACTACAACAACCGCAACAACTACAGGCGTGACGACTACAGGCGTGACGACTATAGGTGTGACGACCGTCCATACCACCGACCAAGGCACCACGACGACCGTCGCCATGACGACGAGAGGCAGCGCGAAGAACCCCGCAGAGAGCCGGCGCAGCAAGATAACCCCAATTGCAAGTTCCAGCCCGCCGACCGGGAGGTGCACGTCATCATTGGCGGCCCTAGCAAGACCAAGCACCGCCAGAAGCTCCAAACTCGACAAGTCTCTCATTTCCACTCGGCCGGTTGAGTACCTCCAGTGGTCCGAGCTACCGATCTCCTTCAGCCGCGACAATCATTGGATCCACCTCCCAGAACCCGGCTCCTACCCCCTGGTGGTCGCCCCCGTAGTGGATTGGGTCCTACTCACCAAGGCGCTAGTGGACAGGGACAGCGCCCTCAACCTCATCTTCACGGCCACGCTGAACAGCATGGGCTTTGATTACAACAGGCTTCAGGAAGCCACAGAACCTTTTTCGGGATAGTACCCGGCAAGGCCTCATATCCGGTCGGCCGTGTCACCCTGCCAGACACCTTTGGCATGGCTGACAACTACCGAACGGAGCACATCCACTTCGAGGTGGTCCTACTTCAAGAGTCCCTAACCACACCTACCTCGTCCTGAAGATGCCAGCCCCCAAAGTGGTCCTCACCATCCGGGGAGATGTGAAGATCTCGTTCGAGTGTGATAGCGAGGCGATCCGACTCGCCGAGGTGTCCCAGCAAGTCGGCAATAGCGAGCTCATGGTAGCCGCCGCAGCCAAAGCAGCCGCCGACCCAATGGAGATTCCAGATGAGGACCCAGTGTGTCCGAGGACCGGTGGATGGTCGCTTCCTAGTGTGATGAGTGATTGACAACGTGGTGTGGATTGACGTTTCCCTTGGCTTAAGTATTGCAGGTGTAGAATGCGGCTTGGTTGCATTGGTGCAGGTGAAGAACAGCCGAAAGGTCTTAGCCATGGCGGCCTCCGAGGAGCGGAGAGACAAGTAGGCTTGGTTCGAGGGACCCGATGGCCGGTGGATCAAGTGCGGTTCACATGATGGCAAGAACGAGCAAGGGGACGTGGTTCCGGTGCGAGGTAGCGGCTCACAACCGAAGCTCGTACGCGGACGAGAAGCCGGCGCAAGGTGGCGGCTAACAACCGAAGTTTGCGCGCGGGGTTTGGTGATTTGGCCACAAAATCATCGGTGGACGGTTTCCCTTGGTTTGGGCCTCAAAACCAAGGCCGAGGACTCGACGAGGCGAGTTTTGGGCTGCTGGGCCAGTGGTGGCTGTCAGGGGCGGTTAAACCGCCCCCAGGGGCGGTTTAACCGCCTCCCCCTGGGCCGGCCCAAAATCGGCGTCGAGGAGCTTCGATCCGGAGGACACGCGGCGTGACTGCAAGGCTTGCGTCGGAGGGAAGCTAGCTTGCAGTGGAAGGTGCCCGAGCCGGAAAATATCTGAAGATCAAATGTCAAATTTGCCCCTGAGGGGTATGTATCACTTAGGGGTAGTTTAGTATTTAGAGCACCACCACTTGGACTACTAATAGGCCCCTTCAGGGCTGGTGGCTGTAATCTCTCTAGTTATCTCTTTAGGTTTTACTTTGAACTTGTTTTCCCCTTCACCCCCTCCACCTAGAACTACCTCTGGTTATGTGATAGAGTTTGTGCTGCTCATCTTTGTGCCATGATTTGATTTCCCGAGCTCCCTTTCCTTTTTCTATTTTCGTGGGTATTTTCGGAGCTATTTTTGGGGGATTTTCGTTCTTCTTGTTCTAGGGCGTTTTCTCTCGGATTTCTTTGGGGGATTCACGTATGAGTGCCTTGTGCCTCTTTTGCTGGTGATCCTTTGCCCCCAAACACCGAGAATCGCTCTGGATTTGAGATTTTCGGGATGAACTCGAGGTCATGGTGTTCTTCACGAGATCTCCGATTCCGGGAGTTGTACTGAGTTAGAGGCCGAGATCTTTTGGGAAAACACTCCACTGGAGGTCTAGATCATCTGACCAAAATCTCGCCTCAAGAGCTCAAGCGGTTTGGGAGATCCACTTTTGTTTTGACTTTTTCCCGAGCCACCCAGGCCCGGGCGGTTTAACCGCCCCCCTGGCCGGTTTAACCGCCCCCCTGGGTGTGTTAGATCGAGCCGCGTTTCGGGTCGTTTTGGTGTTCGTTTCGATTGGTTCGAGTTCCGCTGCTCGTTTCTTGTTCCTAGGGTCAGTAGCTTGACAGTGGCTACGTGATCTTGGCAAGATTGCTCTCGGAGGTTTCGGAGTTGTTTTGGGAGAATAGCCGGATCGGTTGGAAAGATTTTTATCGGCTCCCATTCACTCCCCCCATCTCTGGTCGCCGTTTCGGTCCTTCAATTGGTATCAGAGCCGGTTACGGGTCTTTGCGACTCTAACCAGTCTAAGATCCAAAGATGGCGTACCAAGATCGGGGTTCCGGGCCTCCGCACTTCGATGGGAAGAACTACCCGAACTGGGTTGCGCGTATGGGCGCTTTCTTGCAAGGCAAAGGAAAGTTGCTGTGGGATGTGACGAAAGATGAAAACTATGTCAATCCCACCAACTTAGATGCCCAGGATGCAAAGGATAGGTTTGAGGCGAATGCCCGAGCTGTTGACTACTTGTTCCGTGCTTTGTCCGCCGAGGAGTTTGAGCGTGTTTTGGGCGAGGACCTAGCTTGCCAGATCTGGCAAAAGCTCAAGGTAGCCCACGGTGGTGATAGCCATGTCAAGGCTAGGCTTTTCTCGATGTACAGGAGGGAGTATGAGAATTTTGCTCATTTGCCTGGAGAGTCTGTTGATGCTTTGTTTCAGCGTTTCACTTCGATTGTCAACAACATGAAAGCCAACATTACCGTGCTCCCATACTCGGATCATGACCGAGCTATCAAGCTCCTGCAAGCACTTGATAGATCCGTGTGGGGTGCCAAGGTTGAGGCGATCATGGAGTCGGCAAACTATGAGACTCTTTCTGTTGATGAGCTTTTCTCGAAGTTGAAGTCCTCTGAGGTTGACACGCAGTTGCTTGCCAAGGCTAAGAGTCCGACTGATCCCCATAGTCTGGCTCTAGTCGGTGGCTCTGGATATGGACATGCTAACACTCCTAGACACTTTGCTTTGTCTTCTCTTGTGTCCCTTCCAGATGAAGAGTATGAGGTGCTGAGCGAGGAGGATCTCGCGTTGCTCACGAGGAGGTTCGAGCGGATGTACCAGAACCGCAAGGGTTCGAGGCGTGCCGGGAGTACGTGCTACAGATGCGGGAAGATGGGCCACTTCATCGCCGAGTGCCCTGAGGAGATCAAGAACGACTACAACCGCAAGCACCGCCCGCGAGACGACCACAAGCACCGTCCCAAGGACGAGTACCGCTCCAAGCAGAAGAACAAGGACGAGAGAAGATCCAAGAACAAGCACGGTGGACACAAGAAGCACAGATCTCGAGCGATGGTGGCTGATGCGAGCGACATCGACACAAGCTCCACCAACACGTCGTCAAGCTCAAGCAGTGAAGATGAGGACCGCGGCCACCGCAAGGAGAAGAAGAGCTTGAACCGCAACTTCAACGGCATCTCCTTCGCCGCCGTCGACTACTGCACCATGGCGCACGACTCTGTGAAGAGCAAGGAAGACTCCGACTCCGAGGATGAGGTATTGACAGATCCCACCTCTTTGCGTCAGGAGATTGCTAGGTTAGAGCAGTTGGTCGATAACCGCGATGATGTGCTTAGGAAGACCAACAAGGAGAAGAGGGAGTTTAGGTCTTTGCTAGGAGAGTCCAAGGATAGAGTGGCTGAGCTTGAGACCTTGCTTTCTGAGACTGGAAAGAAGGCCATGGAGTTTGAGTCTTTGCTTTGCGAGTCTAGGGAGAGAGCAGCTTCGCTTGAGTCTGAGATTGCTGTTTTGAAAGATGCTCCTCTTGTGTCTGATGAGGTAGAATGCTCGTTCTGTGATGTGCATATTGCTGATCTTGTTGTGCTTAAGGAGAAACACATGACTTGCTTGGATGAACTAGAGGGTGCTAGAGTTGAGCTTGCTGAGTTGAAGTCTAGGTCATCTTTGCTAGGTGCTTGTACTTCTTGTCCTGCTTTGCATGCTCAGTTGCTTGAATCACGCACCATGATTAGTTCACTTGAAGCACAACTTAAATCTCCTATTGCAAATTCCTGTTCTGCTTGTGATGTTGTTGCATTGAAGAATGTTGAGCTAGAACAGTGTGTGAATAGATTGCAAGATGAGAATGATGAGCTGAGACAGTGTTTGGGTTGGTTGTCTGGTCGTGAGCCTCAGCTCAAGATGTTGATTGCTAGTTTCAAGAGAGCTGATGGTTGTGGTCTTGGTTCTGAGAAGGTTGGTGAGAGTAGTGGTGAGAGAGAGAGAGATCCAGAGAGCTCCACCGCGAACATTCCCACAAACCCACCAAAAGCCATTCTCAAGAACACCTTCACACCCAAACCAAACCACCTGCTGAACAAGCTTGACACCACTCCAGATCCTCCCAAGTTTCCACCTAAGTCAGAGAACTTTCAGAGGAGAGTGACCTTTGTGAGGAGTGGGGTTTACCAGCCGAGAGAGAGGGCACAGCCGAGAGAAACCCCAAAGCCAAAGCCAGTCCGCTTCCATTGTGAGCATTGTGGAAGGGATGGACACCTTGAGGAGTTCTGTTGGAGGAAGAAGAGGGAGGTGAGAAGAGAGAAGGAGGTGGGGAACAGGGACAGGTACTACTCTTCTCGTAGTGTGCCTGTGTCTCGTTCACCCTGGCCGAGAGGCGACGCCTTTGTGCGTACAGTTCCTGTGGTTGCTAGTCGTGGTGTTCCAGCTGTTCGTGAGTTTGCTAGGCGGCCTCCGTTTCGCGGTCAGTTTGGTTCAGGGAGGTTCGACCGTAGCTTTGAGGCTAGGAGAGAGTCTAGGCCACGTTTTCCCCCGCGTGGTGCTAGAGGTCCGATGGTGAGAGACGAGAGGGTTTCACGCGGTAGAGTTGATTTTGCTAACCCCTCTTTTGAGCAGATGGCCCGACACTGGTTTGACTCGTTTCTGTGCTAACCCCAGTGTCGAGTCATTCGCTCATTCTCGTTCTCGGTACTGATTGTGCAGGTGGGAGGCTTGGAGAACTTTTGGTTGATGGATTCTGGCTGCTCGAGACACATGACAGGTAATGGTAAGTGGTTCTCCAGTCTCACCCCGGTGGTGTCCAGGCAGTACATCACTTTCGGGGATAAGGGTAGAGGTAGAGTGTTGTCAGAGGGTGCTATTCAGGTGAGCGATACTTTCATGTTGAAGCGGGTTGCACTTGTCAAGAATCTTGGTTTCAATTTGCTCTCAGTTTCTCAGCTTCTTGATGAGGGTTATGAGGTTCGCTTTAAGCGTGGTGATTCGAAAATTCTTGATTCTCGAGGTGACCTTGTGTGTATGATCATTCCTGAGGGACAGATTTTTCGTGCTGATTTTTCTCGATCTTTTGGTCCTTCACGGTGTTTGATCGCTGGTACTTCTTCTGAGCTTTGGAAGCTGGCATAGGAGATTGGGTCATGTGAGCTTTGATTTACTCACACGCTTGAGTGCTCTTGACCTTATCCGAGGATTGCCCAAGCTCAAGTTCGAGAAAGATTTGGTTTGTGCACCTTGTAGGCATGGAAAAATGGTTGCTGCTTCTCACCCACCTTTGACAGATGTTATGACTGAGCGTCCAGGGGAGCTTTTGCACATGGATTTGGTTGGCCCCGCTCGAGTTCGTTCAGTTGGTGGGAAGTGGTATGTTCTTGTGGTTGTTGATGACTTTTCTCGGTATGCTTGGGTGTTCTTTCTGGCGTCGAAGGATGAGACTTTTGATTTTGTTCGAGATCTGATTTTGAGGTTGAAAAACGAGAGTAATGGTGGTGCCATGAGAGCTATACGTAGCGACAATGGTACAGAATTTAAGAACACTCGTTTTGATGCCTTCTGTCGTGATCTTGGTCTCGAACACCAATACTCTTCGCCATATGTTGCTTGTCAGAATGGTGTTGTTGAGAGAAAGAATAGAACACTTTGTGAGATGGCTAGGACGATGCTAGATGAGCATAGGACTCCTAGGAAGTATTGGGCAGAAGCGGTGAACACAGCTTGTTATGTTTCGAATCGGATTTTCCTTCGTGCTTTCAAGAAGAAAACTTGCTATGAGCTTTTCCATGGTCGTTCCCCCCGTGTGAGTCACTTTCGGGTTTTTGGTTGCAAGTGTTTCATCTTGAAGAAAGGAAATTTGGACAAGTTTGAGTCTCGTTCGATGGACTGGAATTTTTCTTGGTTATGCTAATCACTCTCGAGCATATCGTGTGCTCAATCTTGAAACTAACCAAATCATGGAGACTTGCGAAGTCACTTTCGACGAGACCATTCCGTGTAGCTCTTCTGCTTTTGAGTGTGCAGGTGATGATGACTTGGGACAGCCCATCTTTGAGGAAGAACAGCCTGATGATGAAGATGATGAGGAATTTCAGGCACCGTGTGGAGATCGTGTACCTTCTACTTCCACTACTACCACGACGTTCGACGACGGCCCTTCTGCTACACCTTCGTCGAGTCGCGCTCCAGATCGAGTTCAAGTGGAAGCTGATGTTGAGGGGGAGGCAATCTCGAGGCGAGAAGCTCCCCGGCTGGTACAGAGGGATCATCCACCTTCGAAGATCATCGGGAACATGGATGAACGCACTACACGGTCGAGGTCACAGAACATCTCTCATTATGCTCATTCTGCTTTTGTCGCGTCTTTTGAGCCCAAAAATGTTGGACACGCTTTATCTGATTCCGATTGGGTCAATGCCATGCATGAAGAGCTTGAAAACTTTGAGAGAAATCAGGTGTGGAAGTTAGTAGAACCACCTCCAAATTGCCATCCCATAGGAACCAAGTGGGTGTACAAGAACAAGAGGGATGAGAGTGGTGAGATTGTGAGAAACAAAGCGAGGTTGGTTGCTCAGGGGTTTTCGCAGCAGGAGGGGATAGATTATGAGGAGACATTTGCTCCTGTTGCCCGTTTGGAGGCAATTCGGATCCTTCTAGCATTTGCAGTTGCTAAAGGGTTCAAATTGTACCAAATGGATGTGAAGAGTGCCTTCTTGAATGGGGTGATCGAGGAAGAAGTGTATGTGAGGCAGCCCCCGGGTTTTGAGAGTGAGAGATACCCACACCGAGTGTACAAACTCCACCGAGCTTTATATGGCCTAAAGCAAGCACCCAGAGCGTGGTATGGCAGGTTGAGAGGGTTCTTGCTTAGCAAGGGGTTTGTGATGGGGAAGGTTGATAAGACGCTCTTCTTGCTGAGAAATGGCAATGATCTTTTAATCGTTCAGATTTACGTGGATGATATCATTTTTGGTGGCTCTTCTCATGATCTTGTTGCCAAGTTTGCAGATGATATGAGCAGGGAATTTGAGATGTCGATGATGGGAGAGTTGCAGTTCTTTCTCGGGCTGCAGATCAAGCAAACCAAGGATGGGACGTTTGTGCACCAAAGCAAGTACACCAAGGACATTCTCAAGAAATTCGACATGAGCGATGCCAAGCCGATGACTACGCCGATGAGTACGACTACAGCTTTGGATGCGGATGAGGACGGAGAACCAGTGGACCAGAAGGAGTACCGGAGCATGATCGGCTCCCTCCTCTACTTGACGGCGACGAGGCCGGACATACAGTTCAGCGTGTGTCTGTGCGCTCGTTTTCAGGCTTCACCGAGGACTTCACATCGTCAGGCCGTCAAGAGGATTTTCAGGTATCTCAAGTTTACTCCTGAGCTGGGTCTTTGGTATTCTGCCGATTCCACTCTTGCACTTCATGGCTTTTTCTGATGCGGATTTTGCTGGATGTCGTGTTGATCGCAAGTCTACTTCTGGTCAGTGTCAGTTTCTTGGTTCGTCTCTTGTGTCTTGGTCTTCTCGCAAGCAGTCTAGCGTAGCCCAATCCACCACTGAAGCCGAGTATGTTGCTGCTGCTAGCTGTTGTTCTCAGTTGCTTTGGATCACATACACCTTGAGAGATTTTGGCTTAGACATGTCCCATGTTCCACTTCTTTGTGATAGCACCAGTGCCATTAAGCGTAGCCAAAAATCCTGTGCTTCATTCCAAAACCAAACACATAGAAGTGAGGTACCACTTTCTGAGAGATCATGTGGAGAAAGGAGATATTGAGCTTGCCCACGTTTCTACCCAAAACCAGCTTGCAGACATTTTCACTAAGCCACTTGACCAAGTTACCTTCACCCGCTTGCGAGGAGAACTTGGTGTGTGTGCGGTTTTCTGAGCTGAGTTTTGGAGGCTTCTCTTGTAGCATATGTATACTATTGTACCATCTTTGTATCTTGATGTACATTTTTCTTGCTTTTGTATCTTGATTTCATCTTTTGTATCATATCTTAGGATGAGCTTCTCCTATATGCAGTGATTGGTACAACTTGCTACATTTTAGAGTTTAGGCAGGCTGGCTAGGGATTGATTGTATGGATGGCTATGCTCTTGATGGTTTTGATATATATTCTGTTGAGATAGTCTCTTTTTGAACTAAAATGACAAACTGAACTTAACTTCTACACCCATGAGTAAATGCCTTTGCATGTCTTGTTTGAGCCGAAATGGCTATATCTGGCTTAAGATCATGTTAGGGTGTGATATTCTTTTCAATTGGGTCAAAGATCTTTGTCATTGTAAATGTTTAGCCCATGCTTTATCTTGTGGAGGAGCATAAGCTTCTTTCTGTCACAAAGACATTTCATGTACCATGCTTAACTTGAAAAACTTGAAAAATGAGATGTCTATGCATGAAAGAAGAAAGATGAGAGAAAGAAATATTTGCTGAAATTTATGATCATGTCTCTATGCTTTCACCATTGCACACACTTGCACACATGGGTGCTAAGCGGTTGCATGTTGTTTGCCGGAGAAGTCTCCCATGAGAAGTGAACACATGGCTCCGTGCTTTGACATGACATGAGGTAGAACTTGGGCGTTTATGATGATCTTTTGTCAAGAATGCTTGTCCTTTCATGATTTTGGTGAGATGAAGTTTATTTTTGCTTAAACAATCCATGGTTAGGACTTTGCTCATGCGGTGACATTTTTGATAAAAATCCACAATTTGCTCATGGCTTTGTCAATTGGATATATGTCTTCACCTTCTTGATGGCAATGCCCGTGTGACATGATGAACTATCTAGTTTGCCTCCTCTCTAACTTGTAGCATTGTGTATTGCTCATTGTATATTTGAGAAGCTTGTAGTTGCATTTTGTACATTTTGCCTTGATGTGTGCATTGTCAACAAGGGGGAGAATTTCTGGAGCATTTGGCAAGGGGGAGTTGCTGCTGAATTTAGAAGAAAGCTTTTGCTCTAGATTTTGTCGAAATTGTGTGAGAGATTGAAAGTTTTGCCCAAATGAGGTTTTCTGAAAATTTGCGAAGATTCTGAGAGTTTGATCATTGGAATATCTTGCTGGGCACATGTGGAAGGTTTTCAAGTTGGAACGGCATCGTTGCGAGTTGGTTTGTGCATTTTTGGCATTTTTGGCCTTGGTCATCTGCCAGGGGCGGTTTAACCGCCTCCCCTGGGCGGTTTAACCGCCCCTGTGCTGAGAGCACACAGTTTGTGGAGATTTGAGCCATTTTCGAGTGTTTTTCGCACGCACAAGTTCACTTGTTCAGGGGGAGTTGCATCTTTGCAGGGGAGTGCTTTGAGAGTCCTGAAAAGTGAGTTGGAGGATTTGAAGTTTGTGATTTGTGCTTTGTGCTTTTGCTCTTTTGCCGATGGTGTTGAGCCCTTTCGCTTCTTCTTGAAGGGTCGGCGTTTCTGGAGCTTTCTCTTGCAGAGTGACTTTGTTCTCGGCTTGTTCTTGCTTTTAGTCACTTGCTTGAGTCTTGTTTTTGATTTCTTTTATATTTTCTTCATATCAATTGGTTACTATGTGTGTGTTGTCAATGCACTCATCAAGGGGGAGATTGAGGACCCAGTGTGTCCGAGGACCGGTGGATGGTCGCTTCCTGGTGTGATGAGTGATTGACAACGTGGTGTGGATTGACGTTTCCCTTGGCTTAAGTATTGCAGGTGTAGAATGCGGCTTGGTTGCATTGGTGCAGGTGAAGAACAGGCGCGAAAGGTCTTAGCCATGGCGGCCTCCGAGGAGCGGAGAGACAAGTAGGCTTGGTTCGAGGGACCCGATGGCCGGTGGATCAAGTGCGGTTCACATGATGGCAAGAACGAGCAAGGGGACGTGGTTCCGGTGCGAGGTAGCGGCTCACAACCGAAGCTCGTACGCGGACGAGAAGCCGGCGCAAGGTGGCGGCTAACAACCGAAGTTTGCGCGCGGGGTTTGGTGATTTGGCCACAAAATCATCGGTGGACGGTTTCCCTTGGTTTGGGCCTCAAAACCAAGGCCGAGGACTCGACGAGGCGAGTTTTGGGCTGCTGGGCCAGTGGTGGCTGTCAGGGGCGGTTAAACCGCCCCCCAGGGGCGGTTTAACCGCCTCCCCCTGGGCCGGCCCAAAATCGGCGTCGAGGAGCTTCGATCCGGAGGACACGCGGCGTGACTGCAAGGCTTGCGTCGGAGGGAAGCTAGCTTGCAGTGGAAGGTGCCCGAGCCGGTGAATGGAGAATGTGCATTGACTGTACCGATCTCAACAGCTACTACCCTAAAACCCCTTCCCTCTTCCGCGGATCGACCAAGTTGTCGACTCTACTTCCGGCTGCGTACTCCTCTGCTTCTTAGATTGCTATTCTGGGTATCACCAGATCTCGATGAAAGAGTCCGATTAGGACAAAACAACCTTCATCACGCCCTTTGGCATATATTGCTATAAGTCAATGACTTTCGGGCTGAAAAATGCAGGCGCTACGTATCAAAAAAGCCATCCAAAGCTGCCTCAGCGATCACATAGGTCGCAACGCAGAGGCTTACATTGAAGATGTCGTGGTCAAGACCTATGACGCTGACAACCTAGTCGGCGATCTACAAGAAACATTCAACAATCTCCGCCGCTTTCGGTGGAAACTCAACCCGACCAAGTGTGTCTTTGGAGTACCCTCAGGCAAGCTCCTAGGGTTCTTGGTCAGTCAACGAGGAATAGAGGAAAATCCGGTGAAAATCAATGCCATACGAAAGCTCCTGCCGCCGACCTGCAAAAAGGATGTCATGAAACTCACAGGCATGATGGCGGCACTAAGCAGATTCATCAGCAAGCTCGGCGAACGAGGCATGCCCTTCTTCAAGCTGTTGAAAAAAACGGATCGATTCGAGTGGCCCCAGGAAGCCGAGCAAGCCTTAGCCGACCTAAAGGACTTTCTGGTTACGCCACCAGTTCTGGACGGGCCGGCCCCCCAGGAACCTTTGCTCCTTTACATAGCTGCTACAACCAACGTGGTCAGCACGGTACTCGTCGCCGAGAGGCAGGAGCCAGGACACGCCTATAAGGTGCAACGGCCCATATACTACGTCAGTGAAGTACTGGCCGACTGCAAAACACGATACCCCATCCGCAAAAGTTGCTATACGCAATATTCTTGACCTCGCGGAAGCTCAAGCACTATTTTCAAGCCCACACAATTACAGTTGTGTCCAACTTTCCACTCGGCGCTATCCTCCACAACTGCGACGTCGACAATCGCATCATAAAATGGGCGGTGGAGCTTGGCGCGTTCGATCTCCAGTTCGCTCCATGAACCTCCATCAAGTCACAAGTCTTAGCCGACTTCGTCGCCGAGTGGACAGAGATTCAAGCACCTGCACCCGAGGAACCACGAGAACATTGGACGATGTACTTCGACGGAGCACTCAACCTTGAAGGCGCCGGAGCGGGCGTCCTGTTCATTGCTCCAGATGGCCAGCAGCTGAAATACGTACTCCAGATCCATTATAAGGCGTCCAACAACAGCGCCGAGTACGAGGCCTTGATCCACGGTCTCAGAATCGCGATCAGCCTCGGCATCAAACGACTCCTCTGCTACGGTGACTCCAAGCTGGTCGTCGAGCAAGTCAACAAGAACTGGGACACCACGAAGGACACAATGAGCGCATACTGCGCCGAGGTACGCAAGCTTGAAGCCAACTTCCACAGGCTAGAAGTCCACCATGTCGTCAGAGACGACAACGTGGCAGCCGATGTCCTATCCAACCTGGGTTCCAGGAGAGCCAACGTTCCAGCCGGGATTTTCGTGCAAGATCTTCGCGCCCCATCCATCAAGATGCTAGAAGACGGATCCGCACTGCCAGAGGCACCCGACGAGCCGCAGCTGGTCGGCAATGACGTCCTGATCATTGAAACCGACTGGCAGGCCCCTTTCGTCGCATGGATCGTCGAGAACAAGGTTCCCGAAGATAAAGTTGAGTACGAACGCCTAGCCCGCTGAGTACCTAACTACGTCGTTGTAGGCGACGCACTATACCGCAAGGCGGCCTCTATAGGTATCCTCATGAAGTGCATACCGCAAAGCGAAGGGATCAGCCTCCTCCATGAAATGCACTCGGGCTCATGCAGCAACCACGCCACAGCTGGCAGCCTAGTCGGTAAAGCATTCAGATCAGGTTTTTACTGGCCCACAGCCATGGCTGACGCCAAGGACCTCGTTCAGAAGTGTGCCGGCTGCCAATTCTCCAGAAACAGAAGCACCTCCCAGCCCAAGCACTCAGAACCATACCACCCTCGTGGCCATTTGCCATGTGGGGGCTAGATGTCGTAGGACCCTTCAAGATAGCCCCAGGAGGATTCAAGCATCTTCTTGTGGCGGTGGACAAGTTCACCAAATGGATCGAGCACAAGGTGGTCAAAGATACGAAGTCTGCCATGGCAGCCAAGTTCATAGAAGAGTTGACCCACCGCTTCGGTATACCCCACCGCATTGTGACAGACTTGGGCCCACAGTTTTCTAGAAAAGATTTCTGGGACTTTTGCCAGGACAACTGCATCGATGTGTATTACTCTTCCTCAGGCCACCCCAGGTGCAACGGCCAGGTCGAGCGTGCCAACGGCATGGTGCAAGAAGGACACAACAAGGACTTATACGACGACATTAACCAGCATGCTGGTCGGTGGGCCCAGGAGGGACCACACATTGTCTGGGGTCTGCGCACACAAAAGAGCCAAGCCACAGGGTATACCCCTTTCTTCCTCATCTACGGATCGGAAGCCGTCCTACCCGCCGACCTCGCATACGGCGCCCCAAGAATCCAGCATTACGAAGCAGGACAAGCCGAAGTAAGTGTTGACGGCCATTATAACCTCGTAGTGACCATCAACATTTCGGTAAAATGAGGATGATCATACCATACTCCATGCATAAAACTATTTTTATTGACAAATTCCACAAGTTTTGGATGAGTTGTGCTTGCAGGATGAACCAGGAGAAACAAGGGCCAAACCTGGCACAGAGCCAGGCCGACCGGCCTCCCCTGGCCAGGTCTGGCCACGTCACTGATCCACAAGCCATGTCAAGTGCCCAGGATGATCAAGCACCGTGCAAACAACGTCGGTTTGATCCAAGGACCCGAAAGGCCTAGAGGTGAAAGCACATGGATTGAAGGGCCCACATCCTAGGATTCTCGGACAAGCTTCAACTAAACGCAACTGTTACCGACCTTGGGAGAGCATCAGGACGTCCATGCAAAGGACGGTGCCAAGTGGCACCAGGGCTAGGCCGGCCGGCCTAGCCCAGGCCGACCGGCCTCCCTCTGTGGCTGCCACGTCTCCTCCTTCGCGTGAAGCTTAAGCAGATCCTTGGCGTGCTAATGACGCTGACATCCACCCCTGGAGGCTATAAAAGGCAGCTCATTCACCTTGGGAAGACACACACCACATATCTCAAGTCTTTACTTGAAGGGAGCTCTAGTATCTTTTTCATTTCTTAGATTAGGATTAGAGTTGGGAGTAGAGTCGAGTCGAGCTTAGTTCGGAATCTTCGGAGTCTTCGGAGTTCTGGTAAAGCTCTTGTATCCTTTCCTTCTTTTGAAGAGTTTATTATATAATTACTTTCTTACTTCAGAGCTTAAGTTATCTTTTATATTTCTATCTTGCCCTTCTTTTAGAGTAAAGATCTTGCTCTCTTTAGAGCAAAGTCCTATCCCCTTTAGTTTTAGTGTAGAGTTTAGTTTAGCTCTACTGGGCTTTATCTCGCGGGTTTGCTCGCCTTGACCGGGCCGTAAGACGCCTTAGGGAAGACGGGGATTTCTCTTGGCAGGCCTCAAGAGAAATCTTAATCATCGAGTGCAGACGTGGTGTCTGGCTTGTTGATTAACTAGGAAGTGTGTTGCACCCCACGGAACTGCAGTGGTAGGCGGCAGGTGGTGACAGCCCTGTCCGTCCTTCGTATTCCACCACGTTCGGGTGTACTCATAACAGTAGTGCTGAGCCCGGAGAACCCCCCCTCTCATCCCGTTCTGAGGTTCTCCCATTCTAGCCGTCGAAGCGAGCTCTGTTCCCGGCTGGAGTGCCTTTTGCTCTGAGTTAGAAAGAGTCTAGGTCCAGTCTCTCCCAGCGTCTTTCCTTTTCTTTAGAAATAGGTGCTCCGTGTGTCGCTGGTCTTTCAGACCTTCTATCCAGTCATTAACTTGACCATTATCCACCCAAACCTAGAGTTTGTTCCCCTGGGTTTGTGGCTTGATATTTCTGGCAAGATATATCATTTCATTCTTCAATACACTTTAACCATCTGCTTCCCTGCGGAAATATAAATACGATACCCTGGGGTTACACCCAAGGTGAAGTGCTACAACGAGATATATTCTGTGCGCTTGCAGAATTAATTTTGCATACAACGACATATATCTACGCGCTCTTGAGCGTTGCTAAAACGTGACGCTTAGGAGTGCCAACAAGCATTTCTAGCGCCGTTGCCGGGGAAGCAATTGGCTAAAGTTATTGTTGAATCATTTGATTATCTTTACAGACTTACCAAACCACTAACCTTAGTGACCTCACCACTGCAACATTCGTCTATCTTTGATGTGTTTTGCAGGGTAGTGCATGACTGGTTTCAACCTACCATCAAACTTTGATCCAAATCCAGAACGCATTGGAAGAGTAGTGCGAAAGAGAATCGTACCTCCTCAGATTTCACTCAGCTCAAGCAATATACTCGAGTCGTCATCCGACTCCGAGTTCGAATCAGATTCAGATTCGTCGTTTTCTTCAGCCCCAGAGTCTCCAGAGATTATGGCTCAAGCAAAGAAGACGCTCCGTGAGTTCTCAGCCCCGTCAAGCAGCAACTTCCCGGGACTGTCAAACGCACAGGAAGGTGCATTTGAGCTGAGGACTGGCCTGGTAAACATGGTTCAGGCCAGCCCTTTCTGCGGAAAGGCGATTGAGGATGCGAACGCTCACCTTCGGAATTTTCTGGATGTGTGCAGTACTATCAACCCCAATGGCACACCGATCAACAACATCTGCCTTCAACTCTTCCCATTCTCCTTGCTTGGGAAAGCAAAGGAGTGGTTTTACGCTCACAAGGCATCATTCGACGGACGCTAGCAGACTTGCGCAGACGCATTTCTGGCCAAGTACTTCCCGGTGGGCAAAACCAATGCTCTCTGAGGAAAAATCACTAGCTTTCAGCAGCTAGACGGAGAGACAATTCTCGAAGCTTGGGAGCGATTGCAAGAGTATATTGCAGCCTGCCCTCACCATGGTGTGGAAGATTGGCTGATTACCCAGAACTTCTTCCACAGCCTGAGCCGACGATCGCAAGAGATGTTGGATGCAGCCGCGGGAGGAGCTTTCCTCTCGTTGGATGTAGATGCAGCGAAGGCGCTAATCGAGAAGATAACCACTCACCAGAGCTGGATAGGAGAAAGACAAGCTCCCCGCAAGGGAGTACATCAAATTGACTCCGATGATATGCTGGCCGCTAAGATGGACCTTCTCTTGAAGAAGATGGAATCTCTTGGCAAGGAGATGAATCAGATCATGGAGGAGAGAATTACATGTGAAACATGTGGAGAAGCAGGACACTCGGGCGACACTTGCCCGACGACACAAGAAGAAGCTTATTTCATTGGAAATAACAACAATTCAGGCTTCCGTCCTCAACAAGGTTGGAATTCCAAGCCCAATTTCCCCTTCAGCCAACAGCAAGGTAATGGCTCTAACAACGGTTTTCAACCGTCGCTAAAGGACATCTGGTATGGCCAAAAACAAATTAACGATAGCATTAGCAAGAAATTTCTTGCCAATGATAAAGTTATGGAGTCGATGGCCTCCCAGATAGAAGCTTTTAATTCTGTCGTTAAAAACCAGCTGAGCTTCAATAAAATGATTGAAACTCAAGTGGCTCAGTTGGCTGCATCCTGTCCTAACCCAAATGCGGGAAAGTTACCCGGGCAACCGGAGGTTCCTTTTAAGGAGAATGTTAGTGCGGTGACCACGCGGACTGGCAATTCCACGCGGGATCCACACAATCCACAAGATGCAGGTACCCGACAGAAGGAAGCTAGCCAAGCCGAGGCGGCCGCCGAAGAGGAAGACGACGAGGAAACCACCCCTGTCTCAAAGGAGGGGAACGAGGCATCACAAGCCTCAAGCTACAGCCGAGATCCCACTTTCCTCCCGTTCCCAGAACGGAGGAGAAGACCCGTGGCCGACGAACAATTCGACAAGTTCGTCGAGGTAATCAAGAAGGTATACATCAATATACCACTACTTGATGCTTTGCAGGTCCCGACATATGCCACGTACATCAAGGATATACTTAGCAACAAGCGGACTTTACCCACAAGGGAGATGGTACAGCTGACCGAGGAATGTAGCTCTGCTATACTCGGGCCCCACCTCAAGAAGAAAGATCCTGGCTGCCCCACAATATCATGCTCAATTGGAGGCCATGACTTCGACAACGCCCTATGTGACTTGGGGGCGAGCGTCAGCGTAATGCCCAAGGTAGTCTTCGACCACCTTAAACATATATCGCTTGTCTCTACACCCATGTGTTTGCAGCTAGCGGATCAATCGATCCGCTACCCCCATGGAGTCGCAGAAAATGTTCAGGTCAAGATCAGGGATTTCTTCATCCCTGTGGATTTCATCGTCCTAGATATGGAAGCCGGAGCAACGAACTCTCTCATTCTTGGGAGACCGTTCTTAAGTACTGCGAATGCAAACATTGACGTGGGACGTGGGACCATTCAACTTAGGATTAACGGAGGGACCGAGAGTTTCTCTTTCCATCCTAAGGAGATCCCCCATCAAGTCAATATGGTCGAAGAAGTCATATCCCGAAAGTCCAAGTTGCCGAGCGTAGAAACGCTCATGAAGATGGTGGAAGCCTTCGCCGCCAAAGAAAAGAAGAGGCATGATCGCTATCATGCACGGCGAAGGATATCGAGAACCAAAGCGCTGGAGGAGCAAGCAAAGCGCGATAAGGAGGTTGAATCCAAGTCCCGTCCCGTCCGAAAGGAATGGCGGGTAAAAGTAGTCCCGAACAAGGATTCGGAGAGTTCCGCTCAGGACGAAAAACTCGAGCCCTCGCCATAAGGTATATGGTACGTGTCTTTGCATTGCATATAGAATAGTTTCGTTTTCATTTCAATTCTTTTCATTCAGCACAGCATGTTTAAATTTTCAAAGCTTGCATTCATATTTCATTTGTGCATTAAGTAGCATATAAAAAAAATTATTTCGGCCAAATTTCAGGCCGGCCGGCCCCACTTGTCATTTCCAATGGCCAGATCACAGCAGCAAGGAACAAGAACATGTGGGAGGACACGACACGAGAGGATACAGAAAAATTGGCACAACCCCAGGCCGAGCGGCCCCAGGCAGGCCGGCCGGCTTCACTCCACCGTCGATGTCCCATCCTCACCTACCGGAGCACCAGGCACAGGACCGTGACCACTGATGCACAGGATGGGCACGACCGGCGCCATGTGCAGGCCGAACGGCCTGCCACAGGCCGGCCGGCCTCCCCCTGCTGCGCCTCTATAAAAGCCGGTGCCCAGCTCAGAAGGAAGACGCCCCAAGCACAGGTATGCGTGCATCCTGAGCGTTTCCCTTCTCCCTCGCTTGAATTTCGAGAATCTCTAAGTAAGGTTAGAGTTTAAACCACAAAAAAATTCTGCTAAAATCCATTCTTGAATTCTTGTGAGAACAAACCCCTGTCGGTTGAATGAGAACGTTTGTGGTGGTTCTTACCCCACAAGAACGACTAACCGAGTTGTGGTGATTAATCTCCCACAAGAACGCCTAACCTCTGACTGTCTAACCCCTGATTTTCGTTGGGTATTGTGAGACTAACCTTTTGCAGGAATCATGTGGACAAGGGCACGTCAGACGGCACGTTGAGTCGTGACCAAGCTCAGCTCTTCGAGCTCTCGCCGCTCTCAGGGATCATCCACTACCCGGGACACTATGTCTGTCGACTCAACTCGACAAGACACAGAATCCCAGGAGGACGAGGTGCCTAGGAACAGGCTCCGCATCCGGATCATGACTCGGGTCGAGCACATCATTGCTCGTACCGAAGAAGAGAGAACGGTACTGGACCAGCTCCAGGGCCGCTACTACACACAATGCCAAATACTTCGACCCCATGCTGCTGATCAAGACCGGTCTCGGAGGAGACATGGAACGGACGTTCAACAATGCCGGATGGCAAAACTTCTACCCCGTCTCGGAAACAGGTTCACACTTTCTTACTATGGAGTTTTTGATGACTTTGAAAATCGAAGTTCGTCCCAACGAGACAAATATTTGCTTTCGGTTTTTCAACGAGGATTTTATCTTGACCCCGAAGCAACTCAGTGAGGCTCTTGGTTTCAACAAGAGATGCATCATTGATGCCAACCTGTTGGTGACTAACCACCGGTACAACCGTGCCGCATGATGGGATAGCATCACAGGCGAGCCATCCTCGGGGAAAAATAGCATCACTGCCATCCAAAACCCCACTCTTCGTTTCCTGGCGAAGTGGATCGCTATGGTGGTCCACCCACGCGCTGATTTGCGTCTTTGCCTCTTGCCTGATTTAGAGTGCCTTTATGCCATGGTCAAGAAAATTCATTTTTCACCGGTCATGAGCATGCTTGATAACTGGCAGAGGTTAGTCACTGGCCAAGCCACAATTGACATAACCTCGCTAGTCACCCGCATTGCCACCCATGTTGGTGCTTTGCAAGGCGCTCAAGTCACTTTTCTTCCCGCTACACAAGAATATCATTCTTGCATTGGTTTAGACCATTTTATCCAGGGTCACTTGATGCGCGAGGGCCCTAGCCATACTCTTTTCATGTGTTATCCTGGTTTCATCAACGAAGTCGAGCTTCCATGCCCAGCTTTGTCGCTGAGATCAGCAAGAAGTCTAACCATGCAGCTTAGAAGGAGGGAACCCGCTCGCCACAGTGTTGCAGGCCTTACAACACGTGGCAGGCGAGCCAGGCATGGCAGTGAAGCCGGAACTTCTACCGCACCTCAGCCCGAGTACCGCTACCAGCAGCAGCCCGAGTACGACTACCAGCAGCCGACGGAGAACCCCACAGCCAACAAGAATTTTGAGGAGGCTTTCGACTACCATCAAGGAACGGCAGGATACGGCCCGCAGGTCAGACCATCCGCCTCCGCCAGGTATGACTACAAGAACCCGGTCTCCCGGGGGATCGCTGATCTTAATACCAGGTTGGAGACGATGACGCTGCAACAGCAGCAACTCAGAGATGAAGTTGCACACAACAGCGATCTCACGCAGCAGAACTGGGGGATGACCACATCCCTCCAGACCGACATTCATGGCTTCTTCGACTACATGCACTACGACCCCAACCAGTATTACCAGTGAGCTTCATCGAAGCTTGGGGGAGTCTCAGGTATGATCGAAAGCCGTTGCCGTTGCCTTGCCTTGCCTTGCTATGATAAAATAAAATGCTAAAAATAATAATAAATAAAATAAAAAATAAAAAATAATAAATAAATAAAATAAAAGCTCCAAAAGATGTCCTTATGTATGGAATTATGGTTGAGAACCTCTGGAATGATGAATAGTTGCTCTGTTTATGCCCTCTAAGTGCCTCGTGCTTAATCCTTTACTCTTGAGTATTTGAGTTCGTTGGCATTTAAGGATCCGCCATGATAACACTGTGGGAGTAAGAACGCTTGTTCATTGTTTAAGTTATTGTGGGTTTTGATATGGTTTGTTTCGAGGTATAACTGCATGCTTAGTAAGGAACCTCTCGGAAGTTTTTATAAAATGCTACATGGTGAATCTTCCTCGATGGTTTAAAATGTCCTATCCAGAGCCTAAACAGTTCTACATTTGTTGAACTACCATATGCTATCTTGAGTTGCTTTGAGTCTTGTCGAATGGTGAAGTCCGCTTGCAGAAGGCACTTGACATTTACCGGTCTTCCCATCCACCTCAGCCTCAAAATGTCCGACTAGTCAAAGTCCCGCTCCGGGGTTGACGTCCACTGTCGATGATATACACTCACCTCATCATAAAGCTCACCCCAAAGGTCCTCAATTACTCCATACAGAGCTGAATTCCTCTCTGTTACCAAAGTAAGAGCATAGATGTATTCGAAAAAAAATATGGAGACAAATGCTCCATCTGAAAAGAGAGAGAGAGAGAGAGAGAGAGAAGAAGCATCTCAAAAATATGAGAGAGAGAAATAAAATAATAAGGAGTCCAAAGACCTTTGAGCATCACACCTTCTCCCTCTCCATTTGAAACCCCATGAATTCCAAAGACCAGAATTTGACGAGTGATCTCGCTCGCGGACCACTCTTCGACTCGACAACAGAAGTAACCAAGGTATGCCACTCTTACCCTACCTACAACTCCACTTAGCCTTAGTGTAGGGAAAAATTGGTCATTCCCGACCAAGAGTGAGGATTAAACACCTTGAGTGACTCGAGAGTACCATCGGGGAATGAATAAACCATCTTTTGAAAAAATTCATATCTCCGAGATGGAACCTGAAAAGTTGCAGGAAATACTTTAGAGATGACCGTTCAAGCTCTCAATAGCCCAAAACGTGAACCGCCGCAGCCCCACGTGGAACCATGGTATGAGTTCTCTTTTATGCCAACTTATTCAAGTGATTCGTTGAGTTTTGGCTTAAGCACAAGGCACTTTAAAAGTATACACATTGAAGCAACTCCTGACCTACCGACCCTAGAGTTTTAGCCTTGCTCGAGGACGAGCAAGAGTCTAAGCTTGGGGGCGTGTTGACGGCCATTATAACCTCGTAGTGACCGTCAACATTTCGGTAAAATGAGGATGATCATACCATACTCCATGCATAAAACTATTTTTATTGACAAATTCCACAAGTTTTGGATGAGTTGTGCTTGCAGGATGAACCAGGAGAAACAAGGGCCAAACCTGGCACAGAGCCAGGCCGGCCGGCCTAGGCCAGGGCCGACCGGCCTCCCCTGGCCAGGTCTGGCCACGTCACTGATCCACAAGCCATGCCAAGTGCCCAGGATGATCAAGCACCGTGCAAACAACGTCGGTTTGATCCAAGGATCCGGAAGGCCTAGAGGTGAAAGCACATGGATTGAAGGGCCCACATCCTAGGATTCTCGGACAAGCTTCAACTAAACGCAACTGTTACCGACCTTGGGAGAGCATCAGGACCGTCCATGCAAAGGACGGTGCCAAGTGGCACCAGGGCCAGGCCGGCCTAGCCAGGCGACCGGCCTCCCTCTGTGGCTGTCACGTCTCCTCCTTCGCGTGAAGCTTAAGCAGATCCTTGGCATGCTAATGACGCTGACATCCACCCCCTGGAGGCTATAAAAGGCAGCTCATTCACCTTGGGAAGACACACACCACATATCTCAAGTCTTTACTTGAAGGGAGCTCTAGTATCTTTTTCATTTCTTAGATTAGGATTAGAGTTGGGAGTAGAGTCGAGTCGAGCTTAGTTCGGATCTTCAGAGTCTTCAGAGTTCTGGTAAAGCTCTTGTATCCTTTCCTTCTTTTGAAGAGTTTATTTATATAATTACTTTCTTACTTCAGAGCTTAAGTTATCTTTTATATTTCTATCTTGCTCTTCTTTTAGAGTAAAGATCTTGCTCTCTTTAGAGCAAAGTCCTATCCCCTTTAGTTTTAGTGTAGAGTTTAGTTTAGCTCTACCGGGCTTTATCTCGCGGGTTTGCTCGCCTTGACCGGGCCGTAAGACGCCTTAGGGAAGACGGGGATTTCTCTTGACAAGCCTCAAGAGAAATCTTAATCATCGAGTGCAGACGTGGTGTCTGGCTTGTTGATTAACTAGGAAGTGTGTTGCACCCCACGGAACTGCAGTGGTAGGCGGCAGGTGGTGACAGCCCTGTCCGTCCTTCGTAGTCCACCACGTTCGGGTGTACTCATAACAGTAGTGCTGAGCCCGGAGAACCCCCTCTCTCACCCCGTTCTGAGGTTCTCCCGTTCTAGCCGTCGAAGCGAGCTCTGTTCCCGGTATCTAAGCTAGGGTCTAGGCTAAGGCTAGAGTGCCTTTTGCTCTGAGTTAGAAAGAGTCTAGGTCCGGTCTCTCCCAGCGTCTTTCCTTTTCTTTAGAAATAGGTGCTCCGTGTGTCGCTGGTCTTTCAGACCTTCTATCCGGTCATTAACTTGACCATTATCCACCCAAACCTAGAGTTTGTGCCATCTGCTTCCCTGCGGAAATATAAATACGATACCCTGGGGTAACTCCCACGGTGAAGTGCTACAACGAGATATATTCTGTGCGCTTGCAGAATTAATTTTGCATACAACGACATATATCTACGCGCTCTTGAGCGTTGCTAAAACGTGACGCTAAGGAGTGCCAACAGTAAGTCGGCGTTTCGACCTCGACAGTGTCGAGGAGCATCGCCTCGCAGCCGTCATCCAGCACGTGCGCCATGAGCAGCAGATTAAGCGTTACCACAACAAGAACGTCCGCGAGAGATCCCTCAATGTCGGCGACTTAGCGCTGCGCCGAGTGAAGTCCACCAAGGATCAGCATAAACTGTCCGCCCCATGGGAGGGGCCATTCATCGTCACCGAAGTCATTTCACCCGGCACCTATAGGCTCAAGTGGGCAGACAGGCGTTCCTCACCCATGGAACATCGAGCATCTCGTGAAGTTCTACGCCAAGATAACCACAGCTATGTACATTTGTTCCCTCTTTTGACATGAACAAAGTTCATCCTTTCTTTCTATCCTTTTCCCCTCATGCTCGGGGAATGGGTTGTCTTTCTACGACTTCACATGTCGTCGTAGCGGGCATACGGTCCCCTAGTTGTTAAAAAACAAACCCCGCAAAGGACATGTATTCGAATCAAGATAATTAACATGACATAACCTCCCATGCGGATTGAGCCAGGTTAACCCAACATGACTAAGCCACCTTAAACGCAACTCCCCGGGTTCCGTACCCACCCGGCGCGCCGCCTACAAAGTAAGACTCCACGCAGAGCATCGTAGAGGGGTAAGCCGTCCTCCACGAGAGCAATGGTCAGCCGGGCCAAAAGGGGCGACTTGTGATTTAAGGGGCCAGTCGGGTGGCGTCACATCTGACGACGTCTAAAGTGGGCACGTTTTCCCAAAAAGCTTAAAAAGCACATCATCATCACAGCAAAATATTCACATCCAGATTTTACCGTTCACAAGTGCTATCTGATACAACAATATATTATATCATGTTCACAGGCCCAACTTGGTGGCCACTATTTCCGCCGCCGGCACGAAGCTCTCCACCAGCGGCCCGAAGTCTGCCTCAGGGAAGTCCGCGGCCATGCCTTCTTGGACCCGCTCCACCGGCAACCTCGGGTACTGTGTCTTCAAGACTGCAAGCAACCGACTCCCTACACTGACCGCCGTCTCCTTCAAAAGCTGGGTGATTCGAGGCGGCGCCGCACGGAGCCGCTCCACCACCGACAGAGCACCGGGGCACTCGTCAAGCGGCATTAACGCCCCGACATTCTCCTCAGCGGCACCTTGCAGCTCCGCCAACTCCGCTTGCAAACCAGATCAGGATGCAGTTAGAAGATTGACCGACATGTTTCCACAAGATTGGGACATGATTTTACCTTGAACAGCTTTCAGATGCTCGGCCGTCGTTTGCCGCTTGTCCTCCTCGGCTTGACGAAGCTTGTCCTCAAGCGCCGACTGCTTTTTAGTCAGCTTGCTGATCTGGGCATTCAGAGCCTTCTCCTTCTTCTCTGCGCCTGCGGTCATGACTCGGCACAAATCAGTACGGAATCACTCAAATTGACAACTATATGTCAAGAACGTTAACCTACCTGTCAGGAAATGCTCCATGTCCGCATGGAACTCGCGATTCAGCTTGGCCGTCGACAAAATTTCTCGCTCCTTCTCGGCCATAGCCGCCCGCGCTTCTCCAGCCATGGTATGAACCTTGGCCCTCAGCCGTTTCAGCTCACCAAGCTGTGCCTCCACCTCCAGGACGATGTCCACGCCTCGGTTCGCATAAGCGAGTAACTTCTGCGCCAAATCATAAATCTCACATGTTCATTCTTCAAATAACAAAGAATAGCTGAAATCGTACCTGGACTGCGCCGACGACAATGTTGCCGGCCTGCTGCAACCTCCCTAGCTCGGCGCTAAGGGACTGGGTCAGCGCCATCACCTCCGCGGCCCTCTGGCCTCCTTCCAACCCGGTAACCGCCTCTAAACTCGGCATGTCCGGGTCAGGATCGCCAAGACCAGCACCAGCGCCGCCTTCATCTCCACCTGCCTGCGGAAGCGGGGCACCAACCGCTGGCGCAACGTTGGACCGTTCAGCCGATGGCCCGCTGCCAGCCAAGACATCCTCCGCCCCCAAGGTTGGTGTTGTGCTCGCCTCAGGTGGCGCGCTGCCCCCTGCCCCTGCGCCATGTGCCACATTGCTCCCCCCGGGAGCCGAGTTGCTCTCCTTCTCGGTGCGCGCGCGCTTGGGTGCCCGCTCATCCGCCGGCACCTAGCCTCCAAGCCACGGTTGCGGCTCCTCCACCCCATCAAGAGTTTGGTCAGCAGGCCTGGAACAGAAACAGTCAAGAGTTGTATTTCCTGCACAGCGTCCGACAGTTCAAAGGATTATATGAAAAAGTAGTCACCGCGAACTTTTAAAGGTCCGAAACTTTAGGCCTACAGGCTTTATCACAAGTGGCGGCGCCGCTGACCTCTTCACCGCTGGAGGAGATGGTTGCTGCACCATGTTACCTATGGCAGCATCCGTGTTCTCGCCATGCGCTGTCCAGTCGGCGCGTCCTCCGCCTCGGCCGCTGATGATTCTCCTTCACTACCCGCTGGCGGACTTCGCCCGCATCGACTCGGTCCGCCCACGGGCGCGCCAGCAGTCCTCTGGACTCGATGCTTGCGGACGGCTTGACGCGTCTGTCGTGGCGCCATGGATTCCACAACCCCCGCGTCGCCTACGTCTTCATCCTCCGACTCGCCGACCCGCTCCTCTGACTCCCAGTCCATGTCTGTCGGCGGCTGCCGCACCTGAGCCGCCACAGACGACTCGGCGCCCTCGTCCATTACCTTCTGTGCCCTGTCCCGTGGCATGGCCACTGGAACAGGACAGAAATACTTCGCAGGGAGCTCCTGCATCATAACAAATGTCAATTTATTCCTACAACGCAACTAAACACGCACCTTGTTCAAAAGAAACTCACTGGGTCAGCCGGATTCTTCAGTGAAAAGGCACTCGGCGCCTTAAGATTGTTGATCGGCCCCTTCATGAAGTGGGAGATCCTTTCCTTCGCCTCGTCTCCTGACACCACTCGCGCCTACTCCCGAATCGGATCTGTCGGCCCCCAGTACTCATACGCTGGAAGAACCCGGTGCTTGATCGGCTGAGTCAAGCGCCAGCAGAAGGACAGCATTACCGCGCTCGCGGTCAGCCCTGCCGCCTTCTGCTTTGCGAGCATTGCAAGAAGATCGTCTTTCTCCCCGACCAGTTCATCCTCCAGCACGGCAGCACCACTGGGAGATATCCAGTCCGACTCGACACGGCCGGCTCGTGGTTGCCAATGTAGAATCAGTCCTTGTTCCAACCCTTGTTGGAGTCGTTGGAGTCGAGTACCAGGTACCTCTTGCTCATCCCAGATCGCAACGCAAACCCAGCTCCGCCGACAACCTTTGGGGGTCCAGCACCTCCCCGACCAACGCCTATGGACTTCAGCTTGTACAGCCGCCTCCAAAAATTGAAGTGTGGAGGAATTCCAAGATACGCCTCGCAGACATGGATAAAGATTGCGATGCTCAAAATTGAGGTTGGATTCAGATGAGTCACCTCAATCTTGTAGTATTTGAGCAGCCCGCGGAAGAAGTCGCCCGTGGGGATTCCAAATCCGCGCTCAAAGAACGACGTGAAGACCGTAACCTCGCCGGTGTTTTCCCAAGGCCGGTGATCTTTTACCGGCGCCCGCCATTGCAACTGCTCTTTGGAGCCCATCAGACCGCGCGCCTCCATCGCCTTCAAGTGCGCCTCCGTGACGCGCGACGGTGACCAGTGTTGCTCCTGGTCTGGCACCAAGTTTTCCTGCCCCGCGATGGGACTGACGACCTCCTCCGCCGCATCTGCGGCCGCATCACGCTCTCTCCGACCTAGGGCCATCCTCTTCGCCCGGAAAGTTATTGGTTTCTTCACTCGCATTCACCTGCTCACGAAGCGCGCACCCCCGACTACGGCGGCGATCCACAGGACTTGGTGATCCGCGGCGGTGCACTGGGGCGGCGGAAATGGCTGTGGCTGTGGCGGCGATTGATGCGGGAATGAAGAAGACGACTGCGGTAAAAACCGTCTTTCCTTTTATTTACTGAAGACGATAACCCTAACCGTGCCGTCGCGATTGGACGGAATCCGCGGCGGGGCCGTTAGCGGCCCAACGGGCAGATCTAACGGCGACGAATCTAACGGCTCAAACTGGCGTTACTACGTCACAGTCGGCGCGTCCAAGAGACCAGGTCAGCCTCGTATACTTGGGGACTGGGCGCCTCAATTCTACTCGGCGCGTCCAAGAGACCAGGTCAGCCTCGTATACTCGGGGACTGGGCGCCTCAATTCTACTCGGCGCGTCCAACCGACCAGGCGAGCCTCGTATACTCGGAGACTGGGCGCCACAATTCTACTCGGCGCGTCCAAGAGACCAGGCCAGCCTCGTATACTCGGGGACTGGGCGCCTCAATTCTACTCGGTGCGTCCAACAGACCAGGCCAGCCTCGTATACTCGGGGACTAGGCGCCTCAATTCTACTCGGCGCGTCCAAGAGATCAGGCCAACCTTGTATACTCGGGGACTGGGCGCCTCAATTTCACTCGGTACGTCCAAGAGACCAAGCCAGCCTCGCATACTCGGGGACTGGGTGCTTCAATTTCACTTGGCGCGCTTAAGACAAATGAGACCATCCTGGTACGCCCGGGAGCCGGGTCCCTTTTTATTTCACTCGGCAGAACAATACAATATGCATTTCTTAGATAGAAATATGTACATAAAGTGATGCGGCTACTTGCCGCTTACAAACAAGCAAAGATATTTGCACCAACTTGGTGCACATACACAAACACCAGTGTGCCATCTACTACATGCCTTGGCAACTTGTTCCACATGACCTCATCGCAAGTTTTCTTGTAGCATCCGGACAACAACTGATGTTTTTGCGGAAGGGAAGTAAAAGGCTGGCAGCATTCAGGTTTCCCTCAGCACCAACGATGATGTGCAGTGCACAGCTCCTGCACCGCCTGCTCCGCCCATAGCAGGATAAGGGCCACCAGTTGTCTGGGCTTTCCTCCCTCCGCTCACAAGCTTTCTTCTAGCACCATGGACGACGGCTCCTGACTTCCATTCCGGCGGACGAACGGTCTTCCCTCCCCCAAAGAATATCTTTACCTGGCTGCCTTTCATCTCCTACACGTTGATGTTTCTTCTCAAGATCTATGGGCCTCCTTTTATAGTGCCCGTGGCTGTGCATGCACAGGCCTAAGTTACTATTCGCGCGTGACTTCCGGATCGCAACAAATCTGCGCCTCAATGCGCTGGCCCGCCTTTATGTCGCTGTAACGTTTTTGGTTTTTTCTTGCATGCATGCATACGACGATCACGGGATTTCTATTTGTACCTTGACCAGACTAGGCTGTCGTGGCGTTCTTATCGTTTTGGCGGCCCAGCAGTTTTTTAGGCTTGGATTATCTTCTTTTCGACCATTGGTCCCATTATGCTAATCCCACCAATGCTTGGGGACTACTCCATATAGAGAGCTCCTTTCAGTCGCTCTCCATATGCCCCAACAAGTCGGGCCATTTTATCTTGAAGTGACTCGGCACCATCAGGAGTTCGACTCCACCACCGGATGGCACCAAGCCACACGGGCCTGATCAAGATCAGTCCCGATTTTTAATCAGCACCGCACACCCTTGTGTCGGCCTAGTGATCAAGATGCTTCAACCATTTACGATGGCCTCGCCTCTTCATCGACAGCTCTCCATGCGCCTGCACGTTGCTCGGGGACTTGTGGGATATTGGTACCTAGGGGCCCCTCACCGACCAGGATAACACTCGGCCTGGGCCCACGTCTGACAGCACTATGGGCCGACTCATGGTCGGGCCCACAAGATAGCCCGAGCTTGCAGGACAAGACTGTGAAGACTTAGTCCGCAAGGCGTGCAGTGTGACACCCAGATCAAGCGAGACACACGCAACCTAGCTGGCAAATCGCGCCCGGATATCTTGGAGATTACACCGCAGCCGACTCGGATTGCCTTCCAAATTGTAAACCGATAGGATTAGATCTCAACAGACTTGTAACTCTAGGCCGTCAGCCTATATAAGGCGGCCTAGGTCAACCCCCTGAGGCTATCTACTCCTCGTTCATTGTAACCGCTCATTGACTCGCCATTGCTCAAGAGCTTTGGCCGGTTCATCAATACAAGACACCACCGAACACAGGACGTAGGGTTTGTGCCTCCCGGCCGCCTGAACCTGTATAAACCTTGCGTCGCCTGTGTTACCTCGAGCTCCCTAGCCTTGCGATCACCGTTGCCTATAAATCTACCACTTGGGTACCACCTAGTGGATTGCCGGACCCAAAGTCCGACAATAAGGTGCCATCATTGTTTGAACTTCCCCCGTCAGCTCTTCTCTAAGTGCAACTTTAAGTTGTTCCCTCTCTGCTTCCTTTTCAGCTTCATTCTTTTGTATCATTTCCTGCATCTGTCGCTCCTGTTGTTCGAGCCTCTCTAGTCTCTCCTGAACCATTCTCTCCTCAAGTAGTTTTTGCTTTCGTTTTGGATTGGGCATGTAACCATGGCCACGCGACCTTGAGTATTTGACTCTAGTTGTCTCCTTGTAAATTTCCTGAAATAATTGATCTTCCTTAGCAACTCGAGAAGCGCGACTTGTTGGGGAGCATTGGTCACCCTCATCTTCACGCTGACCCCATAAAATAGAGGTTGTTGTGTCATAAATACTCGCAGCAACGCGATCTATCCACATTTCGCTCGGAGTACAGTGTGTAGTCTTCCAAAGTTTCATAAGGCGTGGCTCCTCACCGGTTAATTGATCTCTCTATGATTGCATCATTAGTTAAACACAATTAATATACCACTGTGTGATGTACTGAAAGGTTGACAAAAGTGAAAGAAATGTTCACCTTTACCCAACTCTACTGTGAGAAAGGTTTGGAACCCCCCGAATGATTGCTTCTCATTTTGCCTCGATTCAAAGAGTTTGCCTTGCTCCTATCCTGCAGAAAGGCATACAGGGGAGAAATGGTAAATAAGAAAAGTTGAACTGATGATTGTTTTCTTATACTTAGAAAAGATGTTGTACCATGAACTTCTTTGCTGAAAAGTACAAGTTCAAGTAGTGCCACTCCACTATGTCCAACTCTTCAGGCTTATGTTGCATTCTCTCATCGTAACTGTTGTATGCCTTGAAAGTAGAATGCAAGGCGGATTGCTAGCCTTTGTAGCGTTCACTCGCAATCTTCCATATCTTTTCCTTGTTACTTCGAGTGAACTCCAGGTCCCATTGTTCCTAGAGACAAAGAATTCATGTTATGTATGCATCATTCAAACTATTTGTGATTTCAAAATTGAAAGAGGGAACAAGAATAATGCATAACATTAGAATGCAGGACGAGGTGGTTAGTGCCATACCATTATACATTCTGCTATGTCCTCCTTGACATTTCTAGCCACATCACTCCAATGTCTAACTCCAATCAATGGAGCCTTCTGCTTTGTAAGCAGAACAACCTCATCCACAAAGGTACGTCTATTTTCTCCACAAACACCACCCGTATTAACAGAAAATTCAATTTTCAATTTACCTGTCTTAGCCTTCATCCTCTTGGCCACCGCAGCTTGGAAGCTTACATTATTAAGTCATGCACAATAAACAACAAAAGAAAATTGCAGGTGTGAATCTTGTACAACCTTCTGTTTGCTTCAGTTTCCTGGCATGGCCTGGCCATTCTGATGGCGGCGTGTCACTACCACCATTGCTCTAAGCACGTGCTTCAGTAGGCTTAGCTTGATTTCTGTCATAAGCCACTGAAAAAATTAAAAAAGTGCAATTAGTGGATGCACAATGCACTTAGTAATTTAAAATCACAAATAAGAACTAGCTCAGATGGATAACGAATTACAAAGGTCTCTCAGTCTGTTCCGGCTCCTTAACCATGCAATGTACCTCTTATTGTCTCTTGCCTGAACTCATCATGTAGACCAGCAATATGAGGAACAGTACTATGTGAATACAATGTTATAGTGTAATGTGGATAATGTAGTACAATCATCGTCAGACTCACCACAATCTTTGTCTTGGTATTGAATCCACAATTTGTATTGACTAATTGAGTCAAAATCAGCATCGTCGTCGTCGTGTGCACATTCAACATGCTCAATAAACCTTGAGCGTTTTAGGGGTGTGATGTTCAGTGGTCCAACTATTTCTTATTTTGACATAATCAATCTTAGTTTCCTTTCTTAACATGAACCCAAGTACTGAAGCATGGTTGTTACATCTCTGTTGAAACCAATTTTTTCAGCAATGGCTTCAGCATCATCTCCTCTTCTCTTCTTACAGTACAAGAAGTCTTGCGCACAATATCCAAGCTAATCTTTCAGAGTAAACAGGGTGAAAAAGTCGATTTGTACCCGGTCAAGACTAAACTCAATCTTGTGAGCAATGTTGCCATTTGCCCCACACCCCCCCCCCACAGCAGTCGACGTGTACCTTCCACAGATCACCTGTCAGGACGATATGCCTGCACGTGCACACAGATATCAACAAGCCAGCATCAATGAATGGATATGTAGCAGGGGCGGACGTAGTACAGGTTCATGGGTGTTCGGCTGAACATCCAATAATTTTGGGGAAAAAAACATGTATGTATATACGTATAACTGTACTGCTAATTGGGTCAAACTATCTGCATTTGAGCTCAAAAACCATAAATGGCTTTCGTAGGAGTTAACTTGGGCCTCAACTGGTTTGGCCCAAATATCAAGCACCAGCCCACCCCGGCTCATCGGTAATTCCTTTGCACAGACGCACATGCCCCCCCCCCCCCAAATCCTCTACAGCTTGTGCCTCCACAACAATTTTTGCAAACTGCGAAAAACATAATAATAGCATTGAGGAAGTATATGCTATGTGGAAATCATGCTCCAGCAGATTGAGAAAACGATCCCCTTTCCCTATATTGTTTTCTCAATCTCCTTTATCCCTCCTGGAGATGCTCTTAGGAGTATATGCTATAGTCAATTGATATGTTTAATACCTATGAACACCCAATCTGAGACCAACTCCAAGAGAGTTGCCAAATGACTTGCTAAGCCAAAATTTGGCAACTGAATGTCAAAATCGGCTCCAACAGGCTCTCCATCCTCCTTGCTATTCCATCTGACTCCCCAAATTGAGCCTCTCGCTTGACAGACTTGGCAAGCCAGTCCGGTTGCCAAAATGGCTTGTCAAACGTGAGCCCCATGCACCTGTAGAGTGTCGGCGGGGAGAGCCCGCCACTTCCTCCCCTACACCTGGCGCCGCTGCCACCTCGCAAGCAACCCCATGGCCAGGGGGCCACCTGGCATGTCTCAAAGTCCAAAAGAAAGGAGGAGAGAGGCATACCCGGATCTGTGAGAGGAGAGTCCTGTCGGGGATCCTCGCTGCCGTCGCCGCTCCATGGCCGCTGCCGCCACCGTGCCTCTCCCCGCCGCTCTCGATGGATGCCGCCGCCATGCCTCACCCCGCCGCCGCTCCTCACCATAGGCTTGAGGTGAGGGGCGAGTGGAGGGGGGAGAGGGGAGGCCGAGGAGGGAGAGAAGCGGAGGATGGACAGGGAGGGGGAGGGGAGGAAGGTGTCGATCGTCGTTGTGGGCCCCGCCACCCGGCGGGCCCACCTAGCATGAAATAATGTCATTTCCTGGTAAAGGAAAACATTAATTGCATAAGAGTTGGCAGCGGCTAATCAGAATTGAAAAGTAAAGATCGGAACTAGGACCTGATCAAGACGACTTGCAGAGCCGGTGAAGGGAGGGAAGACCTTCCGATGGAGCTGCAAGATTAAGCAAGTCTGAGTACCACCGCACTCAGCAAGTACAGAACAATTGAAGGTATAAACATGCATTATTAGTTGGCCGGTGATTAATAAATCGGTGTTGGGTCCTGGAGGGGTAAGAACCTCCCTACCAGTCCCCCTGGTGATTCTGGCCCGGATCCTTCTGTCGATTCCGCAATCACCTTCATCTCATTATTATCACTCCTATGGGCTATTCTTGGCTAATCTGTGGGAGCTTTAACCAGACGGGCTCATATCCGAGAGCCACGGCTATCGATAGATTAGATAACTCTGCAGAGGTTTGAACTCTTGAAACTATACGGTCAGGCGACCCTCCCGTGGCCAACGGTAGGGTCCCCCTACGGGACTCGTATCCACTGGCATCCATCTCTGGACAGCTTCCATCTGGGTCTACCCATGGATGCTACTGGGGTCTAAACAGGGATCGCATAATCGTCCACTCAGGGACATCAACCCGGGTATGGATGCATCATATAAGTTAGGGCATGCATCGCCCGTGGGCCCTACCAGCCATGTCACATGCGACCCGTGCCGACCAGTCCCAGCCCTCTGTCTGGGGCTGTCTCCAGTATTTCCGTTGCCCACCGTGGCCCCTGGGGTAGCTTGGCCAGAGGTAGCTGGTGGAGTGTGAGTCGAGGCCTCACATTACAGGGCATTCCCGAAGGCTACGTCCTTTTTGGCCCGTATAGCCGTACATGGCATTGGAAAGACTTTCCCAAGAACAGGTCCTTAATCGACCAAGGTAGGCCTCTGGACAGGAGCTCCTCCGAGACTATCCACCCTACCTCGCATCTTCTTCCCCCTGGGTGCCTCTCGCAACCAGGGTTTCTGGCTCTGGGTAGTGCTTTAGTAGCTGGGGGTATCTGAGTGGCTAACTTTCCATGCAACTAAAGACCTTTAGCTAAAACAAGAGCATGTTAATGCAATTGATTATCATGAGCAATGGAAATTGCTAAGACTTGCCTGATACGGTGGTAGTCTCCGCCGGGGTTATACTCTGGAGATTTCTGGGCGGAGTATCTATGCAAATACAAAGATATGACTAATCAATCATCACAGCGAATGAATTACTTGTAAGGGGAGAATCTAGAGAGAGAATGGCCATAAGGGTGGTTTCTAAGTCGAGCAGTGGATTGCCGGGGTTTCGCGGGGTGTCTCAGGGTCTACGCGGGGTTTGGCGGGGTTTGGAAATGTCGGTGGAAGGCAATAAACTATTTCTAAGTTTAGGGAAGGTTTCTAGGAAATCTAACCTTATGAAAAACCTTAGAAAATATTCTAGAAATTTTACGAATTTATTGGCTATTTATGGGGCTCTATTTTGAATTAGGCATACACCGGGGTACGCTAACAGAGGCTTCCTATAGGCTGAAAAAGAATCCTTCTAATTCTAAGTCCGAGAAATGGGTACAAATAATTTGGATGGTACTAAATGGCTTATTATTTTCCCTAGTATTTTTAGGTATTTTCTGGGAATTTTTGGGAATTTCTAAAGTGGAGAAATAACTCTTTGGGTGCACTAAGCCGGATGTACCTAGCATTTTTCCTAGGGCTGTGCGGCTGACGAGTGGGGCCAGCTGACGCCAGCACTGGTGCCAGCCCGCAGGCCACTGTGCTGTGGACAAGTGCTCGTGGGCGCGTGGACCACGCGGCTCATGGGCCTGCGGTCCATTGGACCGAGGGAACGCAGAACGGGGAAGTGAGGGTGACGGCTGACGCGGCGAGGTGGGTGGCTGGCAGGTGGGGCCTGCGCTTGCGTGGCTGCCACGCAGGCGCCAGCGCGGCTGCCGGGCTTCACGTCGGCGCGGAGGGGCTGCAGGGGAGGTTCGCCGGAGAGCTCGCCGCCGGCGACGACAGAGCGGCTCTCACGGCGGTGAAGGCACCTACGGCCTCTGGGGAACACGGCGGACCCGGCGAGGATGTTCTCGTCGAGGTTAGGGAGCTGGTGCGGTGGTGCGGGCTCGCCGGAGCTCGAGCGACGGCCGGCGGAAAGGGAGAAAATGCGGTGAGGGGTTTCTTGGCTTTGGTTAAGGGTCACTCGCACTCAGGGGTTTGCATGGAGTGTATTGGTGCGCGAAGCTGCGGAAGAAAGGTGCCAGGGCCGGCCGGCGGCTTGTCGGGGCACGGCGGCGCCCACGGCCGCTGGCTGGGCTTGGCTGGGCATCGTGGAGGGCGACGGAGGGATTGGGGAGGATGTAGAGTGTCGCGGGGTGCTTACCGCAGAGAGGCTGGGCCGAGGGATGGCCGGGGTGGCGGCGTCGGCGTGCGGCGGCGCTTGCGGATCACGGCGGCGCTCAGGCGGCGTTCCTCCAGTGCACGAGCGCTCCCTTGGGGACGTTGCTTCGTGCCTTGGGCGCCACGGGGTGCTCTGGGCGATGTTGTGGCGGCCGGAGGGGGAATCAGGGGCGTGGCGGCGGCGGGGGTGCCGGAACAGCACGGCGGCGCTCTTGCACTCGCGGTGGTGGCAGTGGTGGTGGTGGGGGTCTTGTGGTGAGGGTGAGCTCCATCCGGGGCGCGCACAAGGCTATTTATAGCCTAGCAGTGCTCCCCGGAGGCTCACCGGGGCAGCGGGGCAGCGACACGCGGCATGGCGAGCTCGCCGGCGTGCGACGCGTGCGGCCGCGGCGTTTCGTGCAAATGGCCGGCGAAGGAGTGTCGGCGCCGCACTTCATGTGCGGTGGCCTCGCGTGATGCTGCCACGTGCACTGCACGTCTTTGTCGGGGCTATCCTGGCCGGAGGAGGGGGATCGAGCGACGACGGCGGTGGCAGGGGCGCGGCGAGATGGAGGAGGAGGGGGCTCCCGTGCCGGGATGGCCTCCCTGACGCAAGCAGGGAGCGGTAGGGGTGGCGTGGAGTTGATCTTGGGGCGCCACGTGGGCTCAGGGCGTCGCGGTGGCGGGATGGGCGCGCGGCGGCGTCGGCGCCGGAGAAATGAGGGGGGGGAAGAACCGGAGGGGGAGAGGGATGAGGAAGACGACGGCTTGGCGGAGGTGGGCCGACTGGGCCGCACAGAAGCGAGAGGAGGGAGGGGGAGAGAAGGAGAGAGGCGGGCCGGGCCGTGCGGGAGGGTGAGCCAAAGAGAAGAATTGAGGGGGCCAGACGGACTTTGCCAATACGGGCTGCGAACTGTCGGCCCATTAGGTATAGAGTTCTTTTTCTATTTATTTTAAGGGATTTTGGAGGGGTTTTTGAATTCAAATTTGAACTAAACCTGTTTTGGTTTTGACCCTAGGGTTTCGGTGCTAATTTAGTCCTTATTGAGCACTCAAGTTATAGAACTTTTGTTTTTATTTTTTATTTTTTTGTTATTATTTTATATTCTATAATTCCTAATATTTCTCATTCTACCTTATAATAGTCCTTATAAATCTAATAATTTATTTATTAATTAGTTAAATAATCCCTATTAATTTTGAGGGTGTCACAGATCTACCCCACTTAAAGAAATCTCGTCCTCGAGATTGGAGGATGGGTATTGGTTAGAGGGAGGGTTTTTGGGTGAGATACTTTTAGGAAACTCACTTCTCATTTTTGTTTTGGTATGGTGATTCTTTTGGAGACTTTGAGAAGTGTCTCTATAAGCATTCAGTGATTTTTCTTCTTTAGATTGGGGCGAATAGGGTTTAATGTGGGTTAGGAAATAATTTGGTGGAGGGGGGGTAAGGGTGGTCAAGGATTTTCTTTTGATCGGTTTTTGGGGTTATGGCTACCCCACTTATGGTAACTGGGTTAGGGTATATTTTTAAAAGGTAGGTATGAATAGGAGAATCAAGGTTTCAAGGTGTTTCAAGGGGTGGATTTATTCGTATGGGGTTGGTCCTTAGTTCAAACATCAAACAGTTTTTATTGAAGGAAATTTTTACATTTTGAACAATTTCCTTCCACACAGATTTTTAGATATGTACATCCGGGATATATCCAGGCATGTACATTATTCTAGCGTCTTAGAGTTCGCACTTCCTATTTACATTTTTACATATTATCTTGTTTATTACCCTAGATGGAGTAGAAGATGTCTTCATCCGGCAGCGGGTCCTCTTCTTCGGGAGTCTCAGCTCTTTCTCCTAGGTACTCTTCCTCAGCTAGGTCACGGTAAATCTCTTGGATGATTCGATCTTTCTCAGATGTAGTCCTTGATCCTGGAATCATTCGAAGAGCGATAGTAGCTGCCATTTGTGCCTCCGTTGTCAGAGGAGGTGCAGGGTGAATTTCATCATCGCATGCTCCTAAATCCAGGGTGGTGATAGGGATGGTGTAAGTGGTCGGCTTGATCTCCTTCCTGAATTTCATAGGTACTTGGTAGAGCATTTGCTCTATCTCTTGAAGTCTTCCGGTATCTGATTGTTGCCATCCCATCTTCATTCTTCTTACTTTATCTTGCAGGTATATCACCTTTTGAGTCAGGGTGGTCAGATGGATTTGGTTGTCGGCCAGGTGGCTACGCTGGCGACCTAAGCGATATCTCAACTCCTTGTTCCTTTTGGCTTGATTTCCAGTGTCGGTCTTGGTTAGAGATTCTACCTGGCTTTGCAGAGCACCAATCTGCTCATGGAAGGAGTTTTGTAGCTGCTTGTATTCCGTCTGCAAAGCTTGTAATCTTTCCTTTAGGCCGTCTTGCTCTTGCTGGTAACGTCGGCATCGTTCTCCCTGATGTTCCAGCATTCTTTCATAAGTCTCGGTCTGTCCTTTCAATACCATCTGCCTAAATTCTCCTTTCCCAATGTCTTCTCTTAGTTCCTTTAAAACTCTGGCACTAGTTTCAAGCTACAGATTATAGCCTCTTCGTTGTCCTTCTAGAGCCAGGATGTACTTGTGTTGAGCTAGGACATATTGCCCTGTGACTTTACAACACGAGTCATCTTCGTTGCCGGGTGCTTCCTCCATTTCTTCGGCTATCCGTGTTATGTTCTCCGGTCCTTGCCCATGTAGCATTCTGGGCAGTAATCGGTACGGAGAGTCTGCGAAGCGGTCAGGGTTTTCGGTGTGCAGTTGGCACAACATTTTTTGAGCGGCTGACTGCACAGCTAGATCAAGTGAGTTCTCTACCACCATTACATTGGTAGGGTGATGATCCGGATTCTCAGGCGCAGCCGGCACAATAAGGGTAATCATGGCAGTTCCTTGCTCATGATTTAACCCATACATACTTCCATAGAATTGGGTATGTTGTGAGTCGAATCGAAGATCCTGAAGACATTGGCGTAGCAAGGCTGGGAATCCCTGGTGGTGGTCACCGCAGAATCGAACCTCGTTCCAACGGTCCATCTTTCCTGCACAAACATTCCTTTATTTAAGCATACTGTATGATTTGGAACATCCCCCTATTACACAAACTATTTTACAACTCTTATTTCCTGTACATAAGTACATATTCCCACTCATTTCCTTTTCCTTTTTACTATTCTCGTAGTCCCTTCGCCTATACTGAGCATTACCCTCAAAACTATGGGGAAGGCGATCCCAAGCGAGAGGGCCCCACATCTTCCTCTGTTAGTCCATGTCGGTGGAGAACTTCCATCATCTTATCCCGCGGTCCCACTACTAGGTAGGTTTTTCCTAGATTTGGGTGGGGTTTTGAGGTAACTGCTTGGCCGGGGGTGTCGGGGTCAGGGGATCGATTATCAGAATTTTCTCCCGCTGATTCGAAACGTAGTGGGGAATGAGCGGAGGGGATGGTGGAGGTAGAGTCTAGTCCTGACACTTCCTCTTCCGTGGGTTCTTCCTCCGAAGATTCCTCTTCATCAATTATTTCTACTTCTTCTTCTTCCTCGATCAGGTTTGCTGGTTTTGAGCGTCGTGCTGGGCCTGATTTAATGCCTCAGTAAGTGCCTCAATTTCTTCCTGCTGTTGAGCTAAGGTCTGGGTAAGGTTTTCAATGGTAAGTTGGAGCTCGTCTATGGTAGAGGTCATATTCCTCATAGCAGTTTCAGTCTGATATTCCGATAAAGCGGCTTGATCTTTGGTCTTCATCAATCGGAATCGGGCACTTCTTTCTCGGTGACGTGCTTCTTCCGCCTCTTGGCGATAAGTTTGTGCATCCATTTCTTTCTGGGTATGAAGGTTATATAGGGAGACTGCGTATTGGGTTGTGGTGGCTAGAACGTGGTGGAGTTCTGTGGGTTGGACCAGCTGTATGTGTTCAATTCGTTGTAGCCAACGATGATCTGTGAGGTCTAGTACGGGGAGGTATTTGGCTGGGGTTTGTTCGGTTTCGGTCACATGTCGGGAGAGGATTTTGGTAAGGGTTCGGAAAGCTATAATTTGGAGCGTATCTGAAAATTCAGTTCCCTCGGCATGCTCTACCCATGGTACCCACTCTGGATGTGCTTGGATGCCGGGAATTCGGAGGTACATCTCGCAACTCCTCACTCCATTTCTTTTTGTCTCTTGCCCCGAATACTCTGGGTATTGGCCGTATCCCAACCTTTGGAGAGTATCCCAAAGAATTCGGGGAAATCCATGCTTCGTGATGTAGTGCCCGTGCGTCCATCCTTCTTCATCGACCCAATTGTCCCAACTATCCCAGCGCTGATCCTCTGCCATTTACCTGTAGTGTAGAAAGGAAGGTTAGAGAATTCCCTTCCTTTACAGAATAAGATAGAAGAGAGCCATATTCGGGTGAGAAACAGATTAATTCTACTTGTTCGCATATTCTAGCCCTCAGGGTGTTTAAAGTAGGAATTAAAGATATATTTTACGGCTTAACTTGGCTCTGATACCAACCCTGTGGGCCCCGCCACCCGGCGGGCCCACCTAGCATGAAATAATGTCATTTCCTGGTAAAGGAAAACATTAATTGCATAAGAGTTGGCAGCGGCTAATCAGAATTGAAAAGTAAAGATCGGAACTAGGACCTGATCAAGACGACTTGCAGAGCCGGTGAAGGGAGGGAAGACCTTCCGATGGAGTTGCAAGATTAAGCAAGTCTGAGTACCACCGCACTCAGCAAGTACAGAACAATTGAAGGTATAAACATGCATTATTAGTTGGCCGGTGATTAATAAATCGTGTTGGGTCCTGGAGGGGGTCCTGGAGGGGTAAGAACCTCCCTACCAGTCCCCCTGGTGATTCTGGCCCGGATCCTTCTGTCGATCCCACAATCACCTTCATCTCATTATTATCACTCCTATGGGCTATTCTTAGCTAATCTGTGGGAGCTTTAACCAGACGGGCTCATATCCGAGAGCCACGGCTATCGATAGATTAGATAACTCTGCAGAGGTTTGTACTCTTGAAACTATACGGTCAGGCGACACTCCCGTGGCCAACGGTAGGGTCCCCCTACGGGACTCGTATCCACTGGCGTCCATCTCTGGACAGCTTCCATCTGGGTCTACCCACGGATGCTACTGGGGTCTAAACAGGGATCGCATAATCGTCCACTCAGGGACATCAACCCGGGTATGGATGCATCATATAAGTTAGGGCATGCATCGCCCGTGGGCCCTACCAGCCCTGTCACATGCGACCCATGCCGACCAGTCCCAGCCCTCTGTCTGGGGCTGTCTCCAGTATTTCCGTTGCCCACCGTGGCCCCTGGGGTAGCTTGGCTAGAGGTAGCTGGTGGAGTGTGAGTCGAGGCCTCACATTACAGGGCATTCCCGAAGGCTATGTTCTTTTTGGCCCGTATAGCCGTACATGGCATTGGAAAGACTTTCCCAAGTACCGGTCCTTAATCGACCAAGGTAGGCCTCTGGACAGGAGCTCCTCCGAGACTATCCACCCTACCTCGCATCTTCTTCCCCCTAGGTGCCTCTCGCAACCAGGGTTTCTGGCTCTGGGTAGTGCTTTAGTAGCTGGGGGTATCTGAGTGGCTAACTTTCCATGCAACTACAGACCTTTAGCTAAAAGAAGAGCATGTTAATGCAATTGATTATCATGAGCAAGGAAATTGCTAAGACTTGCCTGATACGGTGGTAGTCTCCGCCGGGGTTATAGTCTGGAGATTTCTGGGCGGAGTATCTATGCAAATACAAAGATATGACTAATCAATCATCACAGCAAATGAATTACTTGTAAGGGGAGAAGCTAGAGAGAGAATGGCCATAAGGGTGGTTTCTAAGTCGAGCAGTGGATTGCCGGGGTTTCGCGGGGTGTCTCAGGGTCTACGCGGGGTTTGGCGGGGTTGGAAATGTCGGTGGAAGGCAATAAACTATTTCTAAGTTTAGGGAAGGCTTCTAGGAAATCTAACCTTATGAAAAACCTTAGAACATATTCTAGAAATTTTAGGAATTTATTGGCTATTTATGGGGCTCTATTTTGAATTAGGCATACACCGGGGTACGCTAACGGAGGCTTCCTATAGGCTGAAAAAGAATCCTTCTAATTCTAAGTCCTAGAAATGGGTACAAATAATTTGGATGGTACTAAATGGCTTATTATTTTCCCTAGTATTTTTAGGTATTTTCTGGGAATTTTTGGGAATTTCTAAAGTGGAGAAATAACTCTTTGGGTGCACTAAGCCGAGTGTACCTAGCATTTTCCTAGGGCTGTACGGCTGACGAGTGGGGCCAGCTGACGCCAGCACTGGCGCCAGCCCGCAGGCCACTGAGCTGTGGACCAGTGCTCGTGGGCGCGTGGACCACGCGGCTCATGGGCCTGCGGTCCATTGGACCGAGTGCACGTAGAACGGGGAAGTGAGGGTGATGGCTGACGCGGCGAGGTGGGTGGCTGGCAGGTGGGGCCTGCGCTTGCGTGGCTACCACGCAGGCGCCAACGCGGCTGCCGGGCTTCACGGCGGCGCGGAGGGGCTGCAGGGGAGGTTCGCCGGAGAGCTCGCCGCCGGCGACGACAGAGCGGCTCTCACGGCGGTGAAGGCACCTACGGCCTCAGGGGAACACGGCGGACCCGGCGAGGATGTTCTCGTCGAGGTTAGGGAGCTGGTGCGGTGGTGCGGGCTCGCCGGAGCTCGAGCGGCGGCCGGCGGAAAGTGGGAAAACACGGTGAGGGGTTTCTAGGCTTCGGTTAAGGGTCACTCGCACTCAGGGGTTTGCGTGGAGTGTATTGGTGCGCAAAGCTGCGGAAGAAAGGTGCCAGGGCCGGCCGGCGGCTCGCCGGGGCACGGCGGCGCCACGGCCGCTGGCTGGGCTTGGCTGGGCATCGTGGAGGGCGACGGAGGGATTGGGGAGGATGTAGAGGGTCGCGGGGTGCTTACCGCAGAGAGGCTGGGCCGAGGGATGGCCGGGGTGGCGGCGTCGGCGTGCGGCGGCGCTTGCGGATCACGGCGGCGCTCGGGCGGCGTTCCTCCAGTGCACGAGCGCTCCCTTGGGGACGTTGCTTCGTGCCTTGGGCGCCACGGGGTGCTCTGGGCGATGTTGTGGCGGCCGGAGGGGGAATCAGGGGCGTGGCGGCGGCGGGGGTGCCGGAACAGCGCGGCGGCGCTCTTGCACTCGCGGTGGTGGCAGTGGTGGTGGTGGGGGTCTTGTGGTGAGGGTGAGCTCCATCCGGGGCACGCACAAGGCTATTTATAGCCTAGCAGTGCTCCCCGGGGCTCACCGGGGCAGCGTGGCAGCGACACGCGGCATGGCGAGCTCGCCGGCGTGCGACGCGTGCGGCCGCGGCGTTTCGTGCAAATGGCCGGCGAAGGAGTGTCGGCGCCGCACTTCATGTGCGGTGGCCTCGCGTGATGCTGCCACGTGCACTGCGCGTCTTTGTCGGGGCTATCCTGGCCGGAGGAGGGGGATCGAGCGGCGACGGCGGTGGCAGGGGCGCGGCGAGATGGAGGAGGAGGGGGGCTCCCGTGCCGGGATGGCCTCCCTGACGCAAGCAGGGAGCGGAAGGGGTGGCGTGGAGTTGATCTTGGGGCGCCACGTGGCTGAGGGCGTTGCGGTGGCGGGATGGGCGCACGGCGGCGTCGGCGCCGGAGAAATGAGGGAGGAGGAAGAACCGGAGGGGGAGAGGGAGGAGGAAGACGACGACTTGGCGGAGGTGGGCCGACTGGGCCGCACAGAAGCGAGAGGAGGGAGGGGGAGAGAAGGAGAGAGGTGGGCCGGGTCGTGCGGGAGGGTGAGCCAAAGAGAAGAATTGAGGGGGCCAGGACGGACTTTGCCAATACGGGCTGCGAACTGTCGGCCCATTAGGTATAGAGTTCTTTTTCTATTTATTTTAAGGGATTTTGGAGGGGTTTTTTGAATTCAAATTTGAACTAAACCTGTTTTGGTTTTGACCCTAGGGTTTCAGTGCTAATTTAGTCCTTATTGAGCACTCAAGTTATAGAACTTTTGTTTTATTTTATTTTTTGTTATTATTTATATTCTATAATTCCTAATATTTCTCATTCTAGCTTATAATAGTCCCTATAAATCTAATAATTTATTTATTAATTAGTTAAATAATCCCTATTAATTTTGAGGGTGTCACAGTCGTCGTCGAGAGAACAGAGAGGAGAGGGAGAGGGTGGAGACCGGAGAGAGTAGAGGGATAGAGCCAGGCGGAGGGGATGGGGAGGACAAGGAAGGGGGCCAGAAGTGGATGACGGATGGGACCCACATGTCAGTGTGTATGGATAGGAAGGGTTGAAGGTAGTTGTTGAGATTTGAACAGTGGAAAATAGAGAGTCTGTTGGAGCGAGCAAGTCAGTATAGGGAGGAATCTTTTTGTCAACTCAGATAGAGAGTCAAAAAGAGAGCCAAAAATAGAGAGGTTGTTGGAGTTTCTCTATTGCTGCGTCTGCCACTGATATGTACTAGTACTATGAGTAAAACGAACCAGTGCTATGAACTAAAATAATAAGTGAAAAGACCCTGAGCAAATATATGTAACATCGACTTTTGGACCGGATGCAAATTTCATTGATCAAAAGACCCCGAACAGGGGCAGGTATAGGACCTCTCGAAAAGACCGAGGAGAATACATGAGATGATCGGCAAGCGTGCGCACAAGGGGAGAAAAATACAACAGCAAAGAACGAAAAGACTAGCGCATCCCCAAAAGACTCCAAGATGCAAATAGATTGAATGGAGCAAGCGCAAATGGATCTGACATAGAACTAAAGGCGATACAGGTGATGCGTACCTGTTGTCCTCAATGCAGGCATCCAACACTTCAACCGGCATCTCTGGTCCTTGCGAGCTGTCGTCTCCTTCACTGGCCATGGGAGGAGTCGACATGGAAGTAAATGGAGTCGCCATGGATGAGTCGCTTGGGCGTAGACAAAAGGTCTCCTTCGCTCCTGACGCTGCAGGTTTGGGGGCAAGTGGGGACGATGCTGAGAAAATTGAGGTACGAGGAAAAACCTTTGGAGGGAACATTGCGCTAGTACTAGAATTTGAGGCACAAAATGGCGAGATGTAGTGGGTCCTGCCTGTCTAGGCACGCGAGAACCTGTAGCAGCGAAAACTTTTCGGTGGCGAGTACGTTATATATATCGTGGTGTGTTCAGTGGGTCCACGGAAGTGGACATGGATTCTGTATTGATGGTACTACCCATTAGTTTGACTTGAGTCACCATGTATATGTTGAGATGGTACTGCTCCCACCCACACTCATGAATACTACCTCTGCTCCTTTTTCTTTTACGTTTCTGACAAGTAAAATGAACTGCGCGCAGACTAAATGAGATGTCTGAAACGTCAAATATTATGAACCGAGGTGTACAATTTCACATAAATTTGGAAAAAAGGGGTGTGCATATACAGTTTCGCCAAAAATGCAAAAAAAAATTGCACTTTACGTTCCAAATCTCTCGTAGAGCAAAAGCGAGATGAGGCCATTCAATCTCTTGCCCAGATTGGCCGGTGGATTCCGGGGGGAAGGTGATGATTCGGTGGCGGCGGCTATGAAGAAGGCTAGATCACAACATTAAACTAATCAACATAGTACTAGTTCAGGCATGCATAGACACAAACAGCTAGATATATATACATCCAGTTGATTCTTGCCCAGATTGGCAAGCACAAGGCTAGCAAAAGATTTCAATGTTTCCAACA